>OY986041.1:98757726-99982368 GCA_963920215.1 Nineta flava | reverse complement strand
CACATCCTCAAATCCTAAGGCATCACAATGGACCTTATGGTCGAATTGTAGCCTTTACAATCTACCTCTACTAAAATCAATAATCAATGATGGTATTTTATTTTTCTTAAATATAAATTTGAGTATATCCAATAGAATTATGATAACCCAAACTTTTCATTCAAGAAATATAATATTTTTATTATATAAACACAAATGGAATATTATATTTTTTCGTACAACAGTTGTTTGTTCTTCTTGATTCGTAGAATTTCGTCCACACTTTATTGTCGTAGTAGCAGTAAATTTTTATTTTGTTTTCAATTTTTACAAAATTTCCCATTCCCACTTTACAAAGAAGTCGTATTTTTTTAGCGTTAAAAAAATATAGAACATTTTTATGGATAAAAGTAATGGTTTAAATATTTACAAAGTCAGTATGTGTGTTCTATAATCTGGAACGATAATGTTACGACAAACACTGTACTGCGAGGCGTTAGCTAATATGCAATTCAATGGCACCCACATATTCATGTTACACTCTTAAATCTATTAACCTAATTTAAAGCAGATAAAACCAACACATTTACAAGAGAAGTAAATTTTTTATAGATGTTGTGTTTATTTATAAATTTGGTAAAAATAATAACAATACACGGAATAATTAATTCAAGCAGTTATTTATCATTTTTTAAGTTAATATTTATCTTTTTGGTTTAATATTTCGCATTAATTATAATATTTTACTAAAATATTATAATATATGCCCTAGAAAATATGTAATTTTACGTTTTCTGAACATTTTGGAACAAGTTTATGGAAACTAATATCATAATTTATTCTGTTTGAAGATTTACAGTTTGGTCCATAACAATTTGCAGACATTATAAAATAAAATAAACGATTTTGATAATTAACAAGTAATGTAATAACTAACTGTCGAGTTAATTGTTGGACTACCTAGTATATACTGAGTTTATGGACAAATTTTTCAAATAAAAGTTGTTTATTTTAAAAAGAAGAAGATTTTTTGCCCATTTTGCCCAAACATGGCCCGATTTTGCTCATTAACGAACTTGACTTGACTTTTTCATTTGAGCTCGTTATCTCTTTTCGTTCTTGAGTTATCGCGTCCACAGACATACAGACAGACGGACGGAAATGCGGAAATGGACTAATTATGTCATTTTGTGAACACCAATAACAATTTTTTTTTCTGCGATCAATATTTTCAATCGTTACAAAGTCGGAATTGAACTTAATATACCTTGTATATTTACATTATACTGGGTATAAAAAAATACAAATCGTATACATATGTTTCATTTGCTTGGATACATTAAGATAGTTCCAGCACTGTCTTATATAATCATGACAAAAAACCGGTTTGCTTTATTTATAGGACAAATACATATAAACACATACACAACCTATAGATATATTCACTATTCATATATACAAATTAATATAATTTTGAAATAAAAAATAATTTTAAACTGTTATATTTCAAAAACAAAACGGTAAAACGTGATTTTAAAAATAAAAAATTATTTAATACATATTTATCTTTACTATCCAAGTTTTATTTTTAAATTATGTCGAGTCTTTTTTTTAATACAATAGATAATAGTCGGGCGGGCATGAAGTTTTACATGATTCTAATGAGAGAGAATGATTACTTTGCTATTAATTATCTCAAAATCTGTCGAAAAGTGGTTTCCTGCTGGTTCCATGCTGGAACATCCTTAACCAGTGATTCTTTTTTTTATTAAAAATAGATAGATTCTCTCTTACTTTGAATTTGCAATTAACTACTAACTTATTTAAGAAAAACAAAATAAATTGACCATCACATCTGCTGTGGATGCTTTTTAGAACTGTTTTAGAACATACGAGATCGGAACCTCTTGTAATATATTTTATAGTCGTATAATTTATACCAAAATATTATATCTAATAAACTTTGGACAATAATAAATCATTGCGATGAGTATCTGGGTTTTGTTACAAGTTTATTTAATAATGAAACATTCAACAAAGTTTGAAGATGATGTACAAGCGTAGCATTGTGGTCGTTACGAGATACAATTTAGTCAGTCAGAAATATATTAATGAAATAAATTGTAAGTCCCTAGACATTTCTCATACAATTTAACTTTCAAAAATTAAGAACAATACACATATACCTATCTACATAATAAATTGAGAAAAAATGCTAATGTAAAGTAATTATTTACAAACTTTAAACTGTTTTTCTTGAAAATTTTATTTTATTTTTATAATTAAAAATTAGTGACAAAAATTAATTTGTTTACTTATACATACAAATATTCCAAAATAGAGTCATTAAAATTGGTAGTTCAATCTAAGGAACTACCAATCTAATTAGAAAGATTGTTTTTAGGTTTGGATGGGTTATATAAAAATCTAATTAAATGCGGTAAAATCGCGGGGCACAATTCACACGTTATACACTTGCCTCCATTTCTTTCTATGATACTCCCATTCCCCAATAACATCCAATAGAAATCGATAAATAGATCATCTCCCAGAAACAAACGAAGACCACTCGTGATTGGTTTCACTTCGTGAGTGTTAACAGCAATTAATAAAAATCTATTATTATTTTTCCATTAATAAAATAATAGTTATGTTAAATTATAATTTTAGATGAAAAAATAATAATATTTCCACCACCTACTAGCTTAAATTGAAAGCTTACTTATCTGTATACATACTTATATGCTGTAGTGGTTTGAAACTGATGAATAACTAATAGTTATTAACAAATAAGTATCAGCAAATATTTGTATTAGATTAATAACTATCCGTATGTTTGTACTACCAAAAGTACGTTATGGCTCCAAGACTTTTAACTACAAGATCTAAAACCGAGCTATAAAATAAAAATGAGATGATGATGTTATTTTTTACACAGCACTAGTATTATTTTCATTTTCAGTATGTGCATTTTTCATCTGTGTTATGTAAAAGAATATAAAATTTAATTTTAGTTTTTATACTGAACGAGGAATATTTTGTATGAAAATGTATATGTGTATATAAGAATATAAAAATAACTTTCTTTGGTTATATATATATATATATATATATATATATATATATATATATATATATGAAATACCACAGTCGACACCTATATATTTATATATAGTCATTTCTTTCGAGTAAATTAAATTTTTATACGAAAAATGACGGGTATGGCTGGTATTTTTCATAGAATAATACTCTTAAAATTGCATAGCATATATTTATAAATATTTTTTAAATAAATTCCTTAAGAAACTCACTACTGTAATTTAATTTGTAATATAATAGAAAACAAGTTAAAATAACAACTAACTGAGATAATTGCTTATATATCCGGTATATATTGAGATTATATTTTAAAAAGGAACATTTTTTGTCTTTAAACTTTAGTTCTACTCTTACGGTTTCAAAGATAGGCAGTTTTGCCCATTTTGCACAATTGAAGAATACGTTTCTGTAAATTAGGTTTGTTTTTAATATGATTAAATAATTATTTGAATGTTTTTGTTTAAACTTAGAAGCGTATCTTAATTATATCATCAATAAAATTAATTTTATTATTCACCATAAAAGACGTTTGAAAAAACGGCGTACGAAAATGAATGACGCCCACAAGATGATAGATTACTTTTTTCTTTGCAACTACCTTGATATGGGTACCAAATTCCAGGGTTTGATGAGTAGAATGCAAGAGGGACTTACAATAGACTAAAATGAATAAGATAATATGGATATAAAAAATTTTTTTTTATTCAAGGTTTTATGTATGAACAAAAAAGTAAAAGATACAATTTTGTTCCAAGTCAATAATATGTGACAAAAAAATGAAAAAGCTTGGCGCGTTCAGGTTTTAAATGTTTCAATTGTTTTGACATTTAAAATCAGTGCACCCCCAGACTTCCAATTATAGTAACACATGACTGATTCGGGGAAAAATTTTATTTACCACAATAATAAGTTAATGGCGATTTCAATCTAATGATTGAAATCTAATGATCTAATTTTTTCATAATATGAAAAAATCTATATTAACCGTGGTACCATATAGGACAAGAAAATCCAGAAGTCCAGATGGTTTGATACCGAGTAAAATTTTTCATATCAATATTAATTGATATAAACTCGATGTCATATTTGTCTATGTAGTATTCGCTAGTTCCATCATACTATGTCTTCGTAAGCCTAATGGAAATTGATTATTAGTATATTATTGTGACGCTTAAGTATACACATGGAATTAGTATTCAATGTTTTTTAAATTAATTTAAGTTCAGTTAATAATTATACCATTATGAATAAATATACTGATTACATTACTAATAATACAATTTGATCAATCAAGGAAAATTTGATTAAGAATGTAAATATACATTCAATCCAATTGAGTATTAAATTAGAATTGATTATTTGTTGGAAAAAAGTTTGGTATAATTTAAATAAGGTAATGTGTGTGAGAAAAATATTGAAAATCACATCACATCGTTATTTCATTCAGAGAAATACAAGTAAAATTAAAAATATACAAAACCTCGAACCCAAAAAAACAAACTTAAAAAATATATACCCCTAATAAAAAAAAGCACTTGGGCAATATAGCGCGCAGAGCAGGGCTCTCAAACTTTTTGCCCGAGTAGTGTATACTATTTTTCTTTATCCACGGCCGAAAGTACGTACTTGCTGCCTCGATTACGAGACCGAAAGTCTAGCATTTATGCTTCGGTAGTAGTATACACTACACGGGCAGAAAGTTTGAGATTCCTGCACTGCGCGCCATATTGCACGAGGCGAGTACGTACTTTCTGCCGTGGATAAAGAAAAATCAATTTTTTATTTTAACTTTTTACTTTTCTTGTTTATTATATACATTGTTTACCTTGATTAAGTAACATTCAATCATACTCTCACTTATTATAAATTTTTAAATAGAGTCATATTTATAAAGTTTTTCTGTATATAGTTTTATTTATAAAATAAACCGACATTTTATTTGCTAATCAAAATGCAAATTTTACTGTTAAAAGAAAAGTTTCCACTTATTTAAATATGTATTATTCTTAGAATTTGTTTTTTTTTTTTTGTAAAAAAATGTTTTTCTTTTTTGATTTGATGTATTTTATTAGTTCTATAGTTTTATTTATAAAAATTAGCTATCGTTATATGAATATTATAGTTAGGAGTAGAGTTAAATAGGTTTTCATATTTTGTGATGAAAAAATGGAAATTTTTGTGTAATCTTTCAAAAACGTTAAATCGGAACAGGAACTTTCAAGTTTTGATTGCAGTAAGTAAGAACTTACTTTTACAATACATATGTTAGTATCAAAATCGTAGTATAAAATGAAAGAAAACAAGTGAAAATAACAACTAAATGAGTTAATTGCTTAAATACCCGGTTTATATACTGAATTAATAAAAAAAATCTTTCAAACAAAAATTTTTGATTTTTGAAAAAGAGGATTTTTTTCGTTTTTAAATGTTTTTTCTATCTCTTACGGTTTCAAAGATAGACTGTTTTGCCCATTTTGCCCAAGAATGGTCCGATTTTGTCCATTAACTTAACCTAAATTTTTAACTCAAATACATAATTTCAGCTCGCTATGTTATTTTGATTTCGAGTTATCGTGTTTACGAACGTACGGACGGGCAACTTTGCAGAAATGGACTAATTAGGTCATTTTATGAATCTATACAAAAAATCTTTTTCCTTCAAGCAATATTTTCGACCGCCACTATCTTGGAAGTAAACTTAATATATCCTGAGATATATTATATACCGAGTATAATAATCGTAGGAACATACTTTGAGGAAATGTTCTTACTTTGAGAAAATGATTCATGTGAGTCAATTCCTTATACAGAAAGAATTGTATTTATAAACAAATATTTTAATATATGACAAATAAAACAAATTATCTATCATTATTTTGTATGTCAACAAAATTGTAAAATGATAAATTATTATTAAATGATGACGTTTTATTTACTAGTAAGTAATCAATTAACAATATTTGCTACTTAATATTACTAAAACACCAGCACATATTATGAACTAATTATTCACTGTTATTAATTTATTATTAATGGTGTGTTTAAATAATTATGTAAATAATTCTGCATTATATAAGCTGTTTATAAAACAAATAAAATCAATCAATCATAATTCGAATAAGTATTTGTAGATAAGCTTCATATAGATTCTGGAACATAAGAGTTTCAATGTTCACATATCAATGTTCACATAAATTTTTATTTTAATGAATTATTTAATTTTAATTTTAATTAGTTGAAGAGGTTTTTTGTTTGAATGCGCTAATCTCTCAAATTGCCAGTCCGATTTGAAAAATTCTTTTTGCGTTAGATAGCCTCAATCATGAGAAAAAATAAACTTCTTAGTAGCGTTAAATATTGATATTTATAAAGTAAATAGGTCGCTGGTTCAAATCCGGCTAGAGGGAGAATTTTTTTTTAAACAATTTATTTTTTTAAATTTGTTTTTATATAAACCACGGGGAATAGCTATATAAATGCATTTTATATATATGCGGACAAAGTCGCTGGAAACAGCTAGTAAAATATATTTCTGTAACATTCTATTGATAATAAATGAAATTTCGCAAATATATTGAACAAATTAATCTAAAGGGTTGTTGCTGACAAATTGATATATTTTTATCAATATCGTAAGTTTGAACAGCTGCCAATGGTCGAAATTTAAAATATGAAGAATTAGTCCAAAATAGAAACATATTTTTTCATTAAAAATAATATAAAATGATTCGCCATGTAGGAGCTATAAAGACTAAGCGAATTTTCTCAGAGGAAAGAATTATAATAAAATTTAGTAATCATGGCGGTACTCTTATACAAAGTATAAGTATTGAAACTTTAAAATGGTAAATATTTCTGTTAATTTACAGAAAAGATGATCAGAAGATTATAAAGTTTTGAGATCCTACAAAGTTTGATTTATATTTATAAGACGAAATGAAAGTTTACAAGAAATTTGAGTATAAAACCTAATGTATAAATAAATTAATAATAATAATAATAATATTAAACATATAAGCTATAAAATAACATGCAAACTAACTACAATATTTAATTTTATAATTAATATAATAAAAAAAATGCTGATTAAATTGTTTAAATATAGTTAAACAATGTAAATACTGTATTTATCCATTTAATTATTTATCGAATCTCTTTCAATGTTCACATAGAATAAATAAATAGCCGTGAGAATTAATACTATAATCCGTCTTCGGTTTTATTTTGCAAATTAATATATATTGTATTCCAATTATGCACATGCATGGTATTAGAAATCTATTGAAGTCATACATTTAAACAAAATACTGGGAATTATTTTCGTAAAAATTATAAAATTTCTGTATAGCAAGAAAATAATCATAATTTATAAAGTGACTCTCTAGTCCGATCAAATTTTATATCTGCTTTTGGTATTTAAAAGATCAAGATTGTTAACAAATAGAATCGGTCAAAGGGAGCTTAAAGAAAGATGAAAACACAAATTATAAAATTGCTCTTAATATTAGAAAAATGTATAAGTAGTAACATTCGTTGATATCAAATGAATCGAACCGACGACCTCCGGTATTTTAGACCAACGCTTTGCTGAGCAACGAGATGCTATGGTGGTGAAATGAATATGATTTCTCACTATCTTAATGTCGTTGTATTATTAATTTTAGTTGATTTAGTATTTAAATATTTTTTAATTGTTTGTAAACTTGCGTCAATGTATCCATTATAAGTATGGTAACCTTTCAGTTATATTATATCAACGGAAGGTATAGTAAATTAAGTAGTGCTTACTTAATTTGACATTTAAGTAATTGTCTGAACGTTGATAACATTCGCTGATATCAAATGCTTGATATGAAAAATCATATACAAATCAAATTAAGTAATAATAATAATAATAGCAATAATAGGGTTTAACCTCCGTTTTTGAGACACGGCGCTCTATAACAGAGGCCAACCACATCATTATTTTTCAACCTTTATTAATTATTACTTTATATTTTTATGATGTGAGTGGAGGATCAGCACTTCGTATGCAGACTAGGAATTGGTAGGTGTGCGGCTGCAGCCGAGTTTAATAGGAACTATGCTGATATTCATCTGGAGTTCGAGAAGGGAAACTGCAGAAAACCTTCACAAGCATAGCCGGTTACTTCGTTCTTGTCATTACGACGACAATTTAGTCAATCAACTGCTCCATTAACTTTTTTTTAAATTGACAAACTGCCGGTGTCGGAATTCGAACCCATAACCTCCCAGATCCAAGTAGACACAACGCCTTAACAAGTGCGGCTATCTGTCTGGTTAATCAAATTAAGTAAATGCTCGTCACTTCCGTTGGTATAATATAACCGATAGGCAAGCATACTAACACTGGATAGATTGACAAAAAAGTTTACAAAAAACAATTGAAAATGAGTAAATAGTTAATAAACTAAAACTAATAATAAAACGACATTAAGAACATTTCGTAACTCAGAGATAGTGCGGTAGTCTAGAATGCCAGAGGTCGTGGGTCCGATTCCCATCATGTGTGTGATTTTGACCAATCGTTCTATTTCTAAAAAGAAAAGTACTAAAAATGTTAAATAAATGTCACATACTATTTTAGAACTTGTGTATTTATGTGTTAAAATTGATTTTTTATGGACTTAATATAATACATTCTTTGTAGTAAAAACAACAAAGGCGGGTGCCCACATGTGTACAATACATAGCGGATATAACAAGGATTTAAGTAGTTAGTGACATTTCCACTTCAAATGGTGTGTTTACCATTAGTCCTTTGTGTGTGTCTATATCAACGATCAGGAGCTTTTTTTTTTAACCAGAAGACATTTGCTTTGATATCAACAATAATATTTTCTATTTTTATTATAGACATTTTCCATAACTAAGTTTCACAACCATTTCACCCAACATAGGTATATTTTTTGTCAGAATGAAATACTTTTGTACGTTTTTTTTATTAAACAGTTAGGCTAAATATACACATTTGATCCGGCGATAAAATATCGTACGTTATTTTATCACGTTATATTACCGCGTTATATCATTCATTAATTTTAACACGCCACAGTCATTTGTTTGTTATCATCCAGTGACTAGTACTCATCTGAAATTGTACATGAAGCAAGTAATGTAATGACTAACTGAGTTAATTGTTTGCATACCCAGTGTATACTGAGTTGTATATCAATAGTTGAATTGCTAACAATTCTGCGTATTTGAATTGTTAACAAGTCGCTCGAACATTTAATCACAAATTATGAGAAAACTGTCTAGTTTATGAAAACAATTTTCAAACAAAAGTTGTTTAGTTTAAAAAGAAGAAGATTTTTTGTTAACAAATTTTTTCTCTATTCGACGGTTTCAAAGATGTATATTTCCCCTCCTGGCGTGGGAAAACTTGTCCCGAATTTTCCCATTAACGAACTTGACCATAGTTTTTTGCTCTAGAACACACAAACAAAATTTCATCTCATTATCTCTTTTCGTTCTTGTGTTATCGGGTTCACGGGCAGACGGACATGCGGAAATGACCGGATTAGACCATTTTATGAACACCTATACCAAGCATTTATGTCAAGGATTAATATTTTCAAGCGTTACAAAGTCGAGACTAAACTTAATATACCTTGTATATTTACATATACTGGGTATAACAAGTTAAAATGACAACTAACTGAGCTAATTGCTTAAATACTCTGTATATACTGAGTTTACGAAAAAAATTTCAAACAAAAGTTATTTATTTTTAAACAAAGAACATTTTTTGTCTTTACATTTTTTTTTCTATCTCATACAGTTTCAAAGAAGGACAGTTTTGCCCATTTTGCCCAAACATGGTCCGATTATGCCTATTAACGAACTTGACCTTAATTTTTAGTTCTAAAACACACGTACAAATCGTGTTTACAGACAGAGAGCCGTTTCAAAGACGGAACTAAACTTAATATACCCTTGTATATTTCATATATACCGGGTATAATGAGTCTCAAACGTGCTGTAGCTATGTAACTTTTATAATATCGTTTCAGACGTTCTAGACTTAATCAAACTTATACTGGGTTCATTTAATTCAATTGATATAAAAGAGAACAATTACGAACATTTTACACACTTGTTCGAGAAGAATTTCGAGATAATGACACTTTTAGTTTGAGTTTTACTTCTTATGTACGAATCGGTTTAAAAGTCGATCATTTAAAAATTTTATAATTTATTTGTACCTTGTTTATTCGGATTTCGGAAAAATGCATTTTTTCAAATACCGGATAAATAAGGCACAAATCAATTTTGAAATAATTTTGACATTATTGTACTTTCGCTGTCGAATTTCTGAATTTCGCTGTCGAATATCTGAGTTTATTTAAATTTAAAATGTCAATTCCAACTCGAAATATATATTAATTGATTGTATATATTGAATATTTACAGAAGCCATCTTTTAAGCACTTGACAAACTACAACCGGAGTTTTCAAACCATCCCGTAGTGTTGTGCTTTTTTGTCACATTGTCGCTAGTCTCGACTGTGCACACAGCCAATAGATAATAATAATAATGGGGTTTAACCTCCGTTTTTGAGACACGACAGTTTATAACAGAGGCCACCCACATCATTATTTTTCAACCTTTATTAATTTTACTTTTACATTTTTTTATGATGTGAGTGGAGAATCAGGAATACGTATGCAGAGAAGGAATTAGTAGGTGTGCGGCTGCAGCCGACTTTAATAGGAACTATGCCGATATTCATCTGTAGTTCGTGAAGGGAAACTGCAGAAAACCTTCACAAGCATAGCCGGTTACTTCTTTCTAATCCATACGCCGAAAGTTTAGTCAATCAACCGCCCCATTAATTTTTTTTAAATTGATAAACTGCCCGTGTCGGGATTCGAACCCACAACCTCCCAGGTCCAACTAGAGACAACGCCTTAACAAGCGCGGCTACTTGGCTGGTCAGCTACTTGGCAGTTATTAGATTATTTTGTGTTGATTCATGTTAAAAATCAGCATTTACATCGGGAATTTTTTTCACCCCTACTAGGTAGCCATTAAAAACTTTTTTTAGGACATGTTCGCTTTTCTATATTTTTCAATCTTTCACAATTTCAGTCAGCATTTTTTATGTTTATCGTTGTTTATAACTCCCTAGATAAATAAATTATACTATACAGTCATTTTTTCTATTCCGTATGCACATAGTATCCACAATTTTTTGTATGAAAAAAAGGACACATTTTGTCTAGAAAACGGTTGAAAAATTTAAACAAATGTGTTACATTGTGCTTGTTGAATCAATCCTTGGTATTGCGGGTATTACTCTAGAGATTATATATTCTGTTTATATATTCAGTTTCATACGATGTAATATCAGTCTTACTTATATTATGTTGTGTGACCATTTTCATTATGCAAAAAAAAAATTACATGTTTAATTTGGGATTGTTAAGGACGTTCATTTGCTACGCTAAAGTCAAATGAGTACTATCTTTAATAAAATTTATTTAGGATTTTAAAAAAGGTGTAAAGTATGTCAATAATCTTACAACGATTTATAATCTTTTTTATTTGTGCTAAATATTTTAAAAGTATTTATTGGAAAATACCAGGAAATTGTAAATTAGAAATTAATTTGATTTAATGTGACAGATATGACAGTAAACTATGTTTTATATTTGTGTGTATGTATATTATTTTAATGTGTGGTCGCCAGTTTTCAAAATATGGTGGCAAAAACAAATCTAACAAAAAAGTTTTAATTTTATTAAATAATTAATTCAAATGTTTCGCAACACCATTTTTTTAATCCAATTATATAAACTGCATATTTTAAAGAATATTTATAAATATTATTTATTATCCAGTCTACTTTAATAATATAGTTATTATAATTTTCAGTTCAAAAAAATTCTGTTCTCCATAAGACGCTGTGTTAAAAGTTTGATTTTTAATCGATAATTACTCTTTGAAATGATCGTCAACAGGTGTTAAATTTTTGAGGGAGGATAACTACTGAATTGAGCTATTCAATTCACTAAAAAAAATTTTTTTATCTACTATCAAGCTTCATGGATGAACGTCCTTAACTGGCTGTGTTATTAATCAACGAATGCGTTGTATACTGGTTGGTGTGTGAAAATTAAATACAATCTAAAAATAAATTCTTGAAACACGTACAGAATTTTTAATTATATTTGTAGGAATTTTTCACATACAATAAATATATATATACATAAATGAAACATATGTAAGGGAGGGTCGACCAATCGGGTTGCCTGTAAGAGCAAATGCTCTTAATTTCACGCAAGTTTGCATTAGATGAATGAAATTAACAATCTTAGAAAGTATGTTTATTAAATAGTTACTATAAAGACTATTGATAATCATTTTTGTCACGACGCATGGTGGCAAAAACAGAAACCAATTTTAGTGTGCAGTATTTATCTTCTTTACATATAAAAGAGAAAATGTCCGAATTGTTTGGAGACAACTGTAGGACATAGCAAAATAATAATCAGGAAAACAGCCTAGAAAATGTTTTTACGACTTCAGAAAAACTATTAGAATTTTAAAATTTCAAACCTTTCTATAGTTATAGCTGTTTTTTTACCGTTCATAAGTTAACCAGTCGAACGGTCTAAGGCGTTATGTCTGCGCAGTATGTCTACTTGGAAACTGGGAGGTTATGGGTTCGAATCCCGACATCGGCAGTTTGTCAATTATTAAGAGAAAAAAGGGCTCTTTGGGTTTTTGAGTTATCGTGTCTACGGACAGACGGACACTCAAACGGATAGATGAACAAGCGGAAATGAACTAATTAGGTCATTTTATGATGTGACCTCCCCTTGTCACAGAAATATTCAAATTACAATACAACTTTGATAGTATTAGTGTAGATATTTCATGTCTATATAACCTTTTCCAAAATGTAAATTGAGATAGAGGAATTTTAGCAAGATATTATCAACATGGGTTTCCGTTAATTTTACTAAAAGTATGCTTGTAAGGATTTATAGAAAATTATAAATTGTAGAAATTTCTCACTCTTTCAAACATTTATAAAAACAATTTGAATTATGTTTAAACAAACTGTAAAACATAAAATCGATAATGAAATATTATCAAGACAAGTACAAAAATATTCAATTATATATCCAGTGAATAGACTTTGTAATATAAACACTCATACTTTTCATGAAAGTTTTTTTAACAATCAAAAGCATACCTACCTGTGCTTTGAGTGAGATCAAATTGTTCTACGAACAATAACAGTTAACCACTTTTGTAATATCTAACATATCAATGGCAAAGGCACGGGCAGCCAGTTAGCTATTCAATAGTTAATTATTATTTTGTTTCCTCCAGGTAATTTTATCCATATAACATGGAAAAATGATAGTAATATATATAATTAAAAGTTAAAAGTTGTAGTATATTGTTTATGAAAAATTTAAAATTACATTTTATTTTCTTCCAAATACTTCGATATTACATAAAATATAGTTATAGCGTATTTTCTCCTCCAAAAATGAACGCCTCTGCTCGCAAGGAGGGCCCCGGAGCGGCCTTCTAACATGAATAGAAGTAAAGAAGGTATTTTTTCCATTTTCGTGGGGGTTCCGTTGGGAAACTTTACCCGTAAGTTATTTCGTGTCGAATTCAAAAACCGCATCCTTCTAGCATATCTAGAAGTGGGTTAGATTTTGTATAAATGAGTGAGTCAGTCAGTCAGTCAGTTACACAAAGCGGCTGTATATATTATAGGATAGCCTATAAGTGTAGTCTATGAGGGTAGCCTATAGCTGCTGTAGGTATAATTTTTCCGAAAATTAAAACTACGCAACGAGGGTTATCTCGCAGTTGTCTGATTGACTTCATATATATATATATATATATATATATATATATATATATATATATATATATATATATATATATATACTAGCTATCCCCCGCGGTTTCACCCGCGTAAAAATAATGTCAAATCGGACTGGCAGTTCCAGAGATTAGCGCGTTCAAACAAACAAACAAAAAAGTTTTCAGCTTTATTATTATTACTAATTGGTATAGATCCCCCCCTCCCCCATTAGTCCCCATTAAAATGTGAATTTTCAAAAATCGTTTCATAGCGATTTACTAATTTCAGCTTCATGAAAACTGAACGCTCATGACTCTCTCTATATTGTCTTTACAACCTCATTCCACCCCCATTTAGGGGTAGTTCAAAAAAACAAATATACAAACTAAACTAATTATTTGTTCTTAACAGTATTTCTGCAAAGTTTGAAACAAAACGGACGACATAATAAGTTTTATATGAAATTCACCCCCCCCTCCACCACCTTTTAAGGGTAGTGTTTTTTTTCAGCCTATAACCTTCATCAATAAACGGGCTATCTAACGCAAAATGAATTTTTCCAATCGGACTTGCATTTCCATAGATAAACGCGTTCAAACAAACAAAAACTCTTCAGCTTTATTATATTATAGTAAAATTTATTTCCAAAGGAGAAATAAATGTATTTATTCTGAGGAAATTCGCCGAGGAAGTTGACGCATCTTTTGCGTAACCAATTTCCTTAATGTTGTAGACTAATATTGTGTTGTTGTACAGGTTTTCAAAATAAAACTAGCTTTTAACAAAAAAAAGTTAAGTTTCCACAGATCTGGAAAACAATTCTTGTTCGTCGAAATAAATATTAGATAAGAGATGTTTTTAACAAAATCTATGACGTTGTATAAAATCGGTTTCAAAAGTAACATTATCTTAATTGTTGTCAAGAGGGACAAATTCAAATATAATCCATTTACGCTCTGCAAAATGTATTTACATTTATGAACGAACCAACATACGTGAAATTTGTTTTCTAGGGAATCAAATTTAAAATCTTGTAGACGTTCAATTTAGTTTATTTTATATATTTAATGAATATCAAATAAACTTATGTACTCATGTCAGAAAGAAAATTAGCCGTCTTCTCGGAAATATGAGGTTCTTTACATCAAAAGACGAAGATTCTGAGAAACAACTCTAAAACAAATTTCGTTAGTCCGTCCTTTACTGACCAAAAAAATATTTTGTCATACGACTTGCTCTTAAACCATTGAATTAGTTGAAAATTTGGAACAGCTGAACAGCTTGGTTAGAAAGTACATATGGCTACAAAAGTAGCGCTTATTTTTCAAAATATTATATTATACGGATTTGAAAATCGCTTCGAATAATAGTTTTTCTTTATAAACAATTTAACAACTTTTATGCGAAAAATTTTCCCAAAAACTGAACGCAGAAGGTACAAATCAAATAAAAAATTTTTAAAATTGAGTACTCAGATGGAAAAAAATATCTTGGACACCTGATTTGAATTTATTAAAGTAGAGCAAAGAAGCTAAACAATTTAGTGCTTCTTTAAAATCAGGTCGGACAAAAAAATTGGATCATTAGGTCGTTAATCTAAGCAGTATAGACTTTTACATTCAAATGGGGTTCATAGCTTTGGAGAAAAACGTGGAAAGTTTCGTGAAAATATCGGCTTGCACTCATTGTACCAAATGAGTTAAAGGTTGTAGTAAACTTGGCCTAAATGATACAAATTTCTTGACGACTGGATCGAAATTTATGAAGGTGGTGCCTGGGGATGCACAAAATTTAGTATTTTCTTAAAATAATCGAATCGAATTGGGGAAGTCTATATTGATATTTTGAATTTGATATGTCAAATAAACTCGTGTGTAAATCGTTTGCAGTGTTTTTCATAAAATTGCAATTTATGTAATAAAAATTTCTATATAATTAAGAAGTATTCTATTTTGTGCATTGGATATTTGTAACAAGTTTTTTTTTTTCAAAAAATATCTAATTTAATTTTCGTATATAGCATTTCTTCAAGATAAAATGAAATCAGACAGTAAATTCGTGATCTTCAAGTCTTTAATAAAATTATTTGTATGAAATATAAAAAATTTCATAATAATTTTCATGCATATATGAAAGCAGATAAATGTCACTGAGTGTTGCAGTAAGTCTGAAATTAAAAACATCTATAATACCGATATATATATAATAATAATAATAATAATAATAATAAATACTTTATTTAGAATATTACAATTCTTTATAAAGGAGATTCAAGTTTTAAAAAGAAAAATTGAAAAACAAAACAAAATACAAAGCAAAAAATCAAACAAAAATTACTTATTTAATTATTTAATTTCTACAGGCTAAAGGGAACCATGATCAGCCCGAGAGGTATCAATGAAAACGCTATTGATCCAGTAGGAAGGAACGTATCAACAATATTGTTCTAACAAGCCAGAAAACTCTTTTTATGTGTCCGATGCTCATGTACTGTAACATCTGTTTAAGATCAAATTGGTTGCAGCTAGCTTTTTGGAAAAAGACGAAACGCTCATAGTTATAAACCGGGCAGATACAAAGCAAATGTGCAAGATTCTCTTTTTCGTTTAAGCTGCAGAGAGAGCAGTTAGTTTCTTGATCAACAGTGTAACTTATGTTGTTAATAACGATTCTTAAAATTTTATGGTTTGTCGTACGTAACTGTGCAAATAATCGTATAAATTGTATCGGACAAGTAAATGATAGATATGCTTGCGATCCTTCCGAACAGGTCAAGTGCTTATATGGGCTATGGTCGGATGATGTAATTCTTGCCATATCCCTTTGTCTGAAGTAATAAGAGAATCTTTCAATAATACTATTAACATCGGCTATAGTTATTCTATTGGTGGTTAAAAGGCTACCGGAGTCCACTAAATCAAGAAGAGCTTTTAACTGTGAGACCCAATTATATTTTGAATTGATGTTTTCTTCGGTATTTGTCAAGTGTAGGAATCTGTTAAAACACAATCTCGGGTACCGTTTTTCATCCATAAATAGGATATTTCATAGCCATGACAGAGTTGATTTAATTGCGTTTAGAGAGAGGGGCAAAGAACCAGTTTCCAAACGCACAATATAGTTTGGAGTATTTCTTGGTAGTTTTAGTAACTGCTTATAAAAACCCATCTGAATACGTTCTATTTCATTTAGATAGCGCATGAACCAAGCAGGAGCGCAATACAGAAGAGAATTTACAACACAAGAGCTAAATA
This sequence comes from Nineta flava, assembly GCA_963920215.1. Classification (NCBI taxonomy): domain Eukaryota; kingdom Metazoa; phylum Arthropoda; class Insecta; order Neuroptera; family Chrysopidae; genus Nineta; species Nineta flava. Next base: position 99,965,174 of record OY986041.1, on the reverse strand, counting down.
ATTTTATTCGAGAGTTCCATGATACGCATTTTGTATCAGCTAATATTTTCATAACAGACCCCAGAGCTACGTTTCCCTTTTGTATAGCTAATTCTGCTGTTTGGAAAAACAGAGACGAACTAACAAATGGAATTCCCAGGTATAAATATTTGTTGACTATTTCGAAAGCAAAATCCTTAAATTGAAAAGTATTACTCTTTTCACGGCGCCCGCCATTTTTAAATACAACAACTTTTGATTTTTCATAATTAATTTCTAAATCGTTGTTATTTGCATAAGAAGTCAATAATAAAATCTTTCTGCGTAAATCAGAGTAGCTGTCACCCAATATCACTAAATCGTCAGCATATAAGAGCATTAGTATTTCATTACAGCCATCAACATTTAATATATATATATATATATATATATATATATATATATATATATATATATATATATATATATATATATATATATATATATAATTTGAAACCGTTAACTTATAATTATAATTTAGATCAGTTGCCTTGAATTTTCTCTGTCCGAATTTCTTCATTCTCTAAAATTATCCAATCTTCTTATCCTATTTTATACACGATATTTTCAACGAGGTGAGATTAAATTATTTTGCGGAGTTATAGGTTGCGTATTTGATCAGTGCTTATCTTTGGAGTTTGTCACCTGTTGCATCAGTCACAAGTAGATTTGATTAAAGACTGAAAGTTAAAATTGTAAATATCTCTGTTCACATTAGAGTTTGAGAAAAATGATCAAGTGATATATTGTAGCAAACTTGATTGTCCACAACTTTACTTCTTATAAATTTTTCGATTATTCTAATATTAAGAGAGATATTTTATATTTTGTGTTTGACACGAATACATTAAATATATTTTATTGTAAAAAACTTTTTTTTTTAAATTCAACCGACTTCAAAAAACACAAAAAGTCACTATATTAAAAAGCTAAAAATTACAATTTACAGATTTAATCCAAAAGACAATTCTTGCCCAAACCTATTACGTATAATTAAATTCTGATTGACGTTTCCATAGTAACTATAAACTATAATCGTTATACATCGTTCTATTTTGGCTCTTAATAAATTAAATTTTTGCAAATACTAAAATCATATCAGATATTATATTTCATTTTGATCACACTAAAATTATGACCGCTAGAGAGTGATTTATGTATTCTAAGGAAATTCGCTAAGTTGACGCAGCTCCTGCGTAAATAATTTTTTTTTTCACAATTGATGAAATTCTTAGGGGGTACATTAATCCTGAAAAAGTTTGTACCTCGGAAAGAGAAAACAAATTTTAATTCTATAAACAGTGACTATTATAACAGTGACTATATTATAACAGTGGCTATATATAAGAGCTTATTTATTTATCGCTGAATGTGTTTATTGATTTAAAAAAAATGTAAAGCTATTTTGGAATGTTTCGTTTGGAATTTAGTATGATGTGGGAAATATATTTTTATTACTATATTTGAAATATTAAATTTATAGCCTTCGCGATCGTTGAGATGAATTGACACTTATGTGACAATATATGACATAAAGCGGTTCATATACGTTTCTATTTTTGTTCTTGTTTATTTTTCACTATTTTTTATATTAGTTGTATGTTACGTTACTTGGTGAATCACTCCAAACACACACTCAAAATGTATCTAATCTATTGTAAAAAAATTTTCAGTCAAAAGTTTTTTTTTTCAAGAGATAAACATTTTTTGTATAAAGTGTGTGCTTAAAGATTTTCTGCATCTTATATCGTTTAAAAGTTAGTTTTTTTTTTTTAAATAAAAGGTGGTTTTTAAAAAACATTTTTAAGTATATTATTTTCAAAGCTTTTTAATAACAAACAAAAAATTAGGTACTCAGTTTATGTGGTGAAATATTGAATAATTTCAAATATTACGATAAAAACTGTGTTAAATGATTACATATTAAATTATTTATCATTTGATAATTGAGTGAACGGTTTTAGTTCTTTTGATTATAAAAGTATATAATAAAAACTTTTTAACATTAAATAGAACCGACGAAAGAAGAAAGTAACTGATAAGCAGAAAATAATAAATTTGTAACAAAAAATTAAACCTTCGAAAAAAGAAAGGAAAAAATAAAAAACTAACTTTTTAGTCTAGCTAACTCCTTTACAAATGTAAATACCTAAATAATTTTGAGTCGGCGCCCAGCAAACAAAATATAATATTTACTTTTACCCACTTCGATGGAGATTTTTTGGCACCGACTCAAATTATATTTACATTAGTGTAGGTCTTGTTAGACTAAAAAGTTATTTTTTTATTTTTTCCTTCCTTTTTTCGAAGGTTTAATTTTTTGTTACAAAGTTATTATTTTTTGATTTTCAGTTACTTTCATCTTTCGTCGGTTCTATTTTTTGTTAAAAAGTTTTTATTTTTTATTTTTTTGTTGCTTATAGTGTCATTAGAACTGCATATGTGTGTCAAGTCTCAACAAAATCGGTTCTCAGATAAAAATTCAGTGGTGAACAATCAACCATTCCCTATTTCTCTACCCTTAAGAGCGAAATTTTTTGTCAAATTTATATGGTATCAATTTCGAAGTATACCCTATCCAATAAAAAAAGATATATCAAAATCGGACTACTCTGTAAAAAGTTATGCGTGATCATACATTTAAAATATATATATATGTAGATTGAATTGAGTACCTCCTTCTTTCGCCGGTAAAAAAATTAGAGTCTCATACTCATTGACATTTTACTTGAACCGGGAAGATAATATGTAAGAAAAAACTTAAACAGACTTCTATGAAAACTGTATTCAGTATTCCAATTTCAAGTAATATGGCATAGCGCGATGTGTTGAAAAGTAAACATATTGAACGTCAACAGGCTGCTTACGTTAAAATGGAAGTATCAAAAACAGAAAAAATTACATTTGAAAATATATCCTAATCCACTTAGAGAAACAGAAGTAGAAAAGAAATACTTGAAATGAATACTTAATTATTATAAAAATAACATTTGTTGTTTCTTGTTGACCTACTTTTTTTTACACAATTTTTTTAAAAAGGTGAATAAAAGATATCTTATATCTACTTGAAGAAAAAAAAAACATTTACACAATATATTATTTCATAAGACAAATGGAAAATGGTATGGAAATTTTTTTCTTGTATGAAAATAATATTATTTATATATTTTAATACAATGCTCTCCTATCTATGCCCCTTCATATATTAAAGTTCTTTTAATCCTTCAAGAGCATATTTTGTTGTTTCTACAAATGTGCTAAATGGTTGATGGCATTAACGAATGGGAGATGTTCATGGTTATATTTTCAAAAATAATATCTAGTATGCACTAGTAATCTAACGTTGAGTTTGCGTGCAGCCTTCATGACATCTCGTGATTTTTTTGGGTTAGATAGATAGATATATCTTGGGGTATATAGATGAATTGCACTTCGACCTTATGACCCATTGGGGGAAATGTCCAATGGGTCATACTTCAGTCTGACGAGCTTCGCTTCTCCCATATCTTATCACGTTATCAGGTCCTGAAGGTTCATATATTCGGGGTGAGATACACCGAATATCTTGTATCTACTGTAACGGAGAGATTCGCAGTCAAATATTATGTGGCTGGATATGTCCGCCTCCTCACCACATAGCCTGCACACAATGGATCCGTTATGGAGTCCATTGTGAGCAAATGCTTCCACAGGGGATAATACCTGGCAATGAATCCGGAATCCTCCACAGTTGCATCCTGTTCCGATTCAGTGCATCAAGAGATAGCCTCTTGGTTGCACTCTGAAGCAGTATTTTCCCGAGCTCCTGTCGCGTTCCTACACTTGGATTTTCTAGATCATTAGTTGTGCACATAAACTTGTGCACATAAATTTAAAAAAAATACGGCAGTTTTATCCTAAATGAAACGCATTGCATCAATATCCATATAGTAACGTATTAAAAACGTAGAATAGCAATAACAAGTTACATTGGAAGCCGAGGGTGGTAAAACAATAAACTAGCGCCATTAAGTCCAGCGTGATCTTTTTAGAAAGGGGCATTTTTGGTCTTCAAATTTTTTTTTCTATTTCCTACGGTTTTAAAAAGGATATATACGGACATTAAGCATGTTATTTCTTTTTTTCATTTTGAGACATTTTGTCAGTTTGTATGACAGACAGGCGGTCATACAAACTGACAGATATTTGAACAGGCAGACGCGTAAATAGGCGGAAATAGACTAATTAGGTATTTTATGAACCCCCCTACCAAAAATTTTTTTTTGCGATCTATATTTTCAATCATCGAGGCTAAACTTACTATACCCTATATATTCCGTGTAGAAAAAATCATTTTGGGTATAATGTATTAAAATCAATCACTGACGCCACAAAAACATTATAAAGCTCCAATTTTATTTAAAATTTATTGTACTTTATGTTTGTTCCAGGAAATGGTTGCGATAAAGTTTCTATTAATTGTGATATGTGTAAATCACTATTTTACCTACCTTTACAACCCTCTAATTTCGATGTTTGGATAGAATGTACAGTTTTTAAAATTTGAATTGGAATTGGAACAAAAAATGAATCCAAAACCAGTCTGTATAACTGGATTCCTGATTAAAAGGGTGATTGCACCCATCTGATATATATTCACATTGTATTTGGAAAATAATAGACATACAAAACTTACCGGAATAGGTTTATTATTTGGATCAACCAAAGAATCTGTAATATGTAAACGGCCCTCTTTGATCACACTTTGTAAAATTAAACCATATGATCCAACCAATTTATTTGTAAATAGTCGTCCTTGTGTTATTAATTCGATGGCAACAATTTCATGTTGTTCAAGGGAACGAGCAATAGGCCATTCAAATCTCTGTAATAGAAAAAAATTATTAATTAGTAAAATAGAAATCATTTTTTTATTAAACCTTCAAAACCAATTAATTTATATGGAATATTTCGGCATTTTGTTGTGTTTTTGTTAACTAATAATATTAATAATAATAATAGGGTTATACCTCCGCTTCTAAGACTTCACAATCTATAACTGAGGTCAACCACTTCATTTTTTTTTTACCTTTATTAATTTTTAACCAAACATTAATGATGTGGGTGGAGGAGAAGGAATTTGTATGTAGGCTAGAAATTGGTAGTTTGTATAGCTACATCCTACCAATAGTAACTATGCAGATATTCATCTGAAGTTTGAGAAAAAAAAACTGCAGAAAACCTTCACAATCATAGCCCATTACTTCCGTTCTTGTCCATATGCCGACAGTTTAGCGCCGACATTGTAATTGACAAATTCCACCAATGTTGGGAATCATACTAGCAACTTTCCAATTCTCCAATGTCTTTTCGTATTATTTATTAGGGATCCAAACAGTATCCAAACTAAGCTCTATTTTTATGCAAATTAAGACGGAACGTCCGCCCAATGTAATCTTTTTAGGGAATTGTGGAAATGGAACGAAATTTGTATTGGAGTGTAAGGGTATTGATAGTCCATTGAGTCAAGTTGCAAGCTGCTGTCATTTCCGCGGACATTGTAAACTTCAACCGATCTTACTTTTTATCATCATTTTGAATGTACGATATGCCGTTGTGTTTTGCGAATAGGCCTGTGTATAAAACATACTCAGTTTTGCAGCGGTGTTATTGTCACAAAACCTGTAGCCGTGCTACTACGGCCCTGCCTATACCACCGATTTTCTCTGCTTACAAAAAAATGTACTTATTTATAAAAGAAACCATTTTTAATTGTTTACCTTTATACATGTAGAATATAGAAAAGTCCTGTTTTCGATGCTGGAAATCTGTATTGAGATTTTACCAAATTTTTACGTTTTGATACCATTATCTGATACCATAAAACTCATTTTTGAGCATTGATGGGTCTGTTTGTGTGTTTGTAGGTAGGTATTTTCGAGTGGCTGTGTGGATGTGTGTCGGTGAGCTACTATCTCAAAAACGGAGATAACGATAGGTAGGAAGAGGTAGAGGTAGATTGTAAAGGCTGCCCTGGACGGGCTACACTTCGACCATAAGGTCCATTGTGATGCCTTAGGATCTGAGGATGTGAGTGGAGTGGAAGGAATGTGTAAGTAGACTAGGAATTGGTAGGATATGCGGCTGCAGCCGACTATGATAGGAACTATGCCGATATTCATCTGGAGTTCGTGAAGGAAACTGCAGAAAACCTTCTCAAGCATAACCGGTTACTTCGTTCTTGTCCATACACCGACAGTTTAGTCAATTAATCGCCCCTTTTTTATAATTGACAAACTGCTGATGTCGGGATTCGAACCCATAACCTCCCAGTTTCCAAGTACTGCATAGTGCACAGACATAACGCCTTAGACCGCTCGGCTACTTGGACTGGTAGGTAGGAAACATATGTTTAAAGATACGTAAGTATAAAATTATGTTCTCATGCGACTCAAATGTTTGACCGAAAATAGCTAAACCTGAAATTGTAAATAGTTAAACCTATATCTTAAGGTTTTTGAAAGTTCCTCGAAAACGATATCGATGATTATTTTTTAACTTTGTACCATGATTAAACTTCTAAAGTAAGAAAAAAATATCTTTCAAAAAGTATTGATATTCCAGCCAAAAAAAAATGTTCGCCTACAAAAATAGTAAAATCTATGTTGAGTTATTTAACAAAGATAAGATAATGATTGTTGTAAATTTATTCTAGAAGATACTCCTTTGTATGTATTTCACGAGAATAAAGTTATTTATCAAAAGTATGCAAATGATTAGTATAATTTTATCATGTAAGTTTCTCTGATGTAGGCAGGGTATCTATCACATATTATATTTGGCAAGTTTTTTTCTTTGTGCATACTAAAATATGATAATAAATGTCTTTAGATTTATTTTAGATTACCTATAATACTTTGTAAAACTCTAATAAATTGACCAATAAAAATAAACTACTACATGGTCTACAGTTTTTGAAAGAAATATTTTCTATGCAATGTTATGCTACTAGGGATCACTAAAGTAGCAATCATTTTTCAAAATGTTTTAGTTGATTTATTAGATTTTGGAATTTAGAATAAAAGGTATATTTATTATAATGAACAACATTTATCCGAAGCATTTCTTTAAAAAACCGAATATATAAGGTACAAATCAATTATAAAATTTTGAAAAATGAACGCTACATTTGTGTCCATGTGTATACTACAATGTGAACCCTTTTCTAATGGCCAAGTACGGTCCGATCAGAATACACCTGACCCATACGCCCTATAATTAATACCTATTGAAATTAGTAATAAAAACTATTAGTCCACAGTACAGCACGGTTTTTTTTTAATTATTAGAAACAGACTAAATTTTCGTCAGTAGCTTCCTTTCGACGAGGCGCCCAACTTTTCTCTAGCGAAAATTATCGATGATAGTGACTAACTAAGCGCTTAACAGAATAACTTTTGTTTGTTTGACGATAGCAAAAGTTTTATCAGTTACAGTTTATTTGTTAGTTAAATTGAGAGATAATGTAATAAAGTGTTACTAAAATCATTAAAAAAAACCGTGGTGTACTGTGGACTATAACCGAATAAACGAAAATTTTTATGCAATTGAAACATTTATTCATGTTTTCTTTGTCTCCCTTTATCCAAAATGAATAGTATGGAACATCTCGGAACCTTAGAAAACTAGATTTCCCGATACAACAGTAGTCTGAGCTTTATTACTATCTTTACTACTACTTCTCATAATAATAACTATATAAATATATATATATATATATATATATATATATGGTCCATATATATATATATATATATATATATATATATATATATATATATATATATATATATATATATACATATATATATATGGTCCATATATATATATATATATATATATATAAATTTTAAAATCTTATACATTTACTAATTTTATTTCATTTCGAAAGTTAAGTCCACGTACTTAATTAAATAAATTGAAGAAGTTAAATGTTTTAATTAAGAACATTAATTAAATTATAATTAAGTATATATTTTCAATTTAATTAATTCATATAATACTTTTGTAACTAACTGTAATAAAGTGTAATGTGTAATGAATAGTAAAACTGGTATGTCGACTTATAATTAATTGTTAATTATCTTCAAACTTATTTCCACGTTTTAGTTTTGTAATTTATTGAAATCTTTATATCTAAAATATACTTTAAATGATCATATTATTATCATTTTGATTTTCTTTCGTAAATAAAATAAATAAAGCTAATAATATTTTGTATACAAGGCTCACAAAATTCTTCTTTTTTCTCGAAAAGCTCACAAAAAAACATCACTATGACCTACTAACCTATAAAACTATAAATTCACATTGAGTTTGAATTGTTTTTCAGAAAAAGTTTTACATAAAACGATACTATAAAGACAAACTACCAATACGTGTGACGTACCTGCCTACATCTCAATCTATTATCTATGGACATACTATGATCCACAAAAGTAGAGTTCATTTATCAAAATTTTTAGTTGAGTTGTACCTTATGCAGTCTTTGTTATTGTGACAAAGTTTTGAATAAAAGTTGTACGTCTATTTACTACGATCAACTTTTACCCGAAGCATTTTATTTTTATCGAAAACCGATTAAGGCACAAATCCATGATTAAATTTTGAAAAATAAGCGATACTTTTGTGGCCAAGTATATCAAAATTGATGTTTTGTAAACTAACAACATGATACACTGAAATGTTACAATTTTTTTCTATTCTTGCATTTTGGGTAGCACGTGATTGTATGTTTTTGTTGTAAAGGATGGCGCATAAGTAACGTTATGATTAATTTAATGAATGCGTATTTGTGCATCTTTTGGTTTTAACTCGTGAACCAATTGAATTTTATATGGGAAAAGGTGTATGTAAAGACCGCCTAGACATCACCAACCGAGAACGTCACCGGGTGGAAGTTTTGGGGTTTTCATCAACACTTGCTTGCACCCGAGTAATGTTCACATAATTTTGAACTGCACGAGGTCTTCCAGCACGTGGAAGATCACAGGCAGACTCATGTTGCCGAAAACGCTTAACCAATGGGTAAATTGTCGGAATATGAAAGAAATTTCGATATGATCTTTGTGAAAATTGAACAACTACGGTTTTTTGTTCTGTGCTGAGTCTCTCCATCATAAATTTCTCAAGTTTTTCAAAGTTAATTCTGAAAAAAAAAAGAAAAAAAATACGTAAACAAAAAAATTATTCACTAATTAAATCATAACGTAACTTATGCGCCACCACTATATGAGGGGACCCAGTATGACTCCTATTTATTTGAACGTCATCTTGGAAAAGCTGTGTAAATAGTTTTTGGACTAAATCTTCGTAACGGTACATGATAAAAAAAGTTTGTTCAGAAGTTTTTTGTTCGAAATCGAATTAAGTACAAGCTGAATCAGACGCTATTTTCCGTATTACGGATAGTTAAAAAGTTTTAAGTATGAAAGCATAAAAAACGGATAAAAATAAAACATATCTGCATTTTTCCGTTACTCTAATATTTATGATTTTAATTCTCTAATTCTTACAATAATAAATATTACATATATCGCAATGGTAATTTGATTTGATTTTCATTATGATTCCTTCCTCTGGGAAAAATCGCTTAGTTTATGTAGTAGCTTCCACATGACGAATTTTTATAATATTCTACGTATATCCCTAGATTATAAAATATAATCTTATGAAATTCTTTGCATGTTGTATGTAAAAATTCTACCTTTTTATTCTTTATTTTTATATTTCTTTTTAGTTTATTCGTAAAACAAATGGTGATGCCGTAAAACACGAGAGAATTGAAACGAGTCGAGAACAAGTCAGCGGGAGATGAGATGAAAATTAGTATTTGATTTTCGATAAATATTCGAGAAACAAATCACTCTAGTACTCTCTTTCAATCTCTATAGATTTTTTTATCGGTAAAAATGTACAGCAAATCTTTTTTGGTGGTAATGATTTAATTTTTTCGAATAAAATTGTTTCTATTAAAACATAAAAAATTAAATAATTTAGAAAAATATGCACTGTATATGAATAGAAAAAAGATAAGTTATTATTATTTTAAATTATAGTTATTATTTAAAACTACTAAACTACTATATATCTATTTTTTCACGCAACTGTCAATACAATACAAGAGACATGCTACTGTGGTCTCAATTTGCGGTATCACTAAAACAAATATGGCACTGAAACTGAACAGGATGCAACTGCGGAGGGTTACCGGATTCATTACTGGCCATTATCCCCTGTGGAAGCATCTGCACACAATGGGACCCCATAACGGGTCCATTGTGTGCAGATTGTGTGGCGAGGAGGAAGAAACACCCAGCCACATTATCTTTGACTACGAACCTCTAGGGTACAGCAGATACCGGATATTCGGTGCATCTCATCCCGAATATATGAACCTTCTGGAAGACCTGATAAGGAAGCTCCTGGCTATTGCCAACATATGGGAGCAGCGAATCTCGTGGGGCTGAAGTAAAAGAGGGAGCACAATGGACCATAAGGTCAAAGTGCAATACTTTATAGATCCCAAAATGTATCTATCTATCTAAAACAAATATGAAGCTGAAAATATCAAGATATTTCGATTGCTACCTGGAATTATGATTTGATTATCATTTTGTGAAGTCACAATTAGATAATCAAGTGTATTATAGACTTACAACTCCGATAAGTTTTTTAATCGAATTTACGAACAAGATCCAAGCCACCATTATACATTGATGATGTAGGTATTAAAAGAATATGTAGTAGATGGTTTTGAAGTTAAACTATCCTTTCGCAGCATTATTTTATGCAATATACCTACCCACAAATAATAAAAAACTTTATCTTATTAGGAGCTATTGGAATTTAAATTTTCTACAGAGTTCATAGTTTAAACTGATTGTATTTGAAATAAGTCAGAAATGACATATTCTGAACACACAGACGTTCTTACTAGTGGTTTGTTAGTTTTCTCGAAAACAACGTTGATTTTGTACACCAAGGCTGATTTTACACCAACCTGACAATCGTGTAAACGACACCGGGTAACATGACACAAGGGTTTAAAAAGTATGAGATGTTTCACATTAGGCCGGCCATTTTATGAACACCTGTAGCACAATTTTTTTTCTGCAGTGAATATATTTAACTGTAATAAAGTCGGGACTAAACTTAATATAACCTGGTATAAATTATATACCGGGTATAAAAATATACCTTGAATAAAACTTGTGTTTTTAGTAATTATTAAAATATAACTGTTTTAAACTGTTTTTTGTACTTGTTTTAAACAGAACTGTTTTCTTAAGATACTATTCATACGAAATTACATTTCTAAATACATAACTTGCAAACAAATAATACAAACAATACATTCTTCTAGAAAACTAGGTAAGCCTGTATGGAGTATTTTTAGCAAATATAAATAAAGTTTATATAATGTACAGTTCCCAGCCAAAAAATTGAACCAAGTATAACATTCTAAGTGTTACATTCCAAAAATATCCCTTAATTACATATACAATATATACTTCTAGCTGAAATTGTTCTCGGCTTCACACGCGAAGATTTTGTAAGCCGAAAATCTTATTATACTCTTATCAGAGAAACAAAAATAATATTGAAAGAATATCCAATGAAAAACAGTTTACTTTCTAAAGAATTTTTTTGAAAAATGATATGGTTTCCATTTCGTGTTTTATAAGCAAACGTAATAATGCTGCACTTTATTTTAATCGCATACCAACAACAAAAGAATTTTTAATTCAAAGATACATTTATATATAATTCTAATTTCAACACACAGTATTCTTTGACCTTTAACCTATGTCATGCCGGTGGTATGTTGATATGTAGTAGGGGCAGAACGATGTACGTTTTGTAGTTTAAAGGGTTTATTGAGAGATCTGATAATTTTTCTATGATCACATTCTAAAATAAAATAACAGTATTTATTTGTTCAAAAATAGAAAATTATATTATGTGCTCCGTTCTCCCGGGCACAGGGCAGAATCAAATGGTAAGGACAGGTTATTATAAACACATATAACACTCGTGGAAATGCATAAAAATAAGTTTATGCACAAAATTCATACACTAGGACAGCCTCATCATCTTCACTATCTATTCCAGCAGGAAAAATGAAATGAAGAGACTCGGTTGTCATGTTGCCATCCAAGAACCCTAGAGATAGTAAAATTAATGTCTTCACTTGAAGGCCTATCAAGTCTGATGTCAGTTGTGTCTGCTGGAAGACATTGTAAAACATGGCGGCAGAATGGGATACAGCATTGGCCATAATGAGGTACTCCATTTCGCCCCCCAACTCACTCGAAAAAGATAACGTAAACAAACATTGAACTACACCAAACTAAAGACAATTAAATGTGCTTCAAACATGTACTAACTATAGTTGTAATGTAAACTTATAAGTATGTATACCTTATCGTGGTTACAAGATCATCAAAAACTACAATACAGGAGCAAAAAATCAGAAAACTAAATCTTTACGCATCAATTATGACCAAGAAAACTAGATTAACATGAATGTCAAAGTTGAGCAGCCACAGGTTGGTCTAGTTCTACGCATTGCCGCTTGCTAGCAGCACTTCCTTGACACTGAAAATCGTCAAACTTCATTCCGCCCCGGTACCTCGTTGTGCCCCGGGTTCCCCTATATATGTATATTTTCCAAGCAGATATACATATACAAAAGCTTACTTGTATAAAAGGTTACTTGGTTCTAGTAGCTATCACAAGTTAGCTCCTCTTTATGTTACATTCGTAGTATATAGAATTGCTATCACAATGTGACTTGAGTATAGTAAAGTTTACAAAAAATGCACTAAACTAAAATAATTTTCAAAATAAGACCTTGAATTCTTTTCAATAAGTGTATTTGAGTAATGTTTATTCCCACCGTTTTTAATTCAAGTGTTTACTAAAAAATACAGAATTTTAAGACTTTCTTAATTATGTCTCAATTACTTACTTTAATTGTTGCGTTAAAAAGTTAAAAAGTAAGATCAAGTTCGTGAATGAGTAAAATGTTTGGGCAAAATGGGCAAAACTGCCTAACTTTGAAACCGTAAGAGATAGAATAGAAATTTTAAGACAAAAAATGTTAATTATTTAAAAATAAACAACTTTTATAAAAAACTAATTAAAAGGTGAAGTTAAATAAAACTTTGTAAATAAAAAAGTTGTTATACTATAAAAAATAATAGATATTAATTGTATATTTCCTAGTATAGTTACATTTATACTAACAATTCTGTTCTGAATCGTGTTTTAATAGGTAATATTCAAGAGATAAACTAAAATTAGTGTCATTATAGAAAATCATTCTTCCCATCGCATTCACTCATAGTGATGCTGGATGTGATACATGTACTTGTATGATTATATTCCTTTTTGTTATGAAGGCTTTTTGATATGTTGCTTTTCGTATGGTATCATTGATCGTTGGTCACTGTATTCACTATTTTGTAGGTGTAGATTTTCTGTGGTATATATATATAGGTATATATAAAGGTATATATATATGTATATATACCTATGTTAGATATATATATATATATATATATATATATATATATATATATATAATATCATTATATATATATATATATATAATAACATTATATATATAATATCAGTGGAGATTGTTATCACTATCCATTAATAAAAATGATTAATTTAATATTTTACCTCTAAATATATCTTTCTATATATATATATATATATATATATATATATATATATATATATATCACTTTCAATCAATCACGTTGATATATTAAATATAATTAATACATCGAAATATGCATATCAGTGCATGTTTATAAATATGGTATATGTGTTTAACCATTCGAACTACAGTTATAAAAAATAAATAAATTTTGAATTGTGTTTATTGCGATTTAAAATGGTATACATAATAAAAATTGTTACAGTTGATTTGTGCTTAACCCATATGATTTTCAAAAAAAATATTAAGAACTAAAGTTGTTTAAGTATTTTTTTAACGAATAACTCTTAGTCGTAACATTTTACCGAAAAAATCTATATTTTTAATTATATACACATACAAATATCAAAACTATTGTAGGCCACTCGTAAGGTATCTTGAAAATGAACGTATGTTCATTTTCAACAGTTTTAATACAACAAAATGTTTCTTAGAACATATCTTTAAAGTTTTAACAAAACAAGTGAAAATAACAGAGTTAATTGCCCTTAATACCCGGTAAATACTGAATTTATGAAAAAAACTTTCTAACAAAAGTTGTTTATATTAAGTTGTGATTTTTTAGAAAAGGAACAATTATAATTCTATCTCTTACTGTTTCAAAGATGAAGAATTTTGCTCATTTGAACTGGACCTTACTTTTTAGCTCTGAAATACACACAAAATTTCAGCTCGTTATCTTTTCCGGTTATCGTATTTATGGACAGACACACAGACGGGCATGCGGAAATAAACTAATTAGATCATTTTTTGAACACCTATACCAATTAATATACCCTGGTTTATATTATATACCGGGTATATAAGTAGAGTGAAGTTGTGTATAAAATATAACAAACTGCTAACTTCATGGTTGTAAATTTTTCTAAAATTGCATACTGATCGAAACCGTAAAACACATCCAAAGAGGTAAAATTAAATTTAACAAAAAACCTGACAGCGAAACGTTTATGAACTTGTGACAGGATCTTAAGTCGTCAACTGTAATAGTAGAGTCAGATTCATTGTAGGTTCATTTCGGTTTGAACGATATTGTGAACATGACCTGTATAATGGCATTTATATGACTCCCAAGAGATTCTCACAAAAGTTATATTGAAATTTTGTTGCATTATCTTGAATACATGGAATATGTATGTTGTGCATATCACGTTTTTGTTTACCATATGTATCTAATATCGGTTAGTTTGTCTAAAATTTGACTAAACTCATAGGAGGATTCTGGTGTAGTATCATAGCGTATATTTATTATTCAAATACACTATTACAAGACTGTATATTATATTAGGCGAAATATTCCACATTAGTTTTGGTTTGTGTGGTTTTTATATATACGTAATATATAGTTTGCAGAGAAATCTTTGAAAACTGGATTTGGTAAAAGTTTTTATCTTATTCAATTGTAAAGGTCTGTAAGAAATATTTTAACAAGATAATTAAAATTGCCCTATATTAACACTGCTTGTATGTTTTTAATGACGATACTAATTCTATAAATTAAATTTCAAATTTTGCCCCAATTTCTAGAACAATTATTTGTATTTTATATGTACGTATTTCGACTACAATGTATTCATCATCAGTATGAATTAGCTTATCCTATCTCCGGGATATGGAGTCAAAGATATGTCGTTGCTAATATTTGGTTCGTGTTTCAATGATTTACAAAATGTTCTGTCTTTTATATGATCGGACTGAGGTATTAACTAAGGGATTAGTTGAGTTAACTGACAAATTAAAGGATTATGTGTGTGATGAACCCATCAACTGCGTCGATTGATGGTAATCCTTTTTTGTCCATCTGGTCTTATTTGTGTCAATAGGTGTTATAGCAGCTAACCTTGATATTCAGGTATTAATTTTGAAAATGGTTTAATTTTATTAAATCAGAATTTGGAATTGATCTAAATTCATGATTTGTTTTCTGAATTTGTATATATAAATACTTCCGTTTGCATCTAATTCTGTGGGGTTTTGTACCGATCATTTCAGTAGTTCAGTAGTCAAATTTTCATAACTATACTTTCGTTTTGAAGTTTTAAAGAACTCCATGGCTTTTCTCTTTAAATAATTACAGTTAACACCTTAAAATATGATATATTAAGTAAAAAATTAGAAAATTTAAAAAAGTTACAACTCGTAAACATCTTCGAAGTCAAACTTAAAATTATCAAGGTTGTTTTTGGGACATGATGAGGTATAATTTCTGATAATTTAAAAATATCTAAAATCGAAAGAATAAAGTTACAGCTCTTTGAAAATGGTGATTTTTCAAAAATTGATTGATTCTGCGAGGCCATATATCAAAAGGTAATAGTGGATAAGTAAAAAATGATAATAGCTAACAGTAGAGTATACCTAAACGAAAAATACGAGCTACTAGCAATATCAAAAATCATTGACCTCAGACCGTTTCAAAATTTGACTACTTTTGCCAAGACAGTTGAAGCACATTTTGGTTTGAATTAGGATTTCTTAGCGAAAAAATGTACCCATAAATAGTACAGTTATAGCAAATTAATTTTACTTTAATTTGGTATCTTATCATTTTTTCTGTTACTCTCATATTTACAGAAATGTTGTCTTTCTGTTTCAAAATACTACAATTTATTTAGTAAATTCGTTTATTTTAAATGGCAAGAGCACGAACTGTTATAATTTTCAAATCTTATTCCCGAACGTTTTTCAGTAGTAGTTTTTGTTAAGAAGCATAATTGGAGAATTTTTACGTTTATTAAATAAAATATTAAGTCTTATCGAATAAAATGTGGCTGACCAAAGAGATAAAAATGTTTATTTACAGTGCAATCACAGCAGTATAAAATGTTCTTATTTTAGTATCTAGAGACACATTGCTAGAAAAAGCTAAACCAGCAGTTTTGTTTAATTTATGTTTGTAGATGCAATCAAATAATTTATTTAACGAGCCAATATATTTGTTGTGTATTGCCAAATTGTACTAGAATCTAGAGACTATGAAGTATAGATAGATAGATTGTAGAGGCTGCTCTGGACGGCCAACACTTCGACCATAAGGTCCATTGTGATGCTTAAGGATGTGAGGATGTGAGTGGAGTGGAAGGAATTTTTGTGTATAGACTAGAAATTGGTAGGATATGTGGCTGCAGCCGCCTATGATAGGAACTTTGCCGATATTCATCTGGAGTTCGTGAAGGAAACTGCAGAAAACCTTCTCAAGCATAGCCGGTTAATTCGTTCTTGTCCATACGCCAACAGTTTAGTCAATTAACCGCCCTTTTCTTTTTTTTTCTTAATAATTGACAAACTGCCGATGTCGGGATTCGAGCCCATAACCTCCCAGTTTCCAAGAAGGCATACTGCGCAGACATAACGCCTTAGACCACTCGGCCACTTGGACTGGTTTCTATGAAATATATTCTTTGATGTACTATAATTTTAATGGGTAAACCGGAAACTGATACTTGAAAACAACGGGTATATTTTGTGTAAACTAGTGAATTTTTCATCAAGTATTCGGTCCTATTGTTGTTAAACACAGCCGATTAATCCACGAGTAATTTTATTTTTTAATTTTGCCACCGATATCCAGAATTTGGTTTGTTCAACCTATTAAATAAACTTAGTGTAATGGTTATAGTTATCAAGAGTGATCTAAATTTTATATTTCAATCATTATTATACACAAAACGTTAGTGGATGCTTAGGGAAAATTGAAAATTAAAATAGACCATTCGCCGGCTTTGCCATGTGTTGCATTAATCGAACCTAGTGAAATGTTTTTGTGTATACGTGTACTACACGTAATTGTTCATGTTTCAGCGGCAGGTCTAGGTTGTGTATTACTATTAAATAATCCATTTTATTTTAACATAACTTGTTGGAATAAAGTATTATATATCTTTTATTTGAAGTCTTCACTAGAGTTGATCACATAGTTTCAATATAGTATGTAAAGAAGGGCTTAGAGGGAAGGGGATATATAAATTTTTTTATTTTTTTGGAATCAATTCAAAATAGCCCTCCCTATTCTTAGCTATTTAAATTATTTTATATTTGTTTTGACCCTTTTACACTGTGACCAGTATGATTTATTGAGACTCCTTTTCTTAAATGATCTTCAGTTGTTTCAATAAGGTTATGATATCTATCTTTTGAGAGAAATATTTTATCCGACCAAAAACATAAATGTAAGAAAGGGCCGAGTTTTCGGGAAAATCCTTAATGTAATAGTTCCTTCTTAAAAAGTGATGATATGAGAGTAATGACCGAGCTATTTACAAAGTAAATAGCTCTAGACTTCATATAATAGTTGCTTCTTAAAAAGTGATGATATGGCAGAAAGGACCGAGCTATTTACAAAGTAAATAGCTCTAGACTTTATATAATAGTTGCTTGTTAAAAAGTGATGATATGGAAGAAAGGACCGAGCTATTTACAAAGTAAATAGCTCTAGACTTCAGATAATAGTTGCTCTTTGAAAAGTGATGATATCCCATTAAAGAGCCGAGCTATTTACAAAGTAAATAGCTCGGTAAACTATTAACTAAAAAAAATAATGAGGGTAAATTGATTAAATGTAAGAAAAAATTTGGTTTAAAATTATTTCATAAGTTTTCCCTTAGTATGTTTTTAAAATTTTATAACGCGGCAAGATTTAAAATATTGGAAATCAGAAAAAATAACTTGCCGCGCTATATAAAATTTTAAAAACATACTAAGGGAAAACTTATGAAATAATTTTAAACCAAATTTTTTCTTACATTTAATCAATTTACCCTCATTATTTTTTTTAGTTAATAGTTTACCGAGCTATTTACTTTGTAAATAGCTCGGCTCTTTAATGGGATATCATCACTTTTCAAAGAGCAACTATTATCTGAAGTCTAGAGCTATTTACTTTGTAAATAGCTCGGTCCTTTCTTCCATATCATCACTTTTTAACAAGCAACTATTATATAAAGTCTAGAGCTATTTACTTTGTAAATAGCTCGGTCCTTTCTGCCATATCATCACTTTTTAAGAAGCAACTATTATATGAAGTCTAGAGCTATTTACTTTGTAAATAGCTCGGTCATTACTCTCATATCATCACTTTTTAAGAAGGAACTATTACATTAAGGATTTTCCCGAAAACTCGGCCCTTTCTTACATTTATGTTTTTGGTCGGATATCAATAATTTTTGAAAGGCTTAAATATACGAAGCCAAAGGCTTCGCACAAAACGCGTAGCGTTTTGTTACTCTTCGTCTTTGCTTCGCGTATGCTATGCGTTCCTTTCGCTTCGCGATACTTTACTCTTTTAGCGAATTTCCTGAAAGGAAATAGAGCTATTGGTCCAGTACCGAAGTCAAAATTTCGCAAAAATTTCTTCAAATGTCCATCGATCCTACCTAGTAGATGTCAAAAATCACCATCTGAAAAATTTATATATATATATCTATGGACATATATATATATATATATATATATATATATATATATACATATATATATATATATATATATGTGTCTGTCATCACTCTAGCGGTCACAGTTTTCATTTTATCGGGATGAGATTTGGTATTTGAGGCGCTTTTGATATTCAAACGGTCAAGTTCGTTAATGGGTAAAATCGGACCAGGGGAAAGGGTGGTTTAGAGGGAGGGGGAAACATAAAATTTGAGATATCTCCCTTAAAATTTGAAAAATCGAAAAATTTTTTAAGAAGTAAAGTTGTAGGTACTAAGTTTTACTGTAATTTTGTTTCTTATCATTTTTTCTGTAACAATAATATTTACAGAAATATTGACGGTTTAATATTGAAAATTAAATTCCTTAATATCTCTGTACACATTAGAGTTTGAGCAAAAATGATTAGGTGATGAATTGTAGCAAATTTGATTTTATACAACTTTATTCCTTACACATTTTTCGATTGTTCTAATATTAAGAGAGATATTTTATATTTTGTGTTTTCTTCTTTTTTGATACCTCCCCCCATTCGCCTAGACGTATGTCATTTATTGAGAAAATTGGACTTGCAAATGCTAAAATCATATATGACATTTCATTTTGATCAGACTAAAATTGTGATCACTAGAGAGTGATTTATTCTAAGGAAATTCGCTAAGTTGAAGCAGCTCCTGCGTAACGAATTTTAGCGAATTTCCTGAAAGGAAATAGAGCTATTGGTCCCGTACCGAAGTCAAAATTTCGCAAAAATTTCTTCAAATGTCCATCGATCCTATCTTGTAGATGTCAAAAATCACCATCTGTAAAATTTATATATATATATCTATGGACATATATATATATATATATACATATATATATATATATATATATATATATATATATATATATATATATATATATGTGTCTGTAATCACTCTAGCGGTCACAGTTTTTATTCTATCGGAATGAGATTTGGTATTTGAAGCGCTTTTGGTATTCAAAAGATCAAGTTCGTTAATGGGTAAAATCGGACCAGGGGAAAGGGGGGTTTAAAGGGAGGAGGAAACAGAAAATTTGACATATCTCCCTTAATATTCGAAAAATCGAAAATTTTATAAGAAGTAAAGTTGTAGGTATTAAGTTTTACTGTAATTTTGTTTCTTATCATTTTTTCTGTAACCCTAATATTTACAAAAATATTGACGGTTTAAGATTGAAAATTAAATTCCTCAATATCTCTGTACGCATTAGAGTTTGAGCAAAAAAGATAAGGTGATGAATTGTAGCAAACATGATTTTCTACAACTTTGTTTCTGACGCATTTTTCGATTGTTCTAATATTAAGAGAGATATTTTATATTTTGTGTTTTCTTCTATCTTTATGCCCCCCTTTCCCCTTGACGTATGTTATTTATTAATAAAATTGGCCATGCAAATACTAAAATCAGATACGACATTTCATTTTTATCAGACTAACATTGTGACCGCTAGAGAGTAATTTATTTATTCCAAGGAAATTCGCTAAGTTGAAGCAGCTCCTGCGTAACGAATTTTTAAAATTTTATAACGCGGCATGTTTAAAAATATTTGAAATCATCAGAAATTTGAAATCATCGTATCTGATTTTAGTATTTGCATGGCCAATTTTATTAATAAATGACATACGTCAATAGAAAAGGGGTGCATAAAGATAGAAGAAAACACAAAATCTAAAATATCTCTCTTAATATTTGAACAATCGAAAAACGCGTAAGAAACAAAGTTGTAGAAAATCATGTTTTCTACATTTCATCACCTTATCATTTTTGCTCAAACTCTAATGCGTACAGAGATATTGAGGAATTTAATTTTCAATCTTAAACCGTCAATATTTTTGTAAATATTAGGGTTACAGAAAAAATGATAAGAAACAAAATTACAGTAAAACTTAATACCTACAACTTTACTTCTTATAAATTTTTCGATTTTTCGAATATTAAGGGAGATATGTCAAATTTTGAGTTTCCCCCTCCCTCTAAAACCCCGTTTCCCCTGGTCCGATTTTACCCATTAACGAACTTGACCTTTTGAATACCAAAAGCGCTTTAAATACCAAATCTCATTCCGATAAAATGAAAACTGTGACCGCTAGAGTGATTACAGACACACATATATATATATATATATATATATATATATATATATATATATATATATATATGTATATATATATATATATATATGTCCATAGATATATATATATAAATTTTACAGATGGTGATTTTTGACATCTACAAGGTAGGATCGATGGACATTTGAAGAAATTTTTGCGAAATTTTGACCTCGGTACGGGACCAATAGCTCTATTTCCTTTCAGGAAATTCGCTAATAAAAACATACTAAGGGAAAACTTACGACATAAATTTCAACCAAATTTTTTCTTACACTTAATTAATTTACCCCTCATTTATTTTTTTAATAAATAGTTTACCGAGCTGTTTAGCTTGTAAATAGCTCGAAACTTTATGGGATATCATCACTTTTTAAGGAACAGCTATTATTTGAAGTCCAGAGCTATTTACTTTGTTAATAGCTCGGTCCTTTCTCGTATATCATCACTTTTTAAGGAGCAACTATTATATGAAGTCTGGATCTATTTACTTTGTAAATAGCTCGGTCCTTTATCCCATATCATCACTTATTAAGAAGCAAATATTTTATTAAGATTTTCTCGAAAACTTACCTTTCTTACAAACGGAAAATTTAACAACTTTAATTGTAATTAAAATAACATATGAAGCATATATCGATCTGATTTGTTGACAAGGTTACCGCCTCCTTTTTGATTAGATAGACATTTAGTATTTAAATAAAAATTTTCTAGTTTAATATAACAGTATGTTTTAATACTCCAAATAGAAAACATTGATTGTTGTATTGTATTGTTACAATGTAACTTTTTTTAAGTAAACAAGTTTAAAAATAAACAAGTTTATTTTCAATTAGCAATTCGTAATGATGAAAAGAACTAAATAAATTGTTATAATTTGTAAGAATTGCTCAAGGCGGTATATTACCAAATATTCAAGCAGTGTTATTGCCAAAGAAAACTGAAAAGAAAGCATAAATTTTATACATTGGATTATTGATAATAATATTCATCGATCATATATCATAGGTCTTTTATTAAAACGCCACAAATTAATGTGAAATAAGAGTGATATATTTTTTATTAAAATAACTATATAAAATTTAGTATATATAAGATGTTATTTGATTTGTTTCGATTATGACTTCTAAACTAATCGTTTATTACAGATAATTGATTATCAACGTTATAGTCTTTGAAGAAATGACTTGACCCGTTGGCTCCACTTCACAAAAAAAAATTCGTTACGCAGGAGCTGCGTCAACTTAGCGAATTTCCTTAGAATACATAAATCACTCTCTAGCGGTCATATTTTTAGTCTGATCAAAATGCCTTAAGGCAGTTTAAGGGGTGTTTTTCCCATTTTCGGAGGTTTGCGTCATAGGTAAAAAAATTTTTCAAAGTGTTCTGTTAAATTGACTTTATTTCGGGTCGATTGGTCAAAATTCCATCATTTCATCATATATAGAACTGAAAAACGTAATTTTGGGGGGTGTTTTTTCAATTTTTCGGGAGTTTGCAAAAAAATATATTAAGTTTTTCGAAATAACTTCCTAATTTGTAGCTATTAAGCGTCGATTGCAAAAAACTGCATCTTGTTGTATGTATAGATTAAAAAGGTTGGTTTTGGGGGTGTTTTTACCAAGTTCGAAGGGTTGTGATGGAAAAAAACTGATCTTTCTATCATGAATAGAAGTAAAGAGGTAAGTTTTAGGGATGTTTTTCCCATTTTCGGTGTGGTTGCGATGTAGGTAATGAAATTTTTCAAAATATTCTGTTAATTTTGACGTTATTTCGGGTCGATTAGTGAAAATTCAAACTTTATAGCATTAATAGAACAGAAAAACATAATTTTGGAGGATGTTTTTCCAATTTTCCGAGGCTTCCGTTGCATAACTTTTAAAATCAACGCATACTGCTGTATTCAAATTGCAATGTATATTTCTATATGGTATAAAAATTAATAGGTATATATGATATATCGTTCTCTACATGGTAGTTTGCGTTAAACTAGTCTTAAAAATAAAAAATGTTAAATTTTCCACTTTTCCGATACAAATTTCGAGTTTTCGCAATTTTCCCGTCGGTTTGGGTACTACAGCTATCTACATGCCCAATATCAACTTTACAGCATATCTGGAAGTAGCTAAACATTTTGATCTATTAGTTACCAAGAATTGTGGGCGTTCCCACGAATTTTGCGTTTTTGAAGTGAAATAACTTTTTAACGGTTAATTCGTTAACATTGATTGAAAACATTGGTTCTTATAATTCCGTAAAGTATCTATATTCGAAATATCAACCCTGTAGCTCTTTCCGTTCAAAAGATACAGCACCCAAAAAATGAGCCTAAATTAACGATAAGATATAGCACTGTAGTGAAAAGTCCGAAAGTCTCCCTTAAATCTCGGCCTTGCGCACTACCGTGCTCTAGATATATTCATCGAACCTACCTAGTTGATATCGATAATTTATTATTTGTTTATTTGTGTATACTTTCGTGTCAACATACGATGTTTGTCCAAATTCCTTTCGGTTACGTATGACAAACTGTAGAAGACTATAGCGTATACTCCGACAAATTTCATTGTCATTGAATTTATTAATTAAATTAAATACTGATATGAACAAATTAACTCGTCAACCAGGAATCGAACCTCGGGCCTCTGGATAACTAGTCCAGTATGCTTCTTCTACACCAAAGACGATTGTGATGCAACAGCCAACTTTTTCATATTATTCTAATTTTTTATTTATTAGACAGTATTTACTTCTGCTGAAGTGATATTTATTTGTTTATTTGTGTATACTTTTATACTTTCGTGTCAACATACGATGTTTGTCCAAATTCCTTTCGGTTACGACTATATATATATATATATATATATATATATATATATATATATAGTCATTATCGATATCAAATAGGTAGGTTCGATGAACATTTGAAGAAATTTTTCCGAAATTCCTACATCTTCGAAAATTCACTTAAAAAAATCAAATAGCACTTAAAAGTCAAAAATACATAGCCACTTAATTTTAACAGTTTGGGGCGATTTGTGCTGAAATTAAATCATCATAATCTTCAAACGATTACAAAGCGACCCATTATGATGTTATTTGAATGCAAGACGCTCCACCCGTATTAGTCTTTAGGTTATCTATATCACGGGAGTGCGTAGGTCAAGTTTTTGTTACTAATAAAAGGTGGCGCATAAGTAACGTTATGATTGGTGGAAGTTTCGGAGTTTTCCTCAACACTTGCTTGCATCCGAGTCATATTCACATCATTTCGAACTGCACAACCTGCACGCGGATGATCACAGACAGCCCCATGTTGCCGAAAACGCTGAACCAATGGGTAAATTGTCGGAACATGAAAGAAATTTCGATATGATCTTTGTGTCTGAATAATCGAATGCTGACTTTCAAAATAAAATTGGACAACTTTGGTTCATTGTTCTGTACGGAGTCTTTCCATGTCCTTTCCAAGTTTTTCAAAGTTAATTCTGAAAAAAAACCCACTCTCTACAAATAAAACCTTATATTTGATTTTGTTTTTTTAATATACATATTTTGGTTTTTTTACAATTGTGTATAACAGCATCCATACTTTGAATAAGTTTTCTTCTGCACATCGAGAAAGTACGATCAAAATATGACCTCTTAATTGTATATATGGGCAGTACAGCGTGAAGAAGTTCAAATGGATAAAAGTCATATATTCGTAGAACGAGTTCAATTTTCTATGTTTATTGAAGAATGTTGTATGTATGTAGATAGACAGATACTATTATATTGACTCCAACATATACTACATTTTCATTCGTGTCGTGTATTCGAAAGTTTGATCCTTCATTCATATTCAGAACGTTCGAACGTGTACAATTTAATAGATTCTATTTAGTTGTAAATATAAAATACAAAAACAAAAATAAAATGTGATCATGTGTCAACTAACAAATGGGGTACTTGTATTATAATAATACGTTGGTGTCGGTGATGTGATGTATATGTATGCGACATTTAATATGTTACATGCTTCAACTCACAATATCATAAATTTCAATTAAATTTTTAATATAATAATAATATGAAAAGTAATATAAAAAATGTCAACAAAAAAACGGAGTTAGCTATTTGCTAGCTTTTATTTGATACCCATATTGTAATAATCACAAAACATTTTTTCACCGTCTCTTTTTTGATTGGCAGATATTCAAATATTATATCCTTTGTCACTCCAACAATTTAGCTGATTCTAACGACACATTTGGCAACAATGTGTTTGGCACGTTTTCGATACAAAATGTACCAAAAAATAGACATAAAATAGACACAATTTCACAATTTAGTGACATTGTCACCAAATTAGCGACGAGTAACATATCCTGAAACAATATAAGAGTAATTTTAATAAGAGTAAGGTAACAGGAATAAATGTGAATGAAAGATATTTTAACAAGAGTAATTTCAATATAATTTAAAATTTATTATATTTTAAATTTAGTATATTTTGAATATAGTATATTTTAATTTAGTTAATTTTCTATTTATTTTTATTTTTGTCTATTGATCTCGACTTTCTATCTATTTTTAATTGTCAAAGAGTAAATTACGACTAAATAATTTATATTGATGATGACTATGTAGTCATGTATATATGTAGTCGAATACGTATTTATAATACAAAAAAACTGATCTAGATAAAGGGGGCGAATTTGAAATTTTATTTAAAACTTAACATGTTTTTTTGACAAAATCATAGGAGTCTTTTTTTTGAAGTGTTTTTCAATAAAATAATTCTTGATTGATTTTATTTAGAAAAACATTTTAAATCAAGATTGTAATTTCTTTTACAATTATTTCATGTAATAATTATTTTTCTTTGATAAAAAAAAAACTATAACTCGTTAAAAAATGTAAGAGATCATTACTCCAAATTACATCTGCTGTAATTTTACTATCTATGACAATTTGTAATGTTACTCATGACGTGCCATATGCCAAAATGCCCGCTTTAGTAAGACTACATTTACATAATTAGTTATATTTTTTGTTGAATTTTGTTAAAAATTATGAGCGAAAATTCCTTTCTTATAATGATGATGGAGCGGAATTTGATCAAATGATATTTACAATTTATTCACACACATATTTGCTACAAATACATTAGACCATATAAACAAAATACATTTTTATAAGCCAAATTTCCGGACTTGTATATATTATACGGACTTGTATATTAACACATGGTTTTTTCATCATGTGGTTGATTTATTTGTAGATGTATTTTTGTAAATTTTAACAAAAGATAGAACTAATTCTTCAACGAAAAAGGACATACTTCGAACTGCTTGATTCAATAAATTGTTAGTAATCAAATACCTACACAAGACGTTTTATTTAACTATCCACGATCACTCAACCTCTAATCCCAACATTTTTCATAAAAACAGATGAGTTTCATTAACAAAATAATAATATTTTGTTTATTTTATAAACGTAACCCTAGCAACGCATAGACAACTATCACAGTTGAGCCTCACTACACTGTTTATAATTATTGCCACCATAGATAGATTGTAGAGGCTGCCCTGGACGGGCTACACTTCGACCATAAGGTCCATTGTGATGCCTAAGGATGTGGCGATGTGCATGGAGTGGAAGGAATTTGTGAGTACACTAGGAATTGGTAGTATATGCGGCTGAAGCCGACTCTGATAGGATAGGAACTATGTCGATATTCATCTGGAGCTCGTGAAAGAAACTGCAGAAAACCTTCTCAAACATAGCCGGTTACTTCGTTCTTGTCCATACAGTTTAGTCAATTAACCGCCCCCTTTTTTTTTAATAATTGACAAACAGCCGATGTCGGGATTCGAACCCATAACCTCCCTGTTTCCAAGTATGCATACTGCGCAGACATAACGCCTTAGACCGCTCGGCTACTTGGACTGGTCAATTGCCACCATATGCCATAGCTTTAATAAACAAACACCAATAGATGGATAAATCTCATAGTTTTCAAGATGTAAATTCTTTTTCTTGACAACCACTTAAAACTACAATAAAATATAAAAAGTAGAGCTACCATTGACTTTTTCACCAAAATACTTCGCACACTATTGTTAATTAATCTACACTTGTTGTATATATTAAATACGTTTTATGTAATGTAATTATATCCTTACAGTTAAAATGTAACTGTAGTACAGATATAATATTATTTAGCTCTTATATTAAACCATAATTTTATTATATAAAATCTTTTAACATATTCACATTCAAGTACATAAATGCGGTTTTTGTGTCATTTGAACAGTCCTGTCAGGCTATTATGTCAATTAATAATATATGTAGAATATAAACCATATTTTGACTAAAAGGAAACCTGACTTCAAAAATCAAATATTCTATAACAAAAAATGCACTAAAAAGTAAAAAAATAATTCTTGTGCCAATTTTAGTTCACCTAAGCAAAATTTTTTAAATATATATGTACAATTATTGTTATTTTTGGAGGCGGTGTCAGCATAGAGAAATTCACATAACTTTTTGATATTTTGACTAAAAGGAAACCTGACTTCAAAAATCAAATATTCTATAACAAAAAATGCACTAAAAAGTAAAAAAATAATTCTTGTGCCAATTTTAGTTCACCTAAGCAAAATTTTTTAAATATATATGTACAATTATTGTTATTTTTGGAGGCGGTGTCAGCATAGAGAAATTCACATAACTTTTTGACACTGCCTCCAAAAATAACAATAATTGTACATATATATTTAAAAAATTTTGCTTAGGTCAACTAAAATTGGCACAAGAATTATTTTTTTACTTTTTAGTGCATTTTTTGTTATAGAATATTTGATTTTTGAAGTCGGGTTTCCATTTTGTCAAAATATGGTTTATTTCTCGCTTTTTAGTGACTTTGAAGTTCTATAACTGATTTTATTTTTCTAAATATGGGTAGACCTACTAAACGACCTGCTAATTTTTAGTGCATTTTTTTATAACACATTTTTTTTTACCCTTTTTTTTTTTAAAATTTTTAGTGCATTTTTTTATAACAGATTTTCAGTTTTTTTTACATACATTTTGTTTTTTTTTTGGGTTCGGCTTTTTTTTGTAAAAAATTTTTTTGAAGTCGGTTTTTAAAAAAATTTTCTTATTTTCCCATTATGAATGAGTATACCCTTTCAAAAAAAAAAAAATTTCGCAGAAATCGGTTATCACATATAAAATGAGGATTTTCTTCGATTTTCCGGGGATTTCCTCATCAGAATGCGATTTGGTGCAAATGGGACAAATGGGAAACCAAACCCGTTAAAACAAAAATAAAAATTCAAAATCGGTTCATAAATGACGGAGTTCTGAGGTGACACACATAAAAAAAAAAAATACAGACAAATTGAAAACCATCCTCTTTTTTTGAAGTTGGGTTAATAAATGAACATATTTATATGATATAATTATAGATACTTAAATGGGTTTAAAAACGTACAATACTTGTTGCTGTTAATGTGTGTGTAATTATCTGTCGTAGAACTATTCGACGACGTACATCGTATGAATATGTAATAGAATTTGAGTTATTCGATGTTTATAAAAATCACATTCTATGGCACAGCCGTTATTTTTGTTTGTTAAACGACAAGAGAGACATCATTTCATATCTTGGATGAGGATCAACCCCAAGGGCTCTGTTTTCCAAACCATTTTTCTACCAACTGAGCTATCTAGATGTTCTTGTAGGCTGCAAATAATTTCTCACTATCCGATATACATGTGTTTTTATTACGTGTAATTATTATACCCATTGAGAGTATTATAAGTTTAGTTCCGATTTTGTTGACAATATTGATTGCAGAAAAACAAATTTGCTATAGGTGTTCATAAAATGATCTAATTAGTTCATTTCCGCATGTCCATCCATCTGTCTATCCGTATGTCTGTCCGTAGGTCCATGGACACGATTACTCAAAAACCAAAAGAGATTTTGAAATTTTGTATGTATGTTCTAAAGCTAAAAAGTAAGTCTAATTTTGTGAATAGGCAAAATCGGACCGGAAAATATCCATCTATAAAACGGTAAGACTGTAAAGACAAAAAATGTTCCTTTTTTAAAAATAAACAACTTTTGTTTGAACCTTTTTTTCATGAAGTGGGTATATACCGGGTATTTAAGCAATTAACTCAGTTTATCTCAATTAACTCAATTTTGATGATTTTTTAATTGATTCGCCGTTCATCCGAATATAATTCTATTGATTTTCATAGTAATTCGTCGAATATATTAATTTGTATACAATATTTTCCACAATATTTCTATTTGTTACAAGCTTTTATTCAACTTGCAATGTATGTATGTATGTTTGTATGTATGTATGTATGTATGCCTGTTCGGGTCAAATCTTGCAAGCTGAATTAGAACCACTTCCTCTTATCCTACGGAGTTGAATTTTTACATGTTGGTTTAGTTCCGACGACAATGCATTTTTATGGTAAACATGACAAGAATCGACAAGAGGAAGAGGAGGTTTAAAGGGAGGGGAAACGCAAAATTTGGTATATCTCTCTTAATTTTGAAAAAATCGAAAAATATATAAGAAGTAAAGTTGTAGAAAATTTTTTTTAATAGAAATTTATTTTTATTTTTAGAAACGTTGAGGTGCAGGGAATAATAATATTAATGAAGATGATATATTAATAGAGGACAAAAAATACGGTTCATGTCTTGTTGGAAAGTTTTCATATTAGATATAATATGAATACCTGTTTGATTTTGATGGATGACACAACGGAGGTTGTTAATAAATGTGACATGTACTATATCCTATGGGAATAAACAGTTTTCAAAGTAATATCCTCTGTATCCCATCTATATATACATCATATATAATATTATTCTTATGATTTTTCTTATTTATTTCTTCTTTTGAATGGTCAGATATGTTTTTGTGGCTGACTGTTTTTATGGTTGACTGATTAACGTACCTGAAATAAATTTAAGGATGAACGAGCACTAGATATAGTCCATTTATAAAATTCTTCAAAATCTTATATAGTACATTCATAAAAGTCCACAGTAAAGTTTAATATTATTTGTTATACGTTAAAACTAAAATTGAATTTAGGCCCGTGATACCGGGCCTAAAAAAGATAATTAAGAAAAAAAACTAGATATTTCGGGTAATTAAGTTACCGCCGACAGAAATAATACTTATCCGAAATCTCAGTTTTTTTCTTAAATAACTTTTTTTTTGGGCTCGTCATACCGGAATTTTATTGGATCAATCTTTTTACTAATATTTTTATTTTCCATTGCGTGGTTTTTTTTTTATTCGTTAAATTCCAAGTGAAAATTATCAAAATATGTCCACGCTCACGGATTTCTCCATAAGAGCAATGCATTAAAACTCGAACTTTAACAATAAATAATTAGTTCAAGTTCAAGAACCTCATACCCCCTAATTGATTAATATGCACTTCAACTTTATGTAAAAAAATCAAACCAAAATCTTTTTGAAGTTCCAGTGCTCGTACATCATTAAAGGCGTACAAACAATTGTTTAGAAACAATTATTACGTAAAAACCATAATTCATAACATTATTGTACATATATACAACAATATTTAATTAAGGAAAAGCCTACCTATCCGAGTGACCGAGTTGTCAAAGACACTCGGAACTGGGAGGTTGCTGGTTCGAATACCAACGGTGGGAGTTTGTCAAATAAATTAACTTTAAAAAAAAATTAATGAAGCGGTTAATTAATGAAGGGAATATGCATGAAAATTTTTTTTCACTTGAATTGAAGCATGTTTACTTGACAAATATCAAGGTAAAATTACTTTTTAAATAACTTTAAAAATAAGCGAGATATGAATGATTGAAATTCCCGATTAGACAAAGAGGGTGATAGCCCTCTTGATATATTATGTGACGTCATATTACACTTTCACCATTTAAAATACACGTAAAACTCCGTTTTTAGTATTTTTGCAAGAAAGAGACAGATAATAATCTTTAAAAGCTTATAGCTTCCTTGATATTTGTCGGATTTTAATTTCGTTTTTAAATATTATTACAGTATTAACAGTATTTTCATATTCTGAAAATAAATGTGAAAAAAAATTTCCATGCATATTCCCTATTGACTGAACTGTCGGCGTAAAGACAAAAACGAAAGTAACCGGCTTCCTTGCTCCAGATGAATATCGGCATAGATCCTATCAACATCGACCATCCTACTATTTCCTACTATGCATACAAATTGCTAGTCTCTTAGGGGTTGATAAAAGGGCTTAGAAAGGCTTATTTTCCAGACTTCGACCTTCCCACCGCTACAACTTCTACTACTTGAAAAAGTTAATCCTTAAAACACTATTTCATAGATAACCAAACCTATAATTAAAACTATAGAATCCCGCTCTTTATACCCTGTATGTATGTAATGTATAGCAGGCTATTATAAGTTTAGTCCTGTTACGAATTACAATATACTAAATTGTTAAATTTAAGTTGTTAAAATTATGCACAAAATATCGTCACATGTAAAAGAGGCTTATTTGTATTATTGACCCTCGATAAGTAGGCTTCATCTTATACTCTTATGATCAACAACGAGTGGTGGTGTACACGTGGTGAGGTGTACAAAAGATTATTATTGAGCAGTGTTGCCAGAAGGCTACATTTCTTACATTTTACGAATTTATATATATTTATATATATATACACACATATATATGTTCATTTATTTATTTATTTATATTAATTTAAAATACGATACGATTAACGGTTTTCAAGGTATCCGACCCATAGTGCTAAAATTCCAAACTGTACCTCTTAAAAAAATCGCTAAAATTGGAGGAAAATTTTATGTCCCCGATTTTTATAAAAACTTCGTTTGAAGCTAATTTGGACCTAGCGAAAACGATGGCGTTGGTTAAAGTACGATAAGATTAACGGTTTTCAAGATATCAGACCCATAGTGCTAAAATTCCAAACTGTATGAATTGAGAAGGCAAAATTTTGAAATGTGTTGGTCGGACGTTAAAATGAACCTGATTTTCGTACTGTTTGGATCAAAATTAGCCTAGAAAATGATTATTATTGAAATCGAGAAAAAAAATTTTCTTCACTTTTTTCACATTTTTTCCAAGGGGTACCCCTTAATAAAGTCGCTAAAATTGGAGGAAAATTTGATGTCCCCGATTTTGATAAAAACTTCGTTTTAAGCTAATTTCGACCTAGCAAAAACGATGGCGTTGGTTAAAATATGATACGATTACCGGTTTTCAAGGTATCAGACCTATAGTGTTAATATTCCAAACTGTATGGATTGAGAAGGCAAAATTTTGAAATGAGTTGGTCGGACATTAAAATGACCCTGATTTTCGTATTGTTTGGGTCAAAATTAGCCTAGAAAATGATTATTATTAAAATCGGGAACAAAAATTTTCTTCACTTTTTTCACATTTTTTCCAAGGGGTACCCCTTAAAAAAATCGCTAAAATTAGAGGAAAATTTTATGTCCCCGATTTTGATAAAAACTTGGTTTTAAGCTAATTTGGACCTAGCGAAAACGATGGCGTTGGTTAAAATATGATACGAATAACGGTTTTCAAGGTATCAGACCCATAGTGTTAATATTCCAAACTGTATGGATTGAGAAGGGAAAATTTTGAAATGAGTACTTTCACATTTATATAGTAGTATGGATAAGCAAATTTTAAAAATCACAATGCTATAATACACAAAATTAATAATTTATCGTATATCAATAACAAAATCATCACAATGTATCTTTGAAAATGTAAAAAATAAAAATGAAAAATAAAAAATAAAAATAAAATGTAAATGTTTGTAAGTTTGAAAATGTAACTTTTCAGGCATACCAACGTATCTTTCGATCAAGCTACGCTGGCAACACTGTGATTGAGACAATAGATTTTAGGCGAAGCACACGACATAATCTGATAACAGGTTTGTTAACAGGGGCGACTAGTTAACAGGGTTCTAGGACTGGAAAATAAAAAAATGCATCATAGACGAAATATTGTTTTAATAAAATTCTTGAGTATAATGCGGCAGAAAATTTATTTCAATTGAAAATGGATTATGAAAATGGAGGATTAGTTATTAAACTTCACTTTTATATTTATATTGTACTCGTTACATACACTCGTTTCAAATTTTGAGCTAACGTAGATTTTTCTTGATTAATATTATAATGTTATTGCGATTGAATGGTTTCTTCATTTTAATTTTGTTTCTTCAATTACGCAAAAGTGAATGTTCAGAAAGTTTAAATCCAAAGTTTACTCCTTGGGAAAGTTATTTGTGTGTATTTTGTGAATT
This sequence comes from Nineta flava, assembly GCA_963920215.1. Lineage (NCBI taxonomy): Eukaryota > Metazoa > Arthropoda > Insecta > Neuroptera > Chrysopidae > Nineta > Nineta flava. Next base: position 99,931,475 of record OY986041.1, on the reverse strand, counting down.
TAATTATCTGATGGGCAGGTATGCGAGATTTTTGAATAAAAATAAAGATTTTTTTTTAAATTTTGATACAATATATATTATATATTAATTAGTTTATCAATACATTATATGTTTAATTATTTTTGCATTATGCAATTAATTAGTACTAATTAATTATTAAGCTGAGTTAAGATGTATGATTATATTGAGATGTTAATTATTAAGTTGTGTGATGTATGATCATATTGATGTGTCTGGAATTAGGAAACATGTTACATGTTAACACAGGTGGGCATTTAATTAAATTTTTCTGCCACTGAGAGTAAATAATAAAAATAAATGAAATAGTAAAAATAAAACTAAATTAAAATCCGACTGCGTGAAAAATAATTAACAAAAATTTTTTTTGTATTGTGTCAAAATGGTAGCATAAAATTGTTAATATATGTACACTCCCATTCAAAATGAACAGACCTGAACCGAATCAGTCTCTCACAATTTTGATTATTCTTGTAGTAAATGTTTTTGTTTACATAAATTGTTTACATAAATAAAAAAATATAAAACTTCCATTTCTTTTTTCATATTTAAAAAATATACTACTTATCTTTGTTTATAAGTAAATAATATACAGATAGTTACAAAATTTAGGAGTTTTATGAAATGTAAGAAAATTAACATTTCAGGTCTGTTCATTTTTTTGAACGGGAGTGTTTACATTATATATATATATATATATATATATATATATATATATATATATATATATATAAATATATATATATATATATATATATATTTATATATATATATACATAATGTATATATATATATATATATATGTATATATATATATATATATATATATATATATATGTATATATACATATTGGGTGAATCGAACCAACCGCATAATAGTAAAGCCATAGTTCTGCATGGACCGTAGAACCAAGTATCTATCTATCTATACACGCACTTTTGTTTACGAGTGTCCAGAAAAAAACATTACTATCTTAACAGCATACATAATCTATTTATTTTACACATGCTCTACATATAACGCGAGTGATACCCAAATATATGGAGATACCTAAATTTTAGAACACACAATCGATTATGTTTCTCATGCAATAAAGTATTTTTATTGAATCATATTGGTAGGAAGGATATGATATTCATTTTTCTTTGAATAATGTATTAAAAATCAACAAGGAAAAATATCATATTATAGAAACCGTTTTATATATCATATAGAAATAATTCGATTATAAATATGTTATAATGTATTTAATAGGAAACGGAAAATAAAATATTATCGGCATATTTCACGTTACGTTTTAAGTGGTTTAAGAGTGGTTAATTTTAATGTTATCGTACGCACGTTTGTTTACACAGTTCAAGACTTTCCGTTGTAGGAGACGTGTTTACATTAACAACAGTAGTACTGTTCAATATTAACACAAATCGATTTTATTCCATAAGTAAACTATATTAATGGGATAACACTCTTGGTTGATAGTAGTATTTGGGCTGGGCTGATCAGGATTGATACTGACTTGAATCAATTAAAAATTTGTGGTCTAAATGGGTATAAGTATACCTACTTTCAGTCTAGGAACTCCAAGTATCTTAGTATTAACAGGGTATGCAGTTAACACGTTTTGATATATTTAACAGTTTCGGTACTATTTTTCTAATATATAAAAATCCAAGCAAATGTTTATTCGGTGCAGCAATTCATGTTCTCGAAGTAGGTGAAAACTCCGTTTTGGAGAAAAATGTCGCATTTTATGTACTAAGATCATTACGCAGTTTGATCCCAAAAAATTCAGTTATTTAATGGCTTTTTTAAAATTTGATTAGGTAGTTTCATTTTTAAAGTATTCTTCAAGTTAAAGCGCTCTTCGTCTTCATAATATCTTTATCGAAATGCAGACATCAGAGAGGAAATTTAGACATTTTCAAGATATTTGAATCATTTTGAAACGCCTCAAGCTCAGCTTACAAAAAAGCTGAGGCATAATGTAACTACTTCTATTATCCTTTAATCTTTCTTTTCTTATTTATAATAACATCAAAAGCTTATTATTATTTGTGTTTACCCTAAGCATCATATTACAATAGTAATAGTCAATTTCCATTAAGAGAATGCTAAGACATAGTATGAAAGAACTTGCCTATACTACATAGGCAAACATATCATTGAATTTTTAATTAAATATTGATATGAAAAAATTAAGTCATATACCAGGTATCGAACCCTAGACCTTTAGACTTCTAGCCCAGTGTGCTACCGTTTAAATGGTAGCATACAAAACGGTAGCACAATTTATCATCATGTCTATTTTATTCACATAGTTGTTATAGGTATAATTATCAAAAAATTGCTATTTGATTTTTAATCGTTGAGAACTATTCCAAAGGAACGATTAGAGATTTTTAATTTTTGAGAAATCATAACTACATTATAAAGTCTCACGCATGAGCGTCCTTGTGTTTGTCTCACTAATATTAAATTAATCTACAACTAAATTTCAAATAATTTATTTTTATAAAATGCAGCAAAAAAAGTCACTTTAGATGGTATTTGGCGAGTTTTCCTAGACATTAGCACGTATAGCTCAAAAACTATTATCCGCCACTGTTTACAGAAATATAATATAGTAAAATCTTAAGACGCCTATTTACTTTGTTTTGTAAATAGCGTAATTACAAAATACTATGAAAAAATTTTTTTCACTAAATTAATAAAATGAAAATAGATTTTAAAAAGCTTTTTAATTAATTTTTAATTTCTTCCGGTTTTATTCGACTATATTTGTATGCATACATGTGCCTGTGTCCAATCCAATCCATAAATATTATGTGTACTTGCTTAATATGTATAACGAATATGATTACGTCACAAAATTAAGGTGTGTCGAATTAGTAATATTGATATTTCTAATGTATAAATATTTTAACGTAAATATTATGAAGTCAATTTACCGTCAATAATTAGATAATTACTTATTGAATTTGTTGGCATAGTTACCTACCTGATCAACAATTATTAATTCTCCAGAATCTGGTATTAAATCAGTTTGATGTGATACACCTGAAATTAAAAGAAAAAAATTATTATTTTCATAATTTGTTATTACTCAAGTGAAAATTTTTAATGAAGTAGAGAAGTATTGGTAAAGTTACCTTGATATTATAATCCAAGATGGCGACATTAGTTAGTTAAGCTACATTTCTACAATATTAGTTATTATACCTATAAATAATACCAAATTTTGAGCAGTAAATAGTAGCTTTGAAATTTTTAACTTTGGGTGAAAATGTTTAAACTCAAATCATGTTATATTTGTTGGTATATATAAATATATATAGATAGATTGTAGAGGCTGCCCTGGACGGGCTACACTTCGACCATAAGATCCATTGTGATGCCTAACGATGTGAGGATGTAAGTGGAGTGGGAAGAATTTTGGTGTATAGATTAGGAATTGGTAGGATATGCGGCTGCAATCGACTATGATAGGAACTATGCCGATATTCATCTGGAGTTCGTGAAGGAAACTGCAGAAAACCTTCTCAAGCATAGCCGGTTACTTCATTCTTGTCCATATGCCGACAGTTTAGTCAATTAACCGCACCTTTTTTTTTCTTAATAATTGACAAACTGCCGATGTCGGGATTCGAACCCATAACCTCCCAGTTTCCAAGTGGGCATACGGCGCTGACATAACGCCTTAGACCGCTCGGCCACTTGGACTGGTAAATATATATAAATATATATTATATTCCAAGATAGGAATTTAAAAATCATACTTGGTAAAAAATAATATTTTGCTTGAAAATGCAGTGAACCCACTACGGATTTTTTGTTATTCGATCACGTGGTATTTTAAAAATAGTCATCCAAATTTTGCACAATCGTGTTGGTTAACATCTCCATAAATTTATTTATTTTTTCATTTATAAGACGTTGACCAAATATAGGTTTTTGGAATCGAACAGTGAAGTTGTGATTTGCTATTACTTGAGCATCCATATATTACAATGTGTCCTATCTTCCGGCTTTTTTTTTGAAAACCGAATACCATAATTATCAATGTTCATTTTGCCAAAAAAAAAATAGTTTCAGGAACAAAATAATAATATATTTTAACAACATAACCCTATTAACGCGTATGTAACTATTACAGTTGAGCCTGACTACTCTGTTTCTAATTCTTGCAAACCAGATTTCACAGTCCTAAAGAACACAAACCAATACGTTATTTGAGTGTCATTGTTTAGTTGAGGTAACCATTTTTCGAATTCAAAAAATATTGAATTCTAATGATTTTTTTTAAAGCATAAATGAAATTTTTAAAACACGTTGTTTTAGTGGTTTTAGATATTTCAAACAATGTGGTGCCTTCGAAATCTATATATAAATATATATATATATATATATATATATATATATATATATATATATATATATATATATATATATATTTTTTTTTTTCAGCATGTTTATTTTAAAGTTTGTATCTTTCGAAAACTTTATTTTACTGTTTTATTCGAAAAAATTATATTGTAGAAAGAAAATGCATGCAAAATATACATCGAAAAATAAACTATGTACAGTCGATTACAATATATGGCCATCAATATGACTGCTAGAATAAGCGCGATTTTAAATTCAAACTGAAAATAGTAATGAGAATTACGAATGAAAGATTCACGTTTAGAATAATCAACAATTAATCAATGAATTAGGTCACATTTCTAATAATCAACATTCAAATAATATATCTTCATATATTTTAAAGGATGGGTTCGTTCCACACTTAAATTTCATGACTCTGAGAACAATAAAATTCTCATTCGTTTACTAATATCAGTTCAGAATTTAAAATCACTCGATTCTATTCTAGCAGCCCCATATTGATGGCCACATATTGTAACCGACTGTACATCTAATAACAGGTACTTTTACAAGATATATGTTAAAATATTAATTTTTCTGTTGAATGGTTTGGAAAATAAATCTGACATTTTCACGTCATAATTTAAAACATCTGGATAAAATAAATAAAGGAAATTAAAAATTAGACTTCACTATCCAAACTGTATCTAATTAAAAGAGAGAACCCCCACCACAAAAAAAAACATCACGCTAAAATAATGAACAAATATTCTTTAGTTTTAACAGTAAAAAATACTTCTTTAGTAAACACATTGAGCAATTTGTAACATTTCCCTCGTCAAGGACTGTTTTTCTAAAAACGCAATAACACGTTTTTTTATTGGATTTTTGGAAGTCGAGTTAAAACATTTTTACTAACGTATCAAACCTAAAAATGCCCTAAGCGATGTTAGTTATTGAATAATAAACCAAAAATAAAACATAAAAATTTTTTTAGTAACCAGTTTTTATTTCCAGGTATAAAAATAATAAACACATACACTGCACAGCAAAAAATGTGGTGCACTTTGAAAAATTCATTTAATTATTTTCGTTAAAAGCAGCATCATTAGGATCCACACGGAGCTTTTCGACAATCTCAGAAGCAGTAGAAAAACGATTCCAAAGGGTGTACATTAACACCACGTAGCCCAGAGGGAAATCGCATAGGACATCTTTGTAATGAACTTGTCCGACGTATAAGAGGATGAGTTAACTCTCCTGATAGCGCAAAGGAGATCATTATAGCTTTAGTGCAGGGAAGGAAGGTAATCACACAAGATGTCGTAGCGTACTTAATTAAAAGTGTGCCTTCAAGGCTTGCGACAGTCGTTAGAGCAAGAGGAGATACTATCCACTGTTATAAGTTTAACACGTTCCAAAAATCTAGAAATATAATTTTCTTTTTAAAAATTAAACAAATACAAATTTATAACAAGTAATGTAACAACTAACTGAGTTCATTGTTCGAATACCCAGTATATACTGAGTTGTATATCAGGGATTGAATTGTTAACCATTCTGCGTATTCGAATTTAGAAGAATTCGCTTTCCGAGGAACATTTAATCACAAATTATGAGAAAACTATTGAGTTTCTAAAAATTTTTTTTCTAACAAAAGTTGTTTGTTTTAAAAAGAAGAAGATTTTTGTTATAAAATTTTTTTTCTAACTCTTACGGTTTCAAAGATGTATATTTTCCCTTCTGGTGGGGGCAGAGACGTTCCCATTTTGCCAATTAACGAACTTTTCCTCACTCTTTTGCTATAGAACACACAAACAAATTTTCAGCTCGTTATATCTTTTCGTTTTTGGGTTATCGTTTTCACGGACAGATGGATTGGTCTAATCGGCCTAATTTGGCCATCTTATGAACACCCATTCCAAGCAATTAATATTTTCAAGCGTTACAAAGTCGTTACTAAACTTAATATATCTTGTATATTTACAAATACTGGGTATAAAAATGTATTTGATATGAAAAAAAATTCCAGAGAAAAACCTTTAAATGAATTTTTTAAAGTGTGCCGCTTTTTTTGCTGGGCAGTGTATTGTATCTGGAAGTCTTTAACTTGAACTTTATATCTGTGAGTTGAAATAAAAGTTTAACTAGCATGTGGGAAAATTATTATGATTTTTAAAAGGTGTAAATGTTTTATTATTGCGTCAATAGAACAGTTTTATGTGAATATAAAAGAGTAAACAAAACCGCAATTAAACATTGTGTGTATACAATATACATAATACTCGATAATCTGTAAAAATAATAGAGGACGGTGGTTCAAAAAGGAACAATCGTCATTTGTACTGAATTTACGTGTCTAACTAAGGTAACGCTCGGCAACATAATTCCTATACACTAAAAGTTAAACTTTAAGTTGAATTATGTTCAGCATTAGCTATGCAAAAATTGCATATTTTTTTATTATCTTTGTTGTATTAAATGGGTTTTTGCATATCTAAAATTGTTTTTGCATACATCAAATCTTTTTTTTACGTTAAAAACGTCTATGCGCTCGTTACACTGGTGATCGGTCTAACTTTCTTGTGTTAAAATACCGCCAGATTTCAATTGCTTATAGCTTCGAGACTATATGATGCGTTTACAATGGTTGAGCTCACAACGGATAGATCATGCCCGTAGTCTGTACGTGTCACGCTGTATTTGTTTGCCTGCATCGTCATCGTACTAGTGTAGGCGCATGCGCGTGAATGATTACGAATTACCTTGAAACGCCTTTAGCTAGGATATTGATTCCGATGTCATTATAAAGCGTGACAAAAAATATACCGGGAGAAAAAAGAAAAAATGAAAATCGGTATTAAATTGAATATTATAATATAATTAATGATTTCGTCTCATGTGGTACTTAAATTTGCTGGAAATTATTAAAACTCACGTCGAAAGGAATCCTCCGATCCTAAATTCAGTGCCGAACAGATGCGCGAGCTACGGCAGCGTCTAAAAGAAAATGAAAAACGGCCAAAGCGATTACGCAGCAGGCCTATCGGGCGTACAGATGCCAGTGATAGTTCTATCTGTCTACGGATCACGCGCTGGAACTAAAAATCTACGGTGCGAAAGGTCGAAGGATTAAGAAGGAAGAGAACCAAAAAACCGAAGGATTGTAGATGCATTGAGCACTCATTAAATTATTATAATTTTGTTCTACATAACAATAAAAGTACTAGCGATCTTGTTTTATTAAATTTTCCCCTACTCAATGTTACCAACATCTGTTGCTTAGAAATACAAACCATAAATACGGTATATTGTTTTCTGTAGCAGGCTGTTTTGTCAAATTAACGAGTTGTAACGAATGTAAATATAATTTTAAGTAAAGAAGTTACAATATATAATTTGTATATAACATATACAATCATATCATATCATATTTAAATTCAGTAATTTTTCCATTTTCTCATAAAGAATTCTATTCTGTATTTCTTGTTGTTTCTTTTTTTTGTAATTTAACGAGCAAGTCAATATAATTTTTATATTTGTTTTTTAATGGCAATTTTATTCTAATATTTTTTTATATATTTGCTTTTCTTTGTATAATAAACAGAATCACAAATTACGCTTTTATGTTTGAGTTAAATTTCTATTTCGAAATTTTTTTCAAAAATGTTACTTATTTAGCCATCTGTACAAATGACGTCATAAATCTAGCTATAATTTGAAAGTTTTATGATTAATTTGTGCCTTATTGATTTTGATTTCGAAAAAATGGTTTGAATAAAAGTTGTTTCGAAACCGAATAAATAAGGCACAAATCAATTCTAAAACTTTGAAATGAAAGCTCGACTTTTGATGCCATACCTGCAAAAATATTTTGAACTATATTTTTATAGTTCAAAATATTTTTATAGTTTAAGTTTCGAGAATTAACTACTCTAGAATTATCAGAAAGTTTGGCCTAATGAATAATTAACGAATAAATGATAATAAATTTTATGGTAATCAATACATTTTTTAGACAATGGAAACAGGCATCTTACGGAGCAAAAATTTTAATTATTTATTTATCAAAACTCAACATTCAACACGTAACCTAATGGGATTATATATTTCCTCATAGATTATAATGAAATTTGACGGGAAATTTAACATTATTACTAAACAATTTGGATTAATGTTTATGTACATTGGTTAACACTACGAACAATACTATTGGCAGAAACAGGCGAAAAAGCGTTATTATTGAAAATAAATTGTGATTGATAATGCATTATGGCCTAAATTCTCTAGTGTTTCACCTCATCTAGCATAAACAAGGGTGAGGTCTTATCAAAAGTTGTCGATATGGCAGAAGATATTCGAGCTGGGAGTGTGAGCCACTTGGTGTATTCGTTTTGGGCGCTTACACGTTTATAAGCGCAATTTATTGGCGTTCGTATTGACTTTGGAATGCTTACGTTACTCTTGAAAATGCTGTTCGTTTCGGGCATCAGAAATACGTGTAAGCGTCAGTTGGCATCAATATTCAATATGGCAGATGAAAATAGTTTAGCTGTTTTTCAAGCAATATAATGTTTCTTTAAGTGACTTCAAAAGCCCCTAAAATCAAACCAAAACCTCCAAAAATAACAATTTGAAAAAGTATGTCGGTAATATAGTTTTTTTTTCTACTAATACTAATACGATTTTGTTTGTTATATGGGTTTTTATTGTTTATTCCGAATAAAACATAAAATATTCAAAAAATTAAAAAATGCCTTGTAATACACTAAAAAAACCGGTGCACATGACAGATAAATATACAAACGTTTATACAGTATTCGTTTTGAGACTACGATTTGGCGGTCACGCTTTTGCTTCCCTACCTTGATAGATAAAACGTCTGTGAGCGTGGTTCTTCTTGAACGCAACCTTTATTAGAGCGCTTTGTCAGCAAACACAGCGTCAAGTTGAACTTGTTGCGATATCGCTACTAAAATCAAATATACTTTGATTTATTAGATACCTTTGCATTTCAACTACATTCTCCCTTAGTTATCACTGTAATTATTTTTGTTCATTACTTTGGTAACTATGAACAAAGTCATTTAGACATCTTGATAAATTCATTTTAATAAAGATCATCTATATCTTTATTCGTGTCTTTTTATTTATTATTTGTAGGATTATTAATTATTGGTTTCTCTTATATTCATCCTACAAACTCTTAAAACAACGGTTGATGTCGCTGAAAGCATGTAAGCGTCCAAAACGAATACACCCACTGTAAAACGAATCATCCACGCACAGGTTACCTTATTTATCAGATTCCAGATTACCAATCTAGAACTTCTAGTCACTATAGAATAAACAATATAATGTGTGCGGAATATATTTTAAATATATTTTATTATGAATTAATGTACAATAGAAAAACTGTTGATATTCATCTGACCTTCATATTATAAATTTCCCCAGCAAATATCAATAATAGTGTTTTCATTGTAGTAACATATACCTAGCAATTCATCCATTATAGTAACATACACCTACATGTGAGGATTGCAATTGAAGTGATATCAATCATTTAAAAAAAGGCATCAATTACAATGTATCGATTACAACCCAATCAATATTCCGATACAATACCTGAATGTTTACTGTTTGAATCTAGGTGGGTGCTTTGTTTGGTACATTTGAAAAAATGACTTTCAATGACAAAAAAAAATTCCGTTGAAATATCAACGTTCAATCTTCCATGTTGGGAACCAACCAGTTTTTTGTACCATAATCAACTCGACTATAATCAATGCAATATTTTCCATATAGGTGTTTTAATGCCTGGAACATACATGATATTCCATGTAGTGTAATATATATTGATGATACTGTCAATAAACTGACCACAGAATAACACTACACTAAGTCTCTGTTGAAATACCCAATCGGAAATCAAACTTGACACAGGACAGAATTTAGATTACGTCTACCTTACTAACAAAGGTTTGTGTGTATTTAAATCAGAAGTAATAAAAAGAATTTACCTTGAGTTATACTATTTGGTGTATTTTTTATGACATTATAAAAGAAATTATATTTAAAAATTTAATTCAAATAATAAAATTCAATAAAAGTGTATGTTTCTAATTTTACCATATACACTGCACAGCAAAAAAAAGTGGCACATTTGCTTTGGAATTTTTTTGCATATTAACTACATTTTTTATAAATTTGTATGTTTTTGTTGATATGGGGAGTAAATTGTAAAAAAAAAAATAATTTACGGAAAAAAACTTTCAAAAAATTTTCATAAATTTTATTTAAAAAAAAAAAACATTTAATTTCGAGATTTTTAGAAGGAAATAAACTTTTAAAAGTGAGTTTTTTCTTAATGGCTGGATCAAGTCTTCTTTTAATTAAGTTCGCTACGACATCTGGATGATTACCTCTCATTCCTGCACTAAAGCTGATATGAGCTCCTGTGAGCTTTTCAGGAGCTCATATATAAGTTCATCCCAGAGACGTTCTATTGGATTTCACTCTGGACTACGAGGTGTCCATCTGTATGGATCCATATGGATCGTAATGTTGCTGCTACCAAAGAAACTAATTTAAATGAATTTTTCGAAGAGAGCCTCTTTTTTTCTGCGCAGTGTAAAGCTAAGTAAACCAAACAAATTCAATTTTATGACAAGTCAAATTTTCGTAACTTTACATTAATTTTTAAATACTTTTAGTTTTAGTCTATTAGTAATAACAGTTAAAACCAAAAAATATGGCAATTAAATTAAAAATTATCGGGACTGTTTTGAGGACAAGATGAAGTATCTTCCCAGAAAAATGACGATGCTTGAGTTGAGAGAAAAAAGCGATTTTTCCAAAATAGATTGATTAGAGAGGCTATAAGTCAAAAGGTAAAGGACAATATACACGAATGTGGGTATACGATATTAATATAATATACCTAGATAAATGAAAAATATGAGCCGCTAATTAGCTTTCTACATCAAAAAATGTTGACCTGAAAGCCAAAAATACAGCGTCTAAACTAGGAAAATACCTTTAGGAAAAAGGGAATAGAAATCTAGAAACGATATTTTCAAACATTAACGTAGAAATGAAGGGTGTATATTAAAAAATAATAATTACTAGTAAAGTGGGGTTCAGTTTTCCACGTTAATGAGGGTATTTAATTCAAAAACGAGTGATTGTCAAGAAAAACCTAATAATTATAATAAACACTTAGAATAAATGAGATTTCCAGTTTTATAAAAACAAGTATTTTTACATAATCTTTTATGCATCTATGAGATCCTTACATAATATATTTTTGACACAGATATCCGTCATAATATAAAGAATCTGGATGCTGAAAATATTACCTGCATATTTTATCTACTTTTGATGACATAGTCGCCGGAATCCTGAGAAAAATGATTTAAAAAGATTACGTATAACATACTTTTATTATTAAATCAAAGCTCTACTTAGTAATTTGAATAAAGCTGTTAAGTGTTAATCCCTGATGAGCACTTTATGGAATTTTTCCTAAACAAACAGGCAGAGCACTGTAACTTTAATGTCAACAAATAAGTAAATCGAGTTATCATTCATGTTTTATCATAATATTAAGTCTACTAAACCAACATAAAATAATAGTACGTGAGCTTCTCTATTTCGCATTTATTTTGTTCAATGAATGTATTACAGGGTGTCGCGTAAGTCACGAACACAACTGAATGTATGTATAGAAAATTGAATTCTGAGACGAAAAGTCCTTTACCATTTTTTAATCAGACGTACAGGTAATTAGTTATTAATTAAAATAAGTATCCAATCAGAGGCGCACACTGGATAACGACAGACACACCTACATGCATTCCCCACTAACATACTTACAAACACTCATTCACACACGCTATTGGGCGCATCTGATTGGTGACTAATTTTAATTAATAACAAATTACCTGTACGTCTGATTAACAAATGATAAAGGACTTTTCGTCACATAATTCAATTTTCTATCCATACCTTCAGTTATATCCGTGACTTACGGGACACCTGTATAGTAGTGAGTGTTTCTACCCTTCGAACATTACAACACGTATGATAAAAATAAAGTTATGTGCAAACTAAATTAAAATATTTGTCTCATAGTATTTACTATACGTGACACTTTTTTATATTCATTCATGATAAAATGTGTTGAATTCTTCTTCATGCAACTAAAATAAAATTAGGTACAATGTAAACGAAGACTCTTCATTTGTCGACGCATTTCTGCCGAAAAATCATATTGGATTAAATAGTATTAGGAATTTAATATTAGTTGCAGAAAAACACATCAAATTTTATAAGCGTACACAAACATTTTTCTCCGCCACACGGTATTTATGTAAATGGAAAACAATGGATACCTACTCCAGTTTAAAAACTTCATCAAAATTATTATCGTTATCATATTTAAATACCCTTGGAACCATTCTATCAGTATAAAGTACTATCCTCCGTCTCTCGAATATTTATCGAAAATCAGAATTCGAATTTTCGTGCCGTATCACGTCTCTCACGGCATCAATAATCAGAGGACCTAAAAAAGTAAAGATTCGGAAAAACCGCTATATCGATTTTCAGCATCGAACTTTTTTTTCCTATATTCTACCTGTATAGAGGTAATACTTAAGTCCTTTGAGAATTTCATGCAGCATATTCTAGAAAGTATCATGAGAATAGACGCATCATCCTGGTAAATAAAAATAATGAATTTTGTGTTTTTGTGTCTTGTTAGGTTTTTTGTTTGCTATAGTTATTGTTCAAAATATATGAAAGTGTAGCTATAATGGGAATTATGTAAAAGGCACTTTTTTTTTAAGTTTACTGTTTTCTTTAGTATTTAAAACAAAATAATTTATTTCTTGGGTAAACATGGACAGTTAACAGAAAATTAGTGTTGCTCTATGCTGACACCGACTCCAAAAATAACAATAATTGTACATATATATTTAAAAATTTTTGCTTAGGTGAAGTAAAATTGGTACAAGAATATATAATTATTTTTTTACTTTTTAGTGCATTTTTTGTTATAGACTATTTGATTTTTGAAGTCTTCCATTTTGTCAAAATAGGTTTTATGTTAGTTAAGACTTTTGATTTTATACTCTCATTGAATATATTTAGAAAAGTTGTTTATACTGATTGTAATTAATAATTAATGTCTCATAAGTATTTATAACTATTAAAATATGCAATGATGTTTACTATTATAATGTCAAAATATAATGCATACCTTTAAATGGATTATAAACTATATAAATAAATAAAAACATAACTTAATTTACTTAAGACACAATTTATTCAAAGCAACAGTATTTAATAAAGCCACCATATAATTCATTTATACTCTTTAGAAACCATCCAATTCAACGAAACTTATAATAATGCACAATGAAATATTACTATTTCACCTGAACTAGGAAACCTGGTAGGGATGTAGGTATACCGCCGCCGGTAGGTATACCATTTTATATTATCCGGAAAAGGTAAATTAATGTTGTTGGTTATTTAGTTGTTGTAAACAAATGTTTTATACAAATATAGTTTGTATATTAATATAGATATATAAATAAATGGCTCTTTAGAATACAATAATATACACAACGAATATAAAGTCTTTATACATGTGTCATTGCAATAAAACAATTCTGCTTCTCTTGTTTTGTAAGTACTTTAGCTTAAGGTTTATTACATTGAGACTGCTGAAAGTTTATATGTATGTGTTAAGAAGCTTATGCTACTGCTTAATAAGTTAAATTAACAAAACCTTAAAACTAGTACTGACTTCATATTTTGAGTAAAAGAGTCAATAAAAATCGATGTTGAGTGTTCCATTAATTTAAATGTTTTGAGTTTTACCATTTTGGCATATATAGATTTTGATTTTGATATCAAGAAAACTAAATGCACCAAAACGTGCAATGGTATCTCTACATATTTGAAAAAAGGATCTACCTATTTAGGCCAAAAACGCCCCACCAGTAATGGGACTCTATTCGTGCGTGTTTCTGTTTTAACCAAAAATAAAACATCCGCTATTGACATAAAAGTTAAATACTTAACGTGATTGTGATTGTACTTTCTGCTCTTGAAATATTTGGGCCCGAAACTCGAGTCTTTGTTTTGTTTCTTCAATATGTTAAACAAAAGTAGCTTTTTTAATGGTAATTGAAGTTTAACCTATTAAGTGAAAAAATCTCCACCAAAACACAAGTGAAATTATAGTTGTTTTTTTTATAAATTGTATTAACTTTAATACGGCTAACTTTTTTTCGGTTTAGTAAATCTTTCACAAAAAAGGAGCTTATGAGCGAAATATTCAAATAGTTGGATAATTTGAAGAGAAATTCTAGTAAGGAGTTAAATTTCTTGAAAACTAGTCCCTACTTGATGAATTTTGTATTCATTTAAAATATTTATTCTGTATATGAATAGGATAATGGTGTGGTTACAGATCTTAACTTCTGCCGAAAGAGCTTGAGTCCAAATTCCATCCAGGCTTCAATTGTATTAGCAGCGAATATAGTCTTTGTTTTGGTAAATATACAAATAGTTAAACTTTAAAATAATCATTTTGTATATACCTGTTTATATTCAATATACCTGTTTATATTCAAGATATGAATACATAAGTGAGTCAAGCAAGTCATCATATATTATTTAAACATTATTATTTCTATTTAACACGTAGATATTTGTTTATGCGTATTTTGTATATACTATTTTATGTGAAATCGGAAAAGGAAAATTAACATTATCAACTTTATATACAATACTTTTCATTGTTTATATGTTCTTTTGTTCATTATACGTGTATTCCATCATCACTCCTGTTCAAATTGGCCACAAAAGTATCCTCATTTTTTTAAGTTTGTGCCTTATTCATTCGGATTTCAACACTTTTATTCCAAAAATTTTTCCAATTTCCTAATCAACAAAATTTTTTGAAAAATAGACTTTTGTAGCTCATACCGGGTGTCCAAAAAGTACCACAGTGGATTGATAATGTAGATAGTGAATAAAATTCTAAGACGAAAAGTCCTCTACCATTTTTTAACCTGACGTACAGGTAATTAGTTATTAATTAAAATAAATAACCAATCTGAGGCGCGCAATAACGGTAAGCAGGGAAGTGGGAGTGTCAGCAGCGAAGGGTGAACGAGAGACGCGGGAGGGATACCGCTACTTTTTGTAGCGAAATTACAAAAATTTGACTCTTGTTTTTTGCTTATTTTGGTAATTGGTGTGCACGATATAAGACACACATTTTTATAACAACAGTATGGATAGTCATCTCGACATCTACCGAGGATCGATGAAATTTGGAGAAATTTTTGTCAAATAATGTTATCGGTATAACCTCAATAGCGATATTTTCTTTGAAAACTTAACTAAAAATTCGACTACTTGACCATTCGCAAGGTCGAATGTATATATTTACTGAACTATATACCAAAGTAGTTAGAAACAGTAAAGTTATCGGTACACGTAAAATATTGCGGATAACAAAAACAATTTGGTCATTGAATTAAATAAAACATACGTTGTGAATACTGAAATACAACTGGCTGCAAAAGTTAATGTTATTTGTTCAAATTTTTGTGCCATATTGATTCGGTTTTCGAAAAAATGCTTCGGCTAAAAGTTGTTTATTAGAAACATACTAACAACTTTTAGCCGAAAATTATTTTCGAAATCTGAATAAATAAGGTACAAAATTTTTATAAAATAATATCAACTTTTGCCGTCAATTGTACACGCTAAATTCTTTTATTACAAAAAACTACAATATCTTTGTGCAAAACCTGTGATCGATGTTTCACAAGTACAGTGTTCATATTTTTTTTGTTGTCATAATTCTCAAGTACTTTCTCTCGCCCAATTGCTTGTTATACAAATGAAAATGTAAGACAATATTTGAAATTTACTCACATTATATATTTACTCACAAAATTTACTTTATTAACTCCTCCCAAAACATAATTTCCAAGAAGTTCATTTAATAATATTTTAATTTCTTGGAACTTATTTAAATTTTCATCATATTTAATTTTACACAACATTCATAATATTATTATAATTTTAATTATTTTTTAATTTAAGATTCTATATAGTTATAAAATGTGCTGAGAATGCCACACATCCTCTATATACAAGTTGAAAATATATTATTAGTATAGAAATTGTTTTAACATATTGTTTTTGTATTATATTATTAAATTTTATTAAAATTATTAATTTCTATTCATTATTAATTTTTATTCATTAAATTATTAATTTTTATTCATTATTAATTAACAGCATAAAAATCAGCTTGTTACTAATAACTATGTATACCCCGTTATTTGAAGATGTTGGGGGTGGGGGACCTGCCTGTCACACCATCCATTTTGTAGGACACAAGTTTTTTTGAAGTCTTTATTACATTATCTCTCAATTTAATTAACCAATTAACTGTTACAAAATTTTTGCTATCGTCAAGCAAAAAAGTAGCTCTCTTGCGCGCTTCTTTAGTCACTATCATTGAGATTTTCGCGAGGGAAAAGTTAAGCGTTTTGTCGAAAGAAAACCGTGCTGTACTGCAGACTATTAATATTAATACGAAAAAATTGACTTTTCCACCATGAATCGAACCCTGGACATCATTTCATATCATTGACAGTATTACATTGATTTAAATTATAAATACTAAGAATTACTAACTTATATAAGTGAGTAATTAACTTAAACCCCTTCAAAACAAAAATATCGAGAAATATTTACAAAAAAAAAGTGTGTAACCCATTTCCAAGTCCCAGTTTTGGTTGAGGTAGTATGAGCTTTTTTTTTGCATCCTCCGGTCGTAAACTTATGACTTTAAATAAAATTATGGTACCTGGACATTTCGAAACGTAAGGATTCAATACATGTTACACGGAGGTATACAGAGATAATGTAATAGTACACATGTGGTATACGGAGAAAGTAACATGATGAACCTTTATGTAAAATGGATGCAAGATAAGTTCTTAATACCTTTACATACATGTAGATGTTTAGAATTTGCAATTCTATTTACAGCTCCGTTAAGTGGAAGGTAATCCTTTTTTACCTGAACATGCATGTCATAACTAGGCAGCTAGTGGCGGAAATATCATATGATTTAAAAATAAAAATAAATAGAAAATTAACTGTCAAACTGTGAAACTGTCACCAAATTAGCAACAAGTAACATATCCTGCGACAATATAAGAGTAATTTTAATATGAGTAAAATTAACAGGAATAAATGTGAATGAAGGAAATTTTAACAAGAGCAATTTCAATATAAGAGCAATTTAAAATTTATTATATTTTAAATCTAGTATATTTTAATCTAGTTAATTTTCTACTTATTTTTATTTTTGTCTGTTGATCTCGAATTTATATCTATTTCTAATTGTCAAAGAGTAAAGTACGACTAGCTAATTTATACTGATGATGACTACATTGTAGTCGAAATACGTATTTATAATACAAAAAACTGATCTAGGTAAAGGGGGCGAATTTGAAATTTTATTTCAAAAACCTAGAGTTCTCACTAATTATCATTCGATCATATAATGTTTAATATAATATCTAAATTAAGAAAGTACAGAGTCTCTTCACTGCTGCCTAACGAATATTTACTGCCAATGAATCGTAAGTCTAGTCTTTCTCAAATGTTACAAGAAATGCAAAAGCTATTCATTGCAATTAATATGAAAATAGCGCATGACTCCACATGCTCGATTGAACGATTGAAAATAATTTGTTTCTAACCCTTAGAGTATTTTTAAAACGAGATTTTTGTATATACATATAGAAGGTCTTTTGAGAAACGAGTTAGTACTCAAGTACGATAGCTAAAGCGAAACTTTCTCCTTTTTAAATTTCTATAAAACAATTCAAATTTTTTTGTTAGACTAACAGATTGAAATACAGCGAGCATTCCACAAAATATCTATTTATTTAAGTATTGATAACAATAGTATTGATAACAGTAACCATATTGTTACAAATGTATTTGGTAAATACGAGTACATTTCTGTTTGAGCACGGAATACTAAATTGAAATTTATATTCTTTTTAACACATTAAATATTTAAAGACACAGATTACAAAGAACAAAGTAGATAATCTCTACATACAGACATATACCGTCTGTTTAGTTTACATCTTCGTATCATAGATCCCACGAATATGAGAGAGTACATATACATTATGCAATGTGTATGAGAAGGAGGTCTTATAGGTTTGATAAACAAGCATATTTTTCAAAATAGTGAATAATATTCATAACGAGTATGAGAGAGTACATATGTATACATTAAGCAATGAGTATGAGAAGGAGGTCTTATAGGTTTGAGTGGTTGGTGACCACTTGAACAGTTATGAAAAATATGCTTGTATATCAAACCTATAAGACCTCCTTCTCATACACATTGCTTAATGTATATGTACATATGAACTCTCTCATATTCGTGGGATCTATGATACAAAGATGTAAATTAAACATAGCGTATAACATAGTTTGCTTGTAGTGGTAATCTTAGTTCGTGCATATAAACTATAAAGACTATATTTTCAATGTCTAAAATCGGTTTTCACCGACTATTGAGCTATGTGCGTGTCGTGTTTTAGAAAGAAGAAATGCGTTAAGTCCTATGTGTATAAGTATTCATATTTCGGATTAAAATTATAACTATTTTCTAGTCCGATTAGTTACTTCACGGAGGAGAGAATCAGCATTAAAAGAAGCTCTTCTTTTAATGCCCGGTCTATTTCCGCAAAGTTGTTCGCCCGTCCATAAACACGATAACTCAAAAACGAAAAGAGGCAGCGAGCTGAAATTTCATATGTGTGTTCTAGAGCTAAAAGATCAAGTTCTTGGCTGGGCAAAATTGGACTATGTTTAGGCAAAATGAGCAACACTGTATATCTTTGAAACCGTAAGATATAGAATACAATTTAAAAACAAATAATGTTATATTTTTAAAAATAAACAACTTTTGTTTTAAAAGTTTTTTCTTAAATTTAGTATATACCGGGTATTTACGCAATTAACTCAGTTAGTTGTTGTTTTCAATTGTTTCTTCTTAAGTCTAATATGTATTCTTCTTAAGCTGCAAAGTGATTTTTTATTACATGTAGAATTTCTTGGACACGGTTCCAACGATTTTTCTAAATTACGTACACTGTTTTCCTATAGAATATAATTACCATTTCCTAAATTTAATTTGAAGGTATTTTACACTGGAATAAATAACTGAATCTCATCCATATATTTATAAATTACCTATACTTTCTCCGATTTCGAAGTGTAAGTATATTAGTATATTAAAATATGATTGTATGTGTTATCATACCTGTTGTAATATATATATATATATATATATATATATATATATATATATATATATATATATATATATTACAACAGGTATGATAACACATACAATCATATTTTAATATACTTACACTTCGAAATCGGAGAAATATATATATATATATATATATATATATATATATATATATATATATATATATATATATATATGATTGTACTGTGATCACATATTCCAGTAATAAATCTACCGTTAAATTATGTACTACAATATTTTGAACATTTCGTATACATTTGAATCTATCAAATATTTTATTTATTTAGATATTAAATATTTAGTACAATACATTGGAGATAAAGCATATGTTATATATATATTGTGTCATGTCTGATTCCAGACTTTGACAACTATGCTTTTCCAATATGCTCTGTCCTGGGCTTTATGAATAAGATCTGTGGTGGTTTGAAGTTTTGTAATTGGCAAAATGCTGTTCAAAAATTTTATTCTTTTTCGACCTCTTCCTCTTTTTCCAACCATTTTCCCTGTTAAAGAAAGGTGTTCTAGCTTTTGCATTCGGATGATGTGACCAAGAAATTCCAGTTGCCTTTTTCGAATCCATTTTATTACGCATTTATCTATTCCTGCCTTTTTCCACACTTTATTGTTTGAAACAAAATCTTTCCAACTAATTTTGAAGATTCTTCTCCAAAACCACACTTCGCAAGCTTCGATTTTTTTAGCTATACTTTCGCATATAGTCCAAGTTTCACATCCGTATGTTAGAACCGACCACACACAAGTCTTTAAAAGTTTATGTTTAATGTCTAATGTCACTGATTTATTGAAAAGAACTTTTTTTAATTTATTAAATGTTACTTTGGCAAGGGTAATACGTCTGTTTATTTCCTGAATACACTTTCCGTCATTAGTTATTAAGGACCCGAGGTATACATGTTTATCACTTATTTTAATATTTTGGTCATTCAGTTTTAATGAGGTTTCTATTTTGTTCTTTGAAATGACCATTCCCACCGTCTTCCTTGGGTTTATTTCCATACCCCATTTTTTGTTGGCTTCCTGCAAATTATCCAGTAAATACTGCATTTTTTCTTCGCTGTCTGCGATAAGAACTGTATCGTCGGCATACCTAATATTGTTGATATTTTTCCCCCCTATTGTGATACCTTCAATGTCCTTGATATTATCAAAAATTTCTTCGGTGTATATATTGAATAGAGCTGGCGATAATATACATCCTTGCCTCACTCCTTTTTTTATATTGATTTCCTTCGACATACCATTGTTGCTCTTCATTTTCGCTACTTGGGCCCAGTACATTTTCACAATGATCCTTAGGTCTTTGTCGTCTATGTTTGTGTTCTTGAGCACTTCAATAAGTTTTTCATGCTTCACGTTGTCGAAGGCTTTGGTATAGTCCAGGAAGCATAGAAAGATGTCTTTTTGCATTTCCAAGCCCCTCTCCGTAATTTGCCTTAAGATGAATAATGCATTTCTAGTCCCTTTTCCTTTAACAAATCCCATCTGTTCTTCGCTGATCTTTTCCGATATTTTCCGATTTATTCTATTCATGATTATATTAGTAAGAATTTTCATCGTATGGTTAATTATGCTGATTGTTCTGAATTTTTCGCATTCGACCGCTTTATTTTGTTTTGGAATGGTAATGAACGCTGAAGTTAGAAAGTCTTCTGGTATATCGCCTGTTTCATAGATATCATTCAGTATCTGAAGCATTTTCCCAGTCAGCTCTTCATCGAAGCACTTTAACATTTCTGTTGATATGCCATCTGTGCCTACGGCTTTATTGTCTTTCAGTTTTCTGATAGCCTCGGTTACTTCATCTTTTAGAATTGTGTTTCCAGAGTTTACGTTGATCACAATTTCTTCCCCTCTTTCCTGGTCGTTGTATAACTCTTCAATATATTCGACCCATCTGTCCTGTATTTCTTCTTTATCCATCAGCAATTTTCCACCTTTACTTTTTATTGCTCCTGTTATTGTCTGTTTTGATGCATGGTTCCCACATATCATTTTCAGAACTTTAAATTGTCCTTTTGGGTCGTAATTAATTGTTGTACTCAGCTCATCACAAACCTTTCCCAGCCATTTATTCTTTTCTATCCTACATAGTTTCTTAATCTGCTTGTCTAGCTGTAGGTATTCATATCTATCGACGTTTTTGAACCTTCTCCTCTGCTCCATTAAGTCAATTATTTCATCTGTCATCCAATTAGTTTTCTTTTCAATTACGTCTTCCTTTGTTTTTAACTGCATAACAGATTTATGTATTGCTTGCTTCAAGCATAGCCATTTTTGTTTCACATTGACGTTTTCCTGCCATTGTCCTATATTTACTTTTACTTGGGAGGTAAGTAAATCTTGGTCTTCTTTATTTAGTTTTTTGCGATGATTTATTTTATTCGTTCCATTATTATTTTTCTTTGTTTTAAAACCTACTTTTAATTTGGCCATTACCAAGTTATGGTCGCTACCACAGTCAACATTTGGATACGCTCTCGCGTTTTTAATTAAGTTTTTATATCTATCGTTTATGGTTATATAGTCTATTTGGTTCTTAACTGTTCCTGTGGGACTAATCCAAGTCCATAGTCTGCTGTGCCTGTTCTTAAACCACGTATTGCATATCGTATGGTTTTTCATTTTGCACCATTCAATCCACCGTTGCCCTCTTTCATTTTGCTTTCCTAACCCAAAAGGTCCCACAGTTTGCCCATCTCTCATATTTCCTACTTTAGCATTCAAGTCCCCCATTACTACCACAATATCCTGCGACTTAACGACGTTATATGCTATTTCTAGTTGTTCATAAAATTGGCCGAGGTGCAATTCATCACTGTCTGATGTCGGAGCATACACTTGGATTATGACCAAATCATACGGTGTTGTCTTTATTTTCACCGCTAATACTCTATCGGATATCAACCAATAGTCCTTTATCTTTTTAATCATTTTCTGGTTAAAGATAAAACCAACACCATAATCATGTGTCTCCCCTCCCGAATAAAGAATACAATAGTTTTCTGACTCGAATTTCCCAATTCCTGTTAACCTCGCTTCGGCTATTCCTAGAATATCAATTTTCATTTTGTTCATCTCTCTGATCACATTTTGGAGCTTTCCTGGTTGGTATAATGTTCTAACGTTCCATGTTCCGATATTGATTTCTTTATAAGTTTTTGATTTTTTGATTTTCTTGTTTGTATTATTTTTATTAACGTTCATATCAATGTTTTCATTTTTAGTTTCAGTATTTAGTAAAAAAGCATAGTTTTCCTGAGCAGATTTAGTCGGCAGTTTGCCATTTCCTACCGACTCGATTTTCTGTACATAATCTGATTTGTTTGTTCGATTTTTGTTTCCAGTATTCGTTATCCTTGATTCATTTCCAATTGTCACCGGTTTTGTCAATCTGTTTGACGCTGCTTGGCTTATATCTTCGTCTTCTGAATGTCCTTGCGAAACGGTTCTATGTCGGACGTAGATACTTTTCGTACCAAAAAAGAGCTTATTAGCCGATTTTCTCGAGTTTCGTTATCTTTCTTTGTTTGCTTATTCTTCTGTACAATTTTGTTTTCTGTCGCCGTTGTTGTTCCCAGTTCTGTTGTTCCCTGTTCATCTTCTTCGTTACTATCTTGTCGCTTGTTTTTAGTCCCAATGCTTGATACCTCTTGTTTCGTTTCTGTATTTGGCTCTTGTTCTTTGAAATGTCTAACTTCTTTTGTACCATTTTGTTCCAGAATTTGTTCGGTATTTCTATTCTTTATTTGTGAGTTGATTCGAAAAACTTTTCCATCAACTACTAATTCATCTTGCCTAAAAAATACTTTTTTACCCTCTTCTCTGAATTTGTTCAAAAAAGGCATCATTGTTTTTCTAGTTTGCCTTACATGTTCTGGGAGATCCTCTGTGATATAAATTTCGCTGTTATTAAGCCTCTTCTTGTTTTGCATTATCAAAATTTTTTTGCGAAATGCTAACAAACGAACTACAATAGGCCTATTATTTTTGTTTTTTGAACCAATTCTATGAATAAAATCTATGTCTTCCACTGAAAAATCCAGCATTAATCTTTCTCTAAATAGACGAACTACTGTTTCTTCCAGTTCATAATAGTTCTTTTCATGCTGTTTAATCCCATGTATTATTATATTATTTTTTAAAAGTTCTTTTTCTATGAATTTGTTTTTTTCTTCTTGTATTTTTAGTTTACTCATTACTGCACTATACTCGTCACCCACTATTTGTAGCTTTCGATCAAGTTTTTCATTCAAGTTCTTAATTTCGTCTTTCATCTCTTGCTTAATTTCTTGCAGGATATAATATACATGAAATTTTCGGTATTAACGGATTATGTATAACGGATTATTGAAAATTACTCGACACCAAGAATTTATGTAATCTGATATCAAAGGAAATGTCAAAGCCCTGTTCTAGTCTTTTCGAAATTGTTTACAAAAAATGTAGAACGCGTTTCGTAGTTAAATTTTATTGAAGTCTATAAATCAGTCTACAATATGAGAAGGTCTATACCATTCACATGGACCTATTATATTCTTTTTGACTCCCTAGGGAAGTTTTAGAATCATTCCAAAAATCGAAATCAAATTCTCCACCATATATCCACGTCTTGAGGTCACACGAGTCACTTGACTCCACTTTTTAAAAGTATGTATGTGTGTGGGGGGGGGGTGTACTTTCGTGGTCCGTTAACATTTTTTACGGACAAGAAATTTCATGAATCAAAAATGATATTGACTTCGTTGGGTTGCCAATCGAAACGTATCAACATCAATATGATCCGAAAGAAATCAGTTTTATCTAAATCAGTCAAGGGGAAAAGAGATCGTAAAGGGAAGGAAAAACAGCAACTTTGGACCATATTATAAGTGAAGTTGTAGTAAATACATTTTTCTACAATTTATCTATTAACTATTTTTTCTGTAACTCTAATATTTATAACTCTAATATTTACTGATTTTGTGTTCTCTAATTTTTTTAAATGGATATTTCTTTTGTCGCAATGTTTACAAATAAATATTGTTAAGGATTGTGAAATAAAATTTCTTTAAAAAAAATTCTTTTTTCTGTTTTTCTACCCTTATATTTTTTATTTTAAATTAAACAAAAATGACATGTTTCGCGTTATTCACATTCTCAAACAGTTTGAGAATGTGAATGTGAATTTTTATTTCTCGCTTGACGTATTTCCAAAAATCGACTTCAAATTATTACTACTATTACTAATCTAATTTCTGGCTTACATGATTAATTTAGTTTGTAAAATTATCATTTTTTAGCAAATTTCCTCCAAAGGAAATGCAGCTATTGTTTTTGCACCAATGTTGGAATTTCGTCAAAATTTCTTCAAATGTCCATTGATCATACCTATTAGATGTTAAAAATCACTATCGTTAAAATTTGTATATATATATATATATATATATTTGTTTATATATATATATATATATATGTACTTTTTTTAATGGGTTAATGGGTAAAATCGGACGAGGGGAAAGGAGGGTTAGAGGGAGGTGGAAACACAAAATTTGACTATCTCCCTTAATATTTGATAAATCGAAAAATTCATCAGGAGTTAAGTTGTAAATACTAAGTTTTACTATAATTTTGTTTCTTATAGTTTTTCTGTTACACTAATATTTACAGAAATATTTACAATTAAAGATTGATAGTTAAAATTCTAAATATCTCTGTTCACATTAGAGTTTGAGAAAAATGATCAGCTAATGAATTGTAACAAACTTGATTTTCTGCAACTTTACTCCTTATACATTTTTCGATTATTCTAATATTAAGAGAGATATTTAATATTTTATGTTTGTTTGATACGAATACATGAAATATATTTTATTGTAAAAATATTTTGACTGTCGTTTCCATAGTAACTATAAACTATAATCGTTATACCGTTCTATTTTGTCTATTAATAAATTTAATTTTTACTACACTAAAATTATGACCGCTACAGAGTGATTTATGTATTCTAAGGAAATTCGCTAAGTTGACGCAGCTCCTGCGTAACGAATTTTTTTTAATGCCTTTTGCTCCATATGAAATATGTTTGCAATTTTTTGGTTAATGTGTTTCTTCACACTTAAAACTCTTTTAAAAGGAGAAGATATAAATCTTTATCCACTATATCTTTATCTTTTCAAAAGTTTAAAATCTGGCCTAAAATAATTTAATTACTTTTTGTCAAGACATCGCGAGCGATCAACCAAAATTAGCTTCGCAAACGACCGGTTGAACGTGATCGTGAGGCCATTCCTGAATATATACAATCTCAACTGATATGTTAAACTACAAAATGTTACTTTTACTAATCTAATTTAGAAACATGATATACTTGAATCAGTTGTGTAAAAAAGTTTACCATAGATAGATAGTCACATAAACTTACAAAATAAAAAAAACTTTTTTTGTTATATCTTACGAGATTATCATGAAAACTGTTTTCCTTGCGTTCGTTATATTCTTTATGATATACTTTAGTATTTTATTTGAATGAAAATGGATTTATTAGATTATAAAAAGTTTGTGAAGAAAACATTATTTTAAGGGTGTTTTCATACGTCAAGTTATATTACAACAAAGATTACACAATTCATGTAAAACGCACATCTGTGTAAGGCGCAAGACGGAGAATAGAGAGAAACAGAATAATAAACAAAGAATATGACATTATTTAATGCTACATTCATGTGCTACGGCATGAGTCAAATGAGGACTATCTTTAATAAAATTTATTTAGGATTTTAAAAACGTTGTAAAGTATATAAATAATCTTACAACGATTTACAACATCAGTAAATGTAAATTACAAATTGATTTAACTTGATTTGACAGATAAAGTGACTTTATTTGACAATAAATATGTTTTGTTAGGACGTTTACGTGTATATGTATGTAAATTTTTTTTTTCTGTGCACTGTCGCTAGTTTTCAAAATATGGTAGCAAAAACAAACCTAACAGAATAGTTTTAATTTTGTTAAATAATTAATTCAAAAGTTATTAATTATAGGGCAATTGACTACGGTGCCGGCGTATAGACAACAACGAAGTAACCGGCTATGCTTCTGAATATTTTCTGCAGTTTCACTTCACGAACTCAAGACGAATATCGGCATAGTTTTAATCAAAAGTCGACAATTTCACTCACACCATTAATGTAATTGATATTAATAAAATTATAGGCTGTATGTCTCAGAAACGGAGGTAAAATAAAAACATCATTTGTATTTAATTTCTTTTCTAATTACTTTTATTTAACACCTAGCCGATCGTAAATGCTCTGAAACAAGTGTTATGACATTGATATAATTTTTTTATGATGAGTAGTTATTGTTTCTTATTATAAGCAAACAAGAATAGGAAACCTAAAATGTATCCGCAATTTTTATCATAATGAATATAAAATATATGTATGCAATATTAAAACCAAAATGCAGGTGAATATTTTGTCTTTACGTTATTTTTCATTAGTCATGTCAGCTTTCGTACATTCCAAATACTAAAGAGCTTATAACAGTAAAACTACATCTTATTTATTTTTTCTGTTTACTAGAGTGGCCAATTCTCATGAGAAGTATAACCTACTTCTTTTACCTTTTTACTTATCTTTACATATTACAACTTTCACAACGCTTCCATCGACAGAATCATACATCACGGCTACGACAACCCGAAATTTTTAATATTTAACTAGCTATACTGATTTCCTTTATAGAAAAATATAAAAGTTCAATTTTTTATACATCCTTTTTTATTGTTTCTTAAGTGAGCAATAGTCAAAATAATGTCTCATTAGTCGATTTACGAATGAAATTAACGTCTGAATATAAATTCTGAACCATGTTTAATCGACTTCTTTTTCGCTGAATAGGTAGCGCGATTTGTTATGTTAGCCTATTATGCGAATGTAAATTTGAACGTTTGCGAAGTAATTTCAATAAATAGTAAATAAATTATATGATCAAAGAAACCTTAAATATATTTTAAAATATATGTTAAGTGCTTTTGGATTAATATTTCAAACAAAACTTCCATGATATTATTACGTAGAAAATATATTGTAACTATAATATTTAACCTTGAGAGTTATTTGGAAGTCAAATTTATCTTATCAAATGGAAATCTTTACTTTGGAATCTATACCTAAACACATCAATACAAAACGTTTGTTTCAAACATTTTTTTCAATTTCGAACATTTTTAAAAGAATCCGAAATTCACAGTTTCCATTCAGAAATTTAAAATATTCACCTCTTTAACCCAATATAAAGAGGCATATCCATAGTGGATCATGTGATGAGATCTTACACGAAATTTTTTAAGGATTAAATCGGGACTTAATTTATAAGAATGAATGTGGGTATATGGTATGTTCCTGCATAATTCTGGATGGTCTGAACCAATTTACTCAAAAACTGATGAAGATGTGGTAAGGAACCTGGCAAAATACTGTGGTATGATAGAATACTGTAGAATAGACACACTAGCGAATAGACAATTCGCTATCGTTCTTGAGTGGTAGGTTGGAAGGGACTTACATGTTAAAATAATTGAAGATATTAATGTCAAATCCATAGTTTTTAAGATCGACGAAATGAAAGATGACATTGCTGATGATATAGGTATATAGTTTGAAATATTTGTTTGAACACAAAATTAATATGACAGACATTATCTTCTTTTGTATTACCTATAAAACTACCTACTAGTATAACTGAAATCTCCAGTGTACTTTATTTATTGATATCAATTTCACTAAATAAATGTTTAATATTTACGTGACATTCATTGTGTATCATTATATATGTTGACCTCCGGGATTTTATCTGTTCTGCTTGCACTATTCTCGGCAAAGAATTGTCGTGGAGGGTTGACAGGAGTTTTTCCCTTCCTTAAGGTATGCTATTTGTGTAAATTATAATTGTATTTTCCAGACCGTTTACAATGGAGAGTTGGTCAGTGCACACACATTGCGTGTTCAAATAGTAAACACTACAACACTCGAAATAGACTGAGTGACTCCAAGTACAGGCAAAATATTATTAAATAAATAAATAACTTCAACAGAAGTAATACTGTCTAAATAAATAAAAAATTAGAATAATATGAAAAAGTTGGCTATTACGTCACAATCGTCTTTGGTGTAGCGGAAGCATACTGGACTAGATATCCAGAGGCCCGAGGTTCGATTCCTGGTTGACGAGTTAATTTTTTCATATTAGTATTTAATTTAATTAAAAATTCAATGACAATGAAATTTGTCGGAGTATACCCTAAAGTCTTCTACAGTTTGTCATACGTAACCGAAAGGAATTTGGACAAACATCGTTATGTTGACGCGAAAGTATACACAAATAAACAAATATTAAATAAATAAATAACTTCAACAGAAGTAATACTGTCTAAATAAACAGACAATTCGATTGTCTACATACAGTAATTTCTTACTAATCGGAATGGAGCCGTTTTCAAGCAGCTCTAAACAGTTTTCTAACTAAGGCTACTTATAAATTGTAATTATTGGACTCAAATCAATATTTTTTTTTACAGAAATGTTTCATCTTAACCGACATGGTAATCAACAATGTTCGAAATACAAGGGCATCTCTCCCAACCAATCAGTTGATTGCCGCGAGTACATTTCAATCAAATAGGTATATTCTCGGAAGTAAGTTTAGATATAACGTTCGTATTGGATTCTATTATAAATGCTCTATTAATAATTAGCTTGACAAGCTCTATAATACCCTGACATGTTTTATAATTTGCATAATATGTATGTTGTTATTTATTATTCAGGTGAAATATTTAGAATCATATTTTATACAAATTTCATATTAATCAAAATTTATAACGGCATTTATATAAAATTCACTTATATACTTGACCATAAAATATTATATAATCTGACCATGTAGTACAGAATTAATATATAAACTTATCTCGAAGATTATAGATTGTAGTAAAATTACTGTCTGTACCTAGGTACGTAATTATACATTATCACGTTTTACAGTATAATAATGAATTATTATATTATTATCGTTTTAATTATAGAATTATCAAATATGATTCATATATAATTTCCCTAGAGAAACTGTGTAACATAGATAGGTATACACCAGCCTAAGTGGCCGAGCGGTCTAAGGCGTTATGTGTGCGCGGTGTGCCTACTTGGAAACTGGTAGGTTATGGGTTTGAATCCCAACATCGGCAGTTTGTCAATTATTAAGAAAAAAAAGGGGGCGGTTAATTGACTAAACTGTCGGCGTATGGACAAGAACGAAGTAATCGGCTATGCTTGAGAAGGTTTTCTGCTGTTTTCTTCACGAACTCCAAATGAATATCGGCATAGTTCCAATGCCGATATAAATGACGGACTGTACACAGACAGATTTTAAAAAAATTTGATTTCTGAATTCTATGTTCTAATTCTTATTCTAATTCTAAGAAAAATAAATATCAACATTTTGATGTAAAGAAAATATTAAATGTTTAACTTATTTACAAAAACATTTTCGTGTTACGTCATTTTGTTTTAGATCGATTGACGTAAGTTTATTTTTAATCGTTGAATTGTAATCTCGAGTGGCAATATGTAAAAACATGATCGAGTTCTATGTACATTTGAAATAAAAATTACACTTATAAAAGAAACCAAATGCCGTGTTGTATAATTATAATAGAAAACTAAAAATAATATTATATTGATATTCATAATTATGTTAATTAGAGAATAAATATGTACAAATTAGGACAAGTACATATACAGGGTGAATTGAACCAGACGCATAATTGATATACGCCTCTATTTCTTTCTATTAAACGAATAACATATTTAGACTATTTTTAATGGAGAGGGTATAAATACAGCTTATATTAGACAATATATGTGAACATATTTGTGAGAGGTAAAGTATTGGCCTAGTATCTTAGTTCTGCAGATACGTATAACATTCTATTGCCTGTTATTAATAAATGGAAGGATCAGAGAAATAAATAGAGGCATATTTTATTATGCGCCTGGTTCGATTCACCCTGTATAGAGTGTTTCAAAAAGGTAACAACTACTATAAAAATTAATTTAAAAAAAAAATAAAAAATAATGAAATCTACTTACGGAGGACAGGTAGATTCAAAACGACCAAAGGGCTGGAGAAAACGAATGAGGGGATGGATTTCTTTACCCTCGTAAAAAATTCAATTTTTACATTAGTTCGCCAAAAGTCTCTATAAGAATGTATTATTTGTGTTCTTCTACTAAAGCAAAGACGTATTTAGTAAGAATCCGTGAAGGTACGCTGATTTACATGTATCCAGATTTGCATAATTAGATAGATTGTATCGGCTGTCCTGGACGGAACATACTTCAACCATAATGTCCATTGTGATGCCTAAGGATGTGAGTATGTGAATGAAGTGGAAGGAATTTTGAGTCTAGACTAGGAAATGGTAGGGTGTGCGGCTGCAGCCGACTTTAATAGGAACTATGCCGAGATTCATATGGAGTTCGTGAAGGAAACTGTAGAAAACCTTCACAAGCATAGCCGGTTACTTCGTTCTTGTCCATACGCCGACAGTTTAGTCAATTAACCGCTCCATTTTTTTTATTATAATTGGCAAACTGTCGATGTCGGGATTTGAACCCATAACCTCCCAGTCCCAAGTAGAGCGCCTTAACAAGCGCGGCAACTTGGCCGGTAGATTTGCATACATATTATGTACCAATTTTATTTTACTGATATTTACAAATTAATTATTGTTTTTGTAAACGTATTACATCTGAATACTAAATACAATAATTAATTTTTTTAAACAATAATTAATTCGCAAATAAAAGTACAAGGCACTTCTCGTATGAATGAAAATTCATGCGAATAAAGATATTTAATGCACGCACACTCAGTGGCCAATATAAAATTGGTAGCAGAGACCCGAGTAGTCGGGAGTATATGGTCGGAATCCTAGTGTTGCATTAGCTTTTCCAAATTTTTAATTTAATTCATACTGTTATCATTATGATAGTTTCAGAGAGTTAGGTCCTTCCATCAGACAATCTGAAGTATTGCAATTTATTACATTTCAAATTTTGCCCCAATTCCTAGAACATTTATTTGTATTTTATAAATACGTATTTTAACTATGTAGTCATCATCAGTATGAATTAGCTAATCTCTGGGATTAGCTATCTCTGAGATATGGAATCAGAGATATGTTGCTTGTTGCTATTTGGTGCGTGTCTCACAATGATATTAGTAGTTTTGTCTTTGATATGATTTGACTGAGGATATGATCTGACCTGAAGGATTATTTGAATTGACTGACCAATTTAAGTGTGTGAAGAATCCCATCCATTTATTGACGGTATCCTTTTGTGACTATGTGGCGTTATTGTCACTAAAATGAAGGTGTTGATTGGGGCTAACCTTGATATTCAAGTATTAATTGTTTTGAAAATGGTTAAATTTTATTAAATCAGAATTTAGAATTAGAACATTGTCTAAATTCATTATCTGTTTTCTCAATTTATGTATGTAGATACTTTCGTATGCATCTAATTCTGTGGGGTTTTGTATCTTTATTGCAATTTATACCTAACGAATTTTGTCAACTAACAACAATTCAATATAATAGACTAGAAATCGGTTTTTTTATTGTAACAATTATATCATTTCAGATCACTATTCTGCGATAAACATGCAAATATTTAATTTGAATGCAATTAAAATGAACTTTGAGCTGTACTTTTATTTTGTAAAATCTTAGATCGCTATTATAGGTGACATTGTACTAAATAGAACGTTAAAAATTATTAATAACAACCCTTGGCCGTTTTACATTGTCACGATATACGATAAATATGCAAAATAGAAAAATAATTTTCTTATATAGTAAATGTTATCTAACCTATTTGATTCATGCTTACTAACCAAAACGGGTGAGTTTCTATAGAAAGTGTATGCCCCAGATTTAATTCATGTCTCACAAACAAAAATTAGGAGGCAAATTTTTTAAGAAGATGCAAAAAAATACTAGACCATCGTGTAAAATTTAAATGATTTATGGCATCAAGTAACCATAGTAGACCAGTTGTAGATAGTAATTATTATAACTATTAGAACATTAAGATCACGAATATATTTTTAAATATAGTATAATTTTATACAACGTTACGCTTAATAAATTTTTACTAAAGGAAGAATTACGAATTTTCAAGCTCACATTTCCTTAGACTGATTATGAAGACTAATTTTTTAAATTGTGATTTTGTAAACTAGCGTCTATAGTATGGTTGTCTTTTATTTTCACCAGTCCAAGTAGCCGAGCGGTCTAAGATGTTATGTCTGCGCAGTATGCCTACTTGGAAACTGGGAGGTTATGGTTTCGAATCCCGACATCGGCAGTTTGTCAATTATTAAGAAAAAAAAAGGGTGCGGTTAATTGACTAAACTGTCGGCGTATGGACAAGAACGAAGTAACCGGCTATGCTTGTGAAGCTTTTCTGCAGTTTTCTTCACAAACTCCAGATGAATATCGGCATTGTTCCTATCATAGTCGGCTGCTGTCGCATATCCTACCGATTCCTAGTCCATACACAAAAATTCCTTCCACTCCACTCCACATTCTCACATCCTTAGACAATGGTCCTTATGGTCGAAGTGAAGCCTTCCAGGGCAGCCTCTACAATTTATTTATCTATCTCTATGGTTGTCTATAGGTTACCAACGGAAGTAACTTGCGTTTACTTAATTTAACATTTAAGTAATATGTCTGAACATTGTTAGCACTCTATGACATGAAAAATCATATAAATCTAGAATGAGAATCGAATCCACGACCTCTGACATCTCTAGATAATCGCTCTGCCACTGAGCTACCATTATTTTAAATATTTTGTATGTCTACAAATTTAATTTAAAGAAAATTTGTGTTCAAATCCAAAACGGATAAAATTTTCTATTATCATTAATTTACGTGATTAATTATATCAATTTTATTTTATATTAATAACAAACAATCTTTTTGACAGAATTATTTTTTCAATATAAATAAACAAAACTCATTTTAAAATAAATTTCCATACATTTATTTAACCGACAATTTTACTAAAATATTTTTATCTCAAATAAAACGTAATTTATTTTTTTAGTAAGCACCTGTGTATTTCCCTGGATGTGTGCACAAAAACAGAAGTACCAACCCCATACAGTATACACCACAACATATATGTGCATACCTGTGGTAAACCTCTTTTAGTTAGCTTTATGTTTTTATAGTTAAGCATATAAAAATATCCCTTTTTTATATTATTTTTTTTATATCAAATAAATATTTTAAATATGCATATAGGTAGGTAATCTGGGCACTTATCTACCTTAATATATCACACAGTTTCTGAGGAAGTGTTTATCAACTCTGTCTTCATCAAACACTAGTACTAGTTTTTGGCGGCTCTTTCTTAGAATTATTCCGAAAACTTTTTGTGATGCCTTTTTTATTTTATTTTGAATCTATTAGTATTTTGCAAAACTTTTATTTTCGTAAGTACATATATTATTCGCAATCGGCGAACTCGATAACTGCCTGATCTTTGTCCCACAATACGCTGTAAATACCCTTAATTGTTAAGGCAGGTCTTTCACAATTTTGATTATTCTTGCAGTAAATGTTTTTACTATACTTCCAGGTCTTTTTGCACACTTAAAATATATACTACTTATCGTTTATAATATTTTTTATAAATAAATCATTATACAGAGAGTTACAAAAGTGAGGAGTTTTATGAAATGTAAGAAAATTAACATTTCAGGTCTGTTGAATTTTATTGAACTGAAGTGTATATGACGGTTTAAATGATGTATACATTCCCCCTGGCACGAGGAACTTTTCAGCTCTAGAACACACACACAAAATTTCTGATCGTTATCTCTGTTCTTTCGTGAGTTATCCTGTCTACAGACAGGCAACCAGGCAGGCGTTACAAACTGAATATACCCTTGTATAACCGTCCAAGTGGCCGAGCGGTCGAAGGCGTATGTCTGAGGCGTTATGTCTACTTGGAACTGGGAGGTTATGGGTTCGAATCCCGAAATCGGTAGTTTTTCAATTATTAAGAAGAAAAAAAAAAGGGGGTGGTTAATTGACTAAACTGTCGGCGTATGGACAAGAACGAAGTAACCGGCTATGCTTGTGAAGGTTTTTTTGCAGTTTCTTTCACGAACTCCAGATGAATAGCGGCATAGTTCCTATCAGAGTCGGCTACAGCCGCATATCCTATCAGTTCCTAGTCTACACACAAAAATTATTTTCACTCCACTCACATCCTCACATCTTTAGACATCACAATGGACCTTATGGTCGAAGTGTAGCCCGTCCAGGGCAGCCTCTACAATCTATCTATCTACCCTTGTATAAATTATGTATACGGGGTATAAAAAGTAAAAATTAATTTTGTCCTATCAGAAAATAACACTGTTCCTGTCATAAAAATAAAATTGCGAATTTTCTTTGAATTTTAAAAAATCATATTAAGTTTAAACACATTAATTTTATTACGAAATTATCATATAAATAAACCGTTAGATTGGTTATATCTATACATACATAAAGGTCATGCGAGTATTAAGCATTAAATTTTTGTATTCAAACCCATCCAACTGAATAAAACATAATTTAATATTATTATTTTATTTAATAATAATAAGACCAAAGAACTTTTAC
This sequence comes from Nineta flava, assembly GCA_963920215.1. NCBI lineage: Eukaryota > Metazoa > Arthropoda > Insecta > Neuroptera > Chrysopidae > Nineta > Nineta flava. Next base: position 99,895,922 of record OY986041.1, on the reverse strand, counting down.
AGTGTAAAAAGAAACCATCTTTTATAGATTCGATTTTTTTTATTATTTTTTATTTTATTTGTAAAATATTTTAAAGAACATTTAGATTATCAAACCTTTTACTTATTTTCGAAACCAGGTCTAACAATTAAATAAACACGAACAACTGAAAATAACAACTATAGTTTAATCGTTTTAACGAGGCCAGCCATGCAAACAAACTGCACACGAATGAACCAAGACTTGCAATGATCAAGCACATGATACTAAGCACATAAATAATAATAAGTCTTAGTTCACTCGTACGCAATCCGCTCACATAGCTGGCCTCGTTAAAACGATTTAAGTATAGCTTAACTCCACAATGGATCCATTATATTTAGACCGTGCGGCGAGAAGGAAGAAACATCCAGCCACATCATCTTTCACAGCGAATCTCTCGGTTACAGTAACTTACGACCATTGCCAAGTTATGTTAGCAGCGCATCCTGTCAGACTGAAATAGAAAGGGTATCTACATATCTATCTAATTGCTTTAATACCCGATATATACTGAGTTCATTATCAATGTGCGAACTGTATATTTTACTTTTTCCACATGAACAAAAGTATAAAAATACAAAGTAGTGTATAATACGTATATCCGCTTTTGTAGGCAAGTATAATTACAGATGTTTGAGCTGAAATTGTGGTCAAAAACTATTCAGATAATGAAAAAAAGTTAAAAGCAAATGTTATTTATGTTTTTTTATGTAAGGACATATTTTGTGTCAAAATTTGTGTCAAAAGAAGGATAAACGGTCGGACGAATATTCGGAAATATTACGGTGTGATTTTGTGAATACCTATACCAAAAAAAAATTGTTTTTTGCTATCAACATTTTCAACTGTTACAAAGTTGGGACTAAACTTATAATACCCTTGTATATAATCTATATATTTTATGTATACCGTGTATTAAAAGATAACAAAAAATTTGTTTATAACTAATGCATGCCTTTTTCATGTATATGAATAGCAGCATAATAAAAAATCATTTCTTCTTCATTTTTTTAATATATTTTTAAAAGCAAATATGATGATATACGTTTATTGTATATGAAAACGTGACTTCTATACAAAAATGTATTTCAATCATAAAATTATTATGTTTAATATTCTTTTTGGAGAGAATAAAGAACAAAACTTTAATGGAATATAACTATGTTCAAAATTTTTAGTAGACACCAACAACGGGGCTCCTGAAGTACTTAAGGATGTACGAGCGCTGATGTATAGTCCATTTATATAACATTCTTCAAAATCTTTTATAATTCATTCATAAAAGCCCACAATAATGTTTATTATTTTTTGTCGTAAGTTAAAATTAAAATTTAATTTAGGCCCTTCATCCTGGCGTAACAAAAAAGATATTTAAGAAAAAAACCTAAGATTTCGAGTAATTAAGCTACCGCCGACAGAAATAAAATTAAATATTTCTTAAATATCTTTTGTTTCAGGCCCGCCATACCGGAATTTTATTAGATCAATCTCTTTATTAATATTTCTATTTTCTATTGCGTAGTTTTTTTTTATTCGTCTAATTTCATTCTAAGTGAAAATTATCAAAATATGTCAAAATATGTGTAAAAAAATGGGTTTCTCCATAAGAGCAACGTATTAAAACTCGAACTTTAATATTAAATAATTAATTCAAGACCCCCGTAACCCCCCCCCCTGAAACTTTTATAATTCACGTAATATATATGCACTTCAACTATATGTAAACAAAAAATCAAGCCTTAATCTTTTCGAAGCTTCAGTACTCGTACATCCTTAACATGACTTTCCTCTGATAAAGATAAACACAAAAATAGAGTAGCACAAAATGTGGAATATTTCTTCTTATATTGGCTATAAATTTACTGCTGGACAGTTTCCTTTTCATAATGTAAATGTAATTTGAACTGATTTGTTTGCATTGTCACAAATTCGCCACTTGCACAACCATTGTTGAAATTTATTTAAGCTACATTGTAGCTTTTCTGATGCTGTTTTTGGATCCGTATCGGATGCAAGTATTGCAGTGTCATCTGCAAACGTAGCAAAAACCTAACAAGCTTAACAGAAGCTTAACAAACCTTGAATAAACCTTTTATTTAGGTTGTGCATCCTTAGAATATACCCATTTTTAAATGTAAATATACTCCTTGTATCCGTATCTTCAGTTGAAAAATACCTGACAGTATCTTCAGTTGAAAATACCTGTCATTATCTTCAGTTGAAAAATACTCCATGTGTTTAATTTTATATGTTTTATATATATTGAAAGAAATATTATTTTTGCAAAATATTTTTCAAATAAAAAATTTAAAACCTTTTATTTACATAGAGAATATATTCAATATCTTTTATGAATCACAGACCAAATATATTTTATTCTGACATTTGATATGAAGATGAGTTCAGACTCTGAACAAAACACAACAATCTTCCACAACTTTCATATACGTTTTACTAACACGGTAAAATAACCTTTTTATAATAAAAATATTTCCCTATTTATCGAAGATTGTCTTCAAATATCAAACAAAATTCATTTAACGACTAAACCATTTTTCAATAATCACAAATTGCAACAGGATCAATTTTAACATCTTCTGTCATGAAATCATTGAGTATATAAAATATCATGTCAAAAAATTGTGAAAATCAATAGAGCTGGTCATTGGATTAAATTTCGATATTCGCTGTTAAATTTCGCAAATACAAGCTTGGAGTGCTCAAGTTTGATAATAATTTGTATAACAAACTGGCCAACTAGTCCATCAGTCAGACTTTTTCCGATTCATGTTACAGCAATTTCTACATACAATTATTTAAAAAACAATCAGTATTTGTTAATTCCCACCAACTTGTTGAATTTTTTTCTTCACACCAGCTTATCTATGGCATTTTATTTGTATCATAATTGACATTCAAATATGAGAGCTTCATTATCTAAGCAATAATATTATTTAATATTATTGGAAATTAAAAAATGCACTAACTTATTTTTTGCAAATCTATCAATAGCACGCGGGAGTGCATCCCGTACTGAAACATCCTCTATATCCACCTACGTAAAAATCAACTTATTTAACGGGTCAAAATTAATTCAAATTAGCTACAGATAAAGGCAGATTTAGAATTTATTTTAGTACCTTAACATTAATGGGAAGACTGAGTTTGCATATCTCTAAGCAAGGAATCATAATTAGGTGCATATCCTGACAAAGAATAATAATAATGAGTCTTCAGTATGGGAATTAGTCAGGACAAAACGTTGTTTAGTCTGCGTTAACTTAAAGCAAGAAAAAACCGATTCACATAGGTATGTAGATCCGAAACAAGAATAAATATATTCGCTACATTTGGTGATATTGAGATAATTTTCTCGGTTGACGTATTCCCAAAAGCCTTTTTCAAATTTCCTGGTTTATAATATTAAATCAGTTTGTAAAATTATAATTTCATTTTTTAATGCCTTTTGGTCCATGTGAATTATGTTTGCAATTTTTTGGCTTATGCATTTCATACTTTGGGGTCTTTCACACCGAAGGTGCAAGACGCAAGATGCATGCATCCTGGATTTTATTTCAATTGTGGTTTCGTTTCTTACGTGTTTCTGTTCTTCTTATTGGTTTCAAGTGTTTTTCTCGGGAAAAAGAAAGCAATTATACAAGAAAGAAAATAAATATACAACATAAATGTATGTAAATATGTAAAATTAATTTCCAAGATGCATGAATTAAATTACAAAGACCCCATAAATTAAAGGAATTAAATTTCATACTTTTTTTAAAGGAAAAGATATAAATTCCAAAATTTCTGTATTTTTTCGAAACCTTGAAACCTTACTTCAAATGCTTCAATTACCTTTTGTTAAGATATCGCCAGCAATGTCTTATGCCACACCTGGTATAGTTTGTAATAAAATGATACATAATTGTTATATGGTATGCAATTAGCTATTATTTAGTTGTAAAATTTAATTACTCCTTCGATTTAATTTGTTTTCAGAAATCGTTTTACGAGAATCCATTAAATTAATCCCAATAAATTATTATGGGAGTATAATGAAGAGCATAGAAGGCTGACGATACTTTTATGTTCACAAAGAACATTGCAGACCTACTCACAAACTATTTTTCATTTTATAGCAAGAAAAATAACTATAATTAGTCAAAGGGTAGTAATTTGAAATACTAAAATAATATGTATTTAAAAACAATTATCATACTGCTAATTTAAAAAATGTGTGAGCATTATATAAAATATGTTTCCATATTTTCTATTTTATAAGAGGCGCATAAACACATACATATACTAATATTTTACTATTATATATGACCCTTTTGCGTACCATATGTCCATATTAATAAAAGCAATAAACAATAAAAGCTGTATTATAGCCAATCCTACGATACAGAGTATACATGTTGCAAAAATTTCAAGAGCCGTCAAAAGTTGATGTTAGTTTTTAAAATTTTATTATTGATTTGTGCCCTATTGTTCATTATAAATATAATAGTAACAACTTTTATTTGAAATTTTTTTTCGAAAACCGTTTGACGATGGCACAAATTAATTATAAAATTTTAAAAACTTACATCAACTGTATTAGGAAATATAGTACTTAGATAGATAGATAGATAGATAGATAGATATATCTTGGGGTCTAAAAAGTATTGCATTTCGACCTTATGGTCCATTGTGCTCCCCTTTCAACTTCAATCCGACGAGATTCGCTTCTCTCATATGTTGGCTATAAGCAAGAGCTTGCTTATCAGGTCTTCCTGAAGGTTCAAATATTCGGGAGGAAATGTATCGAATATCCTGTATCTGCTGTAACCTAGAGGTTCGCAGTCAAAGATAATATGGCTGGATGTTTCTTCCTCCTCGCCACACAATCTGCACACAATGGACCCGTTATGGAGTCGCATTGTTTGCAGATGCTTCCGCAGGGGCTATACCCGGTAATGAATCCGGTAACCCTCCGCAGTTGAACTCCAGATGAATATCGGCATAGTTTCTATCAGAGTCGGCTGCAGCCGCACATCCTGCCAATTCCTAGTCTACCCACAAAAATTCCTTCCACTCACATCCTCACATCCTCACATCCTTAGGCATCACAATGGACCTTATAGTCGAAGTGTAGTCCATCCAGGGCAGCCAGTACAATCTATCTCTCTATCTAGGTACCACGGGACTAAAAATTAGCCCTTATTTTTCAAAAGTTTATTGTTGATTTGTGCCTTAATTCGGTTTTTAAGATTAATTTTTCGTATAACAGTTTTATATTTAAAAAGAACAACTGTTATACAAAGCATTTTAAAAGATTTTATTTTTAATTTTATAAATAATTTATAAAATTTTGAAAAATGAGCGCTAATGTTTGGTCACTAGTACTTAACAAATATGAAATGTATAAAAATAACTCAATTATTTATTATAATTATTAGAGGCTATTCATAAAGCGCGTAACACATATTCCACACTTTTTTACGCCACCCTTCTGACCATGCAACATTATTTAGTTTAACCGTCCACCCGTCGCCGTTTTGTGTCACATAATTTTTCTTGAATATGTAAAACCGTAGAATGATACCATCAGATTTTCAATGATAAATTCTATTTTATTTAAATTTTATTCATTAATATAGTAAATAAAATAAATAAATAAATTATACTTAAACGTCAACCGTGATGTGATATTATAAATAACTATAATAAATATTATATATGTGTTACGTGACACATGGAGTTTGTATGTACCCCTCTCCTATAATGTAACATCATATAATAAAAAAGCATTCCCCTCTCTACCCGTAAAAACTGTTACATGGTTTATGGTATATAACATGAAAGCTGTTTGCATGAAGGGTGGCTATGGAAGGAAGCTGATGACTACGAAAGCTGTTCGCGTAATATTTTTGTCTATTGATCTCGACTTTATATTTATTTCTAATTGTCAAAGAGTAAAATACGACTAGCTAATTTATACTGATGATGACTACATTATAGTCGAAATACGTATTTATAATACAAAAAACTGATCTATGTAAAGGGGGTGAATTTGAAATTTTATTTCAAAAACCTAGAGTTCTCACTAATTATCATTCGATAATATAATGTGATAAATTTACGTTTAAATGATAATAGGTTTTTATGATGATCAATAGAATATTTTTATTGTTATTGCAAAGAAAAGTTAATTATGATTTTAAAACTCAACATGTAACAGGTAATCTTATGGAAACATATATTTTATTGTAGATAATAATGACATTTGACAATTAACTTAAGAATATTTCTTGACAAATTAGAACATTAACGTTTGAAAGTTAAATTTTAGTATTTTTGTACCGATTTTGTACGGCTTTTATAAATATTGCCCAATTACTCTAATAATCAGTATTAATAATAAGTATTATTAAGCTAAAAATTTATGCGATTAAAAAAGATCTTTAAAAAACATTTTATTAATTTTATAGTAAAGTTCAGTTCTACTTTAGTTATATTTCAAGAAGGACAATTTTTGGTTTGTTCATTCACCAAACCAAACATGTTTTTGTTTAAACCACCACTCTTTTTCCAAAACATTAAAAAGTGGAAGCGCTGTGAAACATGTCTTCATATGATAAATTTTAAAGGTGGGCTTGCTGAGAAATGTAGCTATGAGTAATGCCTACTCATAATATTGTATACTATATGTTATGCCAAGGATTGAATACAAAATTTGAAGAAATTTAGGGCCAAAAAGCTCTTACACCTGACCAATTTGAGTTAAATACAAAAGTAGTTAAGCGCCCAAAAACATAATTCATAACTTCTAATAAAAATTACAATTTATCATAATTGTCAAACAAAACACTAATAGAACAACACTATTTTCCAATGAAAGTGATAACAGATCTGCAATACACAGATAGATAATATGTACCGTGATAATCTTGTTGAGAATTTGTTCCAGAGGTTGGGAAAGAGTCGAACGTAATTGACATAGTATCGGACATATGTCTCAGCCCATGATTCAGTCAGATTCAGCCTAAGAGCTGTGCTGGTCGAGCATTTCTCCCCATAGAGATTAATCAACAGTTGGTGCAGAATAACCTCCAATATCGTGTACATACAGATATTAAACAAAACAGTTCCCGGATCGGTATAAGAAAATGTTTTGTATATGATTTACAACAAATGCTTGTGTATAATGTACCATATAGAAAATTTATCTTGTGTACAACCCATACTAGATACAAGATACAAGATACATAAATGTTTTGTTTACAGCTTGCATAAAATTCACATATACATTGCACAAACATAATGCATTTCGTTGGAGGCCATGTAAACTCTAGCTACAAAGAAGAATTACATATACTTTGTCTATGTGAAATAATAGACACTTCTCTGGATAAAACCATATTTTGACAAAATGGAAACCCGACTTCAAAAATGAAATATTCTATAACAAAAAATGCACTAAAAAGTAAAAAAATAATTGCATATTCTTGTGCCAATTTTAGTTCACCTAAGCAAAAATTTTTAAATATGTATGTACAATTATTGTTATTTTTGGAGGCGGTGTCAGCATAGAGAAATTCACATAACTTTTGGACACCGCCTCCAAAAATAACAAGAATTGTACATATATATTTAAAACATTTTGCTTAGGTGAACTAAAATTGTCACAAGAATATGCAATTATTTTTTTACTATTTAGTGCATTTTTTGTTATAGAATATTTGATTTTTGAAGTCGGGTTTCCATTTTGTCAAAATATGGTTTATTTCTCGCTTTTTAGTGACTTCGAAGTTCTATAACTGATTTTATTTGTCTAAATATGGGTAGATCTACTAAACGACCTACTAATTTTTAGTGCATTTTTTTATCACATTTTTTTTTTTTACCCGTTTTTTTTTTTTAGTGCATTTTCGTATAACAGATTTTCAGTTTGTTTTACATGCATTTTGTTTTTTTTTTGTAAAAATTTTTTTTTTTTTTTGGGTCTTTTTTTATTTGTAAAAAATTTTTTTGAAGTCGGTTTTTAAAAAAAATTTCTTATATTCCCATTATGGATGAGTATACCCTTTCAAAAAAAAAAATTTCGCAGAAATCGGTTATCACATATAAAATGAGGATTTTCCTCGATTTCCCGAGGATCGCGTCATCAGAATGCGATTTGGTGCCAATGGGACCAATGGGAAACCAAACCCTTTAAAACAAAAGAAAATTCAAAATCGGTTCATAAATGACGGAGTTCTGAGGTGACACACATAAAAAAAAAAAATACAGACGAATTGAGAACCATCCTCCTTTTTGAAGTCGGGTTAAAAATAGTATACGATGCATTTCCTTGCTATTTATTAATAAAAGAGAGAATTTAAATTTAATGTATTACTATCATAGCAAAAAGTAATTAGCTTGAATACTAATGATACAGTTAATGATATAAACTCAACAACAAAACACTTTTAGGATAATTTTTTTGTTAACGATTTGTTTTCAAGTCAACGTCAATTTTATCGTTAGAAGAAAATTTACAACTTTATCAATCATAAAGAAATAAATATAAATCGACCCAATAAGATCTATCATTAATACCCAATAATATCTCTATCTATATTCTAAGCTTTTTGATTATATATTGATTGATAAAATTGTGAGTTTTTGGAGGAAAACCACAATTTGAATTTGAAGATGGAGATAAATAAATAATTTTTATCATTTTAACGGTTTTACATTCAAACTTTGTTGTAATACCCCAGTAAAACACCAGTAAAAAGGCAAACGGTTGTTTTAGTTTTGTTGATTGTAATGAGTCCGAAAATCGAAATAAAAATTTACACCATATTCGTACGTTTCAAGGTCACCAGAATCTATTATCACCAATTTTAACAACCGAAAACAACAACTAACTGAGTTAATTGCTTAAATACCAGGCATATACTGAATTTATGAAAAAAGTTTCGAATAAAATTTGTTTATTTTTAAAAAAGGAACATTTTTTGTCATTAAATTTTTTTTCAATCTTTTACGATTTCAAAGATAGATAGTTTTGCCCGTTCTACCCAAACATGATCCCATTGCCCATTCCTTACTTTTTAGCTCTAGAACATGCATACAAAATTGCAGCTCGCTATATCTATCCGTTTTTGAGTTATCATGTTGACAGACAGACAGTCGATACAAAATCGGCACTAAACTTAATATACCCTTGCATATATTATAATAGCGGATATAAAAAGTGTGTAGAATTTGTTCGTTGTTCGAAAATTTTTATTCTAGATGAATTCTAACGAATAATAATATTCTCAGAAAAATATTTCAACAAAAATGCATCACGAAACAGAAGTTGAATCCTAAAACTGCGAGAAATAATATATTTTAGTGTTTTTGGACCCAGTAAGAAGTTTATACTCAACTAAAGTTATTCAGGTTAACTTGGTTACACTTGGTAATACTTAGTAAATCTAATTTGTTCAGGTGAACGGGTTTGTTGACCGTTAACTGTTACAAATTTGGTTTTATATACGGTTATTTGGTTCTCCGATAAAACGTAAAAAATTTTATAAAATATTTCTTCAGTTTCTGAAAAGTGTTATATTCTGAAGGATATTCTCGGATATATTTTCTGAAGGACATATTTATAACCATTACATTTACATAGAAATACAAAAAAAAATCAGCACATTCAAGCTAGAAAAATGTCTATCATACCAATAAATATTCTGTAATCCTTCTGTAATACATTAGGGTAAAAACTGAACATTAGAATTTCGTTTACGTATCTTTCTATATCTTTATATATTTCGTTATCTTTCTATATCATCTGCTTATTCATATTCTCTGTTCATATTTTATTAAAAAAATACCATTTGGAAAATTATAAATCTGAAAAGTGTCTATTATGAAGAAAAAATATCAGAATCTATTGGAAGAAACAATATTTCTTTTAAATAAATATATTCCATATACAGACCGTTTTTCGAAAGCATTTCTACTAGAGATTCAATGTTAAATAAATAAATAAAATATTTACTATAAAACTATACACATACATACATTCATCTGGCTATAGGCTTGTGGTGTATGGTGTTTGTTTGATGTCTTTTAAGAGTGGGGGTATTGCGATGCACATTATAATTGATAATATTAATCATTACGTATGTGAATGCATGGGAAATATTTGGTTGTGTGTTTTAATGGTATTACCGTATTTCAACAATAGGTTATTACACAATAATAGAAAAAGTGCAAATAATTAAATGGTACTTTGGGAGACATTAGGCACAGGAATATTTGAAAATTTGCAACGATTAACGCAGAGAATTGGTGATCAATTGTGCGAATGTTTCTCCTTAAGTGCTAGAAAATACCAGAGTAGATTTCTACAATTGACTCGGATATTGTTTAGCAAATAATGAAGAAATATTCGAACCGTTGGTTTAACTTTTTGTGTGGATTGTTGTTTTATGCTATACCGTTAATAGAATACTAGCATTTATTTTGACACATTCCACATACAAATAATAAGGGATATTCAAAAAAGAATTTTCAATTATTAGAAATGATGCTAAATTTAAGAAGACAACAATGAACATATTTAACCCACTCTCATTACATGTTAATGCAGTACTGAGTACAAAACAGTAATCACACATGTCAGCAAGCATACACAACAGACACACTACAGAGTACCCCCACTATTTTTATTTCTTTATTAAACATTGTGTATAGTTATTATAGTAAATAATATTATTTACCATTGGTTCTCTATTAGCAATGCTTTCCAACAAGTTCGGTATATACAGATGTAGTGAATCGTATTTTCTGAAATGATCATTCGTGACGCTTCTGTGATTTATTACTAAAGGCACAAATGTACCTGACATTGAGTCTTACTTATAAATATGTCATTCAATTTCAATCATTATATTTTCCTATGTTATACGACATTCGAATATACTTAAATCTATATAAAATCTTTCTCCGTTATACAATTTGAGCAACAAAAACTTTAACCCCCGTATAGAATCTATAACGTAAAATGGATTATTGTATGTTTCAGTGTTTGACGTACATAAGTTCGTTCATGGGCAAATTCGGTTAAATATAATGGGAGCTTAGAGGGAGGGGAAAACACAAAATATAAAATATCTGTTCTAATATTAGTTAAATCTAAAAGTTTTGCCAAGTAAAGTTGTAGAAAACACATATTACAGATCTTTATACAACTTTATACAACAGAAATTTATACAACGTTTTTGTACTTATTATAAGAAGTATCACCATGGTTACTTAATTTCATTATGAAAAAATATTTCAAACAAAAGTTGTTTATTTTAAATGGAAAAAGATTTTTTGTTAACAAATTTTTTCTCTATCCTCCCTAGCGGGGGGAAACACGCTCCGATTTTACCCATTCACGAACTTGACCTTACATTTTTGCTCTAGAACACATACAAAAATTTCAGCTCGTTATCTCTTTTCGTTCTTGAGTTATCGGGTTCACGAACAGACGGACAGACATGCGGTAATGGCCGAATTAGGCCATTTTATGGCCTATACCAAGCATTTATGTCAAGGATTAATATTTTCAAGTGTTACAAAGTCGTGACTAAACTTAATATTCATTGTATATTTACATATATTGGGTATAAAAATAAAATCTAATTTATATACAAGCAAACAACCTAATATTCGACGAAGTTAAACCTCATATTATTAAATAGAATAACTTTATAGATGTAACATACAACAAAAAAACTTAGAACACTATGTAAAACCACACAAAAAGGAACATTATTAGCTTAAATACCACACGAGTATAGGTACTGTAATTTAATATCCACTAAGTATATGTAACCAAAAAAAAAAATCAACCACAAAGTTTTCCTCATCACATCACAAAGTATCTAACTAAGCATATAGTAATAAGAACAATACTCTGGGTTAAATGTAATTTTCATCGACATAAAAAACGCTGCAGATGAGACAATAGTTTATGTATGTAATCTTAAAACCTCAATACGCACCCGTCACGAACCGATAATACTTTATTTTAAGGGGGATACCACTCTTTTCGTGTCACATTATAAATTCAGATCAAGTCAACAAGAAATTTTTATCATCTAGGTTCTAATATCAACCTACCTACAAACTTACGGTTGCGCGATGGAGGATAAAAACTGACAAATAAGTCTACCTAGGGCTTCTGCACAACTCATGTGGATATTCTTTAAAATTCTACGTGATCTGACTTCCAAAAGAACCGTTTTTAGGAGATAATTTATTCTCAAAGTGGAATTCAACGGAATGTGATTCAACCACTGTAGGATCACTACGGACAACAATAACTTTGAACGGCGTAATTAGTCCGTTAGTCCGTCTGGTCTAGTTGTTAAAGGCACTCTGCTTGGAACTGGGAGGTTGCTGGTTCGATTTCCAACACTGTCAGTTTATTACTGCGTTATGTCTGCGCAGTATGCCTACTTGGAAACTGGGAAGTTCTGGGTTCGAATCCTGACATCGGCAGTTTGTCAATTATTAGGAAAAAAAGGGGCGGTTAATTAAATAAACTGTCGGCGTATGGACAAGTACGAAGTAACCGCCTATGCTTGAGAAGTTTTTCTGCAGTTTCCTTCACGAACTCCAGATGAATATCGGCATAGTTCCTATCATAGTCGGCTGCAGCCGCATATCCTACCAAGTCCTAGTCTATACACAAAAATTCCTTCCACTCCACTCACATCCTCACATCCTAAGGCATCACACTAAGGAATCACACTAAGGAAGTATAGCCCGTCCAGGGCAGCCTCTAAATCTATCTATGTGGGTCAGCATCATGACACACATACAGAAAAGGTTGACATCAGAATAACATTGAAAAAGATTCAACTCATATATGACGTCAATGAATCTTGTTCACGAGTTCGTAGTAAACGTCGTTCCTTGGAAACGAAAACTAATTTTACAATTAACAATTAAATAAAAACAAATTCTGAACAACATCTAGAAAGAAAAAAAAATGAAATTGGAAACTTTCTACAAACAAAAAAATACCATTATAATATAAATAGCCTACACTAACTTGTTCTATTATTATTCTGCTATTGTTTAGTATTCCTTTGGGTTGCAACCGAGTGTAAAAAAAATACTCATTATACAGATTGCTCCACAAATACATAGATAAACTTTATGAAATGATTCTCCAAACCTAAACTAGAGACATACTCATGGATCCGGAAATTTATTTTTTTCGAAATGTAGATATTTCTTGAAAAAATGCTATTTTTTCGTATACAAAAGAGCGTTAAACACCCTAGAATTTGTAGTATACTAGTACTAAGTCAAGTAACTATTCATAACCACCAACATATTTTGTATTATTATTAAATAGAATGGCAACAATATAGTTTGGTTTGAAGTATATAAATTCGAGATATGTATTTAATTAAAGGCGACTAAATATTGTGCAAGGTCTAGCACACTACACTAAAATTTTATAACCTCTACCAAAATATAGAAAACTCGTATGAACATATACAGGATGTTCTGAAATTCATTCAAGAAAACTATACCACGGTGTAGAGCTGGAAAAAACAAACAAAAAAGTTTAATAAAGTTTTTTGAATGACGCTTAGTTTTGAAATAAAGTTAATTAAACATTAATAATAGATTCAACCAATCATATTTGTATTTTTTGGATATTTGCGGGGGCCGCAACACTTATGATTAGCACGATCAACTGTGGCCGCCCTACTCCGCCAATCACATAGCGCATATTGTAAGGAAGTGGGGCGATATATAAGTGTAATAATAATAATAAGTGTAGCGACACCCACAAAATGGTTGAATTTATTAATGTTTAATTAATTATATCTCAAAAATAAATTTCAAATTGAAAAACTTTATTAAACTATTTTGTTTGTTTTTTCCAGCTCTATACCGTGGTATAGTTTTCTTGAATAGATTTTAGACCACCATGTATATATCAATATATATATATATATATATATATATATATATATATATATATATATATATATACCACCATGTACATATAAAAATATATATATATATATATATATTAAAATTTTTATAATTTTTTCTTAAAGAAAGCATTAAAAATTATAATAGAGTTTAACCATATGAAAGCCCTATTAAAATTTGTTGTGTATGAAGCTTATTTACTTTTTAACCGGACTTCAAAAAGGAGGATGGTTATCAATTCGTCTGTATTTTTTTTTTTTTCTTTTTGAATTTTATGTTTTAGAAACTCTCGGGAGTGACTAGAACAAAATATTGAAAATTTCTTGATTGTACTCGCACCATATTATTAAACCTAGACTTTATTCAATTTTTCTTGGTGTAAAATTTAAGCTTGTCGAAGCTGACCTACCTACTTAATTTCCCGGAAATTTCGATATCTAATATTCGGGGTATAGCAAAATTTCAATAATACTTGAATAGTTGTTTTACTTATATACTCCAAAAGATTTTGAACTGAATTAAGCGATATCCAATAGTATTTTTAGGTGGACTTGGAAAATCAAATAAAACAGTTTTATGAGCAAAATATCTTAGCATGAACGTTTTACGGAAAACTCACAAATTTCCCGCAAAACTCGATATCTCATCTTTGTTTTCCACTCAAAAAAAAGGTTTTCACTCAAAATTTACTCAAATATCACTCAAAATTCATGTGCTAGCTGTTTTTACCTACGTGCTTTATTTTACATACGATCGTGCAAAAATTTCAATTAGCTAGTCAAATCGTTTTTTTTTTCGAGAAATGCATTATTTTGGGGCCGTTCAAAATTACTGTTGGAAAGTTCAATTTTACTCAAGATCAATTTTTTTCCGGCCAATTTTTACTAGCTTAAATTTTTTACCTAATGTTTTTTTGTTTCTACATTTTGATACATTGGAAGCAACTTTCAGTCATGTGCCATGGTTTATTTGACGTTTTTGGTCAAAATCTTAATGTTATCATAATTTCTCTTTTAACATAATTTCGAGATATTTGGGTTCAAATCATAAGTACTTTTAATTACCATAGATACCAAACTAGTGCATTATTTTTAATTATATAAACAATCGAAGTGGAGACTGTAAATCGTGTGGAGACGATATTGTAAACAGCCACAAATAATGTATCTATTTAACAAATATGGCATCAACTCCCTACCCAGCCTCAATACACCAACGTAATATGTATAAAACAGTTATGTATCGACTTTTCAAGTTTGACTTTGTGCAAATGCTTCTAGCTGAAAAGACTTTGATGTATCTACATCTTAAAAATGTGGGGTAGACAAAGGAAACTAATTGTCAACAAGAAATTAACAAAGACAAAACCAACAGTCATAAACTTTCATTCCATTTTCCATTTTGTCTTACTAGTTTATCGTATTTCATTGTCAAACCCCATTTAATAGCACACAAAGCTTCTTTTTTTTAAAGCTTATTTACACATGCGATAATTTATATCATTAATTATGCGTTAATATTATATTTCAGTATAATATTAACGCATCATATTTTTAAATTCAAGTGGATATTGAAACTCATGAAATTTAAATGATTAATGAGAAAATTTGTGTACAAATGACATGAGCACGATCATAAATAATTTTTCATTTAATTTTTAATATCCATTTTTTTTACGTATCATAATATTAAAATGAGATACAATATTGTACCTAAGATATAACACGAAATTCGACACTTAGGAGCTACGTAGGCTAATCGAGTTTTCTCCGAGAAAGATATTATAATAAATATGAAATTAATTTCCTTGACAGTCAAATTTAATATTCTTTATTACATGAAAATTGTATAAATATTTAGAGAAAAAATATTCAGACAATAAATTGAAGTAAAATTAATTTCCTACAACTTTACTCATGTTAAATTTTTCCATTTTAAAGAGAGAAGCCTATGACGAGGCAAGAAAATGAGGCCACTCCGAAGTAATAGGTAATTAAGGAGTTCTGGGGTGGTTCTCAAACGAGAACCACCCCAACCAGCCCTACCCTCAAACAAGGGTAGGGCGGATGGTTGGTAGGTCTGATGTACCAGGAGTCCAACACTGTTCTGAGTTACACCTCTCAGTTCGTGCATGAGCATTTCTCCCCTCAATAAAAAAAAAGCCATATTAAGAGGGATATTCCAAATTTTATGTTTGCTCTTTTCTCTAATAGGTCTCTTTCCCCTTCAGCGTCCCTAAGAACGTCGTAAACCAAATTTTTTTTAGATCTGACGAAAGTTGTGACCTGTGCAGGCAATAAATTTTAATGATGATCATTTTCGACACCTACTAGATAGGAACCAGCCAAGTAGCCGCGCTTCTTATCTAAATATTTATGCCGATTATTCACCTGAGGACGATAATTTGTTTAATTATTTATAAACAAATAAAAAACGAACGAACAATTTTTAAGGTCGAACAATGAATAACAAACGACGAAAAATTAATTAAAAATAATAAAAAAGTAAAAAAATAAAAAAAAACAACGAAAAATCTATGTGGGGCTAAATTAACTGAGCTCTAAAATTATAATTTAACATAAATATCATTTTATTAATGAAATATACATGTGCCCCTAATATACAACACTTTCATTTTATTAATGTAAGAATTATAATGAATTTTTGTTGTTTAATACATGTTTTCTTAGTACTCCACACCGTATATTTGTTGTCCATCGGTGTCCTGGTTCCCAGATTTGATTATTTATGCACACATTGTTTTGAGTACTTTGGTATTTTGCATGTCTTTGAGTCAACCATGAGTGGTCTACATTTTGTTTCAATTTAACGATTTCTATTGGATGTTGTTGAAGAATTCGAGGATCAGGGAAGAAAGTGGAGGCGTGTAATAATATGCGGCAGGTTCAATTCACCCTATATATATATATATATATATATATATATATATATATATATATATATATATATATATATATATATATATATATATATAAAAGTAGTAAAGTTGTAGAAAATCAACTTAACTACATTACCTGATCATATTTTCTAAAACTAATATATACAGAGATATTAAGGATTTAAATTTTCAATATCAAATTGTTAATATTTGTGTAAATAGTTTAGAATAAAACGCTAAATTGTAATGAAATTTCTACAAACTTCTTATCAATTATTCGATATTTCCAATACTTACATAAATATATGAAACCATGCAGTGTTTGTCCCTTCCCTCTAAGCTCCCATTTCCCCTAGCCAGATGTTTCCCATTAATGAACTTGAACGCAGCATTAACATTATTTCTGCGCTACCTTGTAAACATTTATTACCGATAAAAAAGATGAGATAAAATAAATTAAACCCACATTTTGTAATGACAGCACATTTTACGTTTACTTAGGCATAAAACAGATTAATGAATTCCCAGCAGGATTTTCTACAAGTGTATATGTCGCAAATGGATTGTCGAATCCGCTGTTTTACAAAACCGCTAGTTGTTTTACATAACAACTCCGTTATGTAAAACAACTGTCATTGCGATACGTTTTACGAAACTGCTACCCACGTTTAGACGTAATGCAGAATAGCTTATCTGTAGTTACAAAGAGCGTTTTGATATAGGGAAATATATAGAACGCCTTTTAGTGCAGGGCCCAAAAACACGCAAAAACCGACCAACTCGGGGTATGACCGATGAAGTGATAGATTGTAGTACTCGGTTGTAATAGTTATCTCATTTAATTTCAATAATTTTTTAACTATATCCATACTACTATATAAATATGAAAGTAACACTGTTTGCTACCTCTTCACGACTAAACGGCTAAGCGGATCGTAATTTGACAAGAAGATACATTATGGTGATATTAAGATTATGATGATACATTATGACTAGGGAAGGGCATAGGCTATCTTTTGTCTTAAAAACTAATCTTGACGGGGGTGAACATTAAAAAAAATACATACAATCGAACATAGATTCGGCTTCTTTTTTTGTAGTGGGTTAAAAATTTTGATGATTTTATCATTTCCACAGAAACTATACTTCTAAAAAATAACTATAAAATTATTTTATTAAACTTTTGTTTCAATTTTGAAATGTCAAATTTGATTATCGTTTCCATAGTTACTATAAACTATAATAGCACACTATAAATCATTATATATCGATATATATATATATATATATATATATATATATATATATATATATATATATATATATATATATATGTATATATATATATATATATATATATAATAGAGTCTCACTAATCCGGCACTTTAATAGTTCGGTACGTAATGAGACTGTACTGTAAATGTATATCGATATATAATGATTTATAGTGTGCTATTATAGTTATTATAGTGTCAACAATACGATGTTTGTCCAAAATTCCTTTCGGTTACGTTTGGACAAACATCGTATTGTTGACGCTTAAGTATACAGAAATAAATATATATGAATAATAACTTCGACAGAAGTAATACTGTCTAAATAAATATAAATAAATAAATCATATGAAAGAGTTGACTGTTATGTCACAGTCGTCTTTGGTGTAGCGGAAGCATACTGGACTAGATATCCAGAGGCCCGAGGTTCGATTCCTGGTTGACGAGTTAATTTTTTCATATCAGTATTTAATTAAAAATTTGTTCTCGATTTTAATAATAATCTTTATCTAGACTAATTTTTACCCAAACAGTACGAAAATCAGGTTCATTTTAGCGTCTGACCAACACATTTCAAAATTTTTCCTTCTCAATTCATACAGTTTGGAGTTTTAGCACTATGGGTCAGATACCTTGAAAACCGTTAATCGTATCATATTTTAACCAACGCCATCGTATTCGCTAGGTCCAAATTAGCTTAAAACGAAGTTTTTATCAAAATCGGGGACATAAAATTTTCCTCCAATTTTACCGATTTTTTTAAGGGGTACCCCTTGGAAAAAATGTGAAAAAAGTGGAGAAAATTTTTCTTCTCGATTTTAATAGTAATCATTTTCTAGGCTAATTTTGACCCAAACAGTACGAAAATCAGGTTCATTTTAACGCCCGACCAACACATTTCAAAATTTTACCTTCTCAATTCATTCAGTTTGGATTTTTAGCACTATGGGTCTGATACCTTGATCAGACCCAAACCGTTAATCGTATCGTGTTTTAAATAAATAAATAAATAGAAAAATAAATATAAATAAATAAATCAGTATCAGAATTATTGTAAACGGACTAATGGAATTCCCATTACTAAAGGTCGTTTTTCCTAACAAGTTCAATATATTTTAGACTAGCTTATATATATATATATATATATATATATATATATATATACATATATATATATATATATATAAATATATATATATAATATATATATATATATATATATATATATATAAGCTAATATAAAATATATTGCTAGAATAAAATATATATATTGTTAGGAAAAACGACCTTAGTAATGGGAATTCCATTAGCCCGTTTACAATAATTCTAAGCTATGAATATAAGACATAAAGAATATAGACTGCAATATAGGTAATAGAAATAAATAGTAGTATTCATAATAATAATAATGATATAAACTAAAATCTACAGTCTGACGATTCATTTCACGCTGTTTTACATAACGTCTAATCTTTGCCCCGCTGCATTGATAAACGCAAAACGTCTAAGCAATATTACGTGTTAAAGTTCAGTAATTATGTAAAACAGCTCAACGTCGTTCAGTTGTTTTACATAACGGAGTTGTTATGTAAAACAACTAGCGGTTTTGTAAAATAGCGGATTCGACAATCCATCTGCGACATATATATAAAATAATACCAAACTATAGATAATTCATGTATTGTGTATGTATTATGTGACAAGAGCTCTTGTCCGAAATTTAAAAGATTAACAAACAAATAATGGTTTACAATATAATAATAGCAACCACTATGCCTGAGTTATATTCTCTCACAGGTACCATTAAAATTTTCATTACAATCCTAAAAAAAGAACCTTCAAATCCATTGAGGCAATGAAAATCTTTCTTTTTTTTAACCCGACTTCAAAAAGCAGGATGGATCTCAATTCGTCTGTATTTTTTTTTTAATGTTTTTTAATGTCACCTCAGAACTCCGTCGTTTATGAACCGATTTTGAATTTTTATTTTGTTTTAAAGTGTTTGATTTCAGATTGGTCCCATTGTCACCAAATTATTTTATATGTGATAACCGATTTTTGCGATTTTTTTTTTTTTGAAAGGGTATACTCAATCATAATGGGAAAATAAGAAAATTTTTTTAAAAACCGACTTCAAAAAAAATTTTTACAAAAAAAAACCGACCCCAAAAAAAAATTTTTACAAAAAAAAAACAAAATGCATGTAAAAAAAAACTGAAAATCTGTTATAAAAAAATGCACTAAAAATTAGTAGGTCGTTTAGTAGGTCGTTTAGTAGGTCTACCCATATTTAGACAAATAAAATCAGTTATAGAACTTCAAAGAAAAACTAGTTGTGTGAATTTCTCTATGCTGACACCGCCTCCAAAAATAACAATAATTGTACGTATATATTTAAAAATTTTTGCTTAGGTGAACTAAAATTGGCACAAGAATACGCAATTATTTTTTTTTCTTTTTAGTGCATTTTTTGAATATTTGATTTTTGTAGTCGGGTTTCCATTTTGTCAAAATAGGTTTTATTTACATTATGTACAACTTTATATTTGTACATAACAAGTAAACCTAAAAGTTGCGTACATATTATATTAGTATAAACAGAATCAATATCCGCCTTTAGTCAAAATACAAACTAATTGTTAGGTTAGACCAGGCGTTGGCCACCTTTTTTGGCTGTGGATCAAAATCAACTAAAATGTAAGTATTAAGAAACGTTTTTAATTGGTCATCTTAATACGCTAATTGAATCCGTACAGTATCAGTTCAGTGCTTCAGTATCAGTTAAAATAATATTTTTCTGTGGAATTTAATAGAAGGTATCCCCACTCATCCGGCGCAGTTCAGTGTCAGTGTTGTCAGTGTGTAATCAGTGAGTCCTCAGTATCAGTTCAGTATTTTTAAATAAGTTACCAACGATATTTTTATAATTTCACTGACGTGATTTTTGTAAGTTTACTGAGTTTTTTAGTTAGTGAGAATGGACAACGAACAACTTATTGAGTTTGTGACGACGTATCCAATTTTGTATGATTTATCTAAAAACGAAATATGGATTAAGATAGAAGAGGAAACACTAATATTAAAACTATTTTCACCCTTTCTAAACTATTCATGAAACTTTGTTTCATCATCAGTCAACTGTTTATACAAAGTTGTAAACTCTTCTTCACTTTCTCTTTTCATCCATACCTGATGAACCCATTTACGTTTTTTGTTTCGTTGAAATTCTTCTTCATCTTCGTCTAAAATTAGGGCAATCATAGTTTAAATCGTTGTTTGAGATATTGGCCATCATTCAATCAATGTTCTTTAATGACTGAAAGAGTACTGAACTGACACGGCACTGATGAGTGGGAATACAAATCATTGAAGAAACACGGATAGCACTGATACTGAACTGACACTGTACGGACCTGTGTAGATAGACCTGTAGACTAATAGAATCATCTGAATTTTCGGTAGTTAAGCTGCTCTTGCTTTTACTTAAAATAAATATCATGTGTCAAAATATTAACTTTTCGGGACAATTGAAATCATCAAATGGGTCACTTGGTGATCCACGCGTCATAGGTTTCCGTCCCAATAGGTTAGATCATATTCCGTCCCCCGGGCTACACAATATTTGTTAGCCCAGAGGTTGCTTGCATTATCGTGTAATTTTTCATTAATTTAAAATCTTTATAGCTTGTTTCGGCGATAAATAACAGGTTGCAACGTTATATCGCTTTGTGTGTAAAGTAGACTATAAACGAGAAACATTGAGCAGGAACATTGAACTCCGCCTACAAAAATATTTTCTGTACAGACGTGCAACCAAAATTGTGGAACATAAAATTTAATTTAATTATTTTATGACGCTAGTCATAAAAATTCAATCATTTCTCATCTTGTCTCTATCTATCTCATAATGTTGCTGCACAATGTTCCGTGTCTGTAGGTACTATAATGAAAATGAACCCGTACAATTAGATACATCTCTGTATGCGTGTGAAGGTTTTTGGGGTTGTGATTTGTATATATTCATACACTGGCATTAGAAATGTATTGTCTAACCTGTGTATGTATTGTCTATATATGAACAAAAAAAAAAGCGATCATTTCTGAAAATTTTATAATTGAATTGGTTTCGGTTTTCGAAAAATGCTTCGGATAAAAGTTTTTCACAATTAATATATTAACAACTTTTATTAGAAATATTTTCTCAAAAACCAAATGATAAGGTACAAACCAACAAAAAAATTTTTTTAAATGAATATTATATTCCATATTATGTTTAAGTGATCATTTTGGCCATTTGCAGAAATTGAACCTTGTAATATTTCAATTTGATGTAATATTTCAAACCAAAGACAATATGTTAGAAGTATTACATAAAACATATTATTATTATATTATATTCTGGCCAGCCTAATATAAATCTAGTGATTTTTACAATATGGCTACTTAATTTATTAATAACATTACGGGTAACATAACACAATCCAAAAGTTTATTTTGTAAACATCGCCGCAACTTTTTTATTAATGACTAGATGATTCAATAGCCATACAGAATGATCTACATCGAATGATCTAAAGATAGCAGTATAGAATTCCGAATTTTCAACTTTATTCATGCAAATTCTAACTTTGTAAAGAGTGAAAAGTGTGATGGAATGGAATATATATATATATATATACATATATATATATATATATATATATATATATATATATATATATATATATATATGTATATATATATATATATATATATATATATATATATATATAGACGAAACGTTCATAAAGACACCTTCTTCATTTCCTGTTAGTCATTTGTTTTTAAATACATAAATGACAAGTTTGCTTGAATTATATACAATCATAAGCACATTCACTTCCCTTATAGCTAGCTAACTAGCAAGGTTTTCAAACATTATAGTCTTATAACACGCAATATTTAAAATAATTATAATGAAAATGTAACAAAACTTACCTCGAAATTCTACACGAACAAGTTTATCACCTTTACACTTTCCAACTTGAAATTGTTTCACTTTAACAGTCAGCGACATATTTTATAATCTATTATTTTAAATAACAAACACAAATATTACAAATAAACAACAAAATTTTACTGAAAACCAATCATTCCTTATGAGACATCTACTAAACAGATTTTCAGATCGACTACATGAGTGAGAAAAAAAATACATTTGCTAGAGTAACTGTATTTTATAAGCTGAAAATAAAAACATTTCTTCTTATTTTATAAAGTAAAAAAATAACAACAGATTATCTACAAAAAAAAAAAGAGAAGATTTATATACAAAAACATTTTATCTAATATCTAGAGAAAAGCATTTCCGGTTTAATAACAAAAAACCATTTTCCAACATAATATATAGGAAAGTGTGTTTATGTTAAATAATAAGAAAATCAATAAAGCTACCTTAGACGAAAAACATTTCCTGTTAAAGGAATTTCAAAATTTCACATTCTTTATGAATTAAATTTTGATTCTAATCTTTGACAATTTCTATAGGATTGTAAAAAGTTTCATATCGATACTATATCTTAATTATCCTTTTTACATGATTTTAATTAATTTCCCTTGTTAGTGTGTTTTAACACACTTTTATTTAAATTACCCGGTTAGTATGTATGTAGGTCAGATTTTGCAATATAAATTTCGACAAATTCTAATGGAGCTTCGAAATTCTGTACACGTGTGAAACGCACGAGCCAATACAATATGGCACATTATATTGAACGATATATTCAATATCGTCCTGTATATATGGAATTCAAAAACAATCCCTGAAATAGCATTTCATTTTAAATTAGGATTCGTTTTTATTTCCAACTGAATACAAAAACTTAAAAATAATAAGAAATAAATTTTATATATATATATATATAAATATATATATATATATATATATATATATATATATATATATAACACATTAAATTTTTAACGTTCAGTTCAAAACATATACAAATCGTAATTTAAAAAAGTTCTATAGACGTTTAGTGGAAGAGTCGAAAAATATAAAGTTATGGAAGCGGTGTGAAATTGAATAGTATTTAGTAAAATAAAAATAAATAAGTTTTAGAAAAAGGTTTAATATAATAGACTAAAAAATAGAAAATAATCAAATTACTGTACTTTAAAAACTTGGACGGACATTTAAAACCAAAGCGATCCAATATTTTGTTTATAGGCACATTTTAGTGATTTGGGAAAAAAATTTATTTTTTACTTTTTAGTTAATTAAATAAAAGCATATTTAAAATTTTTTTTTTCTTTTATTCAAATTGAATTGTCTGAGAATCTAATCTATGAAAGGGCTATTTTTTCAGACGAGTACGTGTGAAGTATTCTACAATTTTGAACTTAGTATAGTCAATTCATAGTAAAGGGGCTGAAAATCTAAATCAAGATTTCCTGAGCCTATTAAGACCTTTTTTGAGAAGTTTTTTGTATGTGTGGGTGTGGGTGTATGTATGTTCGTCACCCCTTAGACAATTTCACCCAAAATTTCTCAAAATTTTTTTAAGTTAATTTGTACATTATTCATTCGAAATTACATTTCATATTTTGCCCCAATTTCTAGAACATTTATTTGTATTTTATAAATACGTATTTCGACTACAATGTAGTCATCATCAGTATGAAACTAATCGTAACTATCTCTGGGATATGGATTCAGAGATATGTTGCTTGTTGCTAATTTGGTGCGTGTCTCACAATGATATTAGAAAAATTTTATCTTTTATATGATTTGACTGAAAATATGATCTGACCTAAAGGATTATTTGGGTTGACTGACCAATTAACGGATTAAAAGTGT
This sequence comes from Nineta flava, assembly GCA_963920215.1. Taxonomy (NCBI): domain Eukaryota; kingdom Metazoa; phylum Arthropoda; class Insecta; order Neuroptera; family Chrysopidae; genus Nineta; species Nineta flava. Next base: position 99,870,916 of record OY986041.1, on the reverse strand, counting down.
GAAGAACCCCACCTATTTATCGACGGTATCCTTTTGTGACTATGCGGCGTTGTTATTGTCACAAAAGTGAGGGTGTTGATCGAAGCTAACCTTGATATTCAGGTATTAAATTTTTTGAAAATGGTTTAATTTTATTAAATCAGAATTTGGAATTGGGCCATTGTCCTAAATTCATTATCTGTTTTTCCAATTTATGTATGTAGATACTTTAGAATTGGGGCAAAATTTGAAATGTAATTTCAAAAAACCAAAGTTCTCTTCGATTATTTTAATAATCTTTATTATTCATTCGGTTTTTTTGGAAAATGTTTCGTATAAATGTTAATTGTTTATTTATAATGAGTTTTATTCGAAACAATGTTTTCGAAAATTCTATGAATAAGGGACAAACCACAAACCGTTTTGGAAAAATGAGCGATACTTTTGTGGTCACGTGTACACAATGTAAATAGATAAATAACAAATATATAACCATTACTGTATAGTAATCACGTACATTTATTTGATACATAATTTATATTTAATGATTGGAAAATCAACCATTTCAAATTATTTATTTATATATTTTACAAAATATATAAATACAATATTTCACCCTCCATTTTTAATTGACTTTTCTTTCATATAAATTATTGTTAATTATTGTTTACTTTATAAAAAATTCAGAAGAGAAAATGTATATCGTATATATTATTTATATAAAATGAAGACTATGTTTTTCAGGAAAATTAAGGTAAACATTGTAGTAGAGGTAATTTATTAAATACATACTTTGTTGTTTCTTATTAATATTTATATAGAAATAATGAGTTTTTATCACCCTTTTTTTTTCATTTTCTCTATATTTGATATCTAGCAGTCAAAATTAATTTATACTTAAGGTGTGATTTCATTCTGATACTTGACGCTGATTTCCAGCATCAAATTTGGTCACGTGGTATAATTTCGGTCGAAACGCCATCTGGATAAAAAGCAGCGTCAAGTTTGAGCGTGGAATTGCAGATCATCAAAACTGTACCCTTCAATTGCCTATACTTTAACATCCAACAACCCACACGAAGATTGTGGAAATATCTGGGTGCAAAAAATCGTTCAGAAAAAAATTTTCAAACGATTTATTTTTTAATTGTTACGTTGAATCATTTGTTTCTACAATTTAACTAGGTACATACGATATTGTGGATAATGTTAAATTATAAAAAACTTGTATCTTTTTTCCTCAGTACACAGTTCTTACTTACAACTGTTAACGACCACAATGCTTCAATATCTTCCTGTATCCCAAAAGTTTAATTTTGTACATAACATACCAACAAAAGTACGCCGTTTCCAGAATAAAAAACTAACAACTTTTTAATAATTATTACAAAAAACAAGTGAAAATAACAACTTAGTCATTATTAAATAAAGCAAATATTTGAAATTTTCTTAAAATCACTTTATTTGACTAGTTTCGGAACACAGTTCCTTCTTCAGAAATAAATAAAAAATTATTTTTTTTTTTTTTGTAATTTTCATTTTTTATTTCTGAAGAAGGAACTGTGTTCCCAAACTAGTCAAATAAAGTGATTTTACGAAAATTTCAAATATTTGTTTTATTTAATAATGGATTTTCGTTAAGTAACGACCCACTCAAAACAAAATAACTAAGTCAATTGCTTAAATACCTGGTATATCCTAAATTTATGTAAAAAAAGTGCACGGCAAAACTTGTATATTTTAAAAAAAGGAACATTTTTGATCTATCTCTCACGATTTCAAAGATGGGCAGTTTTGCCCATTCACAAACTTGACCCTTTTTTTAGCTATAGAACACACACACACAGAAAATTTCAGCCCGTTATCTCTTTTCATTTTTGAGTTATCGTGTCCACACACAATGAACATGTGGAAATGACCGAATTAGGCCATTTTATGAACACATATTCCAAACATTAATGTCTGCGATCAATATTTTCGTTAGCGTTACAAAGTCGGGACTAAACTTAATATACCCTGATATATTTACATATTCTGGGTATAAAAAGTTAAACGATAAAATAAACTATAAATTATGAAGTTTTTTCATTATCGAATAATTGAAACCGATAATTTTCATTTATGTACCCCAATAGAATTTAAATAAAATGCTTGTACACATATTCTTTAAAACTTTTAGTAAGATCCGATTTTAACTCACTTCAAGCTGTCGTATCGATTGAAAACTTTGTAAATGTATACAATTTGCTGACAATACAATAATACCGTACCATATTAAGCTGATCTCATAATCAAACTTGGTAATTCAACAAAAAGCAAAAAGTAATCATATAAATGATTATAAACCAGTTGGACTGTTTGTGTTGAAATTACACGCTTGCATTCTCAAAGAAATATAATCAAAACGCTACCCGCACGCATATACAATAACCTTCTCTATTAATTAATGGTTTTTGGTGCGTTACCAATTAAAGTATTTTATTTTTATCTTAATAAATAAACGTGTTTTCCATTTCTCAAGTAAATTTAGAAAAAAAGGGGATAACAAAATTTGTTTCATTCAATACAAAACGAAAAAATTGTAATGTTTTTAAGGAACTTCACATATTCTACATTTTTAGTATTTTAAAAATATCTATAGAGCTTCGTCGTCAAGGAAGTGGAAGAAACATTTTATTTTAAAGGTTGATGATAGTGGAAACACTATCATAAACATTAAAAATAAAACGTTTTTACCACTTCCTTGACGCAAATCTGAAAATATTTTTAAAATACTAAAAATGTGGAACATATAAATTTTACAATGAATAGTTCTTGATAATTAACCACTCCAAGTGATCGAGCGGTCTAAGCCGTTATGTTTGCGCAGTAAGCCTACTTGAAAACCGGGAGGTTATGGGTTCAAATCCCGACATCGGAAGTTTGTCAATTATTAAGAAAAAAAGGGGCGGTTAATTGACTAAACTGTCGGCGTGACAAGAACGAAGTAACCGGCTACGCTTGAGAAGATTTTCTGCAGTTTCCTACACGAACTCCAGATGAACATGGGCATAGTACCTATCATAGTCGGCTACAGAAGCATATCCTATCAATTCCTAGTCTATACACAAAAATTCCTTCCACTCCACTCAAATCCTCACATCCTTAAGCTTCACAATGGACCTGATGGTCGAAGTGTAGCCCGTCAACGGCAGTCTTTACAATCTATCTATCTATCTTGATAATTAAGCTTAACGTTTGAAACTAACAATTTATTAGCCATAGAAATGTTATTATTACAGTTGTGAATAGATTTACTGTTTACGGAATTCTTAGTATTTCCTCCAAGAGTTTAATAGTCTTTTATCCCAGACGATAGCTTGTATAAATCCGAAAACGAAAACGGAAAATGTCTTAAAACAAGACTAATCCAAAATTGAGAAATATTTTACAATTATCTGATAACTGCCTAATTCAACAATATAATAAAAATAATAATAATAATGAAAATAAATTTATTTCATATAAATAAATATACTTTCATTTTCTGTTAGTAGTACCTAAAGCCAATGTAGATGTTTGAATTTTAACCAAAAATCTACATAAACCGGGAGCCCGGCCACTGTATTCGTAGACGATTGAGATCTAAGCTTGCCTCAAAGTTTTTCTATTTATTTTAATCTATTGAACACTATTTTCGATGGTGCTTGACTGTAAAATGGGACGATATATTGTTTTTATAAACAAATAAAAACGTGAATCATTTTTTGACTCATTCTAAGTAAAAAAATTGCCTTCTGTTTTTTTCCTAAAACTCATAGATCTCCCAGAATACGCGTTTGTATTATGGCAATGGTACTAGTTCCTGGAAAACTATGAAGAACAATTCAATAATAACAGTTTAAAACTTAAAAAATCGTATTTTTAAAATGATAATTTTACGAGAAAACTACGGATTTTACAATGCAGTCACTGAATATTTTTTGCTTAAAAGTAATAGAAAACAAACAAAAATTAAAAAATAATCCCTCCAACGCAAACTTCCCATTACCTCCACCAAATGTATATGTAAAATAGTAATGTTAATAATATGCCTACACATCATGTTGAAAAGATCTGATAATCTTCAAACGACTGAACAGATTATTATCAAACATAGTTGAGAACCACCGCCAAGAAACCAGATATCTAATTAAAAAACCGCATTAAAATCGGTCCACGCGTTTGAGCGCTAAAATGCCACAGACAAACCCGTAGACAGGCACACATAATCTACAAGCGTATTACACTCCTCTTTTTGCGTCGGGGATTAGAAACCCAATTATGACAAAAACATTTCATTTTTTAAATCGTTTATAAACATTATTTATAATTGTTTATAAAACAATATTAATCATCACATTTAACACTTAAACACCTTCAAAAATCTAAACACATTAAAATATATTTGGAAAAATTTAGAGAAACTCAGTTATCGTCTATGAAAAGCTTAAAAGCTTCCTGCTTTCCACGTTTAAAAAATTTCTTAAATTATTTCTATTTACTAAACAACATAAAAGCAAAACATTGACCTATATATATATATATATATATATATATACATTGAGTGATATTTTTAATTATCTGAATTATTTATCACAAAGATTTTATATATTGAAAATAATTTCAACATTTAACCAGTATAAAAATATTTCCCGCAAATTCTTTACTACTTATTTACTACTATTTAAAACAAATGCAGTATCTTATTTAATGACGTCACAAGCATAACAAACAACCGTACGTATGTAAATTTTAGAGTAAAATGTTCTTGTATATATTTTCCCCTTCGGCTCGAATATAAATTACTAAATAAAGTCAGAAACATACTAAACAAAAATAATAAACAACCATACCTGTGTGTATTCAAACAACAACAAAAAACAACCATTAAAAAAATTTGTTTTTCTATTTTCTTTTACAAACAAAAAAAGAAATGAAATAAATTTTTGTTATTTGAACGCTACAATATTTCAATGGTTTTATTCATTTTAAAAAAAAATAATGCAACTTGTTAATGATTTTTAGTGGTTAAACTAACTTTGTTGTTTTATTATATCTATAAAATAAGAATTTATTAAACGCTCAAAATATATTTTCATTAGTTCAATATATCATCAAAACACTATACGTATGATATATGAATATACACCGTTTTCTTTTTCGAACTTGTTGCTGTATAACTAAATAGTTTTATATTGTTATTTACCAAGCAACGACACACAATACCCGTTTGTAACGTCATACACGGACCCGATACTGACGTACAATGTGCCTTTAGAGGTGGCAGGAATGCTGCAGAGGTTTCTCACTATGTGTGTGTGTAATAGTACAAAAAGTTCGCGTATGCTCTGTTGAAAATTATATATACTATATATATACAGGGTAATGGTATATATAGTACATATATAATATAACATAACCATAATGGTTCAACGTTTACATACACCCATATACAAAAATAACCTACTTAATTAATAGGCAAAGTACGCGTATCATGATGATACGCGATACCTACTGGCAATTTTTTGCTAATTACAAATGTAACCAAATTACCACAAAAAATATTAAAAAATCGGTCAAGTGTCAAGCTATACTTACACAATAAAGGGTCCCTCACACCAAAATGAAAATAATTGTGAAGCGAACTTCGCGGCGAATATATTCACGGCGAAAAAAATTGCTCCCATTCATTCCCACATCAGCGCGTAACATACGCGCGGATTTTCGCAGTGCCCAAACACTTCAATTGTAAGCATGACGTCGTCCGATGAAGAAGCTATTAGCTTTAGCTATTAGCTTTATTAGAAGAAAACGAAAAAAAAATTAAATACTATTCTCCTAGTAAGATAAATAGAACCTTTCCATATGTCCAACACGGTCACGGTCAAATCGGTCCACGCGTTTGAGAGATACGATGCCATAGGCAGATCCACAGACAGACAGGCACACATAGGATTCAAACTTATAACACACCTCTTTTTAACACCTGGCGCAAAAAGAAGGGTGTTATAGATTTGAAGCGCATGAGTGTCTGTCTGTCTGTGGTGTCGTAGCTCTCAAATTGCAGCTTTTACAGTTTTTCACAAAAAATGCATAAATAAAAAACATCATATATGTTGCTGAACGTATGCTTCAATAAACTATCATTTGGCACCCTACATGACATCCTTAGCTAAAAAATATGAATTTTAAACCTCATTGTGATGCCTAAGGATGTGAGGATGTGAGTGGAGAACAAGGAATTTTGTGTGAAGACTAGGAATTGGTAGGATGTGCGGCTGCAGCCGACTTTGATAGGAACTATGCCGATACTCATCTGGAGTTCGTGAAGGAAACTGCAGAAAACCTACACAAGCATAGCCGGTTACTTCTTTGTTGTCCATACGCTGCAGTTTAGTCAATTTACCACCCCTTTTTTTTAAATAATTGACAAACTGCCGATGTCGGGATTTGAACCCATAACCTCCCAGTTCCAAGTATACACAACGCCTTAAAAAGCGCGGCTACTGGTTGGATATTTGGGTAACTGCATATTACAACTATGCCAAATTTTAATTATTCTCGTGAAATAGTCTTTGAGAAAAATGTCTGTGACAAACAAACAGGCAGACACTGAGGTAATTCCATAAGTGGTTTGCCAATTTTGGCACGGAACACTAGTATGAATTCTTCAAGTAAATTTTTTTTTCCATTTACTTTAATGAGTCTCTCCAACAAATTAACGAAGTCAGCTTAATGATATTAAAAATATCCAAATGTAATGTAATATAGCTTTTTTATTCACAAAACGAAAACTGAATATAAATTAATCAAAATGTCTCAAAGATACTGTCCCCCTTTTTTCATCAAACTCGTTTTATAATATAAACAGTCCTCTTTGTACGTGATAGATTTAGACTTTTATCTAATACTATTCTATAATTATTCTGAGATCATTATGAGGATAGATGTCTCAAAGATGTACATTAAGCTAGCTAGTAGGCATGTTCATGGTACTACTGTTCACAACTTTTGTTTCTGTCATTAGGTCAGTTTCTCGCAGGGTGGCCTAGGCAAGCAATGGAAGTCACTGTATGTACGTTTTACTTTTCTTAAAGCTTTATCCTCTGTAATACCGAAACTAATTTTTAACGGTCATTGCTTTGTAAGTATGGTAAAACTTTAACAACAAATAGTGTGATTCTCAGCATCAATATGTTTTACCGCAATCCGTGATATTAAGCTTATACAATCTGTACTTCAGCCTTTACAAATTATGCTCAAGAGCTTATTTCGCTTATGCTTTGACCTAGTTGATAAGTTATTATAAATTATTATCAAAAAATTCACGTACCTTTAATTTTAGTATACGGTCGAAATTATTTTTTTGCAATATTTAATTAGGTAACCAAAATGGTAGATTAGAAGCATTAAAATGCTTCCTGTAAGATTATACTAACTTTTTTTTAAACTGTTTCAGCAAATACAAAGTTTTTTATTATTTTTGCAATTCCACACGTTTTTTACTATGATTACCTGAGGTATTACCTAGGTATTCCACTACCTGACCTTGCGAGTGATTGCTGGCTCATGTACACCAATACTAAATCATATTTAATTATGGGCCATTACAAAACTCTTGCCGATTTATGTCACCAGCTCTCCGACTATATATACCGACTTATTGTTCAACATTTTTTTTTGTTACAGAAAATAATAAGAAATAATGCTCAAGTTAAGATCAACACTTTGAGGGACAGCAAGTCCTCAATTCTTTTTAAAAGGATTTATTAGACATTTTCCAACAAATATGTTTTCACTAGCATACAATAAAAGCAATGTTATTTATTTCAATATCAAAAAGTTTCTTATAACATCATATTGAAAAAGATAATATAAAAACCGTATACGTCAGAAATGCAAATATTTTGAATAAATAACTATGTCAATAATAAGGATATGTAGTGTTATCGGTCTAGTGACGCCTGCTTAGTGCAATACATATGTCCCTATGTCACATCACGTAACCACCAACAAACTTGTATTTGATTATTTATTATTGAGGCTAAAAATAAACATTGGTTAAAATTATAATAAGGAAATTGCACAAACCTTATGTGATTAAACTTTCGGTAGATTCGAATTTAATTCCGGTAAATCAATAGTTTATAAGATCAAACGTATCAATAGCCACCTAGTACAGAAACTCACTTTTCGCTTTGCACAAATCGAGGGTCAAAGTTAAAAAATAGTCAATGTACGTAAAGGCACTTTGGAAATTAAGGGTCGATCCACACTATAGTGCCGATCACAGTTTGTTCTCGGTCCGATCTCGGTCTGATAAAGTCTAATCATGTTCACATTATAATGCCGATCACGGTTCGTTCTCGGTCTGATAATACAATCTCAGTATGCACATTTATGCACAATAGGGAATATGCATGAAAATTTTTTTTCACTTGAATTGAAGCATGTTTACTTGACAAATATCTAGGTAAAATTACTTTTTAAATAACTTTAAAAATAAGCGAGATATGAATGATTGAAATTCCCGATTAGACAAAGAGGGTGGTAGCCCTCTTGATATGTTATGTGACGTCATATTATACTTTCACCATTTAAAATACACGTAAAACTCCGTTTTTAGTATTTTTGCAAGAAAGAGACAGATAATAATCTTTAAAAGCTTATAGCTTCCTTGATATTTGTCGGATTTTAATTTCGTTTTTAAATATTATTACAGTATTAACAGTATTTTCATATTCTGAAAATAAATGTGAAAAAAAATTTTCATGCATATTCCCTATTATTTTTTTCAAAAGTCCACATTTGTTTAGTCATAATTAAAGGATTATCTAAATTATAAAATGTTTTCAATTACTAAATAGGAATTTAATAAAATCTCTCAAATTTCAAATTCAGTGGGTAATAGCTGACTGAAACGGGAACAGAGAGTATTCACTCTATCATTCACATGCCGTTACCAGTTCGATCTCACTCAAAAATATTCTTCGAAACTGATCGTGACTGGAGTGGGATTAAACCGGAACTTGACTGTTACCGATAGTATGAATGCTTACATTGTTTCTTACTTGATAACATTTTACCAGACCTAGATCAAATCGAGAACGAACCGTGATCGGCACTATAGTGTGGATGGACCCTTAAAGTCATTTAAATTCTATTTGAGGTATGTGTGTATATTGACGTACATATATGTTTATATATATATATATATATATATATATATATATATATATATATAGACATTTCATCTTATGTCTTCCCTTTGGCCTGCTTATATGTTCGTTTTACGAGAAATGGCTAGTGTTTAGGGAATGAAATGTTTATACTTTCAGGTTTCACATATAAATATCAAACGCGTAGTGTGGAATATGAATATTTTTATATATTTTCTATCTTTATCTGATATTTTTTAATTTTTAAGTGGCGTTTTTTTCATAATTTTATAGTTAATTTGTATGGAATCCATTAGATTTTCGATAAATTGTTAGTAGAATAAAAGATATCGATATTTTTATAACTTTTATTCCAAATCTATTATCAAATTGACCATCGAAGTTTGAAAATGAAACGCCACTTATAAACTCGATGGTATGTCTACATATATGTATTGTACGTTGTTATGATTGTAAATGACGTCATATACAAACAAACGATTTTCATTTTTGACATCATAGGTTACAATTTGTATGTAACATATATGTTATATGTATTGGTAAATAAACCATCATAATTCATAATAAAAGGTATTACAATACATTTCGTATACCAGAGAAACAAAAATATACAAGTATATAATATATAAGTATATGCCAAAGTATGTAAGTATATATGTATAAGTATATACTTATATAATATATAAGTATATACAAGTATATACCAAATATACAAGTATATTTTACACTTTAGCAGGGCTCAACATAATGCGTTCCGAATTTTATATTCTTGGATAAGTTAAGTAATTTAAACGCGAGAATCTAAGGTGAGAGTCCTAAAGCAAACATAAGCCTCAACTTAGGGAAATATGCCACGGTCTTTCAAACAGAATTCTACACCATACTGGCTTGCGTCCGTGAGAACCTACGTAGAGGCTACAGAAACCAGAACGTATGTATTCTCTCGGATAGTCAATCTGCCTTGAAAGCCTTATCTGGAACTGAGGTCACTTCAAAGGAAGTCAAGGATTGTCTGGAGGAACTGCTGGAGCTAGCAAAACAGAACATGTTAATGTTAATGTTAAATTTATCTGGGTGCCGGGTCACAGTGGTCTCGAAGGAAACGAAAAAGCAGATACCTTAGCAAAGAAGGGATTCGGAACACCCTTCATTGGCTCAGAGCCTATTTTAGGAATTCCAAGGACTGCATGCAAACAGGTGATCAACGAGTGGTCAAATGCTAAACACCGTGATCACTGGGAAAAAGTACCGCAGCAGGAGCTCGGGAAGGTACTGCTTCAGAATGCAACCAAGAGGCTATCTCTCGTAGCATTGAGGCTGAACAAGTTGCAACTGCGAAAGGTTACCGGATTCATTACCGGGCATATCCCCTGCGGAAGCATCTGCACACAATGGGGCTCCATAACGGGTCCATTACCAGGAAGAAACATCCAGCCACATTATCTTTGACTGCGAACCTCTAGGTTACACCAGATACAGGATATTCGACGCATCTCATCCCGAATATATGACCCTTCTGGGAGAAACGGTTCTCGTCGGACTGAAGTAAAAAGGGGGAGCACAATGTACCATAAGGTCGAAGTGCGATACTTTTTAACCCCAAGATGTATCTATCTAAGTTAAACGTTTCAAGTAATGGTCAAGCAATGGGATTTTTTATGCGTAAACTACTCTTTTTACTTTATTAGTACATTACAGGATACATACAAAACCTATGGCGCTGTTTCCAATGGAAAATACAGTTGAAATGTAAAATAATTTCACAGGAAAGACTTTTTATAAATTTTCAAAGTGAACCACTTTTTTTACATTCAATGGCAGAGAAAACGTACTAAGCACTATTCTATTTCATAAGCATACATACATAATTTATAATCGACGTATATGTACTGAAATATGTACCTCATCTTCCAAAAATGACTGAAAGAATCATTCTTAAAATTTTGCTACCCTTATATTAAACTAGTTGTTGATATAAAACAGAATAACAAATAAATATGATATATTTACACAGTCATTCTACTCTTAATTCAATATATTATTATAAACAATTCTCTTCTTTAGTAATATAAACAGAATGATGCAAAATTATGTTTCATCAACTCAAAGATGGCTATTTTTATAATTATTATTAAAATCAAATTATTTTTTATTTCCGAAGAAGAAACTAAACTAGTTCCGAAACTAGTCAAAATAAAGTGATTTTACGAAAATTTCAAATATTTTTTGTATTTAATAATTATAATGGATTTTCGCCAAGTAACGACCCATTCAATACAAAATTGGCTATTTTTATTTTGTTATATTTTTTTTTTTAATTTATGACATATTTCTGTATATTATTCTAGATAATCTTTTTGTTCACGAAAAAAATATTTTTTGTCACAGTTGTTTTCTAGGACTATATTCTTCTTCATTTGAGGAAAATCATGATATAAAATTGTGCAACATCCTGTATAATAAATATGATAAATTGAAAGTATAGTTACTTTTGACAGCCATTTAAAAATTGTGTGTACATACAAACAAGTCATATAGTTGATGATATGCAAAATTTGTATCATTTATTTTCCTTTAAATGTTAACTAAATTTATTTTGTCATTTATTTGTATCAAAAATTTTTGAATAGAAAATATAATATCCAAAATACTCCCATTCTTAGGCACATCGTAAGATGATCAAGTGAAGAACGAGGGAAAATTTTCGAGGACAAATTAAATGGAATGGATTCCAAGTTTCCCATCGTCAATGTTAAACGGCTTCTACAGAAAATTTTGATACCGTTTTCCAAAATTGTATAATTAAAAAAGTTGGGCGTCTTATCAAAACGTAGCTACTTATAAAGTACCAGACGTAGCTACTTGATGCTCATAATCCTGAAAAAAACCATTTGGTCTCCCGGACCATAAATAAGCAAATTATAATATTATATTTCAAATTTTGCCCCAATTCCAAGAACATTTATTTGTATTTTATAAATACGTATTTCGACTACAATGTAGTCATCATCAGTATGAATTAGCTAATCGTAACTATCTCTGGGATATAGATTCAGAGATATGTTGCTTGTTGCTAATTTGGTGCGTGTCTCACAATGATATTAAAAAAGTTCTGTCTTTTATATGATTCGAATGAGGGTATGATCTGACCTGAGGGTTATTTGAGTTGATTGACTAAAGGATTAGGTGTGTGTAGAACCCCACCTATTTATTGAAGGTATCCTTTTGTGACTATGGGGTGTTGCTTTTGTCTCTAAAGTGAGGGTATCGAGCTAACCTTGATATTCAGGTATTAGATTTTTTGAAAATGGCTAAATTATTTGTATAGTTTTTTCACAAATTACGAATTTATTTCTTTTAAAACAAAATAAGATATCAGGTTCAAAATTTCTAAACATGCACTAAAATATACATGTAAATTAGTAAACGAATTTATTCTCACAACTACCCATCGCGCAATTTTCATACATCAACAAAACGTCATAGTAAATTATGATAGAAAACGTCGTACTTTCAACTCGTCATGGATGCAAAATCTTGACTAAAGCCAAATTTGCCTATAGCGAATTACATACTAATATTCACAAGTAGCTCCTGGTCAAAAATATACAGAGTACAGACTACCAACTCTGCAGATATACAAGCCTTATAGATATATGTAACTATTATTATACCTTTATCTAACTTTATTACTATGTTGAGAAAGTTATATACCATATATGCCACTATCATTAAGAGCTATAGCTTTCCGCATAATGCTCCTACATTTTCATTCTCAAAGATTATGATAATTAGTAGCTCTTACATTATAACCTGGATAAAAGCTTTAGAATTTAATTAATAAACCTTTTAGGTAGAAACAATTTAATGATTGTTTATGTGAAGATTATATTAATCAACTCGCTCTGCTTGCAAAGGAGCTCCGCCTCTTGTTCCCCGGGATGGCTTACGACCTTTTCTTCGCGTCTTAGAAGGAATAAAATACCGCACCCTTCTAGCATGAATAGAAGTAAAAAAGGGTTTTTCCCATTCCCCGAGGGAAGGGGGGGTACTATGCACACAACGAGCGTTAGGAAGGGTCATACTTCTCATGGCCACAACAGGATAGGATATAGGATATATATATATATATATATATATATATATATATATATATATATATTTGGATCATCACTTTCATTGTAAATTTAAACAAACTAACAATACTGCGTTTTATGATTAAAATTTAAAACACCAATAAAAAGTTGATGATGGTGTGGAGATTCACACACCCATCAGTGTCGACATTGCAATAGGGAATATGCATGAAAATTTGTTTTCCCTTGAATTGAAGCATGTTTACTTGACAAATATCAAAGTAAAATCATTTTTTAAATAACTTTAAAAATAAAGGAGATATGAATGATTGAAATTCCCGATTAGACAAAGAGGATGATAGCCCTCTTGATATGTTATGTGACGTCATATTACACTTTCGCCATTTAAAATACCCGTAAAACTCCGTTTTTAGTATTTTTGCAAGAAAGAGACAGATAATAATTTTTAAAAGCTTATAGCTTCCTTGATATTTGTCGGATTTTAATTTCGTTTTTAAATATTATTACAGTATTAACAGTATTTTCATATTCTGAAAATAAATGTGAAAAAAAATTTTCATGCATATTCCCTATTGAACCTGCGGTACAGTGCAGAACGATACATTTACATATACACGCATATCCTTATCTCTGTTTATATGCTTACATATATGCAGGAGTATTACATATATACTCACGTGTAGAAGCAGATCAATTTTACCAGCATGCTCTAGTAGTGTAAAGAATATTCGATACGATTCTATTACCTTCTTAGAAGGCATGCATTCAGATATATAAACAGGACAACAGTCACACATCATCATTATTACCGTTCAGTACAACCAGCACAGTTCATGCCACAGTAACAATTTAACATTTATTCAGTAACAATCAACCATTCGTTGAAATCAAAAAGATAATATAATTCAAAGTATAATCTAAAATTTGTAATTGTTATCCAAAAAGTAGTGAAATAAAGTTTATAAAAATATACATTTCAAGTATTTTATTTATCACACGCACCCTTTCGCTTCTATGGAATTAATTAGACTTGTCCGTATTATAATGTTTGAGCTTTTTATACACATGTGTATAACTTTTGGGTATTTCATGCATTTATTTTAATTCATATTAAAATAATATATTCTAATTTTCTGGTTGATTTTTAACATACTGTGAATGGGCATATCCTAATTGAAAGAAAAGCAATCTAACCCAAATAAGAGAAAAACAATCGAACCCAATTGAAAGAAAAGCCATACCACTACTTTACAAATCTCTAATTAGACTAAGACGAAGACGGGAAAGATGCGTCCTCGGTTGCATCCAGATACGTGGGTGGCATTTGGTGAAGTAGATCGAACCTGAAAATCTATTAATTGTATAAAGAAATTCATATAGTCAAATACATCAAATAAGATTGAAATGAACTGGTCACCTATCAGATCATGAATATTAAACTTATAAACGAAATAATTTTAAAATTTGTATTTTAAAGGTTTAAGGTCCGTCCAAACGACAGTTTTCAGAACTCGGATGATTTATTTTGAAATAAGGTGTATGTTAGTTACATTATACGATATAATATAGTAAAGTAGCATTACATTTATATGTATATGTCGGAGTCGCATTGAGAGCATCGTTTGAACCAGTATATATGTTGTCAGGCATTGTTGTTTTTATAAAATACAAACACTTACCAATTTCCAATAGCACACTGAAAACTGCATTTTCACAAACACTCACTAGTCTACAATAATACCCGGTGTCCCGCACTTTCACAATCAGTAATTACAAATAGTTGGTTCAACCTACGACACAGTAAGTTGGCTCCAGTTAACAATACAGATACAACACGAATAATACTAACAAATGCCATACCACGGTTATCTCATCAATAAACATAATTAATTATACTAGTCCAAAAGGGCTACCAACAATCCAAACGCTATTTCCATGTGACCTTTCAGCAGAGTTCAGTTGATACTAATACGCAACTGCACGATACGGTCTGTACTCGGGTGCTGTCCTCTCAGAACTGAAATCCTGCTTCCTTTTTGAAACTCACCCCCCTTCCTTGATGTTTGTAAAAATATTGGAAAGGGGTCATTCTATTACTACATTATATTTATGTACCATCTCTGGTATATCACAAAAAATAGGTTTATTAGAATCCGTACCGTACTATTTGCGGCTAAGTAGAGGCCACACGTGCCCCTTCAACCGAACCCTTACTTACTGTGTTAATTGATAATCTTAAAGCAATTAGTCTTTATTGCACTTTTAGACAATTTATTTTATTCTAAGAATATATATTCTAAGTATCGATAATATCTAATTTCCGGACCTCTATGTCTGGAGGATCCTTTATGTCGGACATACTGTAATAAAATAAACCTTTTCTTAAAAAAATAGTTTCTTTGTACTTATAAATGTAAGTGTAAAACTGTAAACATATAGATGGAGAGAAATGTTCGAACAGACGTATCCATAAATAAAAAAACACATTTATTCCTTTGACAAATGTACGATTCCGACATATATATATTATTTCAATGTCATTTGATATGAAGTTTGTTTTGAACAAGAATGTGAATTATTTGAATTATTTTACACAATTCGTACAATTTTAGGATGTTAGATTATTACTATAGGATAAATAGTGTATGTGTGAAATAAGGAAATAATAATGTTTTATCCATATCTATATACTACACTATCAAACAAATTATTTATAACCCAGTAATATTAAATTTTATCTTCCAATTAGAAAAAAAAAAATATATATATATATATATATATATATATTTGACTCCATATCCCAGAGATCCAGAGATAGTTACGATTAGCTAATTCATACTGATAATGACTACTTTGCAGTCGAAATACAATTTTATAAAATACAACTAATTATTCTAGGAATTGGGGTAAAATTTGAAATTGAATTTCAAAAAACCTGGAGTTCTCTTTGTTTATCTTAATAATCTTTATAGGGGATGTATGATAAAAAGTTTCAAACAAAAGTTGTTTGATTTTATGAGATTGATTGTTTTTATTGAACAGTTTTTGCATTTAAGGATGTTCCAGCAAAACCACCACTTTTCAACAGTCTTTGCTCCTTTTCTAATAAATTTTGACCGTTTAGAACGCGAGATAATTAATATCAAAGAAATCATTCTCTCTCACTCTCTCTCATTAGAAGCATGTTAAACTTCATGCCCACCCAACTATTATCTGTTGTATTAGAAAAAATACTCGACAAAATTTAAAAAAAAACTAGGACAGTATTTCTTAATATATCTGATATGATTTTTTTTTTAAATCGTGTGTTACCGTTTTGTTTTCGAAATATAATAATTTAAAATATTATTTTTGTCCAATTATAACACATTCCGTTTGTGGTAAATTGTGGTCTGATAACGTTGTGCACCAATCTCTCCCAAGTTGCATCAAGTAAAGAGTGGGAATTGTTACTGTTGACATAAGCAATAATATTATATAGGTATATGCACAGAGCAATGTTGCCAGATCACCGTACCGGAAATATTTGATAGTATGTGTAAGTATCTGTGTGCCAATAATATGTGTAAGTATGTGTACAGAGTGGTGGAAGACTAAGATTTTCCATATTTAAATTTTCCCTATTTAGATTTTCACTATTTAAAAGATAATTTATACCACGCGGCGCCACGGATGCATGGAACAAAAATATAATTTTTGCATTTTGAAACTGTTGTTTGAAACATTTTTTTCTTAAATGCATATTTTAAAAATATTTAGCTGGAAACTTTTCAAATGAACACACTGTATAATAGTTTACACAATATTATATAGAAACCTACTCGTATTTCAAAATAAAAATGTGTATATAAAGATAATCTTAATATGCCCTTGATATAAGGAAATTGTGGTTATTCATTTTATCTGACATAAATGATTTGAAAAGCAAATTTTTTTTATTAGATTCCATATAAAAATATAAATTATTTGAACCCAACATTTGTGATATTTATAGATACTTTCATTTCAAATGTTATAATTTATTTTATTTCATATTTAGAACTATTTAAAAAGAATCCTACTTCCAAAAAAATTTAACAAATTACACACTAGGCTGTTAGATTTTTTTGTTAGTAGGAGCGCAGTGACCGTAAAAAACGGTGCCCATCGAAGGATGGAACTTTCCGAAAAGATAGTATATATAGTGACTTTAATCACTTGTCTAGACTGCTCTTCGAGAACCTGATCCTACAAGTGTTTTAAATATATAGGTGATCATAAAATGACCTAATTAATCCATTTCCACAAACGTGACTGTCCATACGCTCGCCCGTCAACACGATAACTCAAAAACGAAAAGAGATAACGAGCTGAAATTACAAATAATCAAATTACAAATTTGTTATTATTCAAATGAATAAGGAAAAAAGACATTACGCAGGAGCTACGTCAACTTAGCGAATACATAAATCACTCTCTAGTCACAATTTAAGTCTGATCAAAATGAAATGTCGTATCCGATATCATTTTAGTATTTTCAAGACCAATTTTATTATTAAATGGCATAGGTCAAAGGGAAAGGGGGCATAACGAGAGAAGAAAACACAAAATATAAAATATCTCTCTTAATATTGGAACAATCGAAAAATGTATAACGAGTAAAGTTGTAGAAGATCAAGTTTGCTATAATTCATCATCTTAGAGATTTTTAGAATTTTAACTTTCAATCTTTAATTAAATTACAGTAAAACTAAGTACCTACAACTTAACTCCTGATAAATTTTTCAATTTTATCAAATATTGAGAGAGTTATGTCGAGTTTCCCCCTCTCTCTAAACGAACTTGACCCTTTGAATACCAAAAGCGCCTCAAAAAACCAAATTTCATTCCAATCGGAATAAAACTGTGACCACAGACACATAAACTTATATATACCTACATATATATGTTGATATATATACATATATAAAATTTGTTGATATATACATATATAAAAATTTTAACGATAGTGATTTTTGACATCTAGTAGGTAGGATCGATGGACATTTGAAGAAATTTTTACGGAATTCCAACATTGGTACAAAAACAATAGCTGATTTCCTTTGGAGAAAATTGTGTCGATTCACACCACATTTTTTAATTAGAACCACAAGTTTTGCAAATTGTGTAATTAATATTTTTTCATATTTAATAATTAATAGATTTGAACGTGATTACATGAAATATATATTAATTTAACAATATACAATTAAGACGAAAGAGAGAATAAAAATAAGAATGTGGCGTGTAGCGTGGCAAGAATAATTCATTTTCATGTTATGTTCTTATAGATATTAATTAAATATTTCGTTTGCAAAAGAAATAAACATTTTCTTTTATAATTCAGAACATGATATGTTTTCTTTGTGAAAATATCAGGAAAAAACTGTATGTATTTAATAAGGAACAATCAATAATTGGAGAAAATTGTTGTTTTGTAATAAAATAGCACGTATCTGAGAGCTGTCCATGTAATCTGATCTATCTTGATGGGCAACCAGGTGTACGGGTAATAGATTTAACTTGTATTAATATTTTTATTTAGGTATACTTGGCGTCAAAAGTCCAGCTATCATTTCCAAATTTAGTAATTGATTTGTTCCTTATTTATTATATATTTGTTCCGTATTTTCGAAAAAATGCTTCGTATAAAAGTTGTTCATTATAATTCTAAACTAACATCTTTTATTCGAAACATTTTTCCGAAATCCAAATAAATACGGCTTAAATCAATTATAAAATTTTGAAATGAAAGCTCGACTTTCGACGCCTCTGTACAAGGAATAGTATAATATACCTTCTCAAACTTCAGTTGCAAAAGTGTTTGAAAACCCTTATTTCATACACCAAAATGTATGAAATAAGGGTTCAATAAATAACCAGAATGGCGCTAATAGGTAATAAGAATTAGATGTATAGATGCTAGAAATTAGATGTATGGCTAAAAATGTAGATACGATTTTAGATTACAGTATATCTGTAGGTATATTGAATATATATTTGTCCGACCAAAATAAAAAATGTGAGGGGGCCAAGTTTTCACATACAAAAAGTAGTGCCAAAAACAAAAATGTTCGCCTAGCAAAAACAATAATGTTCACCCTGAACATATGAAATATGAAACACCCTGCACTTGAGAAAAAAAAACAATAAATATATAGTTACAAATCATTTTCTCACTTTTATAAAAAAAACTTGGCCCTTATATAGATTTCATTAATTTTGAAGCTGAACATTTATGTTTTTGTTGGGATATAACTACTTTTTGTATGCGAAAACTTTATCCCTCTCACATTTTTGTTTTTGGTCAGATATCATTCCTTTTTGCAAAGTTTTTTATGCCTACTATATAAGGCAAGAAAAGAAATATTCATAGAGTTTAAATATGTTACCTATAAAAGAAGAAAGCACATAATATTCAATATCTCTCTTAATTTTAGAAAAGTCGAAAAATATTTAAGTTGTAAAAAATCAACTTTTCTTCATCAATTCATTATACCTGATCATTTTTTCTCAAACTACGGTAGACGTCTATGCTTAAATTTGGTCAGACGCACTTTGGTGCTACATGATATTTTACGCATGAAGTAGACCACAATTATAATGAAGCCAAAACTACAGAGATTGCCCAATCATACTATACTAGCTACATTCACACGAAAAATGAAAAAAAATGCTTAAATATAAAAAATATTTAAAAACTTTGAACTGTAGGCAAATTATTTAGAAACTATAGATCCCATAAGTGAAGAAGTGCGTAATATATATATATATATAAGTATATATATATATATATATATATATATATATATATATATATATATATATATATATATATATATATATATATATATATATATATATATATATATATATAATGATAAATTATTATCAAGTATTAGAATATTGAAATTGCAAGTATTTCTGTAACTAGAGTTGAAGAATATATGGTCAGAAATATATTATAGCACACAAATTATTAAAATGTACTTTCTACTTTCTTCTAAAATAAAAGGTGGAATTCATGATTTGTGTAAGATATATATATATATATATATATATATATATATATATATATATATATATATATATATATATATATATATATATATATATATATATATAGAAGAAAGTAGAAAGTACATTTTAATAATTTACTATAATATATTTCTCACCATATATTCTTCAACTCTAGTTACAGAAATACTTGCAATTTTAATATTCTAATACTTGATAATAATTTATACTATACTACATCCATCACTATGGTAACTCAATATTCATTATAACTTCTTTCTCTACGAAAATTGGCTTGAGCTACGTAGCTGCTACTTGACGAATTTATAATTATTAAAATATTTTTTATACTTTAGTTGTGGCACATACGTAATACAGTTTGCATAACTTAAATCAAATATGTATTTGATATGGATCAATATACCTTAAAATGTATAATGTCATGTATACAATTTAATTTATTCACGTAATATTAATTTGAAGCACGCAATTATGCATGTTATGTTAATGAGTAAAAATTATGTTTATTTCGCGCCGTTCAACTATCATTGACAACTGTAATATAAACCATACTTATTTAAAATAATGGTTTGAGGTTACGTTTGTTAATTGGGTACAATAATTATTTTACTATGTGCATTAAAGACTGAAAAAAATTTATCTCCGTAACCATTACGTCAACAGACAACAGGATGAATCAGTGGGTTGTTATGTAGAGAGTAGAGGTCAGTGTGTCAAGTAACTATTATACAAAATGGAAGCCAGCAGGAGACAAGTAATGCAACTGAATGCAATGTTAACGGAAACACAAAATGGTGTCTTGTAACGAATATTTCATACCATGGAGACTCTCCATGGTTCCATACGTTTATGCATATAGCATGTTTCATTTTAACATAAATGAAGGTATAAATGCAACGCAAAAATTTAAATTGTTATGAAATATATTTAAAAAGCTTTCATTTTTCAATTTATTCATCGATTTCATCTTATAATATATTCATGGTTAGTTTTCACAAATTTAAAGGAAATAAAAAATAGCGCCAAAAAAAAATTAAAGGTTAATCTTTTTTTAGTACAGTAAAAATAATAATTTTACTCCGATTAAAATATAATACAAACGTAAAATCTTTATCAATAGAAAACATACGCATTCAAGTTTATAAAATAAAATCTTATGGAGGTCCAGGAAAGTCTACGATTCGTATGGCGCCAAAAACTATTCAAATTAAATAATGGTAACTATTCCAACCGAGTACTTTTTGCCACAATATGTGAAATATATAGAACGCCTTTTAGTGCGGGAGGCTCAAAACATGCAAACCCGGCCAACTCGGGATATAACCGATGAAGTGAAAGATTGTAGTACTCAGTTGAAATAGTTAACCCAATGCTTAACTATTGAAATTAAATAATGGTAACTATTCCAACCGAGTTTTTTAGTTTGTGCCACATTATGTGAAATATGTACAACGCCTTTTAGTGTGGGGACCCAATAACACGCAAACCCGACTAACTCGGAATATAACCGATGAAGTGAAAGATTTGTAGTACTCGGTTGAAATAGATAACAATTATTTTAACTAATTCAACCCAGTACCGAAGCCAGAAGCCAGACAGACCTTACAGAACTCCACAAAATAGACGAAAAGTAAAAATAAAATTTTTGCGCCATACGTATCGTAGTATCCCCGAGGTTCAAAGCAGTCTTTAACGATAATTATCAAAACATAAAAAATAAATTGGCTTCTTTTCGTTTGATCCAAAAGAGTTAAAAAATTAACCAAGTTACAGCTTTCTAACCACGTTTATGCAAATAACGCAACTTTTTGTAAAAAAAGTTTTATGATTTTGCGAAGTCTAATCAAGTTTTAGAGTTCTGTATATCGTAACAATTGTACAATAAAATACAACTTTATACCATGAGGTGAATATCGATAACGAAAATTTACAGACACCCAAACAGTAAAATAAAAAACTCGGAAATATACATTTTAACTAATATAAATCAAGCAATTTCCAGATTTAATTCCGTTTTTTGGAATAGATTCGAATTAGATATTGATGTATTGTACCTCCTTTCCGCCAAAGGTGTTCCTGGAGTCCTATAATCTTTTGAAATAACGCAAGAAACAAAAATTTTGCGTATAATTTCAAATCGAAAATTTTTACAGGACTTATAACGCGGCTAATAAATGCATACCTTTACCGTTAAAATACATATACCCAAGTTTTAGCTCTTTATAATGTTAAAATTTTGTCATCAAAAATTGTGCTATTTGAACATACAAGTTAAAATTTTAATTTGTAAATTTAAAAATGAAAACTGATTTCAATCTGAAAATAATTTGGTTTTGTCATGTATGATTCTGTAACGTTTTAATAGCCCCAAAACCCAACAGTCGCCTTTTTGCATAAAATTTAAAGCGCTATATCTTCTATAATCTACATTTCTTATAAAAATCAAATGAACATTTTATTCTTTCAATTAGTATTCTTGGCTAACTTTGATTTACCAAGAACAGTAGGTTATACTCTTCGAATATATTTAGTTAAAATCTGAAAATTATAACTTTAGACTAAAAATAGCAAATCGGGTCAATTTTATTTATATAAATTTTTCAGCATTTAATATATACTAACAAAATACGCCTCAAGAAGTTCGTCCGAAGCAAAATGGTGATCAGCACGCCAATAACTCAAAAATATGAGTCCGGGGAATTTTTCATCTTCGCTTTTCCAGAGCGTCATTGAAATTTTCTGTTTTTCGATAACAGAAAGAATCTTGATTATTGACGCCAATGGGTGTTACACTATTTATAATAATATAAACGTAAAAATTCATTTTGACCGAAAAATCAACATTTTTCCGAGTCGTTATATTGGATTTTTCACTAAATGGTTTTCAAAATCTTGTGCTATTTTAATTTTATGAACACTAAGAATATTTAAGTATCTTATCATAGAAATTAGTTATCTTAACATTGACAATTTTATCGCTGTTTAAATTTCTCGAAGGAATTTGGTGACATGTAAATATTCACTTTTTCATTATAGCAACATTAATTTTTTTAAATAAATATGAAATAAAAATTAAATAAATCTGAATCACTATTTACAATCAGTATTTATTTCTTTATAATTTGATTGTGATTGTAAGTTAAAACATCATATGCATTTCTATTTTATCCAATTCCACAATTTATTTTCAAAACCTAACAATGAGCAAATTTTGAACTTACATTATTGCATCCATAAAGATTGTTTAGAGAAAATTTGAGATTTATTGCGAGTCAAAATAACCAAATATTTGAAGGCCGATGAAAGTACCAGGTTTCAAACTTTTGTAGGAAATAGTATAATCTGAAACCTATATCCAGTAAAAAATACTGCTTTTTATATTATTATTTCTGCTACATTTATCCAAACATAGATACTACTTTACACATATATTTGAATATTTCCGTAACCAATTATTCTGGGAAATATTATACTTCACGCTGATAAGAGTTTCAGCGTGAAACCCTTAGTTATTTGCGTTCAGGTTAAATATCTTTGTATTATCCATTGAAGCACAATTGGTTCAAAATATTGACTGTGAATATAATTAGGGTTTTCTTGTAAAGCATGAAAAAAAAATGTAATTGTTTATGTAAAAATTATTAAATTAATTTATATTTTAATTAAAAATATCAAAAAATAAAGCAAGGGTACCTTCTATATCGAAGGCGCAATGCAATTTAAATCAGCAGCCACTACACACCCGATTTTTGTGACATTGTTTAAAAAAATACTACTTATACGTACAGATGCAGATTTCTCTGTGTATTAACATTAGGTGTATTGAAATGAATTCCGTACTATATAAAATCGAAGTCTTTACGATATATCATAACTTGAAAACATAGCTCACGCCAAATATAATTTATTACCCAATAATTGTAAAATTTATTATACAATAGAATAATAATAGGGGCAATAATTAATAGAAGATAATAGGGGCAAGAAATAAAAGCACAACAAAATTTGTAAAAAAATTTAATACGCTAAATATGAACCCATTATTAAATTAATTTACAGAATTAAACAGACAATAAAAATCAAAAATTCTATGATGGTTTACATTAGTGTTTTCAAAAAATAGTTTACGTCCATATAAGTTTTTAAATTATTTATTTTAACTTAAAAAAAAGCGTACACCTTTCATAAAATTTGTATGGTTTTGAATGAAGTTTATGTTTATTGTGGAAAAATGAAATTAAGCCATCACTTCTTAATTATTTACTGATTCGTTCACATTTTTTATGGACATTAAGTAGCTAACATACAAGAAAATCATTGATATTAAAATAATATACATTTCTTTATTTCAATTTAAAATAAATGGGTTACATTTTATTGAAATTTCAAATGAAATATATTTAGGTAAACTGTAATTATGATGGTTGTATTTTTGAATGAAAAAATAAACATAACTTATAAGATAATACTTAAAAATAATTATTCTAATGTCTATAACCACCGGTCTGTTGTTGGAAAACTTCAATTGTATCTCCTTCCTCCATTTCCAACGTTGTAGGTGTGTCAGTTTCATTTACAACGTTACCATCATATCGAAAACGAACAGTCGACATTGCTAAACCCTAAATATAAAAAACGAAACTTAGTAAATTGTAGAATAAAAATTAAGTTATCAAAACAATAAATTTTTGTTAAGTTTGAGCTGAAACCTACTTTCAAATAACATAACTTGCTTCAAAAAATTTGAACGAACAAAAGTTGGCGGTGAGTGTCAATTTTGGTTAAACCTACGTAATTTTTTAGCTTTGGTATGTAATGGCTATGATTGAAATAGATGAAGAGCGGTAATATTAAAAACTTATCTTCGAGTATTTTGTAATTTTAAAAAAAATCAGAAGCGTTAGTAGTAATCAATGTTGCCAAATCTGACGTTTCTTTATTTCTACCTTTACTTCTTTTTTAAGTAAAAAAATTATTTTTGAATTTGTGTCGTTTTTTTTTTTTAATTTTTTATAATTATTAATTTAAAACTCCCACGTCTATTTGGTTCTGTAAGTTCTTAGGGTTTAGTAGATTTTTTAATTAATAAGTTACCATCAGTACTAGCTGACAGCCAATGTTGCCAGATCTTCCGTTTTAGTGGTAGATCTACCGGTTTTTACTATTTATACCGTTCTATAGTTTTTTTTTCTTGTATTATCGTTATTTGAAATTTTTAAAAATACTGATAATGGTAATAATTTTTTCGTGATAAATATTTAAAAGTATAAGGTTACAACGACAGTGATTTTAAATAATAAGTAAAATTTCCAATAATTAATATTAATTAATATTTAACAATAAAAAACAACTGAATGGAATATTAAAAATTAATATTCCATTTATTGTTTGTTCTTTATTGTTTATATTAAATAAAAGTATTTAAAACCATTAAATTGGAATTTAACTGGAATTGGATTTTAACTTTTTGAATCTACCGCATTTTAGTAGGGGAGGTCAAAGCCTGGAAAGTAGGCCTATCTGGGCCTTTATTACCGATCCCTAAAGGACAAGAAAATCGTAAGTAGACTAGGAATTGGTAGGTTGTGCGACTGCAGCCGACATTTGATAGGAACTATGTCGATATTTCATCAGGAGTTTGTGGAAGGAAACTGCAGAAAACCTTCACAAGCATAACCGGTTACTTTCGTTCTTATTCATACGCCGACATTTTAGTCAATAACCGCCCCATTAATTTATTTATTCACTTAATTAATTTAATTAACAAACTTCTGCCCTTGTGAATCGAACCAGCAACCTCCCAGCTCCGAGTAGAGTTACTTAAAAAGTAATTTTTAACAGTTTAAAAAAAAATATTTAAATCATGCAAACACATTTTTGTTAAAAATTGTCGAACTCAAATTAAGGAAAAAAAGTTTATTTTAGACCTCTGAGAAAAATAGCTTTGGGTGTAAATTTCTAAGGCTTTTCATTACCAAGTTGTTATTATTTAAACTAGCAACTACAACTCGACAAAACAACAATCTGTATAGGCTCTATTAGTAAAACCAATTGAAAGGTGTTAGGTGCAGTGGTGGATCGAAAAATTGGCAAAATAAGTTAATAAACTTTATTGCAAATAATAAATATAGATTCCGTTGATAAATTTGTAATACTGATGACTAATACAATCTTGCTAAAATTGTAACACTTTAACACAAACAATTATCTATTGATAACTTAATATATCCATTTAGTTTGATAATCGAATGAATTGTAAAAATTTGATTATACAAATAAACTTATCTTTAGAATTCTTTATCAGAATTTAGCAAAACTAAAGTACTTACAGCTCTGTCGCAATACGCATTCATCAATTTTCGAAGAGGTGTTTGCTTCTTTATTTTAAATTGTACGATAGCCTGATCTTGTCCCATTACTTTTAAATTAATATGTTCTGATTCTGAACCCTATAAAAAACATATAATTTTTAGAAATCGTGTATATTGATTTACCTCATTGTCAGTTTCAAGTTTCAATCAATACTTTATCCATTAAAGATGTTAAATAATATAATAATACATTGTTATTTTGTATCAAATTACACAATAAGCTCAATTATCGCATTTAAGATCGAAAACTTAACGTATTATTATTAATAATGAATTTCGGCGTATGATGCTGTTTCTAGAATATAGCACCGGCCTTGAGCAATGTCCGAAAAAAGTACACAATACATATAAAACAAACAAAAATTAACTCCTACCTTTTTTTCGTCACCCATTTTATAGTGGTTTATTAAATAGGAATGTTAAACTTAAATAAATAATTTGTTTCTAATTGAGTACAAAACACCGCGCTTTTAACTGACACGGCTTGGGTTAACAAGAAACCTAGAGCAATACCAGCGAACAGAGTGTTCTAATAGCTTGAAAAAAGTACCGACCGGAAGAACAGCGCGTTGGTAGCATCGCTAATACTTGGTCTATTACGAGTGTGAATTACCTCGATAAGTAATAAATGATACTTAACAAAGTATTTAAAAAGTATACACTATATCAGCAACAAAATATATTATTTATTATTTTTCATTAGTATTAAAAATCTAGTACTGTGTTAAAAGATACTCTTATTAATAATGTACAAAGAAATGATTTTGATGAAAAATTTTCGTAATACTATTTCAAAATTATTGTATATTGCTATAAATAACCATAAGCTTAAATATTATTTGTATATATATATATATATATATATATGTCGATTTTCGCGGTATAAAACGATATTAGGTGTTTCAGCTGTAGTATTCTCAACGGCTTTGTATTCCCTCTCTCCAAAATAACGGTTTTTATTATACACAGATTATTATTATTTTGTCACATGTGAAATGACTTTTTTTCAAATGGTGGGCAGTCTCTGGATAGACTGTTCGCCATTTGAAAAAAAACAAAGCAAACAAAGTGAGTTTTGTTTGTTGAGATGTCTCACGTGAGAATTTACCTCAATTTGCAAAAAAACATATAAATTTACTTTAGCAAGAAAAAACGTAGATCAAATTTTACATATTTGTTTTCGGTGTTCCAATTTTTTTTCTTTTATCGATTTTTTATTAATTGAGGTAAATTCTCACGTAAGAAGTCTCCTTTATTAAGAATCTCTGTGATTTTTTTGTATCAAACCAGCCAATCCTGAGTGTCCGTAATGGGACAACGTCTTTTTTTCAGCTTTACTTCCACGACACCTATACAGAAGACAAATAATGATGATTAAAAAATAGTTTCTTTTTTGTCACATAAATACTATATAATTATTTAAAAAATAAAACTATTAGAATATCTATTGTAGGAGCTGAGAAATAAACGCTAATAAATAAGCCTAAAATCGCCTTTCTAAAGTTTAGTCTTACCTTCTCTTCATTCAGTTCGTGACTTCGTTAAAAATCAATAAAAATCGATTGATACATGCCACCACCACGAGGGGAGGGGGTATCATTAAAACCGTAAGAGATACAAGAAACATTTCAAAACAAAAATATACCTTTTTTAGCTCAAACATCATGAACTCAGTATATATAAAGCATTTAAGCAATTCCCCAGTTAGTTGTTATTACTAAGAGTTTTTGTGTGTTTCTGTCAAAGGATTGAGTGTTTATTTCTAAGGTTATTCGCAAGAATTTCAGTTATAGGATTATAGCTTATCTTAAATCAGATAATGTCTAGCTTTAAAGTATACAATAAAGTATACACAATTCTGAGAAATTGACTTCGAGCACACAATTTCAATTTTTTTAATTTGCCAATAGGGGGTGTGGCCTCAAGTGCAAATTTTTATAATAGACCTTTTCATTTTCAATTACGATTCGTTTTTGTTTCGGACCGAATGTCAAAAACTGAATGTGAAGAAATGAGTTAGCTATATGTAGCATACTCATTTCTGCACATTAGGTTTTTGACATTCAGTCCGAAAAAAAACGAATCGTAATTTAAAATGAAAAGGTCTATTCATGCATAACAATTCAATTTTCGTAGTGAATCACTCACTGATCAAATACTAAGGTATATTCATAGATAATGAATTGAGTGGATACACTAATGATAAAATAATTTTACTTATAATTACTTCTCAGAAAATTTGTTATGAATTTTATTATCTAAATTTTTATTTTAACTTTATTATCAATTGGTATAATTGTTCTTTGAAGTTCATTTAAATAAACATAAATATTTATTTCAAATTAAAATTTTCCTATAATGTATAAAAATAAAACAAATTTGAAATTCGAAATATCATGTATCGCAGTACTCATCAGTCATCCTAATCCTAATCTTTAGTACTTGTAAAATACAAATTAACTGTCAATCGCAGGCCATTGACAAAGTAATGTTGGACTGACGAAGGCAGTCTTCGTGTTGGACTAATCCATTATCCATAGCGTATAGGATAATAGGAATACATGTAATAACTGCTATATTCAATCAATCTTTGAAGGGGCAATGAGAGAGATAAACTTATGTTTGATCAATCTATAAAGCGATTAGTTTTTCATTCTACTTGCTATATGACCAGAGCCACCATAATCCATGTTGAAGTTATAAACCATGGAGATGTGTAGTATTTGGTAGTATCTATGATATAAACCATGGATATAAACCATGGAGACTAGACATCCATGATATAAACCATGGAATGATATAAACCACTGACCTCCACTATATGGAGGTCAGTGACATAAACACTACGGCATATAGGCATAGATTGCCATCTATGAATATTATTTTGAAGAAAGAGTTTTTTAAATTTGGTTTGAATTAGAAATAAGTGTTGAATTATATCAGAGACTTATAGAGTATTACACTGTAAAAGATTGAATCAAATACTAGCTGCCCACACTGGTTTCGCATGAAGTGTAATGCAGGGGTATTTAAACTTTTTCTCTGATGGAAGACTGAGAATCCTGAAATTTTACCGGATTACATTGCTTTTATTGAAAAAAAATTATATTTACTAAAGTATATATGTCTGATGGGCACAGAGGACCCCTTGGACTAGGTGCTAGGGACCCGTATGCGGTACCCCTCTTTCTTATTATTATATATGTCTGATACAATACTTAAATTAACAAGTATTTTAAAGTTGCTTTTTAATCAGATTTTTTAAGAATATATCAGCAATATTGTGAACCGTGTAAGTTTAATTCATAAGAACATAAACTGAATGAAATACGTAATGTGACAACAGCGGTCGGTTATAAAATTGACATCCGTCAAGTTAGTATTGTCAAAATGTCGAAAAATGTTAAACAGTTTGGGAAACCCTAGTGTAATGGGTCAACCGTTATATAATATTTCTTTTCTACACTTTAAAAGCTTGGTATTATATTTTATAAAAGATTTGAAGTGCCATGCTTTCATTGGCTTGGTTGCTTGTTTACTTTTTTGCTATTGGCTCTAACACCAAACAACTATGATAAAAATTTTTAAGTAGTTTAATATGACAAACAGTTCTTAGTCAAATATTATATAAAACTTTTATAAAAAAATCTGATAAAATATTTTATATAGATTTGTACAGTGTAATTCCGGCCAAAAATTTTATAAAAGATTTGAATTCGAGTACTGTACTGTTTGTTGATTTGAATAGTTTTCGAAAGTTGCTAGGAACATAATGCCAATTCCTTTCTTACCGGCACGCGTTTATTGCTTCTATTTCGTACAGTAATAAAATAGTTGTGGCCATTGCACTTATGTTGCAGCTGCATCAGAAAAGAAAAGCTACTCATCCATTTTTTAAATATGATGGAAAATTGTGTAGGTAGTGTAATAGGATAAGTAGTTCCAAAGAATATGTATATTGTATTCTTTGGTAGTTCTTGCCCAATTACCATATACAAACTTTTATAAAATACCCTTGACAAAAATCGTTTACAGTGTACCGGCAGAGAAGCACGACTTGACTCTTGTCAATCAGATAGAGTTGTCAATGGCGGATTTAGGTTAGGTTAGGTGACGCCATGAAGAATAGATATATTCTATTCTTCATGGGTGACGCCCTTGGCCCATTCCAATATGGCGTCCGTTTTTCATTCTCCGTTTTTATAAAAATATTTTTATAAATTATGAAATTTTTTTTTTAATTCATTTATTTAAAAAAAAAAAAGATCGCCTGTATTTAAAGAATTTGTAATAATTTTTTTTGAGGATTGTTTGGTATGGTAAGGGGAGCCTAAAACTAAGTTTGCGAATTTGAAAGCCTCTGCTAAAACTTTTGGTAGGCGAAAAACCTCGAAATTTTGGCACTTATTTCAGTTTATTGCTTATAACTCAAAAACAACATGTCCTATAGAAAATTTAACTCTTACCAAAATTAAAGTAGACATAATTCCCTACAAAATGCACTAGTCAAACTTAATTTTATATCATTTTAAGATTTTTTGAAAAATTTGATCAAACTTCAAAGACCTGTAGGTAATGGGTTAAAATGATATAAAAGTTTGGCCAATGCATTTTGTAGGGAATTTTATCTATTTTAATTTTAGTAAGGGTGAAATTTTTTGTAGAACATGTAGATTTTGATTTATAAGCAAGAAACTGAAATAAGTGCCAAATTCGAGGTTTTTCGTACCAAATTTTCAGCAGGAGCTTTCGAGGTAGCAAACTTAGTTTCTGGCTCCCCTAACCATACCAAACAATCCTAAAAAAAAATCTTTTGCCACCAATTAATGCACGCTTGACGCTTCTCGTCAAGCGTGGTATACAGAGCGTGGTATACAGAGCGTCGATTGCGTGGTATACAGACCCAACATATTTTAGGCTAATATTCACGGTAACAACAAAATAAAAACTTTCATTTATTTTAGTATTTTATTAACTGTCTAAAATCAATATTAACACTAGTACATAATTAAAATATAATTTGACTTAATTTTATACACTTTATGTATGTTTCTTTAAAAATATGTATATACAAAACGATGAATTCATAATAAAAATCCCTTCAATATTAAATCCGTTAAAATATATTTACATCTATGTTGTATAGGAATATTTTTTATTAATTATAACAGTAATTGTTCAAAAGTAATATGTATGTAAATCGTATATTAAACTTCGACTTTAATACATTATTTTATTAAAAAATATAATATGACTTCAGATCAATGGTCTATGATATTTGTTGAATAACATATTCAAATCGTCATTTTACATAAGAAGTTATATAGAATCAAAAAATATTCGATCACATATGATAATGGTGTAGACTAGGCTTTAATTTTATATGCAAACATAAAAACTACTTCGATGATATTTTTTTTAAATAAATAGGAATGTAAGGTTATATCATCAGCTGTACAAATTTGCCAAAAAACCTGTACAAAACTTTTCAAAAGCATAGTTTACTTTTATATTGATATTTTTGTAGAAATTATTGTTGCACATCCAAATAGACCCCTCATCACACGTTTTAAGGCACTGAAATTGCGATACTAATATATTAACAGAAAAAGCTTTCATAGCTTAAAAACACAAACAATATGGCTTATAAAAATTCATTTTGTGATATTTATAAATCTCTAAACAATACTAAAATTGAGATTCAACGGTATTACTTTTCAAAACTGTTTAAATCACGCCTTGCGACATCTTTGGCAAATATTACAAGTTGATAAGTATAATACATATAATATCAGATTGATATTTTTAAATTTTTTTTATAAGGAAAAAATTACCAATACATATCAAAGTTTCCTTATTATATTTGAAATTAATATCTATTAACCAATTACTCATTTTTTTCAGACATAAACTTCGCGTTTCTTTCCACTAGAGTTATTGTTATTACTATTATTATTCGACGCTGGACTTGTATTTTGTGATGCTGTACTAGTTTTACGACTACGGTCAGATTTATCTTCTAAAGTACTACCTTGACTACTCTCACTTGTAGCACTTGTTGCTTCTTCTTCAGATCCAGACGGAACTTCGGTAAGAGTTACTTGCCCAGTAGCTAATTCAAAAGTTCCATGTTCATTTCTTTCAGATAAGGCTGGCGATGGAGCTACAAAAGTTACACTTGTAATTTGCGGTGAACTGGAACTTGTATGTAGCCCTAATTGAGACATTGTTACTGGTGTTAAAGTAACAGATGGCATTGTTGCCACGGTCACTGGTGTTATTACTGAGGGAATTCCCGCTGCTCCTAATGTTGGTGATAAAACAGTTTGAGCTAAAGCTGCCGTTCCTGGCGCACTTGCATGCAATGTATTATTATGTGAACCACTTCCATCGAGTTCTTGTATGGGCGATAGAACTACTTGAACAACTGGGAGATCAGTTCCAGGATAATTTGGATATGCAGTTGCATGGCCTTGTGATAATTGCTGTGCCATTAAAGCTACACCTTGACTA
Organism: Nineta flava; assembly: GCA_963920215.1. Classification (NCBI taxonomy): domain Eukaryota; kingdom Metazoa; phylum Arthropoda; class Insecta; order Neuroptera; family Chrysopidae; genus Nineta; species Nineta flava. Next base: position 99,837,700 of record OY986041.1, on the reverse strand, counting down.
ATAGCATTCTGATTTTGTAAACTATTGGCAGCTGCAGCTAAACGATTCTCTCGATCGACAACTTCCTTTGTAACATCTGGTGTTGGAATTCTTGGTCTATTCTTCAATGTTATTGGCACAGCAGATCCATTGATTTTCACTGTACCTAGATAAAATAATTGATTTATTAAAACAACGAAGTGGAATTTTTAAATATGACATTTTCATGTTATTAAAAATTTATTCAGATTATAAAAATTACAGTTGAAATCGAGGCCAATTACTATACTACACTTGATGACATTGACTTGTAAATTGGAAAAATACATAATATATTGATATGCATTTCTACTGTATTTAAGTCTAAAGAAATAGGTACTATTAGCAAGATTATTGTCATTGAAAATATGTTGAAATTTATAGAGTGATAAATTTTAATTAATGCATCTAATAAATTATGTATTTAATACCTTAAACGGACTGAATTTTTTTAGATTTTACCAATATTGGCAACTAATCTACAATGGTTTTCTTTTGTTCATGATAGTTTCTTATAATATACCCCTCTCAATAAGTCAATATTCCAACTTCTAAAATTTTTAGTATATACCATTAACTTTAGCTTTAAGCATAGATAATAGATTATGGCTTTAAGATCATTGCCATTCTTCTGTTGTCACAGCAAATAGGCATGACATCCTAATTTCCATGTGTTTACATGGGTGTATTAATTTGTTATTTTTTTAGGAAAACTGACTCACTGGATACGAATTAAAGTACGATTAAGCTTGTTTAAGTAATAAGATTTTAAATGTGCAGTTGCTGCAGAATGATATTTTTATTTCATAAAAAAACCAGTCAACTAAAATTTTTAATGGAAAACGTATCAGACCCTTTATTTTTTTTCTTCCATGAATTTTCTACAATCAAAGGTAATTAATCTTTTTTGTATATTTGAGATTTTCGTAACAATTGTTACGAAAATGTACTTACTTGTACGAGGTTGTCTAAATTGACCTCTACCAGATTTGCGCCCCACAATACGATCATATAGAGTCATTTTATGTGGTAAAATTTGACCGTGTGGTCCAGGTAAACCACCTGGTGGCATTCCAGCATCAGGACTTGAATAGACTGAATTATGACGATTTCGCCCAAACAACCCCCCAGAAGAATATGCTGTGGATGCTGAACGTACCGAACCCATTCTTGTTATTTGACGGGCAAACCAATTTTTACGACGTTCAACTAATGGTGTATCAACACTTTCCTGCAACATAAAATAAAACATTAATTTCAAATCAATTCTGTTTTTTCGCATGAAACTTACATAATCGGCATACATGTCGTCGTGCATAACTTTGCGGGAAGGTATTAAATTGGCGTATACAGCATCAGCTTCCTTCACCTTATATCGTTCGGCTGATCCTTTTGGCTCCTCACGGCGATAATGTTCGGATGCAACAGTGTATGGTAAATCTTTTGGTACAACTTCATCCCAATATTGATCTTTGAGTAATTCAGGATGTTCTTCATGCATTTCATCGACAATCATGTAAGCTGCCTAGAAATATAATTTAACAAAATGATTATATTAGTTTATAATTATCATTGATATATATTCGAGATTGTATAAAAGGAACAGATTTCTCCGAGGTAATGGTTCTTTTTGAAAAATCCTGAATTAGAAGTTAGTAATTTTTAGGTATGTACATTGATATTTTATATTGTTCTTGCTTCTAAGTATATTGATCCTAGAGTTCAGACTTGTATAGAAATAAATCAATAGTGTAAAAGCGTTTTTGTAATCGTCATGAAAAAATTAAGCATAGTTCTTCATATTTCCATTTCTACCTTTTTCAACTTCAACGTTTCAATTTGGTAATAACTAGTAACATTGATTTTGATTGAATATTTGGATAGTTATGGAATACAATCAGTGATGGGTAATTGAATTTTGAAATAATTTCCAAAACATTGGAAATTGTTGTATTCCCTTTATCGATGAACCCGTTTCCCGCGTTAGACGATATATTCCGAACAGATCGCCAAAATTAGTTTTTTTTATAAATTTTTATTACGGTGGTTTACATATTATACGGCAATTAATAGAACATTGTTTACCCCACTACGAATATTTAAATTACACATTTATTGACTATTGATTTATTAAAATTATTAAAAAACAAAACGAATATAGACAACTGAATAAGATATCTGGGAATTTAACAAAGTTGTCTCTGTTGTTAGGTCCTACTAACTTTTCAAAGAAAATTAAACTGAAGAATATTTTATAAATTATTTACACGATCTACATATTTGGAAATGCATTGAACTAGTTATCACGAAGGATGCAAGATCTCCGAGATAAAAATTCGTATGATGCACCTACACGTTTTATTTTTTAATGTCAAAATAATATAAATTAGAAATGAAAAGTCAGCTTTGATTTTCATGTATCAAATTGGCCTTCATCGATACATATCATACATATTTATAATATAAAAAGTACAAATTCATTATTGAGTAATTAATCTCAAACTAAATAACAAATTATAAATTACTACGTTACTGTGAGTTTTCATATTCAGGGTCGCATTTTTAGTGAATAAACATTTTAGACATTCCAAGGAATGCTTCAATTAGTTTGTACACGAAGGTCAAAAACTCCTTAAACTCGGTCTGTCGCACTACCTAGCTCTAGATTTGTACGCGAAATAATGAAAAGCAGTGCCCGATTAAGTCAGTGTGGGGCCTGTAGCAAATGGTAACAAGAGGCATTGATTTGTTTTAGGTTCTAAAGTTCAGAATATAAAATAAAACCTTTATAAAAACTTTTCTCGGTTTAATGTGGACAAATTTAGAGATAACACTAGTCAAATCAATGTCTCTAAGCAAACCATATTCTATGTTCAATAGGTAATATCATTTAGACGTTCTCGTCTCGTGTTCCTGAACTCATTTTTATTGCGCTGTAATGTTGAAAAAACACGTTCTACATTGGAGTTGGTGATCATCAAAAACAAGTAAATGCATAAGACTATTTCTACATTTAGGAAACACGATTGTAATGAATTTTCCATAAAAAGTTCTAAAAACTGCAGTTCCACACAGCTTTTTGCTGACAATAGAAGCAACCACATCTGTTTTCAGCAGCTCAACGAATTGCATCAGTTCGTTGCCTAGACTTTCTGCTAAATCGTTTGGGTAAGCAGTGACGATAATTAGAGTTCTTTTCAAAATCTTTTGTGTTGTAAAACATTTTAATTACCGAAGTATTCCATATACAAAGGTTACTTGATGGTACGCTTCCATACGTTTAACTAATGCAGACAGTACATTATCAGTTATAATGGGTCTTTAACATGAAGTCTGTTGCTGATATTCTTCACAGCCGGTCCGGGTTTAGGCTTTTGCCTTGCTATTTGAAAACGTGGACCACATTGCTTGGGCGTACCCAAATTGCGGTGTTGTCAACTGAATGTAAGCGACACATAATGTATGGTGTGTCCAGAGCCCATTTTTAAAAATGTACTAAAATTATTAATAATCATTATCAATTTTGACAACACCGTTTAAATTTTCATTGAACTGTAGGTGAAATACCGTATCTATCTAACTTGATAGATTTTTTTATGACCATGTGCTTGAGCCGTCCTATGCGCGGGGTCCGTAGGATTTGCTCACACTTGTTATAAGTATTCAACTTTTAAACCAGGTGTCATCATAGGCGTATCACTATTGTATAAACTAGTGAATATGTAACTAATGACTTTCATGAAACAGGGTTTATAGTTTACGCAACCAAATAGTTAGGTATAAATTGATTGATTGATTATAATAAAAAATGATTAAATAAATAACAAGATATAAAACCCCCGTGTTGATTAATAATAATAATAATTATTATTAATCACGAATAAATTACCAAAGAATTGACTTTGTTATGTCAAACAATAAGAATGTTATTAGCATTGCGTTCTTCATTCGGTCGATCACATGATAATTACAAACAATAACAAATATATAAAACACATTTATAATAATATAATGTTTTACTATTGAACAAATAATGAATACTAATTTCAAAAACGCTACAAATGACCTACACAAGAGTTTATTATCATATTCACTTAAATACGGATTCACCGCTTGCATTTCTTTCTAAATGCTTTAGAAATTCGTATAACTTTGAAAGTTTATTTACTCTATAAAACCTTTAAGGATGCTAGGGAAGTATATCGAAAATGCTATGAAACAAACGAAATTTTAGTAATTTCAAAATGATTTACTACAAGCCGTTTAAAAGTTATTGCAATAAAAAAAAAGAAGGTAATATTAAATGTGTTCTTATGGAGATTTATTCACTCAATAGAGTAAATTCATTTCAATTACCATTAAAAAAGCTACGAAGCGTTCCAAATTTTAAAATTATATAGTTTAAACTATATAGAAACAATTTTGCACAATTTTAGTAACATTCACTAAACGGTTGTGACAAAAAAATTATAAATATATAGCTGCCTTTGTTACTTATACGTATATGGATAGAAAGTAAAAGGTTAGTGGTTTTTGTTCATTTACATTAAAGATACATTCACTGACAAAAGTTTTTCATATTTGTTATTTAAAGTACTTTTGTGTACTCCTTAAAAGATTCAGTCGAGGTCGTCGTTGTACTAAGATCGCCGTGATACTTTACTTAAACTACTCACAAATTTTCAACCAAAAGTGTACCGGCAGATGGTGTGTTTTTCGGATTAAATAAGTTTATTTTTATATTTATAATATAATAATAAACTAAAAATAAAAGAAACATTAAGTCAGTCGAGGATCACCCATTGACTTTATAATAGTTAATTATTTATATACCATGTGTAATTTTCAGTTCTGAAATGGATCAGGTCTACTCTTTAGATTGACTACAGAACATATGTTTGTTTAATAATGGCGTTTATTATTAGCCTTCTTTATATCTATGTACATACTTCAAAGTCCTTTCCTGTTATGTTTGAGATCCCCTGATGCCTAACATATATTTTTTTGGCAATTGGTCTGTGTGGGTCTGTGATCACAATATCTCGATATGAGGGAGTTTAATCGAATGATTTTAGCTCATTCTATCCTTTCTATCCTATTTTTTTGTAGAAGAGGTTTGAAAGAATGCTTATTGGTGGTTTGAAAGAAGGCCATAAAAAAATCGAGTGTGAACTTGCCACACAATCTCCATGTACAGACGGGGTATATAATATCCTAAATGGTTTAGACTTCAAACGGGTCTAATAGAAGTACTTTTGATCGAGAAGGAAAATTTGAAGCCTGTAATATTTCCCCAAAGTTATATTTAAAGTAAAAGTTTCTTGGTAAGGAGGCACAAGGGTGTATGAAAAATTTAGCACCCCTATAAAATAATCGGATTGGGCCCGGAGGAGTCCGTATTGAGGTTTTGAGTTCGATATAGATAAAATAAATTCTTGTGTACATTATTTCTAATAAAAGATCTACACAGGGTATAAAAATATATACACTCTGTTTGATTGTTTTTTGCTTGCTTGTGTTAAATAAAATACAAATTGCACATACATATAAAACATATACGCATATAAGTAACACAATTTTTGCCAATATCTGCAATAAATATTAAGGTCAATTGATAATATCAACATTGAAAAATATTCTGAATATTGGCTTTTTTGCAATTAATTGTTTTCATGCTTGTTAATAATACATCAAAAACAAGTAAAAATAACAACTAAATAATTTAACTACTTAAATACCCTATATATACTGAGTAATACCACATATATATCTTTGCGTTACAATTCGTGTAAGAGTGGCTTTTGATTCGAGATTATTGGTTACGGCATTAGTGTCAAGGGAAAAGATTTAACCAGACTAATGCATAATCTAAAATTTAGGGCTATTAAGGTTCGCAATTTACTGAAAAGGATTCGAGCTATTTGAATACAAAAAAATATATAATTAAATCATACTCTGAGTAGATTCAACATCTGATATCGATGATGGAATAAAAAGTGTAAAAAATTTTATTTGTACAATCGATTACTCTTACCCATTGGGCTTACCCAGATGGACTAATTAGATCATTTTATGAACACTTGCATACACATTTTTTTCTGTTATCAATATTTTCAACCATTAAAAAGTCCGGGACTAAACTAATAATACCGTCATAAATATTTTATCTAAACAGGGTATAAAATAATTCGGTCGTATACATGTTATTATAAAAAGGGTTACTTTTCGTTTATTAAAAGAATCAAATCAAATTCAGTGTCTTTCGTCGTTCGGGAATTTTTGTTCCATAATAATTAAGGATTTATCTTTCATATAATTCATATTTTACAGAGTCATTTTTACGGAAAATTGAAGAACAAACTTAGCATATTTTAGCATTTTAGTTTTTCAATCCAATTCGAAAATTACCTTTTAATTTTTCACACATATTAATTAATCTATTTTAAATATAATAAATTTGAAAAACAAAGTGAATTAATTAATAAACAAAAGTTAAAGTTTGTTTATACAAAGCAAATTAAAAGGTTCGTACCGTGGAAAACATACCTTAAATGGACGAGACGAACTTGAAATGCTTCATCAATTCTGTTGTTATAGTAGAATTGGCTACTTTTCAAATTTATGTACCAGTTCCGGTATTTATATCAAGTAAGAATACAATTCTATTTTTTCTTTTTTAAATAAAGGGCAAAAATATATTTATACAAATAATTAAAATCAATCTTACCTTGATATGTCTGTCAATGAGCCAGTTAAGCTCAATGTCATCATCATCTTCACCGAATGGATTAATTAGAACCTCAGCAACTTTTAACCACCCCACGTAAAAGCAAAACTGGATAAACAGGAAATAATATATTATATATACATAGTTTCAATAATAGTTTATTAATTGTTTAATACTTTTAGTATTTTAAATATATATTGAACATTTTAATGCATTAGAAAATTAGTTCTGTGAAATTAATTGGGAGTTTAATCCATACATAAGCCCGTTTTTACACGTGAAAGTTTTCAATCGCAATAAATGTATGTGATATAACTAGACTTACATCTATATGTACATGCAGAAATATATCAATCGCATTTGAAGTCGAGTTAAAAAGTCAATAATTCTATAATTAAATTATTCAAAGGAATATTTGGACCTCAAAAGTTTTCTAACTTGAAAAAAAGGAATATTTATATAAAATATTGACATAAATAACATAAATTTTTATGCTGCATGGGAATCATAAATAATTTTTATAAGGTCATTTCATCGTGAAATTGACAATCGTGATGTGGATATAGAAAAAAGGATATCAGAATGTGTTCTTGAAATTTATATAATTTTAATTGATATATTTTTTATCATTAATTATAATCACTATAAGTTTTTTAATTTTAATTGATTTAATTATAATTAACTTTAGAGCTACAATGGAAAATTTTGAAGATTATATTGATTTATTTTGTGTCCGTATATTCTAGAAACACTACAGAAATAATGGGATTTTTCACCAAAGATTAAGCACACACGAGTGAACACTTATGTGAAATACAAACACAACGTTATACGTATGATTCGCTTCTCTAGGTTGATGTATTTGTAAAAAGAATACACATTCCGTTATATCCAACAAACTATATTTATAGAATTAGACATTAAGACTCGATCTGTAGCTTTTTGAATCGAATTCAGTTCTGTCTTTATCTCAAAGGTACATGCTGCCTAACAGCGGTCCCGAAATGCTGATAGCCACGCTTATACTGTCTGTTTTGGAAAGCTTTGCTAATAGAGAATCAATGTTAAATATGATTTACTATAGTAACTACACAATGCTTCATAAAGAAATAAAAATAGTAGGGGTACTCTGTAGTCTGTGTGTGAATACGGAATGAATAATAATGTTATAAATTAAGTGGGCATCATTAAATTCCCACTCTTAAATGACAATTATCAAACATCGTACCACAAGCAGCCAGATGCTTGTAAGTATGTGTATGTATGTATGGTTTTATAGTAAATATTTTATTTATTTACTTAACATTGATTCCATATTAGAAATGCTTTTGAAAACAGACTGTATATTTATCATTCAATTAATTGCATCCATTTAAAGAAACACTATACATTGGTTTCTTAGTTCAATTCATAATTAACAAAGCAGATGCGAGATGTAGCGATCTAGTGGCCACCTACGATAGCACTAAGGAATGGGGATTCCCCTGATTTTAAGCGTTTCTTAGTAAATAAGTCGTCTATTGATACGATTATGCACTTGTTTTCGATAAGTTATACTAATTTTCAATAAGATTTTCTAATTTGTCTATCATGTTTATAGAAAGTGATATCCTTCAAAAGATAGACTTTGAGGACATAATTCTGGATTTTGCCCTTCAGAAATCTCGAAAGAAATCCTATAATATATACAGCCCTTTGTGTAACTGACTCACTCACTCACACGTATACAAATTCTAACCCACTTCTAGAAATGCTAGAAGGATGCAGTTTTTTTTCATTGTGTCAAGGACGCAGAGCCAAGTCCGAAGGCCGCCCCGGGGGTCATAGGGCGGGGCCCCTCTTGCGAGCAGACTGAGTTATAAACAGAAACGTAAATCCAACTCTTGAAAATTATTAATCACTTAAATTTGTATAAAGTTAACCAAAATAACTTTTAAAGTCAGTAAAGAAAAGTAAGATATATAGTCCAATTAATACACTTTTAACTCAATGTTAATGATGCTAAAACTCCTACTCAAAAATAAAAAATACTGTCATGTAAGGAGCCCCAGAACGTTTATCTACTTCCCGTTGGGCAACAATTGTCAATTTTCAAAGATTCCCTTTTTTCGAAAAACCGATATATCTCAAAAACCAAAAGATATTTTTCAATTCAGGAAAAACGTACATATTTTGTTTCTTGAGATCTACCGTTGTGGTAAATTTCAAATAAAAATACTCAAATTTGAAAAAGTTATGGTACAAACAAGAAATGTCATTTTTAGACGGTTTTTTCGAGATTTCTCGAAAAATTATAAATCGATTCGAACTGCGTTTAGTTTTAATCGAAAGCTCTTTTTATTACCTACAACTTTCTCATTTACTTTTTTTTCGATTGGAGTTGTAGATTTTGTTTAATTTACAAAAAACTGTTTTTTTGAACTTTTTAGGTTAACTTCGCCATTTCGGATCGAGTTACTCCACACAGCAACTTTTCTTAGAATTTTTTTTCCTACATGACAGTATTTTTTATTTTTGGGTAGGAGTTTTATGGTAGTTGCTTAGTTATTAATTGGACTAATAATCAGACCCCAAACACCAATCAAAATGATTGAAAATATTTTATTTATAATAATTTGCACAACGGACGAGCTTTATACCACTCTTGGTTGGATGGCTTTTCCTACTTAAGGTTTGCCATTTGTGTGAATTGTAACTTTGTAGCATTGTGATTGTGATAATCCTTAATTTTTTAACGTTAATTATTATATTATTATTATTAATATAATACTCAGCCATTTTCTAATGCACCAAAATAAAATGTAATATAAAAATTACATTTAAATATTTAAGGGAAGTTTTTGCAAAATTAAATTGTATTAATTTCAAGGTTTTCCTGTTGTTAAATACTTTGTTTAGAGGAAAACAAACTTGTATAGAAAAACCACACACTTGTTTACACAGAAAAATCAAACCAATATTTCTAATAAATAAAAAAATTGAAAAAAAGAAAATGAATCAAGGAAATTAAAAGAAAAAACGAAAATTCCAACTTTGTATAACTTATCATATTATTAAGGTTGTTGGTACTTTAGAGCTAAGTAAAGATAAGAGTCCAAAATTGTTATTATTCAACAGTACCTACATACACAAACATTAATCTTTGAGAGAGATCTGATCTCCAATTTTAGAATAATTCATTTTCAAAAGTTGGATTTTTTGGTGGTGTTTACTATTTAAAATTATGAATTTTAATATTCATTTACGACAAAATATAATCTAATTTATTTTGAAATTTTGTGAAACTATCATATCTACTACGCCAACAACTTTAAATTAACCTTGTAAGTAAAGTTAACCTCAGTATAGTCTCGTGAAGGTGTAGAAGGAAACAGTTATAAGACATACTAGAGCTATGCTAAGTTAGCTCCCCTTGTTTCATTTTCGAATTTATATTGCAATTTAGTTCGTGAACCTTGACTGCTGTGGATTTTTTAGACTGCACATATAAGACTACATACAAAACCCAAATTAGCAAAAAATCTGAAAAATGCAATAGAAATTATATATGTTGTACTCATAGTCGATCATAAGACTTGTGGCTTTATTCTAAAAAGAATTGTGTTTGATGACATTTCAACTTGTTTTAAGATCCTAAATTCAATCTGTACATTAGCTACATATCAGCTTTCTAGGATTATAGAAGGTACTTCAATCTTTTTCTATCGATAGAAATTTGTGCTTGAGGCATTGATAATGAAAGTATATATTTTTATTTGCTTACTGCGTGCACGAACGTTAAATTTAGTCTGTTTACCAAATTTCAGATTCTAGAGCTGTGCCAAATTTCAGAATTTTGAAACAGTGAGAGTTTGAGTGGTAAAATTAATAAATTTTGCGCATTAATATGCTTATTACCTAAACTTAGTGATTGCATCTTATCCTGAAAATTTACAACCTGAAGTGTTATCTAAATCAAAGCTACGAAGGTTAGAAAATATACTGAATCGGAAACGTCCAATATATTTTATAAAAAATAATCAGTTGATTACAGTACCATCCCCGATAGACGAAGGTCTCTGGTTCAGATCCTAGTGCTTGTATTATGGTTTTCACATTTTTAATTAATAATATAAATTTATAAAACTAAACAGTGAAAATTTTATAATTTCAAAAATTGGCCTTAATAACTATAAGGTCTTAATAATTAAGGCATTGGATTTGACTGTATTTATTATTCAGATGTATTAAGTTCACAAAAAAAAACAATTCATTTGTAGAAATATTAGTATGAGAGACCAGCCAAGTAGCCGAGCGGTCTAAGGCGTCATGTCTGCGCAGTATGCAGTACTTGGAAAACTGGGAGGTTATGAGTTCGAATCCCGACATCGGCAGTTTGTCAATTATAAAAAAAAAAAGGGGCGGTTGATTGACTAAACTGTCGGCGTATGGACAAGAACGAAGTAACCGGCTATGCTTGAGAAGGTTTTCTGCAGTTTCCTTCACGAACTCCAGATGGATATCGGCATAGTTCCTATCATAGTCGGCTGCAGCCGCACACCCTACCCATTCCTAGTCTACTCACAAATTCCTTCCTCTCACATCCTCACATCCTAAGGCATCACAATGGACCTTATGGTCGAAGTGTAGCCCGTCTTGGGCAGCCTTTTCAATCTACCTCATGAGAGATTTCCTATTCAACTTAACTGATGATGTGAATAAGAAATGTAATGCATACACTAAGCAACCGTAGTTACATTGGTAAGAGCATCCATCGGTCCGGACAGATGAAGGTATAGTATAGTTCGAATCGAAGTGGTTGCATTATCATATCTTTCACATATCTAATTTAAAAAAAAAATCAATCACTGTATCGTAAAATCAATAAATAGATACGCTGCAACATCCTTAATATATAAATTATGTTAATGTATTGAGAAACTTACTTGCAACGCTGTGAAAAATGGAAAATACATATCCGGTTCAACTAATTTACCATTTTCATCTTGATGTAGTACAAATTGTCGTCCCATTAATGATGCGATAAAATATGTATACAGTGCTAATGTAACAACCTGTATTGAAATGAATTGAAAAAAAATATATATTAATAATTAATTTTATAAATAAATTATTATTAAAATAAGTACATGAAAATTTTATGATTTCATTGAATAATATTCCTCTTTATTACAATTTTATTATTTATATTATATTCAGTATAATTGTAATTAAATATGGTTTTATGCAATTTTAGAATTATATAGGTACTTATAATATTATAATTTTTATATATTTATAAATAAAGTTTTATTATAATAATGATAATATCGTTGGGTGTCTTATAACAACAAAAGGTGTTTGCCTTGGAAAGGTAAATTGTATTTTGTGTTCACTTTAGACAGCGTGACTATTGCTATAACCATACTTTACCATATACTTAAGTCTTATTTTAAAATGTAGGTGGTTTCTATTAGTAATAAATGACTATATTGCCAAATTTATGGTGAGTATGTTTGCATCTTATATAACTGATCCATATTACATTTAGTTTAAATAATCGGACATTGGGATTGGATTATTAATTTTAGATAGACAGCGACTATATGTTTTTTTGCTACAAAGGGAGTTTGAGTGAGGTTATTACTGAGACTTAGTGCTCGATGGTGTTCTGCCGTCATCCTAAGATAGTTCCAGCATGAAATAACTTTTCGACAGATTTTGTTCATTTTTTTTCACAGACTAAAAATAAAGTTTTCTAATAAATCTCGAAGTTTCAGAATTTTAGACCGTTTAGAACGCGAGATAATTAATAACAAAGTAATCCTTTTCTATGATTAAAAGCATGTAAAACTTTATGCCCGGCCAACTATTATCTGTTGTATTGAAAAAAAATCTCGACAGAATTTAAAAAAGAACTAACTAGGACAGTAAAGATAAATTTATTTCTTAAATAAATTTAAAAAAAAAATCACTTTACCGTTTTGTTTTCGAAATATGATAATTTAAAATTTATTTTTCTTTCAAAATAGCATTAATTTGTATATAAATTGTTTATATGTATGTGTTGCGTATGTGTGTATTTGTTTTTGTGCGATAATAAAAGCAAACCGGTTTTTTGTCCTGATTAAACAATACAATGCTGGAACTACCTTAAGTCTTATTATACATTATTTTAAAATGTAGGTGTGTTTATATGAGGAATAAAAAATAACTATTGCCAAATTTATCGCGTTTTGATTCTAACATTATAGTGAAGAACTTACGGAACCTTGCTAGGAGGCTCAACTTTAAATCACGTCCCGTTTGACTGATTGGACTGCCCTGCTATACATGAATACGATATATGACGCAAGAAATAAATTTAAATTTTCCTCACAAATTTTCTAACAAATACATTTTCCTAACAAATAAATATGGTCTCTCACTCTTATGGAATGAAGCCAATGAAATTCTTATTTAATGAATGCTGTTTAAAAATTGTTTATGCATGAGTAGATGTAATTTCTATTGTAATTACTACAAATCGACGAATCACATTTGAGTAGTCGATTTGTATCGTATTCATTTGTTTAGAATAAAAGTTGTTTGTAATAATAATACTGACAACTTTTGTACTGAATATTTTTTCGAAAAACCTAATAGATTCGTCACAAATCAACTATAAAATGTCAAATAGATAAACGCTACTTTTTGAGTTTGGTATAATAATAGTATACAGGTGTAGATTTAAGGTTGTCCGGACAGTAAAGTACATTTCATAATAAACAGAAACATCCTTTTTAACAGAAATTAAAATTTTAATCTGTAAATTATTTAAATTTAGATAGCATATAACATCACTAGTAATCGGATTTATGTAATTATTTAATTACTAAAAATAATAAATAATCGTCATTTGACGAGTATTTTGACGATTTGACGAAAATTTTGCTGAATTTTTTATCTTTTTAATAAAGATATTTATAAAACTCTTCGTCAGACTATGTTTTTTTTTTAAATTTTAACGTAATGTATGAGATTTAATATTTATAAAAGTAGATGTTTGTTACTTTTTAATCTATAGAAGGTGGAGCAACATTATCGTAAATGTATGCGTTCATTCAATATTTGCTATTCACAACATGTTAAAATTACATATCGTCCATAAATTTAAAAAAAAAAACGAGTTATTTATTTATTTAAATCTAAATTTCCATTGTAAAACTAGCTTTAAAACTTTCAAAGACAACAAAAAATTGTTAGCGTGTGCGTAAAGCACCCAAAAATATGTTTTTTAGGGAAAAAAACATAAATTTGAAAAATACTTTGAAAATAATTTGAAAAAAAAATAATTTTTTTTCTCCAAATACTTTATTTTTTTCCTATTCAAAGAATTTAATACGTTATTTTTCTCAAAAAAACTTGGCAACCCTATTTATACAGTTAGTCCTATATCAAATGATTTAATTCACAATGTGTAGAAGTAAAAATACATAGATATGACGTAATCAAAAATGAACATTTTTAAAACGAACTATAATGACAGTTAACGTGTGGCAGAAATTAACCTGCAGATAAATTAATCGTCCGTTCTTCTACAAGTGGATATGCGTGTAGTAAGCATAAATAAATTGCGGAAGATTATAGATTGGCTTGGGTAGACACTAGACATATATGAAGTTTTCATTGCATGTGAAATGGTTTGAGTTATATAACAAATTAGACCTATAGAAAATCAAAATGTTATTTCGATTCTGCTATTAGAGCTGATTAAAAACACGGACCGGAACGTTTTATGAAAGTTTTTTTTTTGTTTTGATTTTCAATTGTACTCTTAACATATTATTATGTCTGTTTTAAATGAATATTTGCCAAAATTTAAGTATGCCTACGAGATGTATAAATTATTATTGATCACATTCAAGAATGTAGGTATGTATGAAACGACGACACGACGTGTAACATATAAAAACCTATTTTGACAAAATGGAAACCCGACTTCAAAAAGCAAATATTCTGTAACAAAAAATGCACCATAAAGTAAAAAAATAATTACATATTCTTGTGCCAATTTTAGTTCACCTAAGCAAAAATTTTTAAATATATATGTACAATTATTGTTATTTTTGGAGTCGGTGTCAGCATAGAGAAATTCACATAACTTTTGGACACCGCCTCCAAAAATAACAATAATTGTACATATATATTTAAAAATTTTTGCTTAGGTGAACTAAAATTGGCACAAGAATATGCAATTATTTTTTTACTTTTTAGTGCATTTTTTGTTACAGAATATTTGCTTTTTGAAGTCGGGTTTCCATTTTGTCAAAATAGGTTTTATTTCTCGCTTTTTAGTGACTTTGAAGTTCTATAACTGATTTTATTTGTCTAAATATGGGTAGACCTACTAAACGACCAACTAACTTTTAGTGCATTTTTTTATAACACTTTTTTTTTATCCGATTTTTTTTTTTTTAATTTTTAGTACATTTTTTTATAACAGATTTTCAGTTTTTTTTACAAGCATTTTGTTTTTGAAGTCGGTTTTTAAAAAAAATTCTTATTTTCCCATTATGAATAAGTATACCCTTTCAAAAATAAATAAATAAATTTCGCAGAAATCGGTTATCACATATAAAATGAGGATTTTCCTCGATTTCCCGGGGATCCCCTCATCAGAATGCGATTTGGTAACAATGGGATCAATGGGAAACTAAACCATTTAAAACAAAAAAAAAATTCAAAATCGGTTCATAAATGACGGACTTCTGAGGTGACACACATTAAAAAAAAAAAACAGACGAATTGAGAACCATCCTCCTTTTTGAAGTCGGGTTAATAATCATAACAATATAAATAAATATAAACGTAACGTGTATTTATTTTTTGTGTACAAGGTTTAATGATTTATTCATGTTTAACAATACAACAACAACAACAAAAACAACATTTAAAACACAACACGTGACTATTTAATACCGTATCCGGCGAATTTATCTACATTTTTATATGAATCTTACCATTTTCGGAGTCATATTTAAACATATGTGCAACCTTCATATAGATTATAGAACACAACATATATCTCAACAAATATTAATGAAAGGAATTTTTTCGCGAAACAAATCCATTAAAAAATGTATAAACACGTGGGATGGGTATGAATCTTAGTGCGACCCAAAAGGTCCACACAATCATCTTCCAAGTATGATATAAAAGTAAATATTATTGATATAATAAAAATTTATGGTAATATATATTGTCCGGTCATTTTAGACATTTGAAATAAAGAAAATTCCGACAGAGCTAAATCTTCGTAGAGACCTTAGGTTTACCACAAGGAATAAAGTGTCAAAAGTCCCCATCAGTCCCATGTGAGCTTAGGGACTTATTCGGGGCCCAAGGTCAAAATTTTAGGTTTTTTGGATTTTTCTCGAAAACGGTAAGTTTTATCGAAAAAGTACCTCGGAGCAAAGTTGTAGATCTTAAAATTCTCTATAAAAATGGTTCCCATGATTTTTTCTCTAAGACCCACTATTTCCCAGATATTGCGCTTGTAAGAATCATGTTCTACATAGTATGCACACATATGCCACGTATATACATATTTAGGTACTCAAGCAAGCAAAAATGCCTACTCGTGCCTCTTCTATGTATACATTATACTATTCTAAGAAAATTTACTCTAAAACGACCGCCGGTCCCTTACCGAATCCCCTCTACTTGAATAACATCTGGCCTTGAAAAACATCTGCCTATTCTTTTGTCCATGTGGTGTCGTTCACGTATACCTGCTTCTTTTAGTGTTGAACGAGCAGTTCGAGTGACTATACGTATTTATTACAAGCGTCTACTATTGAAATTAGTGCTGATTAATATTTAACAAAAAATGTCACAATTTTGCTTTATTTGTAATAAACTTTTGACTGAAGATGAAACTGTTGTGGTCAGTCGTGGAATGCCAACTTTAATCGATGCAAGCGTCGCGAGAAGTGATGAGTTTGCTGATTATTTAAGAAGCCAAAAATCCGTTACAATTCACGTGGATTGCAGAAAATCATACACCCGGAAAACTTCAATCTCTGCATCAAAAAGACAACGTGAGGAAGAACAGGCCAGTACTTCAAAAGTAAGTCCACCTCATACTAGAGCGCGAATAAGTGAATCCAGCTTTTGTTTTAAAAACCACTGCTTATTTTGTGGCGATGAAGCGGATGAAGAAGCAGAAAAGAAGAAAGTGAAGATTTATCGCCGAAAAATTCATAAAGTTTCTACACTTACATTCAAAGATTCCATTTTAAAATTAGCTAAAGATCGTTCTGATGATGTGTCAAAAGCTGTCTTTGCGCGTATTAATTTTCAGTATGATTTAGTTGCTGCTGACGCTAAATACCATGACAGTTGTTACAAATCCTTCCTGAGACCTAATACTGGCGGTAAAATTGGCCGTCCTCAAAGTGAGGCTATAAACTCTGCAATGGAGGAAATTTTCAATTTATCGAAAGTAGCGATGACTGCCACTTTTCGTTAGATGAACTGAAGAATGTTTGCCAAAATGTAGCTTTAGAAAACGGGATTATAAAAATACGATTGAAATTAAAGTATGGTAGTAGAATTATTATTACAGAGAAGCCTGGAAAATTAACATTTATTTGTTTTGTAGACAATTACCAAGACATTTTAAGTCAAGCCTGGTCTGATAACAAAAACTTGAATGAAAAGGAAAAAAGGTGGAAAACTTTAAAAGCTGCGGCAGAAATTATTCGAGAAGATATTCAATCTTGTGTGTTTGATAATACTATGTACCCGCCACCGGGTAGAATGTTTGAAGATATAAATAACGATATTCCCGAATCATTATCTTTTTTTTTGGGACAAATTATTCTTAAAAATAAGCGTCATAATTTGGATCATTTAAAGTTAGTTTGCACAAATATTAGTCATAGCATAATGACTGCTGTTCGGCCTGAGTCGGATGAGTCAGATTAAAGTAATAAAAAAAAGTTAGAACGACAGTTAAACTCAGTAACCCATATCAATAATCTTCATACTATTAAATAATTATTGTTCCTGAAAATAACGTCATAAAGGTTCGTGGAATAGGCCTACCGGGGATACCACGTTAAAAAAAACGCGCCGAGTACACTACCTCACAGGTGGTGTGGAAATGTGTGCATATTATGTAGAACTTGATTCTTACAAGCGCAATATCTGGGAAATAGTGGGTCTTAGAGAAAAAATCATGGAAACCATTTTTATAGAGAATTTTAAGATCTACAACTTTGCTCCGAGGTACTTTTTCGATAAAACTTACCGTTTTCGAGAAAAATCCAAAAAACCTAAAATTTTGACCTTGGGCCCCGAATAAGTCCCTAAGCTCACATGGGACTGATGGGGACTTTTGACACTTTATTCCTTGTGGTAAACCTAAGGTCTCTACAAAGATTTGGCTCTGTCGGAATTTTCTTTATTTGATCACTATTTTTATGTCTAAAATGACCGGATAAATAGTTATTTTTTACCTTTGGAAGAAGAAAGCTGTAATTGGTCTAAAAATCGTAATCGAAACTTTTATGATACTTTTATATTTCAATGCCTCCCGTAGCAAAGTAGAAAAAGAGGGAAAGGTTTCATTTGGTTCTTAAATATTAATACTGATTATTTATTGTTCTATTACTATTTTTTTTTATTATTGTATAAAAATATGATATGATGTTTCAGCATGAAATCAGATTTTCGACATATTTTGCTAATTTTTTTTCACAGTACTAAAAATAACGTTTTCTAATAAATCCCGAAGTTTCAGAATATTTGACCGTTTAGAACGCGAGATAAAAAAAAAATACTCGACAGAATTAAAAAAAGAACTAGGATAGTAAAGATAAATATTTATTAAATAAATTTAGAAAAAAAATCGCGATTTACCGTTTTGTTTTGACAATATAATAGTTTAAAATTTTTGTTATTTCAAAATTACATTAATTTGTATAATAGTATATTGTGAAACAAGTGCGGTAAGTTGTCGATTGCCCACGAGTTGCAGATACTGTTTTTTTTACTAATGCGGGAATAGTTTTTAGCGCCCGTTCTTTCGGGCGTAAATGGCTGCTTGGACTATTCAATTATTACCAGACTACTTAGATGTGTTATAAATATCTATTTGAGTGTGCAAAGTTTACTTTGCGCACTTGGGCGGAAAGTAAACTTTCCGCATGCAAATAAATATTTGCAATAGATCTAAGTAGTGTGGAATAGGCAAACAGTCATTTACCGCACGGAAAACCGGGCGATAAGATAGTACTTTTCACGCATGAGTTAAAAAAATGTATGAATGTGTTGTGTGTGTGTGTATACTCTAGATGGATGAAATTGTACATGGACTAATTCTTCTATTCTGCATATATTTTTTTATAAATATATTATGATTTGTTGAATTGAAATCGACTGTCCAATGGATAAAGTTTACGATTTTTAGGAAACATGTCTACATTGCCAGATTTATAATTAAACTTAAAATATAGAATTTAAAAAAATATTTATTTGTTCTTTATGGTATAAAAATGAATTCATGTGCAATTAGTGTCGCATCAATTATATTTGTGAGTATCTTACTATAATATTTGGAGACAAAAAAAGTTAATCAATTAAGTCATGGATTTTAAACTTAAAATTGTCTAGACAAAAAAAAGAAGCTATTATGTGAAAATTATCTATATGACGTAAAGCTAATTTATTTCGTATAAAACCACAAATTTTAATGAAAATTATTGAAATAAAAATATATTATCTATTTGATATTAATTACTGTATAAGTTCTTAATGGTGATTCATTTTTGAAAACGAAAGGATACTACTATGGGCCACAAAAATAGCGCTCATTTTTCAAAATTTTATTGTTGTTTTGGGACTCCCCTATCGGTTTATTTGACACAAATTAAATTAAACAAAAATAGTTATTAGTTTTTTCCTTTGTTTAGCGTGTTTATACGAGTTTATTCATTGTTCTATATGGGTCGGCTCTCTAATGCTGGTACATAGTTCGAACTGAAATTTTATCACATCCAGTAATTAAATTATTATTAAATTTTTCTGTATTTTTTTTCAAATATGACTATCTAAATTAAAAATTTACAATTACTTTACATGGAATTTTACTTGATTTTCCTTTTCAAAATAAGTACCAACATTTTTTAAGGACGTTCATGCATGAGACTTGATATTAGATAAAACTTTAATCATTGATATTTGACAAGTTTAATCATGTATAATTCTGTTTCCTCAAGAACTCAAAGTCTCTTATCGATCATTTGAAAAATTTATCATCGATTAAGAATAAAATTTTAACATTGCATCTAATGAGAAAATACAATTTTTATATTTAAACTTGTAACATCTTTGTTAATAAATTGCTGTGATAAAAATTGTTTTGAAATATTCTTTAAAATTATACAATTTTTTAATTGAACTAAAAAAAATAGTGTTATCGAACGTTCGAATTAATATTATTAGCTATTTTAACCAGCAAAACTGAAATTATTTTGGTTTTTTTTTCGCGATAAAAAATACACTCAGTTATAAAAATATACTAAAGCAAGCAAGCATATTTATTAAAATAATGAATATTATTTGGAATTTAAGACAAAAAAATTATACACATAAATGCGGATTTTGTAAAATTTTATGAATGTCTATATTTAGTCCTCGAACGTCCTTAATAGTTTTTGTAAATTTGATTAAACTTAATCTAAACACACTGTATAGATACATAACTAAAGAAAATTTCTTAAGATGTTTGAAGGATATTTTTAATTACTATAATCATTTTAAATCATTAAAGTATAATAAGGTATGTGGCTTTTCATTACGTTTGGATATAAATAACGTTTGTTTATTTCGTAATAAGAAACACACAAATATTATTTTACATAAAATAATATTTTTAAGACAGACAATGTTAGTAGTATAATTCTGGCATACTATTTGGGACGGAATTCAAGAACGTCTCTTAAACAAAGACTAAAGACGTCTCTTAATATTGTCTCGTAAGGTGAGTAACGACTTTAGTATGTCATAAAACCATTCAAAAATTATGTAGATTTTGTAGGACTCTGTACCTACAAAAAACAACTTTTAAAGTATCCAAGCAATCGTAGATATGCGGGTGTTGTCATAGGTGTTTAGTATCTTGCCAGAACGTAATTTAAAATGGTTTTTTTTATCTGTAAACTATAAAGCCTAGGAAGGTGAATTTTTGTATGGAGATAGATGCCATCTCAAAGGGGTGCATCTGATATTTTTGACACAATATACCCCTATTGGAATTTTTATCTCTATTAGCTATAAGACATTTTTAAAACGATATTATGAGAATAAAACTATTCCTGGTAAAACTTGATGAAAGGCCAACCTATAATAACCACAAAAGTTTTTGTTTAAGGATGTACGAGCACTGAAGCTTCAAAAAGATTAAGGGTTGATTTTTTTTTCATGTAGTTGAAGTGCATATAAATAATTATAAAAGTTGGTAAAAGGGGGTAACGGGGTCTTGAATTAATTATTTAATGTTAAAGTTCGAGTTTTAATGCATTGCTTTATGTGGAGAAACCCATATTTTCCAAATATTTTGACATATTTTGATAATTTTCACTTGGAATAAAATAAGACTTATAAAAAAAAATACGCAATAGAAAATAGAAATAGTAATAAAGAGATTGGTTCAATAAAATTCCAGTATGACGGGCCTAAAAAAAAGATATTTAAGAAAACAACTGAAATTTTGGGTAAATTTTATTTCTGTCGGCGGTAGCTTTATTACGCGAAATCTCAGGTTTTTTTCTTAAATATCTTTTTTTAGGCCCGATATGACGGGTCTAAATTAAATTTTAATTTTAACTGACAAGATTTTGAAGAATTTTATAAATGGACTAAATATAGTGCTCGTACATCCTTAAGCACGATGTATATATTTGGTCAAGGTTATACCTTTTGTACATTAAGTTCATAGTATTTTCTCGACGAAAGGGTAAAAATATCAAATGAAGAAAAGGGTACCGTTGTATTTTCAACGGGTTTTCCGTTACGTATAGAATAATAATAATTGAAATTCATAGGTATATTTTTCATAGTAAGATAAGTTATACAATTCATTGCCAAGGTTAATAAATTCTTGTCAGAACAAATGACAGAAAACTAATTGAAACATCTATTATTAGAGGTATTATTACATATATTATTCCACTTCTATTTATCATCATTGTTATTTTCTAATTTTTTATATAAAAGTAATTATTCTACTGGTGTTCTATTTCGTAATGCCGCGAGACGAGATTAACATATCTCATGTATTGTATTCGCTCCGAGCGCAACAGTACTCACCGCTATGCGTGGTCAAAAAATCAACTTCATGACCAATGTCAGTGTATAAAAAATCATAGACGTTTAACACGCGTGATCAAAAAAAAAAAATTGAGTACGGTTGCGCTCGGAGCGAATAGACTTGTAAAAATTTTCTATCGTTTCGTCCTGAAAATCACACAATTTAAAAAAAAAATAGTTTTTTGTACATAAAAAACGTTTTTCTATTTATATAAACTGCATATTTTTTTAATTTATATTTTATATGTTTTATATTTTAACTGAAACAATAAAGTTTATAGAAAAAATTAAATCATAACCACCCAAAATGATTTGCTGTTTTATGATTAGTACATTTTTACAGATTAAAACTCTATAGCGAGAGAAAATCAGGATTCTAATTTTTTGTCTCGTCTCTTGGCGGCATCACTAGTTCTACTAAATAGTATGTTTTTTATTCAGATATTATAAACGTACTTGTAATTTATGATATTTATAAAATTTATAAGTACTCAAAGGTTGACATCAGTGTCGTGATCGGCTTGTCATCTCAATTGATTTATAATATATGTACCTACAGAATATTGCATTTTAAAATAAGAAACAAGAAATAAGCCCTGGACTGGGTTTGACTCTCACATTTATGTTCATTTTTAACCCGACTTCAAAAAAGGAGGATGGTTCTCAATTCGTCTGTATTTTTTTTTTTTTTTTTTTTTTTTATGTTTGTTACCTCAGAACTCCGGCATTTATGAACCGATTTTGAATTTTTTTTTTTTTGTTTTAAAGGGTTTGATTCCCGATTGGTCCCATTGTCACCAAATCGCATTCTGATGAGGGGATCTCCGGAAAATCGAGGAAAATCCTCATTTTATATGTGATAACCGATTTCTGCGAAGTTTTTTTTTTTTTTTGAAAAAGTATACTCATTCATAATGGGAAAATAAGAAAATTTTTTTAAAAACCGACTTCAAAAAAAATTTTTCCTTAAAAAAAAAACCGACCCCAAAAAAAAAAATTTTACAAAAAAAAACCAAATTCCTTGTAAAGAAAACTGAAAATCTGTTATAAAAAAATGCATTAAAAATTTAAAAAAAAAAAAAAAAAACGGGTAAAAAAAAAGTGTTATAAAAAAATTCACTAAAAATTAGTTGGTCGTTTAGTAGGTCTACCGATATTTAGACAAATAAAATCAGTTATAGAACTTCAAAGTCACTAAAAAGCGAGAAATAAAACTTATTTTGACAAAATGGAAACCCGACTTAACAAAAGAAGCACTAAAAAGTAAAAAAATAATTGCATATTCTTGTGCCAATTTTAGTTCACCAAAGCAAAAATTTTTAAATATATATGTACAATTATTGTTATTTTTGGAGGCGGTGTCCAAAAGTTATGTGAATTTATCTATGTTGACACCGCCTCCAAAAATAACAATAATTGTACATATATATATTTAAAAATTTTTGCTTTGGTGAACTAAAATTGGCACAAGAATATGCTATTATTTTTTTACTTTTTAGTGCTTCTTTTGTTAAGTCGGGTTTCCATTTTGTCAAAATAAGTTTTATCATCAATACGGTTCAATTCATAGTTCACGTGAACTTAGTTTAAACATTTTTTTTTCATTTCATCAAGTTTATGTTGAATTACTGAACTTACAGTTTGCATACTATAAGTATGTATACAGAGTGAATCGAACCAGGTGTATAATAGCACACGCCTCCACTTCCTTCCATGATCTTCCCATTTTCCAACAACATCCAATAGAACACCTCCTATTAGGGAGACAGTCTGTTCATAACAAAAATACCATCCTTTATGCTATATGTTAGCTCAGACGGACATTGCACTCTTATGCATGCCTGCAACCCTCACTCGAATTATACTTAAGTGATACAATTCAACTGAATAACAAATCATTACCAATGTCACTATGGAAGGAGTTAGATGTATTACGCATTAAATACTTAAGTATAATTAGAGTGGGGGGCACAAGCACACATCAAAATAAAAACACCATGTCCGTCCAAGCCAATACACAACATACAAAACAACATTTGTATTATGAACAGACCGTTTCTCTAAGAAAAAGTACTCCACTATTGGATGTTGTTGGAAAATGGGAGGATCATGGAAGGAAGTGGAGGCGTGTCCTATTCCTATTCCTATTATGTACCTGGTTCGATTCACCCTATATATATATATATATCTATATATATATAATGCAAAATAGTCCTAGAAATTGTTTACAATGGCATTCGAATATTTTATTATTATTGGCGAGGGCAATAATATAATAATATACATTCATCAGAAACTTAAAATTAATTTGATGATTTGTATTTTGTACGATATCGAGCTTAAATCAAAATTATTAAATTTTCAGCCAAATAAAAATAATATTTAATTATTTCTGAACTTCATAAGCAAAAAATTTATATTTTTTAGATCATCGATACAATATATATATATATATATATATATATATATATATATATATATATATATATATATATATATATATATATATACATATATATATAGGACTATTTTGCATTCATTTAATTAACCCGACTGCAAAAAAGGAGGATGGTTCTCAATTCGTCTGTATTTTTTTTTTTTTTTTTTTTTTTTATGTTTGTTACCTCAGAACTCCGTCATTTATGAACCGATTTTGAATTTTTTTTTTTTGTTTTAAAGGGTTTGATTCCCGATTGGTCCCATTGTCACCAAATCGCATTCTGATGAGGGGATCTCCGGAAAATCGAGGATAATACTCATTTTATATGTGATAACCGATTTTTGCGAAATTTTTTTTTTTTTTTGAAAGGGTATACTCATTCATAATGGGAAAATAAGAAAATTTTTTTAAAAACCGACTTCAAAAAATTTTTTTACAAAAAAAAAACCGACCCCAAAAAAAAAAATTTTTACAAAAAAAAACAAAATGCATGTAAATAAAATTGAAAATCTGTTATAAAAAAATGCTCTTTAAATTAAAAAAAAAAAAAAAAAACGGGTAAAAAAAAAGTTTTACAAAAAAAAAACCGACCCCAAAAAAAAAAATTTTTACAAAAAAAAAACAAAATGCATGTAAATAAAATTGAAAATCTGTTATAAAAAAATGCTCTTAAAATTAAAAAAAAAAAAAACCGAGTAAAAAAAAAAATGTGTTATAAAAAAATTCACTAAAAATTAGTCGTAATAGGTCTACCCACATTTAGATAAATAAAACTAGTTATAGAACTTTAGAGTCACTAAAAAGCGAGAAATAAACTATATTTTGACAAAATGGAAACCCGACTTCAAAAATAAAATATTCTATAACAAAAAATGCACTAAAAAGTAAAAAAATAATTGCATATTCTTGTGCCAATTTTAGTTCACCTAAGCAAAAATTTTTAAATATATATGTACAATTATTGTTATTTTTGGAGGCGGTGTCCAAAAATTATGTGAATTTCTCTATGCTGACACCGCCTCCAAAAATAACAATAATTGTACATATATATTTAAAAATTTTTGCTTAGGTGAACTAAAATTGGCACAAGAATATGCAATTATTTTTTTACTTTTTAGTGCATTTTTTGTTATAGAATATTTTATTTTTGAAGTCGGGTTTCCATTTTGTCAAAATATAGTTTATGTGGAATATAATTATATAAACTACGACGTGTTTAGTCAATAGTGAATTCTATTGGTTGAAATGCTGTTTAAAATCGTTAATCGGACAAAAATTGGCGTTCACGATGAACGTCATACATCTCATTGAAATTGTTCAACTCGTCTTGAACTTTTTTGGTGGAATGCAAAATGATTTTAAACTAAGATCATATAATGAAATTGTTTGGTAGAATCGTTTTGGTTCCTGTGAACTCTTTCAAATATTGAACTCAGTTTGAACTTTGGTCAATTTATTTTTGTTTCCATCAAGTTCATCTTTCATTAATTGAACTCCAAAAGAAAATAATTCTGTTCAGGTTACGCTCTATGTATTGTAATTCTATTATTTGTATTTTGTAACAGTTGATATGATTGGACGACAGGCCAATATACTTAAGTAGTTGGTATTTTTCAAGTTATATAACATAACCTAAATGTTAAAAAATACCGATAACTAAATACAAAAGCAAAATAAAACGATAACATAAAATGATATAAAACTTAAACAAATATTAAAAGATAGACGATAATTAAAAAGATATAAATATTACAGGATCATATTTTATGACATTATCTATGAAATTTCATATTATTTTCTCTTTGAAAGCGGTTACAATGATTGTCGTTCAAATCATTTGAACGTTGTTGGTGAAATGCAAAATGTAGTTGATCGGAGTTTAAACTAAGTTCAAATTTTGAACTTCGTTGGTTGAAATGGGCATTATAGTGTGACATTAATGAATACAACCCTTGAGATTTTCTGATAACTCCTCAACCGTAAAATTATCGCTCAGTAGTCGGTAAGTTTAATATGCTCAAGAACTATGCGACCGTGAGTCGGAAATAGACATAGATAATGGAAATTTTTTTGTCTGTTCTGTTTACATATACGTTCTTTATAAACAAATTAGTTAATTTCATGTAGTAGTTACTATCGTTTTAAATATTTTGTTATTTTTATTAATAAAAAACAACAATAACAACCAATTATTTGATAGGAAATCAACAAAACATGCAGGCAAGTGTATCTCCCACATAAAAACACCCTAATGGTTATTTGAGTAAAAAATTTAAATAAAAATACACCAATATAAATTTAATTTTTGTTAACAAAATTAGTAGTTGTGTTTCATACGATTCAATAGAACTGTCATTGAACTTAACATTGCGCACTGATTGGAATTTAATATACAAAAACCGATGAATGAACTAGTTTTCTTTTGGGTCGAATAGCGGGATCATCGAATTATACGAAAACGCTTGCTTCCGGTTGGGCATGAGGTTCGTTAGCCCGTACAACTGTCTGAAGATACAAAAACACTCCTTCGTCCAAGTAACTTTGTTA
Organism: Nineta flava; assembly: GCA_963920215.1. Taxonomy (NCBI): domain Eukaryota; kingdom Metazoa; phylum Arthropoda; class Insecta; order Neuroptera; family Chrysopidae; genus Nineta; species Nineta flava. Next base: position 99,810,632 of record OY986041.1, on the reverse strand, counting down.
AACATATCCCCTGTTATTTTACTTAGAAAATTCCCAAAAATATTACATTCGAATATTTGTAATAATTCTCAGTAATTTCTCCAAGTAATCTCCAGTAATCCTCAAAGTAATTTTAAAATATTAGTTTATAATTTATCCACCAGGGAGTCAATTCAAGTGTTAGAGTTCCCCATATAAATATACAGAACTTCATTGTATAAAACGCAAGTCATGTTTTAATACGTATATATGCATTTAGAAGTAAAATAAATAGTACACACATTGCTCAAGATCTCGATATATACATGGTGTTTAAACAATTATCTCATCTGTTACATTTCTGCTTTATTAGGTTTCAATGCGGCAAAAATTGTTATTACGTTTATAAGCTGCATCAATTTTGTTATTGAAATAAAATTATTTACATACAGTAATATACATCATTCAATGTTTGAATAAAACTGGTCCGTTTTGCTGGTAAGATGCTGCTATGCTAATATTGTACTACTATTTCATCTAGTTTTAAATGAAACAAAATCTTAAAAAAAACGTTTTTCCGCTTTATATAAATAGTTCGGTTTTAATAATTGCAATGATGCTAATCCCACTATAACGATCAATACCAGGCTGTATAAAAAGACACCAATAGAAACAAACAATAACATTTTCGCCACTATTTCTCGGCGCTATATTTATAAAACAACTTATTTCCAGAGCAATGTTCATATAAAGTTTTTTTTTCATTTTGATGACTGAAAATGAACTCATCAGAAACAAAAGTGAAAATGAATTCATCAGAAACAAAGAAAATTGTAGTATTATAATTTTATTCAGAAATAATAATTCGATTTTATGATAGATTTGAATGTTCAGGCAATTAGGTGCTTCCATTACATAAATCCATTCTACTTATGGTATCTAATTTATATAATAACTAATATCACATAATTAACAAAAATAAATCACTACTTACTTGTGTGTACACTAATGGGACACAAACAGTATCATAACCAATAATTCCACCTAATCTCCGTCTAATATCTGATAATTCCATTAATAATGTTTGTACAATATGGTCACTAGTTATTAATGATTCTTTTCGTGCTCGATTTATAATATTTGTTGCCCACACAAGTGGCATCCAATATTTGGACATTGGACTTTTACCATCCATACGTTCAATTATTTTCTTTTCACTTTCCAACATTAAACCTTTAAGATAAACAATAAAAAAAATATGGTCAGAAGGAGGAAACTTATTTTCAATGTATGTACACTCCCGTTCATAAAAATTAAACCAGTTGAAACATTCTAAGTGTTACTATCTGTATACTATACTATATGGGTTACTATATATATATACTATAGTAACCTCTTAAAAAAATCGCTAAAATTGAAGGAAAATTTTATGTCCCCGATTTTTATAAAAACTTGGTTTAAAGTTAATTTGGACCTAGCGAAAACGATGGCGTTGATAAAAATACGATTCGATTAACGGTTTTCAAGGTATCAGACCCATAGTGCTAAAATATCAAACTGTATGAATTGAGAAGGCAAAATTTTGAAATGTGTTGGTCGAACGTTAAAATAAACCTGATTTTCGGACTGTTTGGGTCAAAATTAACCTAGAAAATGATTATTAGTAAAATCGAGAAGAAAAATTTTATTCACTTTTTTCACATTTTTTCCAAGGGGTACCCCTTAAAAAAATCGCTAAAATTGGAGGAAAATTTTATTTCCCCGATTTTGATAAAAACTTGGTTTAAAGTTAATTTGGACCTAGCGAAAACGATGGCGTTGATAAAAATACGATTCGATTAACGGTTTTCAAGGTATCAGACCCATAGTGCTAAAATATCAAACTGTATGAATTGAGAAGGCAAAATTTTGAAATGTGTTGGTCGAACGTTAAAATAAACCTGATTTTCGGACTGTTTGGGTCAAAATTAACCTAGAAAATGATTATTATTAAAATCGAGAAGAAAAATTTTATTCACTTTTTTCACATTTTTTCCAAGGGGTACCCCTTAAAAAAATCGCTAAAATTGGAGGAAAATTTTATTTCCCCGATTTTGATAAAAACTTGGTTTAAAGTTAATTTGGACCTAGCGAAAACGATGGCGTACATATATATACATTTTTTTTTCTTTTCTATACATACAATAGAGACTCATCCAATAAAAATACAAAATGAACATCCTATCAAAATTTCAAGTTTCTATCCTTACCGGTTTGGCCTGTGCGATGATATGTCTGTCGGGACATTGTATTTTATATATATAGATAGATTTACTTGGTAATCAAAATTATATTTTAAACTTACCACAATCAACAACATGTTGCCATGTAGGAAAACGTCGTTTAACACGTAATGAAACCCTTTGTAAAGTTATCACATAGGCAAGAACTGCATATCTCACAATATTACGTCGCATAAGACGACCTCGTTCATCCTAAAATAAATAAAAATAATATATGTAAATTGAGTTCATAATGAAAAATATTTCTTAAAGAAATATATATGCCAATAGAAGCCATTTTGATTTATCATTTCAATTAATATAACAAATTTTTTGAGTAGATACTTCTCCACACTCTGGTACCAGCCAAGTAGCCGCGATTGTAAAGGCGTTGTGTATACTTGTAATTGGGAGGTTATGGATTCGAATCCCGACATCGGCAGTTTGTCAATTATTTGAAAAAAAGGTGGGCGGTTAATTGACTAAACTGTCGGCGTATGGACAAGAACGAATTAAGCGGCTATGCTTGTGAAGGGTTTCTGCAGTTTTCTTCACGAACTCCAGGTGCATATTGAGTTGATATAAAAAATTTTATAACAAAAGTTGTTTATTTTTAGAAAAGAACCTTTTTTTGTCCCTACAATTTTGTTCTATCTCTTACGGGTTCAAACGGCTTAAATATGCGGTATATAATGAGTTTAGGAAAAAGAGTGTCGAACAGAAGTTGTTTACTTTTAAAAAAGAAATGTTTTTTGTCTATAAATTTCTATTCTATCTTTTACGATTTTCAAGATGAACAGTTTTCCCATTTTGCCCAAACATGGTCCGATTTTGCCCATTCTTGACCTTACTTTTTACCTCCAGCACACACACAAGTGTCCACAAGCGGTCGGACATGCGGAAATGACCGCATTGGGGCATTTTACGAGCACCAATTCTAAACATGTATGCATGCGATCAATATTTTCAAGCGTTACAAAGTCGGGACTAAACTTTATATTCTCTTGTACATTTACATAAACCGGAAATAAAAATTCGTTACGCAAGAGCTGCATAAACTTAGCGAATTTCCCAGAATAAATACATCACTTTTGAACCAATCATAAGTAGAAAAATAAAAAATGTATAAGATAGATAAAGTTGTCGAAAATTCACTTTTCCATAAATCATTATCTGATCATTTTTCTAAAACTCTAAAATCTAATAAAGAGATATTTAGAATTTTAATATTCAATATTAAATCGTAAATATTTTTGTAAGCAATTCTATAGCAATTTCTATGAGCATATTAAGTGGATATCTGTTTTTTCTAAGCTCTAAACTATGTTCTATATTCTTTTGTAATCGATGAAACTAAACAATATGAAAGAAATTACAGCTATTTTGGATTTTTTGTTGTCCCGATAGTTTCTATACTATATGGATTAAAATGGATTGTAAATTTGTCGGAAGCTTTAAGTTAGGGCCTAGATGATAAAAATCCCTTGGCCACCTGATCGGAATTTATTAAGATGGTATACGGGAATGTTGAAAATTTGATAACCCCTTAAAATAATCAAATCGGGTCGTGATGAGTCCGTATTGAGGTTTTGAGTTTGATATATAAAATAAACTCTTGTGTAAGTTATTAGGATCGTTTTTTACAACATATTATACGACCTATAGTTATATATTCTCTAAAACTAGTTTCTGATTTAGGTGAATTCTATGATTTCTTTGAAAGACTTTACATGAGTTTAAAAGTGTTCGTCTCAGTTATTGCTTAAACATATGTTTTAGGTTTGATACCTGTGGCGATTAAGCAAAACGTTGCTTACAAAGAAATCGCCGCTAACATATCATGAAATTCACATTTGATAAAATTTGAGTAAGAATATTATTTTTGATGAAAATTTTTTTGTTTAAAAACTTTTGATTAGACTTAAAAACTGATTAGACTTAAAAAACTTCGCTGAAATAGAACTTTTGTGGAAGTCGATATAAATATTTGAAGAAATGGAAGTGGTGGGAATTTACATCCGGTTTTTAGTCTTAAAATGACGGGAGCCGGAAAACAATAAAACGCAGGCAAATCCGCGAGTATAAGCTAGTTTACTTATACTATGACGGATTAAAATTGACTTCACACAGACAGAGATGAGTAATATTTGAAATGCTTCCATTCTAAATAGGTATTTAAAATGCAAATACCATTTTATATTTTAAATGTATTTTGAAAAATCATTTCCATTTTACATTTAAAATAGTAAATAGATACGAGTTTTTGGAACGATTTAATGATTAAAACTAATTCACTGCGAGATAACAATAGTACAATTATTTGGTTGGTTGTTACGCATTTACGGCGGGCAATGCCATTAAGCTTGAATAATGGCTGTAGTGTGTCAATTTATAGTTCATATTCAGCCTTTTTTTGAAGTACCTAACCGAAAAACTGTAAAAAGAAACTGAAAACTTGAACGACGAATTGAAAGTTATATAAGTGCGAATAATTATTCTAAATAAAATAGCTGTTTTTTTGGATGTAAAATTGTGAATTTTGCGAAAGAAATGTACAAGCATATTGCATGCATAATCGAAATGACAGATTTAAACAACAACTGTTTCAAAGCAAATTTCCAGAAGAAAATTAATATTTACATAGTTACTTGAAGTATTATTATAAACTATTCGATTTTTATTAACCCTTAATTTGCATAGTAATGCAGATTTGCATCACATTGAATTGTATTACATTAGACAAATATCGGTATCTCCATATCGGTATAACCTGTCCACATATTGTTGCAAATTATTGTTACTTTTAATTTCGAATTGGTAAAAAATCAAATATATATTACAACCAACACGTTATACAATTGACAAAGCCGATTCAAATTTAAAATTTGTCACACAATGATTGTGTTGCGGCATCATAAATAAACAACTAACCAACCTTACACACGAAGGTTAAATGTTAGATTATGCAATCTTTGTGAATCAAATAACATTATGTCTAGCCAATAAAATTTTGAATTTTTTCAAAGATTAAGTTCAATATTAAAATAGTTCGTGGTCTATAGTCACACTGAGATGTAGTACGGTTCCTTAGCTGACAATAATGACAGTTTTGTCACCAACCGCAGAACAAAACATAAAACTAGATGCTTCTTATGCCAAAACATAAAACTTGTGCATACCTGTAATGCACTTGAATCAGTACACCACATTCTAAGCGGTCGTTTTTAGCCGGTTGTACATAATGCTACGAAAACCTTCCAACGTTGGACGTTTGATTGTTCGTCACATCGTGTGGCTGTTGTTCAAACCTATGAGCATCAAATGGGGGGCGTCGGTGACGATATTCTTGCACTGAGTCAAAGAAAAACCGGATAACGTTTGAAGGAAAATGTTCCTTGGTTCGACTCTTCGAAGCAGTGATACGAGTCGTTCATATGAAGGATGAGACTTGGGTAGAGATGGGGATTGATTCTCTTCTCACTATTTACTCTCCATTCCTGCCCAAGGTCCGTCTTATTTCGTCTGTGTCTAGACATTAATCAGTGATATTATTAAATCTGGACAAACGGTTTTCATATGGATTGGATCAAACATTCGACAAGTAACATTAGCTGCAACAACTGTGGAACATACTTGTCTCAACCTTCGGTCCAACGTTGGCGCGATCGTTCGTAGTATTGTGTAGAATCGGCTTTACAGTATATACAGGGAATAATCGTCAAGACCAGCCATTGGGATACGGAATTTGCAACAATGTCTAAAAGAGTTTAACACAGGCATTAATTTACTATGAGATAAAGAGACAGGGATATACATATATTGATATTGTTTCTAACGATCCGGAATAATTCTTTGTATATCTGTCTTCTTTTCTCTCTAAAATAAATGCATTTCCTTGTTAAACTCATTTAGAGAGTGTTGCAATTTGTTATATTACAATGGCTAGCCTAGACGATTGCAGCCTGTATATGCTCAACAAGTTAAATGGATGGGATAGTTGTAGACGTCACTGCTATTACAGCTTTTTGCTCATATGTCTTGTATAATTATCAATCAGCCATTGTTGACAATATTTAAACACAATTTAAATGGCGGTTAAAACAGTTAACTGGTGGTTAAAATCCTCGTTTGTCGTGAGCGTGGACGAGAGTATCCTCGGCACGCTCGCACTCGCCGCTTGCTTCCTTTGACTTGTGGTTAAAAGCCGACTCCAATCGGAGCGATCCCAAGACGAGGCGAGCCGACCGGATCGAGACCGCGCGTTTCTCGTGTACGTATCTCATAAACGTATCTCGTCAAGAATGTACTCCCGATATGAGAATATTATAAATGCTTTGACGATTTTTCTACACCGAAAAGAAATGAACAACACAATAGTTATCTATGTTAGATAGATAGATTGCAGAGGCTGGCCTGGACGGGCTACACTTCGACTATAAGGTTCATTGTGATGCCTAAGTATGTGAGGATGTGAGTGTAGTGGAAGGAATTTTTGTGTATAGACTAGGAATTGGTAGGATATGCGGCTGCAGCCGACTATGATAGGACCTATGCCGATATTCATCTGGTGTTCGTGAAAGAAACTGCAGAAAACCTTCTCAACCATAGCAGCGTACTTCGTTCTTGTCCATACGCCGACAGTTTAGTCAATTAACCACCCCTTTTTTTTTAATATTTGACAAACTGCCGATGTCGGAATTCGAACCCATCATCTCCCAGTTTCCAAGTAGGTATACTGCGCAGACATAACGCCTAAGACCGCTCGGCCACTTGGACTGGTTATCTATGTTAATGTGATATCTAGTAAAATCTCGTTTTCGTTTGTAAACTAGGTGTACTAGCTTCATACAAATCTTTATTATATCCCTTCCAAGTTTGGAGATATTTACAAAAGTTGTTTCGCTTTAAGCTTAAATTTCAATATAATTTTATCGTATTCTATATTTGAAACATAATTTTATATTTCATTCTTTTGTAATCTAGGAAACTAAACAATATGAAAAAATTGAGTGGAAATTACATGCAGGCGTTATGAGCACATCTTCTCACACTTATCAATCAATCTCTTCAAGGTCGTCACACCAGACTTTTAAAAGAATGGTAAACATAACATAAATCAACGATATATTATTAAATCATAAAATTTGCATAGAAATAAATAAATTTTTTATATTTTCATTTCCATGTTCAATTGAATTAATTAATGCCAACGTAACGTTCTCAGCCGCGATAAAAACCCACAACGCAATGAAATAGCAAATTCATTAGTGTCGTTACGTAAGTTTGAAAAATTATACGTTTAGGAAAAGAAAAAGATTATTCAGAAATGAATAAGCCTTGCACTGAACTTGTGCTGATTCCGTAATTCGAATTTTATAAAGCAAAGTTATGTCATAAGAAAATTCTGATAGATTTTATGGTTTCGAAATACAATTTTATGGTAAGGGAAGTAGTTAGAGAATTATTCGTGGTCCTTAATTATACAGGAGAAATAGTCGATTCTAATTAGTCGAATAATATTATAGGCAACACCCGTCTCTTTGTCTGAAGTTTAAATGTGCTTTTTTCGGTTTATGGTCAAATTTTCGGAAAGTAGACGTCAAATGGAAATTTATCAAGAATACAAATTGACAGAACACAATAAACTGATGCGATTATGGTTTAGTTTGGCTTTCAGATCATCATCATGACAATAAGCTCCCTCCAATCTGTGCTTTATATATGACGGGTTCTGAGTCGAATGTGTTATGTGTTAATTGTGGGCGCACAATGATTGTACTGAGCCTGGAAGGGACTAGCGTTCCTTTTTATTTTTGACGTATATCGAATTAATGAAATGGCCTTTGAACAAATAAATTTAAATCTTTTTTTTTGGAAAACTTTAAAATTATTTAAGACAACTTTGAATTTAAAGTTATCATAAATTTGAACAATCCTGTAGGTAATTTGAATTTTTTGAATAATCTGTGTCTACAATCCAGCGTGTCTAATGCTTAACTTTTGATAAAACAGACTTCATTGTAAACTAGTGAAAATAATAAATAGCAGTTGAGTTAATTATTAAAATATCCGGTATATGCTAGGTTCATTTTCAATGCGTGAACTATTTATCTTACCATTTACACACGCACAGATGTATAAAAATACAAAGTAGTGTATAAAGATGTTATATACATTATATGCTCTTGTAATCAAGAGTGAGTACAAATGTTTGAAATGAAATTGAGGCAAGACTATTTAGTTTTTGAAAACAAGTTTCAAACAGTTGTTTATTTTATAAAAAGGAACATGTTTTTGTTTAAACTTTACCTCTCGTAGGGTTTGAAAGGTTGAGGATAACCCTTCCCCTAGCGGGAGCTCATTTACTAATTTGACCTCACTTTTTATCCTAAGAACCCTAATACAAAATTTAGCTCGTTATCTCTTTTCTTTTATAAACACCTATATCCAAATTTTGTTTTGTGATATATCTAAGTCGGGACTAAACTTACAGTATCCTAGCGTATATTATATGTATGCTACCGACTATACCGACTATAAAAATGGAAAGTTTTATTTTGACGTCAATGTGGATTATAATAAATGAGTCCAAAATTTGTCTAAAACAATATAATTATTAAAATAATTAAAAATCGTAAGTATACTATAATTTGAATAATCATTATTATCAATGAACGTATATCTAAAAATAATTTAAATATTATATAAATTATTACAACATTAAAATATTATAAATAATATTTTTAATTTATTATAAGTATGCATATATTTTTTTTCAAATATTACTTTCTCTTAATGGTATGAATTTTTTTTCTCAAGATATTATTATTAAATTAAAATAATTTATTACAAACAATAAAATAGTAAAAAAAAACCGTTGTGTTTAATCATTAGAAAAATAACTTGACAGTTTTATGTGAAATTATCAATTTTTAATTTCAGTATTTTATGAGTAAAATAATTTAAGTGGCTTGACATATGAAAGTTATACATATTTGAGCGATAGAAAATTGTGTCAATTAAAACAGTAAAGATTAAATAATAAACTACATGACAGTACCCGTCGCAGCTTCGTACGCAAAAATGTCATGATCTTGTATTTCTCTCAAACACGTATTTATTTTTTGTTATTAATAGCCTTTATACTATCTCTTCGAAAGTAAAACGAAACGTCAATACAAACTCTAATCACCTATTCATAACTCACGCTAAAAGGGGTTAATATTTTTAATATTAATTGCCAAAATACCAAGTTCCATGTCTCTAACTTAAAAATGGAGATCTAAAAAAGGGACACCCAAACAATTTTTCACTATCTATTTCACCCCCTCATTAGGAGTTGATTTTCCAAACACGGTAAACTATATATTTCATTATTAATTAATTATTAATTATTTAAATCCGTAAATACCTCCTAATTTAACCTCTAATTTCTACAAATTTTCAATATTTACAGAGGAACCCTTTACCTGGTAATAAAAGTCCCGGAGATTAGCCCCAACAAACAAACAGAGAGACAAAAATTAAAAAATCGCGTGTTTGGGTTATGGTAACGTACAACCAGCCCGATCTGTTAAAGGCGCTCGTTTTAATCGACCTGTTAAAGACGCTCTGCTCGGAACTGGGAGGGTTGCTGGTTCGATTTCCAACGGTGGTAGTTTGTTAATTAACTAAACTCCAGATGAATGTCGGCGGCACATTCTCTAGTAAAGTCGGCACAATCTACCAATTTCCAGTCTACATACAAATTTCTTGACCTATCCGGGTCGGTAAAAAATAGAAAGGTGTACTTGCCAGATTTCGACCGTCTCTCCCCGCTACTATTACTTCTCTGGTAACGTGCAAATAACCATATGAGCTTAAGAAAAAGCTTTTATTTCGATATCACAGACACTTCCATTTTATTTATTTTTATATATAATTGTGACGATCGTTTCATCTGTTTGAAAACATTTTCAAAGCAATACACTTTGTTTTGAAAATCTCTTAATACAGATGAAACGATCGTCACAATTATTAAAAATAAAAAAGTGGAAAAAGCTAAATCAATTGTTTTTTTATTTAATCATTATAGACTTCAACAAATTAAAGCTCAACCCAATTAGTAAAGACAGCAAATGTTGAAAGAAGTTTACGGTCACGGTTTGTTATAACAGACCGTGTAATTTAGAGTTGCCAGGCGAATCTCCTTCGCACAAAACGGGTTATATATCTTTCCACGGAAATATAAAATTTTTCTCATATGTTATGATGTAAATTAATACATTTGAAACCAAAATTTTCCGATTGTATTTAATACATTGTTTATGTAAGCTGTTATCCTAATTTGAAAAAGTAAAACATAAACATCGTTTTTTGAATTCTGCTAAAAACTATTTGCTAATTCAATACACACTAGTTTGTTTTGCCAATTCATTTTAAATAACTTGGATGTAACTAGATTAATTAATTAAATTAAGTCACCAGCCAAAGTGGCCAAGCAGTCTAATGCGATCTGCTGGCATGGAATTGGTAGATTACGGGTTCTAATCCCGGTAGTGACAGTTTGCCAATTAATTGATTAGCGATTAATTGATTAAATAGTCAGCGTATGGAAAAATCGAAGTAACCGGCTATGCTTGTGAAAGTTTTCTGCAGTTTCCCTTCACGTACTCCAGATGAATATCGGTATAGATCCTACCAAAGTCGGTTGAAGCCACACAACTTACCAATTCCTGGTTTGAATTTAAAAAAAATCTTCCACTCACATCATTAATGTATCGTTAAAAGAATTAATAAAGGTTAAAAATAATGATATGAGTGGCCTCTGTTATAGACCATGGAGTCTCAGAAACGAAGGTAAAATCGGAGGTAAGAATCAATTTGATACTTCAAATAATTTCAAATTAATTAACGTGGTACGATTGTAAATTAATAAGTAATAATCGGTAGTAAGCAATAATAAATATACTTACATCTCCTGGAATTCCAGCACTGATGTACAAAGCTAAGGTATCAGGCCATGGTAATAGTCTGTATTGTTCCCACCATCGCTTTACTACCAAACTCACATAAAATCCAAGCACAAATGACATTGGTATTGTTTCTGTTGATGATCCAAAATACTGTCGAATTTTTTCAAATACCCTGAAAATAAAATAACAAAAAAATTAAATGCAATACGTCTGTCTGTCTTTAATCATCGGTTTTAATATACGGTATAATATTAAGAAATTTCAGTAATTATTAAGCAAGCAGTTCTATAAAAAATTAAATATGAGATAGATTTGATCAACTAAAACGCTCAAGTTGGCTGATGTGCATACTAAAGGCTAATTTATTTGTTTAATTTATTTTGTCGTCATACCTATTTTTGATGTAATTTCGTATTTCTACGAATAATCTGAAAATTATAATTATATTTTAATAATATAGTATCATTAAAATCTATCTCAGAATAGTCTGGCTCAATTGTGATAGTTATTTATGCGTTAATGTTTGGTTACGTTAATAAAATTATTATTGAATCTCATCTTTCTTTATGAAAAATATAATTGTTTAATGTCACCTAACTAAAGCTACCATTTTGAAATATGACGTCATGAGTAACTTTACCGAAAGTAAAATAAATAAAAAGACCTTTTCATTTTAAATTACGTTTCGTTTTTGTTTGGGGGTGAATGTCAAAAACTTAATGTGCAGAAATGAGTACGCTACTGTTATAGCTTACTCATTTCTTCACAATAAGTTTCTGAGAATTTCTCATATATCTATAACAACTTCGTAATTTAAAGTATTTTCCTACCTCTTACGTTTTTGAAACGAAATAAGTGGTTGGTGTAGTGGTATGGGTAAATTTAGCGATAGAACACACACACAATGGACTAATTAGGTCATTTTATGCAGACGTACAAAGTGGTCTAGAGACGTACAGTTATATATACAGAGTGACAGAGTGGCGCAAGAAAACCTTCACAATTTTTAATTTCAATAATTCTTTCTCGAATTAATATTGTTTGAGTTTCTTTTTTCAAGATTAAAGTAAATACTTGGGAGTTTCGATATGGAGCGATACACTCCTGCAGAAAGGATAATGATCGTAACTTTTTATTTGGAAAACGGAAAAAGCATTATTTCTATTCAGAGAAATTTTCGATGATATTTTAATGTCAGATATGCTCCATCTAACCATCCGATATTGCAACTTGTAGCCAAATTTGAAGGGACATGATCAGTAGGAGACGGAAGGAGCACAGAAAGCCGCGGACCGCAAGATCCGTTAAAAATATTCAACGAGTGCAGGAAAGTATTCATGAAGCACGCGGTATTGGGATACACAGAATCCACATGAAATTCACCAAAGGCCTCTCCATGAAAAGGTTACAGTGTGGTGCGCAATTTTTTGGGGATATCTCAAGAAATGGCCTTTTAAGGAAAGTTCATGAAGATGTATAAAAAGAGCTCATATTTGTCATCGCGAAAGCGGTCATCATTTTTCGTAAATAGTTGAAAAAAACTTCAAGAAACACACTGTGCATTATGAGTTTCAAAATATGAATTTATTTAACTTTTCATATACTTTTTTAAATTTAAAATAGTGAAGGAACTTTTGCGCCACTCTGTATATACTGGGTATAAAAACTTCCATCGTTTTTCCTGACATTCTTTTTCTGATTTTACATAATTTTTTTTTTGTATAAATCATGTCCAAACCAAAACGGACAAAAATTTTTAATTGAAAAAAAATCTGATAAGAACGTCACACAATATCTATATATAGACAAGAATTAATCACTTTATATATCCTATATCCTCGAAGCGAAGTAAAATTTTAGAAAATACCTTCACCTTCGAGGGCTAGCCTCTCACCTTCGAGTGTTAATCTTCAGAAAAATTATAAACAAAAATCTTCACATAGGAGCTACGAATTTTTTCAAAGAGAGGAATTATAATGAATGTGATATTAAGTTACCTTGGCGACAATTTAATATTCATTAGAATAACATTAAAATCGTAAATATTTTTGAGCTACAGCAAAAATAAAAGATGAATTGTGGTAATGTGAAACTATTCCAAATCAATATTAAGAGATATATTCCCAATATTTCGTTTTCACCACTTTCAAATCACCTCTTTCTCCAAGGCTGATTTTGACACTAACAAACTTAGCCATTCCATTACAAAAAAAAGTCGCATACCAAAAATCGTTTAAGCTGTTTTCAAAAAACCGAAAACCCCCCATTTTTGCAAGTTCTATTGGTATTCAAAAACTTTATGAAATTTCAGAACACAACATTTCAACAGGGGTATCTTGTCACGATCGTTTTTCGAGGTCGAACATACAACCTCTTTACATATACTATGTTATGTGATAGTCTGTATATAGAGATAAAATGGACTTGTATGTACTAAAATTTACATAATTGTAATAAATCATTTTATTGCACCAATATGTACCCGTTTTATTTGAAATAATTAATGTAATTATTTCAAATAAAATATCTTTGTAATTGCGCTTTTCTTAAAATTTTTTTCTGACTATTTATTATTATACAATTAATGTAATAATCGGTTTCTTTAATGGAAAAACTCAAATATTAACTCGGAGGTCATTAGTTTTCAATTGTTTTAATGGGTTTCACGTCAATTCATCTTGGAAATATTATTTCGTACAGATATTTCTAAATTAAAACATGTCGGAAAATAATAGGCCATTAAAACATCTCACAAGTCATAAAAGAAATTGAAATATTTATAGTAGGTATTTAAACTTGAAAACTCTACCCGTAGAATAGGGAATATGCATGAAAATTTTTTTTCACATTTATTTTCAGAATATGAAAATAATGTTAATACTGTAATAATATTAAAAAACGAAATTAAAATGCGACAAATATCAAGGAAGCTATAGGCTTTTAAAGATTACTATCTGTCTCTTTCTTGCAAAAATACTAAAAACGGAGTTTTACGTGTATTTTAAATGGCGAAAGTGTAATATGACGTCACATAACATATCAAGATGGCTATCACCCTCTTTGTCTAATTGGGAATTTCAATCATTCATATCTCGCTTATTTTTAAAGTTATTTAAAAAGTAATTTTACCTTGATATTTGTCTGTTTACTTGCTTCAATTCAAGTGATAAAAAATTTTCATGCATATTCCTTATTATGGATTATAACGAAAACTTAATGCATAAAACTTCAGAACCTCCACAAAGCATGACCAACCTCCACCAACCTAGCCCCTAGAACTATAGATTATAAGGATAATTATTCCAAGGTACTAATTATCAAACACCTCAGAATTTCCACAAAGAATGATCAATTTTCACTAACCCGACCCGTAGAACTATGGAAGTTATAACAAAAATATTGTATAGTAGAAGTAGTTGAGGGGGGGGGGGGGCAAAGCCTGGCAAGTAGACCTCTCTCTCAACGAATTAAAAAAAAACTACGCTATAGAAAATAGAAATATTAATAAAGATATATTCATTCAATAAAATTCCGGGATGAAGGGCCTAAAAAAAGATATTTAAGAAAAAAACTGAGATTTTGGGTAAATTCCATTTCTATCGGCGGTAGCTTAATTACCCGAAATGTCAGGGATTTTTTTAAATATCTTTTTTTTAGGCCCGTTATACCGGAATTTTATTAACAAAATAATGAATTTTAATTTTAACTTACGACAAAAAATAATAAACTTTATTGTGGACTTTTATGAATATCCTATATAAGATTTTGAAGTATTTTATAAACTGACTATATCTAGTACATCCTTTAAGTAAAATATAATTTAAGTTTAGTTGACTCCTACTTTAATTGATTCTTAACGTTCGACAATATAAAGTAAATTATGTATTATGTGTTAATTATTTCCTTATATCCCCAAAAAAATTACATAATAATTTTTATGATAGAGATTATATTTAGCAAAATACATTTAAAAAATAATCATCTTCTCTAATTTGGCTATTTATTTAAATAAAACAACTAAATATTGTAATACAAAAAAAAAAAACTTACAAAATACAATACAGTCGGTTTTTAAATTAAAAAGAATTCGCGAACAAAAAAGTTTTATAATGTACATTTTGTTAAATTATATTATAGAATACAATATCATATTAAAATTTTAATATAAAGAGAATTCGTAAAACATTGAAGATATTGGAATTATAATACCCGGTATATGTAAATATACCAGGGTACATTAAGTTTAGTCCCGAATTTGTAATGCTTGAAAATATTGATCACAGACATAAATGCTTGGCATACGTGTTCATAAAATGGCCTTATTCGTTCATTTCCGCATTCGTTTGTCCGTCTGTGGACACGATAACTTAAAAACGAAATTTTGTGTGTGTGTGATCTAGAGCTAAAAAGTAAGGTCAAGTTCATGAATGGGCAAAATCGGATCATTTTTTTGGAAAAATGGGGATAACTGCCCATCTTTGATACCGTAAGAGATAGAAAAAAAATGTACAGACAAAAAATGTTCCCTTTTTAAAAGTTAACAACTTTTGTTATAAACTTTTTTACATAAATTCAGGACGAGCTGAAATTCTGTGTGTGTGGTCTAAGCTGAAAAATAAGGTCAAGTTCATGAATGGGCAAAATCGGACCGTGCTTCAGGGGGATTAATATTCATCTTTGAAACCATAAGAGATAGGACCAAAATTCTTTCTTAAAAATAAACAACTTCTGTTTGAAACTTTTTTTCATAAACTCTGTATATACCGGAATTCAAAGATTCATATTTTAACCGTAGGAGAGATATGAAACGATTAAGGACAAAAAATATTCCAAATTAACTCATTTACGAAAAAAGATAACGAGCTGAAAATTTATGTTTGTGTTTTAGAGCTAAAAGGTAAGATTAAGTTACTCAATAGATTTCTCATAATTTGTGCTCAAACGTTTCCCAGACAAAAGGATTCTATATCCTTCCCCAGGATTCAAGCTATTAAACCAAATTTCATCAAAAACTGATATGTATTTTAAAAACTGATATGTATTTTATCTCGCAACGAGAGATAAAATTCGAAAATAATCGTTGAAATAGAAATTTGGTGAAAGTGTCAATCGATATTTGAAGTAGTGGAAGCGGTGGGAAATAACAGAGGTTTTATGTCAGGAGCTGCAGATATAACAATAAAACGCAGCGAAGCCGCGGGTATAAGCTAGTGATTTATAAAATTAGTAATAATTCGATCTTCATTATTTAATAATTCTCTGTATATAAATAATACAAATTATTGTGGATATTCAGTTGTTCATATTACAAAAGCAAGAGAGATATTTCAAGGTCTTTGAATGTTACAAATTTTTTTATTTTATATTTAATGGTACCATAACGATATTATAATTTTAAGTTCATGTTAATGTTTCACCTTGATTCTTGAAGATTTTCAGATGCAGTTCAACGAGTTATAATATATTTATATATATATATATATATATATATATATATATATATATATTTATTTATATATATATATATATATATATATATATATATATATATATATATATATATATATATATATGTATAAACATAGCTAACAGGTACCAGAAGAAGAAACAATGAAGATGAGAAGAAAGATGATGATGCTTTTTTTTTAAATTAATTATATAATTTTATTGTTTGTTATGGTTTGGTGATAATTGATACATTTTTGGTGTCCCAACATAGATAGATCTATATAATTATTTTATTATACCCAGTGTATGTAAATATACAAGGTATATTAAGTTTAATCCCGACTTTGAAACGCTTGAAAATGTTAATCCTTAACAAAAATGCTTCGCAAAGGTATTCATAAAATGGTCTAATTTGGTCATTTCCGAATGTCCACCCGTCTGTCTGTCCGTTCGCGAACACGATAACTCAAAAACAAAAAGAGTTAAAAAGCTGAAATTTTGTTTGTGTGTTCTATAGCAAAAAAATAAGGTCAAGTTCGTTAATGGGAAAAATCGGAATGTGTTTCCCCCCACCAGATTGGAAAATATACATCTTTGAAACCGTAAGAGTTAGAAAAAAAATGTAATAACAAAAAATTAATTTTTCTTTTTAAAATAAACAACTTTTGTTTGAAAATTTTTTTCTTAAACTCAATAGTTTTCTCATAATTTGTGATTAAATGTTCCTCGGAAAGCGAATTGTTAACAATTCGAATACGCAGAATTGTTAATAATTCAATCACTGATATACAACTCAGTATATACTGGGTATTCAAACAATTAACTCAGTTATTACATTACTTGTTTTTAATTTTTTTTAAATAGTTTTTTTACTTCAAAACCTGTTGAACGCAAATGTAATATTCTTCTTAAAGATTCTATCTAACATTAATGGAACATTAATAGGAACAATAAAATTTAAAACAAGTCATAATAACAACTAACTGAGTTAATTGCTTCAACTCTCGATTTATACTGAGTTCATTATCATTACTTGAACTGTTTATTTTACTTTTTACACACGCTTTTTAACTTCTTTTTAAATTTTTTTCCGATCGATAGTCCATTTAGAAAGTTTGCATTTAATGAAGCTGTGGAATCTACGCTAAAAACCATCCAGCTGTTCCAAAACTTAAAACATTTAAACAGTGCAAGTTTGAGAAAATCTTTAAATATAAAAAGTTATTGTTATATTTTTTCTTAAAACGATCTAATTAGTTCATTTCCCCATATCCCACAATTCGTGTGTCCACATATTAATCTGTCTGTGGACACGGTATGTAAAAAACGAAAAGAGATAAGAAACTGAAATTGTCTGTATGTGTTCTTTTATTCTAAAAATTAACTACAAGTTCGTCAATGGTCAAAATTTATCGGTCGATATTTATCTTTGAAACCCTTAGATGTAGCAGAAAAATTTACATACATCTGTGCGTGTATAAAAAGTAAAATAAACAGTTCACACATTGATAATAATAATGAAATATCTCCCGGATATTTAAGCAATTCACTCATTTGGTTGTTATTTTCACCTGTTTACCAACCATTTCACAGATAGACAACTATTGTCGAAGTTAGACTTAATACTTTTATGAATACATCAAACTATATTAAAAAAGCATTAAAAAGCACAATTTATAAGAAATGAACTTGTACTGTACTCGCTACTAAATCTCAATTTACTTTCACATTTAGATACCTTTGCAAACACACTACATTTGTTTGTTATTTCAGTAACTATATGTTTTTACTATAGTAACTATCAACAAACTATTGTAAGATTATTTATTAGGCAAAATAAAGTTTGGTTTCAATTCCAAATCAGTCTTTAATTAATTTCTTTTAGAATACGATTTTAGATCTGATTGAAATCTTTTCTTTAACTCCAAAAGTCGTGCCCCACGTTGGGCGCCAATGTTTGAGTTGAAGAAAGGATTCCAATTAGATCGGAAATTCTATTTTAAAAGAAATTAATTAAAAACTATAAAATACTGATTTGGAATTGAAACCAAACTTTATTTTGCCTAATAAATAATAATCACAATAGTTTGTTGATGAAGTTGCTGAAGTAACAACATATAGTAACCGGAATAACAAAGAGCATATGTAGTGTGTCCGCGAAGGTATCAAAATATGAAAGTAAATTGAGATTTAGTAGCGAGATCACTACAAACTAAAAAAAAAACTTTTTTAAATGTGTCCACATCAATAATTAATTATACATCCTGTTGACCATTAAAATTGGATTTTATTTAGTGGACTACTCAGTTAAATTTATAAATAAATACATAAATAAATAAAATGAATTACCTTTGTTGGTGTGGATTAAGTGCATGTCTATAAATTAAATTAATTGAATAATAAAGGAATAAGTAAGCTAATAGTTCACGCCATACTAATTTATAAACACTACCCCGCCATCTGTAACAAACAAAATAAAAATTATGAAAAATATGAAAAATATAACAAAAAAACAGTGTGTGTGTGTATACTTATGTACGCACGTAAGAAGTTACACTTCTTTTAAAGTAGTATATTAAGATAATATTAAATAAGGTCAACACTACTATCAGGACACAAAAGTTAAATAAAATGATAATAGTAGTGTAAAACTACAATATAAAAATTATATATTGTATATCTAAAACCAATGATTCTACATTTTATCATGGTAGAACAGCACCAGCGTCACTTCTTCCGTTAAAATTAGAGTTCGAAAGACTGGCACATGGTTTACGACCCCATGATATCATTGATATTGTGGCTCATAATTCGAATATTCTTCTTTTATCAGAAACATGGAGTAATAATGGTGAAGACATTTCTGTACCTAATTTCAACTGTATATAGTCAAATTGAAATATTTTAATGTAAGAACTATTTACCAAATTAATAACGATCATTTATCATTAACAATCATATTACACACAAACAAAATTACTGTCCCCTGAAGAGTGAGGGGGATGGTCACACTGCCTACGTGCCAGAAAGTCTTCTCTGTTCCGCTTAAGCATATAATGTATGTATATATACATTTTATCTGCATACTGTATGATACATATTTATTACTGAATGGCTCCCAAACACTGTGCAATAGGGCAGGGTAAAAAACTGTGTACTGATCGGATTCTCCTAACATGCCAAAAGAAGTATAATAATAAATAAATAAATAAATGATATATTTAATACAGCCGTGAATCGAGATTCCAACGTTTAATAACTGCTGATAAGTTCGTGTGAAACGAATTGATTAATATGAATAATATAAATTAGATATATGTGGAGGTAACGAGAGGTAAAAATAAAGATTAACCGGATATCCGGACAAACAGTTTAGTTTAGATTATTATTCAACTAAATAAATATATGTTGCTTATTTATAAAATATTATAGTTAAATGTAATGTATTTTAAATTATATCGGGTGACTCAAAATTTTACGTAAAAAAAGATTATTTTATGTGTAAAAAATTTGGGTAGATTAAGACTTTTGGATGTATTATATTCTTCAAAATTTAGTGCACAAGACATCAAAATCAAAATAGCCGATCGCATTCGTATATAGTGATAAATTTATTTCGTGTATTGACACAATTTGTTTTCTTATACACAAGATTCCGGCAAAAATAAATGAATTTTACACTTATTAGGCGAATCAAGTGTTACTTTTGCTAAAAATAAGGCTTTTTTTAAATATATTTTATATTAATCCAAAAATAGTATGGAGTTTTCTGGGTTTTCGGTGGTCATCAAAATACATCGATTTTGTAAAAAGAATGATTCTGAAAGTAACAGTTTTTTTTAGAAATTGTATCAAGCGATGGTTTTTATAATTTATTAGGCTAAAACCATAAATATTGATAAATATTAGGAAAGAGTAGAAGCGATGAGAAATTAAATTGAAAATAAAATTGATTAAAACAGTGAAAATAACAACGTACTGAGTTAATTGCTTAAATACCCGGTATATACTGAATTTATGAAAAAAAGTTTCAAACTGTTGAGTTGTTTGATTTTTAAAAAAGAAATACTTTTTTTGCTCAATCTCTTACGATTTCAAAGATAAGTTTAGCCCATTTTATCCAAACATGGTCCGATTTTGCGCATTCTCGAACTTGACCTTACCCTTTAACTTAAGAACAGACATATGAAAGTATCTCTTTTCAGCTTGCTTTACATACTTTGCAGAAATGGACTAATTAGGTCATTTTATGAATACCTATAACAAAAAATTTTTTCGCGATCAATATTTTCAATCGTTACAAAGTCGGGACTAAATTTAATATACTCTGGTATATATACTATACTATACCGGGTATAAAAATGTTTAATATACCTACTAAATTTTTATGTATATTTAATATTATTAAACTACTTTATTTTACAATTGTTTTCAATTTTTATGACGGTTTTGTAGCATACTATCAAAAATAACAGTACTTGTATGAATGACTAATGGAATTTGTAAAATAAAATATAACGACATATATATATATATATATATATATATATATATATATATATATATAGGTGAACGACAAGATTTACTACATTATGGTGGATACGTAATAATATTGAAATGGAAGCGTGCTTCGATTTGATAATATATGCATTTTTTTAAATAAAAATGACAGCTGCTCGTGTAAAACGATATTAACTGGTGACATTACTGTAAAAACAATAATAATATGCTGATTCATAGACTAGAAAAATACATCAGATACGTTAATGTTGATTAAATTGAAAGAAACGTCTGATATCTTGAAAACCGTTAATCGATTTGAATTTTAAACAACAGCATCGCTTTCCAAATTAGCTTAAAACGAAGTTTATATCAAAATCGGGTGCAAAAAAATTATCTCCAATTTTTGCGAGTTTTAAGGGTACCCTTTGGAAAACATGCGAAAAAAGTGAAGAAAAATTGTATTCTCGATTTTAATAATAATCATTTTCTGACCAACATTTATCAAAATTTTCCCATATTTATCGTGATGGAAAACCTTCATAAGCATAATAATAATAATAATGATAATAACAATTAGAAAGAGGGGTACCGAAAACGGGTCCCTAGCACCTAGACCAAGGGGTCCTCAGTGACCTCCTTGAGAACAATCTGTCACCCGAAGGCGAGACGAGACCTTTGCGAAGGCGAGACGTCTCCGGGTAAGAAGGGCTATTTTAAGCTGATGAAGCTATAAGATTCTGTCGAGGACAAACGCCACACAGAAGGCCCACAATTTCTCCGCCGGAATTGCTCCCGGGATTGATGGATCCAAAGTTTCGGACCCAAACATTTTATATCTGACACCCTGCAGAATTCTGCAGGTGCATACAACATGTATGGAGGTTTCATCGTCCTCCATACAGGCCCAACAAGTCCAATCATCAGAAATCTCCAAATTATGAAGGTGGTAGTTCAATCGACAGTGCTCTCTCAAGAGCCCCACCACCCTTTTCAACTGCATTCTATTGAGCTTCAACCGAGCACAGTTAAACGGCCTAGCTGTGTGCTTATGCACACCTTCACAAGCATAGCCGGTTATTTTGTTCATGACCATACTTCAACAGTTTAGTTGATTAACCGCCCCATTAATTTTGATTGACTAAAACTGCCATCGCCGGGATTCAAACCCGTTACCTTCCAATTCCAAGCAGGCAGACCGTTAATATAATTTATCATATTTAACCAACGCTCCCACCATAGTTACACTAAAATAAATAAATTTTTATTTATTATATTTTACCAACGCCACCAAAAGTGTAATTTCTATTTAGTGGCATATTTCCAAAAAAACCATCATGTGAGGTTCATCTATATGCTGCCATATTATTTTATTGTCATTAATAATAGAAGTTGGTGAAAAGTGAGTCCGAAGATTTGCTTACGTAGTTATTATAGGTCAAATTAATAAAAGCGTGTGTTTGTTTGATTTTAAACATTGATGTCATAATAAATGTTAAAAAGAAACGAAACAGCTAAAGCATTTTAATGTTCTAAAAAATTTACCTATTTAAATTAATATTTAAAAATTTACACATGTAATTGCTACTTACAAATTAATAATTATCAATTATAATAGTCAGACATTTTTCATTAAATATCATGTAATTAAATAATTTCTACACCGATATTGAGTTTTTTTTTCTTTATATATATATATATATATATATATATATATATATACAAAAATATATATGTACAAATGTGCTTACTAAACATAATAATTATTAAGTATAGCAATGCATTCAAATATGTTATAGATTTTAATAACTATTTGATGTATATGTTTTCGAAATTACATGTTTTTGTTATATATTATTTGTATAATACGTTCGCATACCTTAAATTCAATACAAATTCAGTACACATTTTATTGAACTTAAAAAAATATACCGAAGTCATATTTTTGTGAGTACAGGGTGTACTCACAAACATATTTAGAAAAATTCTTGATACAATAGTTGCTCATATTTTTGTTAGAAACAATTTTGTAATTTAAATTTTTGATCTATATCGTATTCTTTGACTGAAACGTACACATGGTGAAGTTAATAACTACTTGATGCAGTTGAACTTGCATTCTGTGCAAGAGTGCACGAGTGCTTCAACGCATACCTGCAGAATCCCCGGAATGCCCGACTTGTTGTGGAGTACTGGAGGGTGCAGAATACGCATTCGTTTAGTGACCACGGTTTCTCAGTCATAGAAAAAATTTGGAAGGAGTACTAGAAACAACAGAAAGATGGGAAGCAACGAGTGATTTCGCAATGGAAATCTGGAAAGATATCTGTTAAGAGGAACGCAGAAGTTCCTGCAGCGTAGTAACTGGAGATAAACTTCCTATAATGGAGGAAGAGCCGACGGGTTGAGGCTGTTCCTTTGAATTAATGCCTAGCGATGGTTCCGTGAGGACAAAATAATGACCAATGACGATCAGACGTGTAAGGTTTTACTTGGTTGGTATTTAAGCCGAGTTCAACACATTGTGCGTCAGAAGCATTTCTCCCCATAAAAAAACATACATACATACATACATACATACAGACACGGTAAAATCTCAGTAAAAAATCTCAGTAAATTCTCGGTAAAATCTCAATATCGATTTTCAGCATCGAAAACAATATTCTACGTATATAAAGATAAAAATATTAATTAAGTTTTTAAATTACAAATATTTGAAATTTTGGTAAAAAATATATTTATTTGATAAAGATATTTAAAATATTAATAATTATAATTAACTTAAATTAAATAATTATAATGGATTTTTATCAAATCACGTTCATCACAATTACAATTCATTACAAAATATTAATTTCAGATTAAAAATGATATACGTCAATTTAAATTTTGTAGTACTTTTTGGAGTTGATATAAAAAGAACTACGTAAATACATAAATTTTGTGTCGACTATTAAAAAATAAACATTTAATAAAATAATAAGAAAAATTTTGTAATACTAATATGTATATTTATGATAGAATAAAATCATGTTTCTGTAGGCTAAAAATTGTGAAAACAAATGCATTGAGGACGTTAAGAACTCCAAAGAAACTCATCTTAATCTCTTACAAGTATAAATAATATTAAAGAGAACTCTAGGATTTTTCAAAATAAATTTCGATTTTTGCACCAATTTTCTAGGAAATTGGGGCAAAAATCGAAATTTATCTCTTACAAGTATTTTCGATAGAAAATCACTTCGAAAGAAAATCAGTGTTGTCCTTGAACTAAAAAAAAAAAAAACAATAATGTTAAATAATGTTAAAAACATTTATAGGTTAATCTAGATGAGTTAATATTTTTAAACATTTTCTTGGAAAATTCATGTACTACAAATGAAAGTATTATTTTAGTTTGTTTTTTTAACAAAATGCTAGCCTTGATATGTTACATGTAAGCCATTTTTATACCCAGTATAAATCTGTCTGACAGGGGCGGAACTTAAGATTTCATCCTTCTAGAAGTAGTTTCAAAATTTTTCACCAGAGTGCATGCTTAAACCTTGTTGACGGAATAGTACAACGTGAGGCTTGGGACTAGAAATAAAAATATGCTAGCTCTATTTTATAATTTATCCACCAGAGAGCATACCCAAGTGCTAGAGTTCTCAAGACTAATATTATAAAGCTGAATTTTGTTAGTTTGAACGTCAAATCTCGATTTGAAAAACTCATTTTACGTTCGATAGCCCGTTTATTGAGGAAGGTTGTAGGCTAGTAAGAGATTGCGTTTAATGCATTTGTGCCACGTGGCAGCTTCACAAAAACCTAACTTTTAAACGATGCGAGAAAATCTTTAAATATAAAAAAATGTTTATCTAATATAAAACAAACAACTTTTGTATGATACATTTGTTAATACACCAAAGAGTTAAGGCAAAATTTCAGTGCGAAGACTCTTCGAGCAGATAGTATAATATATACTAGAAATTCATTAAGTCTAGTCCTGACTTTTTTTGAAAATATTGATCGCGGATAAAATTTTTTTTCATAAATAACCTAATTAGTCTATTTTCGCATATCCGTCAGTGTGTCTGAATGTTTGTCAACACAATCATTAAAACAACGTTAAGAGATAACGAGCTGACATTCTGCAACACACTAAAAACAATGATTAAATAGTTAAGTGTAAAAGCTTGGAGCATTGTATTGGAATTAAATCATCATCGCATAATGTTCTCAAAGAAAATACAAAGCACCGTTTGCTTTTTAGTGCCTTACCTACTATTAATAGTTTGTATTGTAATTTTTTTTTTAAATACAAATTTTTTACACTTGTACTCACATTGATGTTGTAATTCAACGCAAACATAGCCGCGAGGCATGGCTTGTTAAGTATATTTTTAATTTTTATATAATTGACTATTAATATTTTTATTAGTCATGCTTATAGGTGAAGCCAAAATTGTTTACCAACGAATTCACGTTTTATATTTCATAAAAAGTTCATATTAATTAATGATTTAAGTTAATGAATTTCAACCGAAGTACTTTTAGTAATTAAGTTTTATTTTTTATGTAGATGAAAACTTAATTACCAATATCAATAAAAAAAATTACATTATGGCTTTTTTAACAAGAAATATTTTACCCCTGTAATTTTTTATCCTTTTGGTTTCCATAAAAATATCAATTATGGATGAAACTACTTAAATCCGAGATTATTCTTTTTTAACCTACTGCAGTCCCTTTTTTGAGGGACTAAAGAAGGAAATTCATAATTTTTTTCCTCATTATCCGTAGAGAAAATTTACAGATTTTCCATTTGCTTGTATGCTGAGTTAAACTGGGTTCACTCTATGTAAGAATGATACCTCACCGCTACCAGTTCAATTAAGATCTATTAGTAATATTGTCACATCACTTCAGGTTTCATAACGGAAAGCGTACAATAAATTAGTTACTCAAACTTGATTTTCATTAACAAAACGTAAATTTTTTTGATAGATTGGCTTTTTTTTTAATAACTCCCTCCCTTTGAAAGCAGCAACAGAAGTCTGCAAGCATGGCTGGGTCCCATCTGGCCTGATAACGCCTCTCAAATAAGCTAGGATAATTAACACAAAGGCGCGGCATTTTTGTACACAGAAAAAAAAAAATTTTTATGATTATCCTCAAACAAGTGTTGCGCAGAGAAAATAAAAAAACACTAGATGGGATTTCAAAATAAGATATCATTTTCATTTGCAAAATAGGTGTATCTAATACGAATCACTATTCGATATACGGTGAATTTTGTAGTGTTACATAGTTTTAAAAGCGAGTTAATTTCGTACATTACATAAATTTAATGATTCTATCCTGATATTTGAAAGTAATATCCAAACCAAAGTTATGAAATCCCATACAGGCCCCATATAATATATGTTTTTGTGCAAAAATGAATTGATTAAATTATGAACACAATGGTTCAATTGGCAACAAATTATCTAGGTGAAGTTTACAGTGTATAATTTATTATACACATACTTATATTTATGAACAATAATTGTTTACAATTACCTACAGATAAATTAACATACCTAATTACAATAAACAATTTAAGAATAATTTGTATCTACCTCCACCTAAAAAGATTAAAATCGACGATTATTCGTATAATGTTTTATAATACAGGTTTATAGTAAAATACCATCAACGTCAAAAGTCGAGCTAAAATTCCAAATTTTTATAATTGATTTGTGCCTTATTTATTCGAATTTCGGAAAAATGTTTCGAATAAAAGTTGTTAGTATGGTTATAATGAACAACTTTTATCCGAAGCATTTTTTCGAAAACCGAATAAGTAAGGCACAAATCAATGACAAGGTTTTTTAATTTTAGCTCGACTTTTGACGTTGATGTACATTGTATATACGCCGAGTCAAACAAGTTTTATAAGTTGTTTATATGGTGATGTCATACCATCATTTATCATTTGTTTATTTAGTACTATGTATATATCATGGAGACTATATAAAGGAGATCTAACTCAAACGGGAAAATTGACAAAATATGACAACGAAATGATAGAAGTTATATTTACTTTTTATGCCGCTAGGGTCGCTAGTTGTTGATAGGAACTCATCCGTACTGAAGTGAAATACCGTACGTTTAGTTTACATCTTCGCATAGCAGATCTCCCACGAGTATGAGAGAGTATACATTAAGCACATGTATACATTGTATACATTACACATGTATACATTAAGCAATGTGTATGAGAAGGAGGTCTTAATGTATACATATGTACTCTCTCATACTCGTGGGAGATCTGCTATGCGAAGATGTAAACTAAACGTACGGTATAGTATAATAAATAGAAATGAAGTAGCCAAAGGTAACTGGTTTTATTTCGTGATTATTTTGAAGTATGAAATTTGTTTAAAAAAATTTATTTAATAAAAAACTGTTTAAAAAACATTTAAAATGGGAAGAATTTGTGCAGTAGACAATTGTAAAAGTGGTAGGGCTTGTGACAATAAGCAACGGGATCAATTGGGTTTAAAAAACCAGGACTTTTTAAAGTACCAAAAGCGAGTATAAATATTCCAAAATTAATTAAATTGTATGACATTATATTAAATATTAATTTTCAGCATTATTATTAATAAATAAAAGTTTAATTTAATATTTGATTCAATAATTTATTTTCATTTTTACAATTCCAACATTACAGGTTACTATTTAATTATTTGATGTTTTTTTTTTATTTTTATGTAATTATTTTGCGAATTTTAATTATCACTTCAACTTCAACTAATTTCTTATTGAAAAATTGAAATTACTTATCATTTATTTAAAAAAATATTTTATTGGAAAAATACTTTGGCTGGAAATAATTTTTATAACACTATAAATGCGTAATGGTTTTCAATTAAAACTCGCGCCTTATACTCTCTGTTCTGTTTCCGGTGCCGAAGGAACACTACTGACATCTTATTTTGGCCAATTATTTGTTTACATGGAGTTAGGTATCCTTGTTTAGTGTCTATGGTATATATGATCATATCAAATATATATGGGAGATACATCGATTCATTTAATTGTAAAGATTAAAAATACATCATGAAAGTAAATACGATTTTAATTTTGTCATGTTAATTTTTTTTAAATGCTTTTACATGGAAATCTGGAAGTATGTACGTACTTCAATGTTATTACGTAAGCCTTAATGTTAGCACAAACTCAAATTATTTTTAGGGTTACCAACTCAAAATTTTAGAAAATCCGGAGACTGATCTCATCATTCCGGAGATATTTACTGACGTACGTAATTACTAAAAAAAAAAACTCATTTGATGAGGATATTTCCAAAAATCAGATAAACTAATTAGCTATTTATGTACGTATGCGCAAGCGTAAACATTCAAAATAATGCTCAGTACCACCTCACTCTGTGTAAAAAGTTAGTATTGTAACTATATTATGAGCAACTTTCAATAGTGAGAACATTATAAATAAACACAAATTTTTCGCGATAATAATTTAAATAATTATTCATAAACAATTAGTTTTTTCTTTTCATAAGAATGAAAAAAAATCCGAAGAATATTTTTTTAAATCTGGAGTCCGGAGAAAACTTAATTTTTCCGGAGTCTCCGGTCTAAAACTGGGTAAACCTAACGCGCCTATCCAAAATAAGTTAATTGAGCATAATAGTTAAAGGTTAGGTTAGGATGTAGCGGCTGTCCTGAATGGAACACACTTAGACCGTGAGGTCCATTGTGATACCAAAATAAAGCGCTGACTCATTCTTGCCACTACTCTTGAAACCATTTGGAGCTGTTCAAATACAGCAAGAGGGTTTTGACGCCGATATACTTTAGCTCAGAGAGGTCGTCAAAGAATTGTAAACCCAAATGAGCGACTTTCGTCATAGTAAGGCCCAGCTCTTGTTACTTGAACAATGACAGAAAAAATGAGTCATCGTCTCTTTCTCCTCTTCATAGTGGAATCTCCTGCACAGCCAGCATCCTGTGCTGGTTGCTATAAGTGTATAGGCTCCGTAGATAATTAATAGCTTCGGAGCGTCTTGAGTTGTATTCTGAGCAGATGTCCTTGGTATTACCGCAAGGGCGTTTCTCCCGTCACCTGCTTATTGGCTTGCCTAATATAGTTTCTTTCAAGAGTAACTTGCAGAAGTACCCCTAGATGATTTGGGGTGCTCGTGTCCGGTGCTAGCACAGTCGGCACTACAGTTCTCCGGAATTTTTTAGAATGTTCATTCAATGAACTTGTAAAGTAGATGTTTGTTATATTAAATAATTATTATTTAAATAAATAATAAATATATATAAAAGATATAATTGATCTTTATTAATTAAAATTGATCTTTTTAATTTGATTTATGAAATGTTATTATTTTAATATGTAAATTACCAAGGTTGTTAACATTCAAAACAACCGTGATAATAGAGGGAAGTTATAGTTGAAATGCAACAGATAAAAATGAAGAACAAAATTATAATAATAATTTAATGATGAAGCGACACCGTTACAAACTATTATCGAATGCTTATGGTATGAGCCTGGCTCAGACTTAACTAATCGGTCTGTTTTTGTTGTTGTTGTATTTTTTAAGAAATAAATCGACAAGACGTTTCTAAGAATATGTTAAGAGCTGTACTTTACTCCAATGTAACCAATATAAATCAATTAGCTAGGCAAATAAAATGTTTAAAAATTAATTAGTAAGGTTTTATATTTTGTAATAAAAACATAACCAAATATAATTTATTATTTTAATATTTACAATCATTAATATGTATTCTAATATAAAGAGAAATATACTTTATTTTTAAATTTGGTGTGAGCAGTCACCTCAACCTCTATATACAGCTTACATTTTTAAATACATATTGGTGTGACAGTTTCACATGATATATGGTGTCATGCACGGGCGTAGCTGTAGCTTTTAGATGGGAGTGATCCTATAATGCAGAAAGGTAAACTATTTTTATACGCTTTTTATTAGTTTCACCTGTATGTATGTATGGATGTATGTATGTAACCGACCCTTTTGGGCTCGATTTTCTCCTACTTTGAACGATCAGATTTAATTCAAATTTTGCACACCTGTCAAAGACCGATGACAATGCAATAATTCGATTAAAATATCCGATTATCCTAATTTGATTCGCCAGGATTCATCAATTTCTTTCCGCATCCTTTGCATGAGAGTAAGAGAGATAGAGCTAGTGCGCGAACTTCAACTAAAAAATGAAAAATAAAATTTAATAAATTTAGATTAAGAAAAGTGTAAATAAGAAACAAATGTATATTAATGGAATAACTATTGACACTATGCACCCCACGCTTTTTTCCATTAATATACATTTTTTCTATTTTTTAGTTGGATTTTCTATAAAAGCGTGTTTTTTTAATTTTTTTAAACTATTATTTATTTGTCCGAGACTTATGTCCGAGACTTTTACGCCACAAAAAAAGCAGATATCTACACGCCAATAAAATCAAGAGACAATTCTGTGATCACCAAAAAATTAGTTAAAACGACAAAATCATTCTAGTAGCCCACAGTGGGACAGTAGTTTTGCTCTTATATTTGCAAGCTCTAGTCATAGAAAACTTAATTATACAATTTGAATATTCTACTACTTTTCGATCTCGAAATATCCTATTAGCACACACCCACGCACAGATCAATGACCATAAACGGTACAACTGGGAACCATAAAATGTAAATATAACAGTGAAAACTCAACATAGATAGATAGATACATCTTGGGGTCTAAAAAGTATTGCACTTCGACCTTATGGTCCATTGTGCTCCCCCTTCTACTTCAATCCGACAAGTATCCTGTATCTGCTGTAACCTAGAGGTTCGCAGTCAAAGATAATGTGGCTGGATGTTTCTTCCTCCTCGCCACACAATCTGCACACAATGGACCCGTTATGGAGTCCCATTGTGTGTAGATGCTTCCGCAGGGGATAATGTCCGGTAATTAATCGGGTAACCCTCCGCCGTTGCATCCTGTTCAGCTTCAGTGCATCGAGAGATAACCTCTTGCCGCGGTACTTTTTCCCAGTGATCACGGTGTTTAGCATTTGACCACTCGTTGATCACATCGTTATTGCTTTGTATATAGAGGTAAAAAATTAAATAATTATTCTTAAATATAGAAATACTTTTGATTCTTTGAATTTTGTAAAATAATAATTATAAATAAAGATTTAATTACGTTCGTGTCGTTCTCCAACTGTTACTTTTTTTTTAAATACAAGGTTAAAAATCACCACCAGCTTCAGTAACCTCATGTTAATCTAAATATTATAGTCCAAGCAGGAATCGTAAAAAACGGTCCCCATTTTATTAGGGCATGAAACTTTCAGAAAAGATTGTGCATATGGTGACTTCAATCACTTGCCTAGGCAACTCTGCAAGAACCTGATCCGTCAACGAGGCAAACATCAACCAAATCTTTTATCGTACATAACTTTTTATCTACACTATGTTTAATTTACATCTTCGTATCATAGATCCCACGAGTGTGAGAGAGTACATATGTACATATACATTATGCAATGTGTATGAGAAGGAGGTCTTATAGGTTTGATAAACAAGCATATTTTTCATAACTGTTCGAGTGGTCACCTATAAGACCTCCTTCTCATACATATTGCTTAATGTATATGTACATATGTACTCTCTCATACTCGTGGGATCTATGATACGAAGATGTAAACTAAACAGACGGTATAATAATTACGAGAAAAACACATAATATTTTTTTTCATAAAATTTTCAAAAACTTTTGTATGCAACTTTTGATACTTTTTTATCATATCTTATTCTTTTTAGTCTTTAGTTCATTGGTATATACCATCATATAGTAATAACTTGCAAGATTTGTATGCAGTCCTTGGAATTCCTAAAATAGGCTCTCGGCCTACGAAGGGTATGCCGACTCCCTTCTTTGCCAAGGCATCTGCTTTTACGTTTCCTTCGAAACCACTGTAACCCGGCACCCAGATAAATTTAACATTGTTCCGTTTTGCCAGCTCCATTAGTTCCTCCAGACATTCTTTGACTGCCCCTGAGATGACCTCAGTTCCACACAAGGCTTTTAGAGCAGCTTGACTGTCCGAGAGAATACATACGTTCTGGTTTATGTAGCCTCTACGTAGGTTTTCAAGGACACAAGCCAGTATGGTGTAGACTTCTGCTTGAATGACCGTGGCATATTTCCCCTAGTTGACAGTTTTTAGGTCTCTCACCGTAGATTCCCGCCTCGGTTCCTTCTACAGTTTTGGATCCGTCTGTATACCAGACGATTCCTTTCTTGAGATAGGGTGTCCTTTCTTTCCGTTCGCATGTCCCTATCACAGACTACAGTGAAAGGTTTTGTGACGGAGTATATTTTGGGAAGTATATCTGTGCCCATTTCAAAAACGGGGTCTGAGATGATTGATGGTCCCACGATCCTTGCATGTTCAACAAAGCAAGTTACATAAATCTCTGTTTATTTATTTGTTGGTTTCTTCGAGCATCACGCAAAAACAACTGGACCGATTTTGATGAAACTTTTAAAAGCTTATGATTAGAGTTAAAAACTTGGTATGTATTTTATCTTGCTACGAGAGAAAAAAATTCGCTGAAATAGAAATTTTGGTAGAATTGTCTAGATAACTATTAGTAGAAGTGGAAGCAGTTATAATTTTAGTCTTAAAATGACAGGAGCCGGAGATATAACAATAAAACGCGAACGAAGCGGCACGTATAAGCTAGTATTTTATAAATGAATGCATACGTCAGTTGTAGAGATATTGAAAACGCTATTTTGTTTTGGTCCAATAATTTTTACTTTCAATTTTACATTTCATACGGACTGTCTACAAACATGAAAATAATGACATCATTTCTTTTTTAAATTAAAAAAAAGTAGATAGAGGGTGGGAAGAATAGTAGTAGGGTAAAGCATGATTGTCATCTAGTTATTGTGACCTGAAATATTTAGTAGGAACAGTAATTTCACTACAATTCAATGTTTATTTCTATTAGATTGCAGATAATTGTTTTATCATTATAACGAGAGACAAAAAATTAATTGTTACAATTTTAACCACCCACAAATACGGTCGATATTTTAGTCAAATTTTTCCAAAGATATGGAAGAAAATTTTATATTACAATATTGTTCCTTATTTAAACAATAGCAGCACAATAATTAATTACTATTAATACGAAAAATTAACTCATCCGCCAGGTATCGAATCTTGAACATCTGGTTATCGCATCCATTTCGCTTATCGTTACACCACGGATGATTAGCTTAATGAGTCGAATTTTTCATATCATTTTTAGCATTACTTTGAAGGCAACTACAAGGTTATTATTCTAACATATTATTTATGTGTATACTTAAACGTCACAATCTATACCAATATCAATCTTCAGTACGGTTACGAAGACACAAGTGTGAAAGAACAAGCGTATACTATATAGACTAATACGTCATTGAATTAATATGAAAATATTTATTTTCATATTACATTTATTTTCGTTTAGTATATCTTAACATATTTGTTTCAAATAAAATGTAGGCTAACTTTGCGGAAGAAGGCTTGGAGGGCTGAGGATTTGTTCTTACCAGTAAAATAATCATGCTAAAGAAATTATTTATTTCTTCGCTGTCGAATTATACCCGGTATGTGTATAATATATACAAGATATATTAAGTTAGTTTGAAACGGTAGAAAATATTGATAGAAAATTTTTGTATAGGTGTTGTTCATACATAAAACGACTCAATTTGTTCATTCCCGTGAATGGGTAAACTCGGATTGTGCATTCCCTTCGTCTGGGAGGAGAATATTTATCTTCGAAATCGTGAGAGATAAAAAAGATGAATTGAATCAATATTTAATCCTATTTAAAAAATAAACCACTTTTTTTCGTAAACTGAATAGTTTCGTCAGATATTCAGCTCAAACTTGTGTAATTACTCTTGATTGTAAACCATTAATGTGAAAAACGTTTATGTACAGCACCTTTATACACTACTTTGTATAAAGGTGCTAAAACGGTTGTAAAAAGTACACTAAAAGGTTCACGAATTGATAATGACCTCGGTGTATACTGGGAATTTAAGTAGTTAACTCAGTTAGTTGTTACTTTCACTTGTTATATCCAGCATATGTAAATATACAAGGTATATTTACATAAACTCAGTATATACTGGGTATTCAAACAATTAACTCAGTTAGTTGTTTCATTACTTGTTTTCAATTAAGTTTATATGTTAAAAGTATAATATGCTAAGATTGTTAGCAACGCAGACTCAATTTTACTAAAAATTTCGCCAGCGCATTTGATTCATTGCATTTAATTTATCTGTAATGATTTAAACATAAAGAAAGTTTCATTTGACGCATTTGCATTTTTATTGATGATCATTTCTAAAACATTTTCTTTGTTTGTTTCAAATCATTTTAAAATTATTTCTCATGACTTTTGAATTTGACTATTCATTGCTTAATTTTGTAAAATTATTTGTATATAAATAAAATTTTAAAATTATTTGTATAAATAATTTTTTTTTTTTTTACTAATCATGTGAATTATTGTAGTAAATCTTTGAAAAATCTTTTATCTAAATTATTTTTGGGTTAAGTGAAATTTCTCATACTGGATATTCTAAACGGTTATTTCAGTTTTATAAACAAACATAAATTAATTAAGTAAATCATCTATTGTAATTTATTAATTAGAGAAAACAA
Source organism: Nineta flava (assembly GCA_963920215.1). NCBI lineage: Eukaryota > Metazoa > Arthropoda > Insecta > Neuroptera > Chrysopidae > Nineta > Nineta flava. The sequence goes on along the minus strand of OY986041.1, from coordinate 99,775,750 downwards.
ATGATTTGCTTTTAAATATAAATAAATAATTATCATCGAATGAAGAGTATATTACAAATTTTTAGTTTTCTACTTATTAGATACTCTCTTTTGAATGGTTATAGAAGCCCATCATTTAACCACAAGACATACTATAGCCGAATTTTCACTGTCTCGTAGTGTTGTTCATTTTTATCGCATTGTCGCTAGTGTCACTCGACAATTGTGCACACAGCCAATACATAGATTTGTAGTGTCATTAAATTCCACATCAAATGGTATCATTCCATGAAATTATCTTTATTAAGAATTTTTTAATAATTTATTATTACTTTTTTAGCTTTTGAAGTCGGTTTTTTTTGTTTAAATTTTATTTTTCACCTTTGTAATTAATTTTATAGCGTATTATTTTATGTTGTCTTTTTTGTTTTAAAAAAGTTCTTCCTAGTAATGAAGACATTACAACATTCTGAAATATATGACCTTTTTTTTTAAATATACAAAATTTTAATCATATTTTATTTGAGTCTTGAATAATATAATAAAAACCGTGAATAGACCGATTATTATTTATATTAGATAGATAGATTGTAGCGGCTGCCCTGGACGGGTACACTTCGACCATAAGGTCCATTGTGATGCCTAAGGAATTAGGATGTGAGGATGAGAGTAGATTAGAAGGAATTTTTGTGTGTAGACTAGGAATTGGTAGGATGTGTGGCCGCAGCCGACTCTGATAGAAACTATGCCGATATTCATCTGGAGTTCGTGAAGGAAACTGCAGAAAACCTTCACAAGCATAGCCGGTTACTTCGTTCTTGTCCATACGCCGACAGTTTAGACAATTAACCGCATTTTTTTTCTTATTATTTGACAAACTGCCAGTTCCAGGTAGACATAACGACTTGGAGCGCTTGGCCACTTGGACGGTTAATTATATTGGACAAACTGTATTTGGCAAAATGCTTCTATACCAATTAAATCTCATAATAATTTATTTATGAGAAATAAAATAAAAAATTAATTTCATTAGTAATAAAAGAGACATTTGCAGTTAAATAAAATCAAAGGTTGAAAATAGATAGCATAATAAAAGTAACAGAATTGTTCAAAGATTTGAATCTTAATGTTTCCTAACTACTAAAAAGTAAATACTAAAAAAATATTACATAAGACTTGTATTTGAAATCAACCAACCCATTTGGTTATAAACTTATTTTTCAATTAATTATATACTGTTTAAAAAGTTATTTTATTGACCTTAACTTTTAAAATAATATTGATATCAATGTGTTCATTATATTATATATATATATATATATATATATATATATATATATATATATATATATATATATATATATATATATATATATATATATATATATATATTTATATATATATATATATATATATTATATATATATATATATATATTATATATATATATATATATTTATATATATATATATATATACATATATATATATATATATATGTGTATAAATATACGTATGGAGAGATTGTAAAATAGTGAAGGGAGAGTTTACTCTGTTATGTTACAGGGCCGCCCATGGCACCATCGGATGGAGTAAAATTTAGTCCTGAAAATATATTATGGATCAAAATTTGTATTCCGTATATTTGTGAATGTGAAGTGATAAATTTCCAATACAAACGGGTTGGATCTGACATAAACTCACTAGTCACGTTGAACATAATAACGCTTAGTAAAACTCGAAGGACCACTTTCAAATGGAGAAATATAAAACGCAATTTGTTAACTTAAAATAATTATAAATTTTATATAATATTTAAAAATATGGCGCGTAAAGAATGAATTTGCCCTTTATCAATATTTATCACTGCGTATAGAAACGATGTATATGTATATGTTGACCAAGTTGACCGAACTATATGACTGGAGAAGTTACACTGTTCCTACGCACCCTTCAGTTTCCATTGTTTACATACTCATATTGTTTGTAAACAAATGGATATTTGTTTTATAGTAACAAACAACCAAATTTGTTATACATCATCATTTGTTAGCCACTATCTTACTTAATAATCGCCTCTCTTCAGAAGAGGCGTAACGAAAAATATCTCTAAAACCATTGCACTGAACTTTGAAAAAATGATAGCGTTTTCTTTTTATAATATGTATAATTTTTTATGGATCCTCTGTAGGTATATGTTTTTAAAATTTAATTTTGAATATATTTTATAAAGGTCACCAGACGTTATTAATCAATATTTATTAATATTCGTACACTTCCTATTTAAATAGTATTTCAAAAATGTCTAGAATAAATTAAGAAATTTTTGAGGGATTTTCCGTTATTTTATAAACAAGCTTCGATTAAATGAACTAAAAAGTAGATAATACAATTTTCCCCCCTAGCCATGAATGCGAAGAAGTTGTTTAAATAGAAGCTGTAAGTTCTTCTGATAAAATTTTTATAACGTGTTATATACATAACAATTTATTGTATTATTGGGCGAGATTTTTCATAGATTTTATGGGCATAACTTAAGCCTTAATCACACTTCAAAAAATTTATTTAGTCTTTTTTCTGACGAAAAGAATCAGCGATTTATTTAAAACTACAAATTTTGTGAAATTATGTAAAAGAAAAATTACATATATCTAAAAATAGATACTTGAAACAAGTTTTCTAATAAAATTTTTTATAATAAAAAGGTCATTTGATAAAAGTAAAAAAAAAAACATCTGATATAAGTACAAATGTAAATTGTACGGCCTCTTAGCTGAGAAAATGAAAGGAAAACAAATGAAAATAACAACAAACTGAGTTAATTGCTAAAATACCAGGTATATCCTGAATTTATGTAAAAATGTTATTTATTTTTTAAAAAAGGAACATTTTTTGTCTTTACTTTTTTGTTCCATCTCTTACGGTTTCAAAGATGTGCAATTTTTCTCATTTTGCCCAATCATGGTCCGACATTACCCATCCACGAACTTGATCTTACTTTTTAGCCAAGAATACACACTCAAAATTTCAGGCCGTTATAGGGCAAACGGACATGCGGAAATGGCCGAATGAGACCATTTTACCATTTTGTGAACACCAAAAATTCATTAAAATTTGGGACAAAACTTAATATACCCTGGTATATTTACATATACCGGGTATAATAATTAATCATTTATTACCAAATTCATTAAAAATAACAAATTTCTTGAAAGATTAATTCTAACTGGGAATTCGAAAGCATGCAACTAAAAGGGCGGGCGAATGCATAATCACATCCCAATATTGTTGAGTAAGATGATTTTATACAAGTTATGGAACAACTAACTGAGTTATTTGATTGAATACCCTGTATATACTGAGTTGTATATCAATGTTTGAATTGTTAAGAATTTTTTAATTGTTCCACAATTTTTAAAATATCGCTTATGGTTTTAAAGATGGGCCTATTTATCGCTTTCCGAGGAACTTTTGAGCACAAATTATGAGAAAACTATTGAGTTTGTGAAAAAAAATTTCAAACAAAAGTTGTTTATTTTAAAAAGAAGAAGATTTTTCGTTAAACAAATTTTTGTCTATCTCTTACGGTTTCAGAGATGCATATTCCCCTCCCTGGCGGGCGGAAACACGTTCCGATTTTGCCCATTAACTAATTTGACGCACAAAAAAAAATTCAGCTCGTTATCTCTTTTCGTTCTTGAGTTATCGTGTTCACGGACTGACGGACATGCGGTAATGGCCGAATTAAGCCATTTTATGAACATATATGCCAAACCTTCATGCCTAGATTAATTAAGCTTCACAATGTCGTGATCAAATTTAATATACCGTGTATCATGGGTATAAAAATCTGTGATACAAGTCATATTCACAACCAATTTTGAGAATTTTTAACATCTTACGGGGCTATGATTAAGGTTCTGAATAAAAATTTATAGATTTATTAGTAATTTATGGAAGAAGTACATACAATAATGCTAATGACTGACATTTTAATCTTATTTATAGCCGAAAATATCTCTTATATATGTTTGATGCATTCCAAAAATAGAGAAATTTGATTACTGTTGAATAAAAATTAATTCAGGTTTAACTATATCTTTGAATAATAATTCCGAGTACCTAGTCCTGAATTCAAATAAATATACATTCTTAATAAATAATTTGAAAGTTCATTGACGTAATTTTATAATAATATTTATAGTATTACTGCCATTATGAATTATGAACAGCATAATAGATATAGATAGGCATAGAGAGTTATTTTTGAAAAGGTGTGGTTTATTTCATATTGGTCATTGATTCTACCATAACAATATGAAATTCTGTTTCAAGGAAGTTCGATCGAACCATATGGAAAACGAATTTTCCAACTGTGAGATTTACAAATTAGTATTTATAAAAATAAATATTTTTGGATATATTATGGTCCGGGAGACCAAAGGGTTTTTTCAGACACTGCATGAATTCAGTATATACCGGGTATCTAAACAATTAACTCAGTTAGTTGCTATTTTCATTTGTTATTCATTAAAGTGTGATGTTTGAAAGTGAAAAAAACACGAAGATAACTTATCAGTCATAAAATTAGTCAGTCATACTTGTCAGTCCGGGAGACCAAAGGGTTTTTTCAGGATGATGAACATCAAGCTGGTACTTTGTAAGTAGCTTCGTTTTGACGTCCAAGACGTTAAGACGTCCAACTTATTTTATTATGAAATTTTGGAAAACGGTATCGAAATTTTCTGGAAGGCGTTGAACAATGAGGATGGGAGACTCGGAGTTCATTCCATTGAATTTGTAGGACGAAATTTTTTCCTTTTAAATGTGTTTCGAAGTCTTAAAAAAAGCATATTTTCTCTAATTTTTTTCTAATATAATAAATGAAATATTTTATTCAACCTTTAAACATAACAAAGATAAACATTTGGCAAATATTTGGGAAATTTCAAAATTTTGAAAATTCAGCCATTGGAACCTCATTTCCTGTGACCCCTTAAAATAATGTTCCCTTGACGACTACGACGACTATAAATTTATCCGAAATTAAAAAACCAAATTATCGAGTTTTATACAAAAAGGTACTATTTTTGGTATAATTTGCACCACGTATTGCCTTGTAAAATTAGTTGTAATAAAAAAAATCCTTCGTTCAAGGACTAGCCAATCTTATCTTGAAGAAATGTGCAAAATTTGAACAAGATCGGATCATTATTTTTTTGAGAAATCATGCCAACGGACTTCAAAATAGAGTTTGGAGAAAAACGCGAATAACGTCAGACAAACAATAGCTAAGAAGCTGCCTGAATATACTTGCCATGGCTCTATCTCCAAGAGTTTCACGCTAATTGACTTAAAACTTTGGGATAATATTCTAGATATATTGTACTATTTAATAAAATAATGAAACAAATCCATTTTTGAAATTTCCAAACCCATTGAAACCCGTAACTTTAATTTAACTCTTTTAAATTAGGATCCTATCAAAGTTTGATTAATATTAATCTAATTGACAATTTGAAATGATTTCAATAAATAAAATAAGCGGGACTGATTTTAACGCTTTTTATTTAATTAATATTTATCTTTTAATCAATGATTATCTTCAACTTAATAATATGTAAATAAAAAGGAATATTCATAAGCAGACATAACCTTGAAATTCATTTTAACAAAAAGTAATAAATCAATATTTAAATTATTATTATAAAATGCATATTTGTTAACAAAAATTAGTATTCAAATTATAATAACAGCATTTTATGCAGTTTTTTTTTTAAATTCTTTTAATAATGGTTAGTAGTACCTATACATTATTTGAGGTGCGTTTCTCATGCCAAGGTTTTATTGTTCCAAATTATATGTTTTAAGTAGATATTTAACTGAATTTAATTCACGACATACCAAGTTATATTAATAACTTTTTTGTTGTTGTTAATTTCCGTAATTTCATATAACTATTTATTCAACATTCTAAGAGTGCTTTCATGCACATCGGTAAGTCTGCAAAATTAGTTCGAATGCAAAATTAGTTCGGATAACGCCAGCAGATGTTGCAACCGTTGAACACGACAATCGGATACCAGGCCAATCTTCCAGTTGTTGATTTCAATGCGTGTTAATGTTTTTTGTTCCTTAAGACAAGGAGGACATCTGGTAACAAGAATTGGAAACAGAGTAGTCAGACTCAACAATAGTAGTCTCATATGTGTTAATAGGGTTGTCTTGTTAAAATAAGCAAAAAATTATTATTTTATATCGAATGGTTCGTTCCTTGACGAAAATCCATTATAATTATTAAATAAAACAAATATTTGATATTTTCGTAAAATCACTCTATTTGACTAGTTTCGGAGCACCGTTCCTTCTTCAGAAATAAAAAATGGCATTTTTATTTAATAATCTTAATGGACCCATTCAATACAAAACTGGAAACAGGCTCCAAAGCAGTCTCTGGTCAGAGAATATTTAAAATTAATTAAAAAAATTTGCTTTGATTTCACAAAATTTATGGTTTTTCAGCAATTGCCGTAAATTTAATGTGTGCCCCAAATATATATATAATAATAATTATTTTGTTAATGAAACTAATCTTTTTTTATGAATAATTAACAGTGCTAATTAAGGTATGAACTTATTACCAAGAAAAACGAAATATAGGACATAAATTGTAGTGTTTGTGGATGCTCAAGTAGAGCAAATACCGTCTTCACTTTTCGATTTCATAAATTTCGTATATTTGGTCAACGTCTTATAAATATAATAAAATAAAACCTATTTTGACAAAATGGAAACCCGACTTAACAAAAGATGCACTAAAAAGTAAAAAAATAATTGCATATTCTTGTGCCAATTTTAGTTCACCAAAGCAAAAATTTTTAAATATATATGTACAATTATTGTTATTTTTGGAGGCGGTGTCAACAAAGAGAAATTCACATAACTTTTGGACACCGCCTCCAAAAATAACAATAATTGTACATATATATTTAAAAAATTTTGCTTTGGTGAACTAAAATTGGCACAAGAATATGCAATTATTTTTTTACTTTTTAGTGCATTTTTTGTTAAGTCGGGTTTCCATTTTGTCAAAATAGGTTTTATTTCTCGCTTTTTAGTGACTTTGAAGTTCTATAACTGATTTTATTTGTCTAAATATGGGTAGACCTACTAAACGACCAACTAATTTTTAGTGAATTTTTTTATAACACATTTTTTTTACCCGTTTTTTTTTTTTTTTTGTAATTTTTAGTGCATTTTTTTATAACAGATTTTCAGTTTTTTTTACAAGCATTTTGTTTTTTTTTTGTAAAAATTTTTTTTTTTGGGGTCGGTTTTTTTTTTTGTAAAAAATTTTTTTGAAGTTTGTTTTTAAAAAAATTTTTTTATTTTCCCATTATGAATGAGTATACCCTTTCAAAAAAAAAAAAAAATTTCGCAAAAATCGGTTATCGCATATAAAATGAGGATTTTCCTCAATTTCCCGGAGATCCCCTCATCAGAATGCGATTTGGTGACAATGGGACCAATCGGGAATCAAACCCTTTAAAACAAAAAAAAAATTCAAAATCGGTTCATAAATGACGGAGTTCTGAGGTAACAAACATAAAAAAAAAAAAAAAAATACAGACGAATTGAGAACCATCCTCCTTTTTTGAAGTCGGGTTAATAAAGAGAATTTGAAACAACAAATTGTTTAAAAATTTGGATGAATATTTAAAAAATGCCACGTGATCGAATAACCAAAAATACAGTAGTGTTGTGTCAAATACGAGAATGAAACAATTTCAGCCCAAAAATTTCACTTTGTACTACTCAAAATTTTTACTATAGTATTATAAGTATAACTAATTGTTGAAATGTAGCCTGACTATAGCCGTCATCTTGGAATATGACGTCATCAGTAACTTTACCAATAGCGATGACTATAATTATTTCACTTTATGCTATTCACATTTTCTTTTATATTAGAGATTTCTTTATATTAATGTCTGGTAACTGGTTATAATTTTCTGATTCGGATTAAATGTATTTGTAAAATAAATATGCATTAATATATCGTCGTGTAAGACTTGTATGAACATTTCAATAATGTACATATAACGTCAATATAAGCATAATTATACAAACAATTATTTTGAATTATAAAATTTAATCACGTAATTGTGCTCAAAATTTGAAACCTAAATAAAAATCTTCTAACATTCTATACGTACAGTGTTTTTTTAATTTTATTTTTATGTTCTTGATTCTTCACGACAGAGAGATAGATAATAGAATCAGTATAATATAATACATATCGTAAGTATTTATAAAGATCATCATCGTTTAAGGTAACGGTATCTTATAATATTCTTACACTGTGTTAAGGTCAAGGTCGCCCAAGGCCTTTATTTCTAAGTAATAATAATGCGTTATAATATTACTATATGTATACCATTCTTAAAAATATCACTTTAGTTATTCGGTATTTGTTTATGAAATCTTGTAATATATAGTTAAAACTTTAATGTATCTAAGGATCTAGATAATTTAAAATATTGTAATCGTAAAAACAAAATCGAAAAATAACAATCCAAATCTTGAGTAGTGACAACAATATCCATTACTTAAAAATTTTAAAACAATATCTATACTTCTATAATCAAACCGTTGGCAGGTTCAATTCTGTAAATGGAAAATATTTACAAAATAATGAACTAATTAGGTCATTTTATGAACACCTATACTAACAACTAAAAATATTTTGTTTTGTTTTTTTATTTAAATTAAAATTTTGACTTGTTTATTTGTTTGAAAAAAATGGTAAGCGACCCGTTTTCGACAAAGTTTCACCAAATTATTTTTGTTGGTGGTGAAACTGTCACCATTGTAACGAATAACATATCCTGAGACAATATAAGAGTAATTTTAATAAGATTGATGTTTTAACAAGAATAAATTTGAATGAAAGCAATTTTCACAAGAGCAATTTCAATAAAATTTATTATACTTTAATTTATTTAGTTTAATTTTTTTATTGATTTCGATTTTTTATCTATTTCTAAATGTCAAAGAGTAAATTTCGACTAGTTAATTTATATTGGTGATGACTACTTTGTAGTCGAAATACGTATTTATAATGCAAAAACTAATCTAGGTATTGGGGCGAATTTGAAATTTTATTATATGTATGTATAAAATCAAGAACTTGTAAAGTATAATTATCTACTTTATAATGCGCATTAAATGTTGCATTTTTATATCCTAATGGCTAATCTACAAGATTTACAACCTGTATAGACATTTTTTCAGTAAAAATTATTATTTGTATTTTGAAATATGTAAAAGACTTGTAGTTCGAATGTCGGTAGATGTGTCTTTTTTACTTCGCATTATTATTCGAAAATTTACAGGGCATATTTGTACAGAAATTGAATTGTTTTTATTTACTAATTAAATCAGTGAATATGTTTAAAATGATATTCTGACTAAACATATACCAAAAAAAAAACATGTTTTTAATTTCCAGAATTTATGAGATTTATACAACTATGATTTACGAAATCGTTAATAATTCAATAGTTTAATCTATTATTGATAATTCATATTTACAATGTATACCTATTTACTATTATGTAAAACAGCCAAGTCAAGTTAGCATTGCCACTTTTGAAAATGCGTATTGCATTGAACGAATGAAATAAATGTCTCATTTTTGCCGTGAGTTTTTTTTCTGTTTAGTTTTGTAAAAAATTAATTGACATCCGTATGATTCTTCTATGTAAAACGTGATATTATTTCAAATCAAAAGAGGCATTGGTTTTGATATTTGTTAAAAATAACCTGTCGGAATGGTTCTAATAGTACATATAGTTCCGTTTTTGCCAGTATAATGACGTTGCATTTTTCTTTTTGGCGAGATAGGCACACAATGTAACTTTAAAACACTGTTAGTGGCCCACGATCTAGCAATATGTTACAAAAAACCCTAAGGCAATGGATAGTTTTAGAAAAAGTATAAATAAAACACATGATGCAGATTTTGAGAGTTTTTGTCAAAGTTATCTGCATATAAAAAAATAACTTCCACCCTATTCGATAGTTACCCTTGTAGATGTATATATTTACTTTAAAAAATTGTGAATCTACCATTTCTGGCCTATGTAGCCGAATACCATTCCCCTCATCGCAGTCACGTGACGGAATATAGAGTTTATATAAGTCTAGAACATACCTGCGAATACCACATATTCTGAATTTTCTTCCATAAATAATCACCAACCAGGTCGTTCTAGATGACTATTTCAAAATATTTACAAAACCACTTTTGACATTCGCTTTTGTGTCAATTCCTCATTAAATCATGCCAAAACGAGCATTATCTATTTGATAGTTGCTATGCTAACTTAACAGATATGTTAATATCCGCCTTAAAAGTAACGGATTTTTATTATATATGTCATTGATATAGTAATAATACTTCTTACACACTCAATTCAATATATTTAACTACATATACTAACTATTTGGAGTTGATTGTTGATCGTATAATAGATATTTGGATTATAAACAAATTGAATCTTAAGTGAGAGTAACAATATAATTGGTTTCATAGGAAGTCAAGAGGTTTCCTATTTTCATAGTAATAACTAAAAGTATTAGTTGTTATTCAAAAGTTGATGTTAGTTTTTAAAATTTTACAATTGATTTGTGCCTTATTGGTTCGGTTTTCGAAAATGCTTCAGATAAAACATAATTAATAAATTTCGAAAATCATTTTCAAGATTTGAAAAATTTCAAATATTGAGAAAAATTGTTTTCTCTTCGGATTTTATTAAAAATTATGTTTCTTAACCATTTTCGCCCAAAAAAAACTAAATTTCAGTATAATTGATTATCAGATTTGTAGTTTGTATGATATTGAATGTGTATGCTTGAGATAAAACATAATTAATAAATTTCGAAAATCATTTTCAAGATTTGAAAAATTTCAAATATTGAGAAAAAATGTTTTCTCTTCGGATTTTATTAAAAATTATGTTTCTTAACCATTTTCGCCCAAAAAAAATTAAATTTCAGTCTAATTGATTATCAGATTTGTAGTTTGTATGATATTGAATGTATAAGCACTTCTGGAATCGAAATTTTGGATTCCAAGACACATAGCTCTGGTTTTTTATTTGACACCATATACACTTAGAAAATTTCACTTTTTGAATCAACCCTGTATAACTTATGCATGTGGAAAACTGAATATTCTGACCTTTCAACGATATCAACTCATTTTAAATGTCATTAAATCGACGATTTATGTTAATTAGTTTTGGTTTATCCATGTTGAAATTCGTAATTACTAATTAAACACACTTGACTGCACTTTTTTATTAATTTTCCATTCCAGTCTTTATTAGTTTTCAATTCTAAACAATCGCGCTGTGTAGTAAGCAGCGGCAGAGTCGCGAGCTCTGATTGGTCAGCGCGTGTTTGTGCCTGTACAAGTCCGTTCATGTATGACCTTGCTCCTCGCGCCCTGTCTAATGTATCTTAATTATCAAATTGCACAACAGATACGTAGCAATATTCATAATGACCAGACAACGTGATAATTATAAATAGTGCCCTGATTAATCACTTAGATCATAACATATCAATCTGGATTTAAATATTCCTTAAAAAGATTAATGTCTTTTATGTTGAGTACAAATCATTTCATATAATTTATGAACTGGTGTGACATAATTAGCTACTTGCATTTATTTTAAGAACAAACAATCAAAGTAAATAAAACAAGATAATTAATAATCCTTGATAATTATTCATTTTTCTTCTTGGCGAATGTTGTTTTAAATATATTGTCGACAACAGCATAAAGCAGTTCTTATACAAAATAACCTTGGAAGTATTAAATATGGTAACGAATATTTAAAAAACAAAAGTTTTGTACGTTTGAAAATTTGCACGTTAAAATTTTTTAAGTTCAAGAAATGTTCAATTTTTACAAACCTAAAAAATAAAATTGATTCAAAATATAGTAAAAAAAACTAAAGCATAGTTTCTTCAATAATATTTGTGCAAGCTTTCAATTTGGAATTTTTATAAAAAAATTCATTTTTTTTCCAAAAACACGAAAAAACGATAAAATGTAAAGTAAAGAAAAACTTATTTACCCAAAAGTCCCGTTTTCTATTGTCGCGTTTTATTGCCCATCGAATTTAGATGTACAAAAGTTTTTGGTAGCTAAAGATCTATATAATTCCAATTCTTGTAACACGATTCGATGAATATTAGAGGACCAAAATTGAGGATAGAGACTCATTCAATAGTTTTTTTACTGTGGGTGGAGTTTGGAGGGAGTGTCGTGTACATATAATAAACAAAACCAGTCAAGTGTGATTCGGACCTGCGAACCGAAGGTTCCGCATTTTGATTTACCAAAACTTTAAATATTCTTTTTAATTCCTCAAAAACAGTTTTTCTTGTAAAATATTGATAATCTGAATTATTGCAGATTTTTCGGTTCGAACTTTGGAGATAAGAATGGGGGCGGTTATTTTCTGTACATTTTTTCTGGACATAAATTATAAAAATATATTTTTGGAATGTTCAAAACAAAGCCCTTTCACATAACATCGTACTTGCCGTAGTAACCTCACTTTCAGATTTCGTCCTTCATTTTAGAACCCATTTTCAATAACTCTAAAATTATTTTCTTTTTTTTAACCTTAGATAGATGTGGGCAAGCAAGTGCTACAACTGTTGAACATTACATTAGCAGTTGCTGAAACAAGAAGCTCTGAAAGACAGACAGAAGGACTCAGATACACAATAAATGTTCTTTTTTTACCATTTTGGTTCTGAACCCCACAAACGACCTATATTAGTGTTAAATCCATATAGTTTCAAGAAGAATCACTGAAATAAAAAATAACACAGACCCGATGGCGAGTAATTTAAAGTTTAATTTAAGTTTGTTCATATGTTTGTGTGCGTGTGCAAAGCCGCAGAGAAATAGCAAGAGAGTACTCAATAACTTAGACTTGAAATACAAAATCCAATATGAAATAATTTATGCATTTAACCTTAGTTTGGTGTATGCATCCACCATGAAGAACATCCCGTGTAACATGAAAAAAATTGTTTATAATAATTAAATATATTAGAATAAATTATAATAATACAATAAAATAATTAAACTTTTGCACATAATCATATTTATAATGTTTTTTTTTTTTGGAAGTAATTATTATTTCAGAATATATATGTTCTTAAATCAAAATGCAGAAATTGATATACGACCTCCGGGATAATTATCATAAAACCCAATATATAGGGATGTTATTGTGTTGGAATTGAAATCATATATTTATTTCGTATTTATTTTTAAGTTTCGTTATTTTACGATACATATTAATAACAGTACTCGTATTTTTAGGTATGTCACGAATAATCCCGAATGTTTGTATGCAGTATTAAGTAGTTTTACAATCACTTTCAATTGTATCATCGATTTGGAAATTTTGCAAATGAATGCAGTTCTGCTGATAATATAATTAGTTTGATACAATCTAGATGTCAAATTCAAATTCGCCCCAATATCTAGATCAGTTTTTGTATTATAAATACGTATTTCGACTACAAAGCAGTCATCATCAATATAAATTAGCTAGTGGGAATTTACTCTTTGACAATTAGAAATAGATAGAAAATCGAAATCAATAGACAAAAATAAAAATTAAACAAAATAAATTAAAATATTAAAAATTTATTATATTTTAATTTATTTAATTTATTTTTATTCTTGTCTTTCGATTTCGATTTTCTATCTATTACTAATTGTCAAAGAGTTAATTACGACTAGCTAATTTATACTGATGATGACTACTTTGAAGTCGAAATACGTATTTATAATACAAAAACTGATCTAGGTATTGGCGCGAATTTGAAATTTTACTTAATTGCAGTTATAAGACTAACTTTTTTTTTCTTTTTTTTTTTTAAATTCTGTTTTATACAATGTTGTAAATTTCTTATGTCAATAAAATTAATTAATAAAATTAAAGAAGAAGAAGCCACTCTGTATAATATGATTATTTGCAATATTCTAATTAATAATTAACAAAATCATTATATACGATCAAAGTTCTAATCTTTCACATATGATTTCAAACAATATCATAATTTATGTTATAACGTATTATTGTATAAGTTTTATTTTTATTTTTGGATATGCTTCATAAATTTGTTTCAAGGAAATACAACAATTTCAGCATAAACAATATTACTTGTGGATTATATAACATAACAATATCTACAATTTTTACAACAACAACAACAAAAAGCGTAAACATTTCTGTTAAAAAAACCCAAATTATAACTTAATTGATAGATAATTAAAATTAATTAAAATTCGATTTTCGGTGTATCTTAAATAAATGAAGTAATAACAAGTACAACAAAGAATTAAAAAAATTGTTCACAAAAAACTAAAAAAAATCACTTTCGAATATAAAGAACACATTTCCAAGGATTTATAACACTATTTAGAAGAAATTGAACTGTTAAACAAAACAAAAAAAGTTGATTTCCGTCTTTAAAATTATGTAATGTATTAAAAAGTACTTAATATCTAACATTAATTACTATTAACAAGTGTCAATATAATAAATATGATATTTTGCTACATCATCTTAAGGATGTACGAGCACTGAAGCATCAAAAAGATTAAGGCTTGATTTTTTTTGTTTACATGTAGTTGAATGACGTGCATATAAATCAATTATAAAAGTTTCAGGGGGGGGGGGGAGTTTCGGGGGTCTTGAATTTATTATTTAATGTTAAAGTTTGAGTTTTAATGCATTGCTCTTATGGAGAAACACATATTTTTACACATATTTTGACATATTTTGATAATTTTCACATGGAATAAAATAAGACGAATAATAAAAAACTACGCAATAGAAAATAGAAATATTAAAAAAGAGATTGATCCAATAAAATTTCGGTATGACGGGCCTAAAACAAAAGATATTTTAGAAAATAACTGAGATTTCTGGAAAATATTATTTCTGTCGACGGTAGCTTAATTACCCGAAATCTTAGGTTTTTTTCTTAAATATCTTTTTAAGTTTAATAAATTTTAACTTACGACAAAAAATTATAAACATTATTGTGGACTTTTATGAATGTTTTATATAAGATTTTCAAGAATTTTATAAATGGACTATCAGTACTACGGTAAAATATTAGGCTATAGATGATATTACGCATTAAAAATCTAAAACAAAAATTTTCTTTATTTTATTAGAATTTTTTCTAAGGGAAAAATCCTATAATTCGAAAATCGCAATTTTCTAATCCCCTTAAAAAAATCCCAACAATTGGAGGAAAATTTTATGCCCCCGATTTTGATAAAAACTTTGTTTTAAGCTAATTTGGGCCTAGCGAAAACGATGGCGTTGGTTAAAAACGGATACGATTAACGGTTTTCAAAGTATCAGACCCATAGTGCTAAAATTCCAAACTGTATGAATGAGAAGGAAAAATTTTTAAATGTGTCGATTGGACGTTAAAATGAACCTGATTAGGTACCGTACTGTTTGGGTGAAAATTAGCCTTGAAAATTGTCTTTGGCGTAGCGGTTAGCACGCTGGACTAGGTATCCAGAGGCCCGACGTTCGATTCCTGGTTGATAAGTTAATTTTTTCATATCAGTATTTAATTAAAATTCAATGACATTTGTCTATAAAGTATACGCTAGTCTTCTAGAATTTGTCTTACTTAACCTTGGAATTTGACAAACATTGTATTGTATTGTTGACGCTTAAGTATATACATATAAATATATATGTATATCTTTGGAGTTTATGATATTACATTACGATAAATCTTTCATCCAATTTTAAAACCAATTATAAACTTGTCTACATATTTGGATGATTTTTATTCCTTACAAATTTTATTATTTATTTCGAAATTGATAAATAAACGTAATTTTCTAAGATCCAAAATGAAACATTTTCAAATTTTCTGATGATATAATCATAATCAATCATGTAACGCTAATTTTTCCAAAACTAATGCTACTACTACATACTATGGTGCTAAAACTAATGCTCATTTTTCAAAATTTTATAGTTGATTAGTGCCTTAATCATTCGGTTTTTGAGAAAATGTTTCGAATAAAAGTTGTTAGTATATTTATAATGAATAACTTTTATCCGAAGAATTTTTTTGAAAACCGAATGAATAAGGCATAAATCAATTATAAAGTTTTGAAAAATGAGCACTACTACTTTTATGGCCCATAGTACAACATCCATGTTTGTAAGACAAAAATATTTCTACAAATTTTAAATAAACAGGAAAAATGATGTAAATTGTTAATAATAACACATAATAAATGAAATATTTAAATTAATCAAAAGCAGAAATTTATCAACGCCTAACAATTACGTTATTAGACAAAGAAGATGTGATAATATTATAACTTAAAAAAAAATATTTAAAAAAACTTGTTTTATTACCATAAATATTAAACTATAACCTTATAGATTGAGGAAATATTCAACATGTAATTTACCTAAACCAATAAAAATGTTAATGAATAGACGCACTCCCACGATTTTTTCCACACAACCTAGCGAAGCATACACGCTCAATCACAACACCTAGGTGTCACACATGGCCAATTACCTATCCATTCAAACACACGCTCTTACAACCGACGCTTTTCTTCCAACCACTCGTCCACTCACCCACACGACCGCGCGTTGAACTCATTAATTTCAGAGACTTGCATACACACAACTTCCCACAACACGCACGGCACCAACCATCAAGAGATGAAACGTTTAGTATTGATAGTACTCATCGTACTATGAGTTATTCGAAACAGGATCTAGCATGTATGTACATGCTAGAATGTATGTACATAGTATAAAATAAAGTCCCCCAGCCGCGTCTGCCTGTCTGTTCGCCATAAACTCAAAAACTACAGCACCGATTTTCATGCTGTTTGCATCAATGGATAGAGTGGTTCTCGAGGAAGGTTTTAGTATATAATTTGTCGAGTTTTTGTATACATTGGTCTTTACATATTATAAAAATGATTCATGAGGAAGGTATAGTTGTATAATTTATTGATGTATAGGTGTATAATTTATCAGTGCATAGTAAAAGATGTTCGTTGCTTAGCGTAGTTTGACTAGGTGCTGTGAGTTATACATGGTCTGCCAGGAGTAGAGATGTAGACATTTTATACATTTTTATACATTTTATTGATTACGATATGATATAATAATAGCTTTTGATTTTCATTGATAGATGGCAGTGAAACTATTTTCCTACACATTAGTTCATTAAACTTACAATAGATGTCAAGATATCAGTGGTGTATATAAGTGGTGTAGAAAATATTATATTACTTGGTTATAAGGGCGTTACAAAATTTTTGTGGACGAAGCCGCGACGGGTAATGCTAGTTATATATATATACATATATGTATAGAATATAATATTATATCTATGTTAGACATATTTATTAAATATTCCATACTAATTTTTTTATTATTTTGTTTTGAAAATTTTTTAGAATTACATTTATTATAAATGATAAACAAACAACAAACTATGTAAAGTTTATTTTTATCAAACTATTCAAGATTCTTCTATATTTGCATTGTTATAATACAAAAAACATTCAACATCAAACCGTAAAAAAATTATCACAAAATACAAATGTTTATAATAAATCACGTAACTAATATTCACATGCTTTAAAATGTGATGTTTGATACTTAATGTACTTTGTTTACAAAAACGTACAATGTTAACTGAACCTACACCTCTCCACATTTTGTCGGGAGACTCCCGAAATGGTATAGTTTCTCCCGACTCCCGATTTCAAAAGTAAAACTCCCGGCTTCCCGAGTTCAGTAGAAAAATTTTTGCTAACCAAAATAACTATGAATCTAAATCCAAAAATAATAATAATATTGTTATTAATTAGTATATGACCACCGAACCTCAGTATATCGCGCCCAGTACGCTAACCGTTACACCACGCTCGATTAGCTTGTCAATTACTAACCAATTATTCCAACATATTATTCTTGTGTATACTTAAACTTGTGTATATTTAAAAAAATAAATGTCATTTTTAATGCTGGCCGATCTGGTGGATTCTGGTAATTAATTACTTCAAGTTTACATTTAGTAAGGATTCTTCAACATTATAAATTAAATTTGTTCACCTAGGTACTTATTCCAATTATTTTTGTTTTTCTTTCAGAATAGTTAATTATATTCGTTAGAGAAAAAGGTATATCAATTTAGAGTATTTATTTTTATACTATGACTCATTAAAAATTTTTTTTTTTTCAATTAAGTATAATTAACTTTGAAAAATCTAACATTTACTAATTAACTACAAATAATAATTAAAAATTAAAAATTAATAATTAAAACAATTTTTGGGGATTATAGTCACTAAATCACAAGTATTATGTAATCGAATTTTTTACATTAGTTTTTTTTTCGGCTTTTAAGCCATTAAGTTAATTGCCGGGGTTTAGTCAGTAAAATAATTTGCGGAATATAACTTTGTAGTTATTAATTAAAATTTCTTGTTTTGGTCCGTGTTGAGTAATAAGAGTAGCTTATCCAGGTCGATTTCCAATAAGAAGGAAAGGATCTCCAACTTGAATTTTTAATTGTATTTTAATTTATAATGTCATTGAATTTTTAATTAAATACTCATATGAAAAAATTAACTCGTCAACCAGGAATCGAACCTCGGGCCTCTGGATATCTAGTTAATTTTTTCATATCAGTATTTAATTAAAAATGACATTTGTCTATATAGTATACGCTAGTCTCCAATAGTTTGTCTACGTAACCGAAATGGAATTTGGACAAACATCGTATTGTTGACGCTTAAGTATACACAAATAAATATATATGAATAATAACTTCGACAGAAATAATACTGTCTAAATAAAAAATAAGAATGATGTCTTTGGTGTAGCGGAAGCACGCTGGACTAGATATCCAGAGGCCCGAGGTTCGATTCCTGGTTGGCGAGTTAATTTTTTTATATCAGTATTTAATCTTTAAAAATGTACTAATCATAAAACAGCAAATCATTTTGGTGGTTATAATTTAATTTTTTCTATTGTTTATAGTCTTTATTGTTTCAACTAAAATAAAAAAAATTAGAAAAATTTGTATTTTTTCAAGAAAATCTTTAACTGTAAAAACGAGACGATAGAAAAGTTTTACAAGTCAATACGATACAAGAGACATGCTACTATCGTCTTGGCCCGTCTCGCGGCATTACTAGTTAAGATAAACAGATACATGGAACTCATTACAGATATTATATTAGATGTATAACAAGATACCTACAAAGGTATTCTAAAAAAAGATAAAATTATATTATTTCATTATATTTGTGTTACACCATCACTCTCTGTTATACATTGTAATGTAAAAAAAAACCGCTTCAAATAACTTACACAAGAGTTTATTTTATATATCAATCTAAAAATCTCAATACGGACTTTTCCCGACTTGATACGATTATTTTAAGGGGATATGAATCATTTTGGCACTCTTTCAATAATGCTTGACCAAGTCGGCAAGGAAATTTTTACCATCTAACAGCTTGCTTCCTACAAATTTCAATTCATTTGATTCAATAATCTAAGCAAACCAAAGACAAACAATTTTTTTGACGGAAGGTCCAAATTTAATGAAAGTTTGTATAGTGGTGAGGTATAACATGCTTACGATTTATTCTCCGACCCAATCCGATAATTTTAACGGGGCGACACAAGTTTCGGCACTCCCTTAAATTCTGATCAAAGCGTCAATAAGTTAATTGTACAATATAGACTCAAACTGCCTGCAATTCAGTAATTCAATTGTAAGAGTAAGCAGAACTTCGGAAACAAAATTTCGGAGGGTATACGGTGAACCGATGGAATTTTTTTTATTCGGATACTATGTCTTCTTTTAAAATATAAAATCTGAAAGTTTTTGGGGAGTTAAAGTTTTTTTGTACACAACTACATTAGTTTAACATTATTTTCACATCAATGTTATGGTATGAAATGTTTTGACAGACGAGACGCCTGGCATTCCAGATCAGTACTCTGATAATTGAGCTAGATGCTATAGTAGGATGCGCGTAATCTTTCACTGCTGATGACAATCATCAACTTTTGTGGTCTATAGCAGGGATGTTGCGAATATTAGCATCCGAATCCGCAAAAGCGGAACTTCCGCATAAATTTTAGTATCCGCAATAATCAATGCTTTTTGCGGATTTGTTGCGGATGCGGTTGTTACTTGTTTTTTTTTAGCATTTTTGTTTAGCGACATTACTCTTTATTAAATATAATGCACCAAATTTTAAATTTTCGTATTAAAATTTCATTATAATATAAAGATTATTAAAAATTATTACCATCTTTTTCCTTTATTATGTATCTAAATTAACTATCGCATCCGCGGATGTCTCAAATTTCGCATCTGCAACATTCCTGGTCTATAGTACATACGGCGTCAAGTCGCGCTGCTGTTCTTATGTTTTTATTTCTTGGTTTTTGCCTATTTTTAAATATTTAACTGTTTTTGTAAACTGTTTATCTCTATCCATGCATTGTTAGTATGGTTGCCTTTTGGGTTATGCCAAATTAACACGGGTCTGGAAAGGCAGAGATCTTGATTTCAATCCCCAACCAAGATGTGTGCGATTGTTCATATCAAAAGATTAATGCCAAAATAATGTTTCACATATTCAGACATATTACTTAAATGTCAAATTAAGTAAACACTAGTCACCTCCGTTTGTATAATATAACCAAAAAGGCAACCATACTTAGTTTACAAAAACAGTTAAATATATGTATATAAGTTTATATTATATTTGTTTTATATATAAAATAAACTAAAAGGAATTAATACTTTTCTTATTTTGTATTTTACTCAGAACATAACAATTAAATGGCGCCATT
This sequence comes from Nineta flava, assembly GCA_963920215.1. Lineage (NCBI taxonomy): Eukaryota > Metazoa > Arthropoda > Insecta > Neuroptera > Chrysopidae > Nineta > Nineta flava. The sequence continues at coordinate 99,754,773 of OY986041.1, read as the reverse complement.
CATATATAAGCATATAGGTAGCATTTTTCTAAAATATATAAAATGTATAAAATCAGATACACTCGCTAGAGGTTCTGGTAAATTCTTTATTAGTTTATATATAACTTTTAATATCGCGATATACATTTAAACAAGAGAAAATAACAACTAACTGAAATTTCAAATTCGCTCCAATACCTAGATCAGTTTTTGTATTATATATACGTATTTCCACTACAAAGTAGTCATTATCAGTATAAATTAACTAGTCGTAATTTACTCATTGACGATTAGAAATAGATAGAAAATAGAGATCAATAGACAAAAAATAAAATAAAATAAAAATTAAACAAAATAAATTAAAATATATTAAATTTTATTGAAATTACTCTTGTTAAAATTACTTTCATTCAATTTACTCTTATTAACGTCACTCTTATTAAAATTACTCTTATATTGTCTGAGGATATGGTATTCGTTGCTAATTTGGTGACAGTTTCACCGCTGACTTCATATCCCAGAGATAGTTACGATTAACTAATTCATACTGATGATGACTAACTTGTAGTCGAAATACGTATTTATAAAATACAAATAATTGTTCTAGGAATTGGGGCAAAGTTTGAAATTTAATTACTAAATTGTGTGTTGAGAAAAATCCCAAAAACTAAAATACCAACTAAATTCAATATTTATCTATAAAGTTATCATACTATAATTTAATTATACACTTTTTGTGTAAATTTTATGAATAATTTTACAGTTAATTCTATATAACAAAGTATTAATATTTGCTAAATAACACAGGTAGCACACACACATCAATAAGCGTGGCATAATTTTATTTTCAGAGAGGAGTAGGTATATCAACGGATTCAAATAATAAAACAGCGATTTAGGTATAAGAACGCCGTTTTAATGCATTTTGTATACAACAAAATTTAAATACAAGCCTGGGGCACTTTTATCTTTATCAAAAACCTTTCCCCCTTCGTAATCTATATTTTAATAAAATAGGGAATATGCATGAAAATTTTTTATCACTTGCATTGAAGCATGTTTATTTGACAAATATCAAGGTAAAATTACTTTTTAAATAACTTTAAAAATAAGCGAGATATGAATGATTGAAATTCCCGATTAGACAAAGAGGGTGATAGCCATCTTGATATGTTATGTGACGTCATATTACACTTTCACCATTTAAAATACACGTAAAACTCCGTTTTTAGTATTTTTGCAAGAAAGAGACAGATAATAATCTTTAAAAGCTTATAGCATCCTTGATATTTGTCGGATTTTAATTTCGTTTTTAAATATTATTACAGTATTAACAGTATTTTCATATTCTGAAAATAAATGTGAAAAAAAATTTTCATGCATATTCCCTCATTTAAAAAAAAATTAATCTCCCTGTTTGTTCCCTTACCGCGTTAAAAAGATTCAAACGATTTTGCTAGTGTTTTCACGGGGTAGTAGCTATATTTGATTAACCTACCTTGACTTACCTCACACGCGTGCAAGTTAGAGAACATTTTACAAGCTTTTATTTAACTTATGTATGTATTTATGTATGTTCGGGTAAAATCTTGCAAGCTGAATTAGAACAACATGACAATGCATTTTTACGGTAAGCATGACAAGAATCGACAAAGGGAAAGGGGGGTTTAGAGGAAGAGGGAAAATTTAGCATAACTCTCTTAATATTGAAAGAATCGGAAAAAACATAAGAAGTAAAGTTGTAGAAAACTAGTTTTACTATAAAAAGCTTGTTTTAAAAAATGGTTTTTTTTTTTAATAGAAAATTATTTAAATACAAGGAATGTTTATCTCATGAAACAAAACAACTTTTGTTTCATACACATCTAGGATAGGAATCGAACCACAGTTTTCAAACATCTAATCGTTTTGGCTTAATTATGGGGCTGACAGTTTATTAAATAATCTTTCAATCGTACCAGTAGTACATGTAAACATGAAATAGTTAGTACCTATTTCGTTGATGTGTACTTAAGTTATAATACTACAGTTCAGCTTCATTTCACTTAAATTTGTCTAAATTATAATGATTTTTTACCCGACTACGGAAGGTAAGATTATGATTGGATGTTATCTCCTAGCCTAGAGACCAAAATAGTGCAACAATTTTTGATCAATGCAGTCAGGTTTTTTTTATAGTTATTAGATTTTTTTATGTGTTCTTTCTCATGTCCAGTATGCCATAAAGGTGCAAAATCAATAATGATAATGCAGGTGATGTACAACGCTCACTATTTTTATCACCAACTGACACCTTTGGGTTATAGCCATCCATTATTATCTGTCAAAATATCAATTTAATTTTTACTCAATGTTGGAATGTTTCATATCAAAAAGCATTTGATGTCAAAGAATGTTACAATGTTCAGACATATAACTTAAATGTCAATTTAAGTGAACGCTAGTTACTTCCGTTGGCATAATATAACCGAAAGGCAACCATACTAATAATGGAATAATAGACGCTAGTTTACAAAAAAACCAATTTAAAAATATGTAAATATATACATATAAAATGCTTTGTCCTGAATGACTGACTGACAGATCAACACACAGCCTAAACCGCTGATTGTAGTTACCTAAAACTTGGAGCCGGAGGGTGTGTTCTTTGTATGACGTAGGCATTCGATAAGAAATGATTTTCCGAAATTCTACCCCTAATGTGATTCCTTGGTCCAATCGACTTCAAATTTTGCATAAACATTCAGTATATTCACTTAAATACGAAGTAAGTAATATAAGGTCTATAAAATTACAATTCAGTGCTAGTAGTAAATAAACAAATTCATAATACATCGGCATCAAAGATAGTGACAGGTCATGTGCATTCCACTACCGTAAAATCTCAGATAGCTCAGAGGCAGGGTTAGAATACCGGAGGACGTGGGTTCGATTCCCATCCTTGATATGTATGACTTTTCATAACAAACATTTGATGTCAAAGAATGTTACCCACTGTGGCTACGCTTTTGGTAGCATATACTATTTATTGATGTGACATACAAAAAATGATTCACATTGTTATGCATTTTTTTTATTGATTTAACATTTCAACTGAAAGCACGTTTTTCTAAAAGTATATTTGTTTTTATAAACATCCAAGCGGGTAACAAAGATTAAACAGGCAGCTAAGCAACAGACTTTTATTTAATTTATGTTGTATTTATCTTTATCATAGTCTCAGGTATTTATAATGAACGACATAATGTTGTGTATATGAATTGAAACACGTTATTAAGATTAGATTAAATGTTTGTAAACAACATAAGTATAATATATATATATATATATATATATATATATATATATATATATATATATATATATATATATATATATATATAAAATATATATATATATATATATATATAAAATATATATATATATATATATATATATATATATATATATATATTTATATATATATATATAATGAAATTCATTAAAATTTCAAGTAATTATCTTTGTATAATTCAATAGTATTTCTAACTAATTAGTACCATAAACTCTTAAAGTGGCGTTCTTGGTTCAAAATTATGTAATTAATTTTTGTCGAATCTATTTGGTTTTCGAAAAAATATTTCGAATGCAAGTTATTCGTTATAAAAATATTAACAATTTTTGTTCGTAACAAATTTTCAGAAAACAAATGGTTTCGGAACAAATCACCTGTAAAATTTTGAAAAAAGAACGTCACCTTTAGGATACATAGTACAAAAAATTTAAAAAAAAAAGTCCACTCTTTTAATAAATGTTTAGGGGGAAAATGTTTAAGGAATGCTTAAAATAAAAACAATTTTAAAATCTTATTTGCTAAAAAAATAAATCTCAATGACTCAGTTTTTCTTTCTTCGGCCCAGAAATAATTTAATAGGTTCAAACTGAAAAGATCATAACGATACAATGAAGCTACAATTGACACTGATTTCTAAATCAGTGAAAGTTATTGAATTGTTGGAAAAATGGAATGCTCGTTTACTGCAAACCAGTTTTGTCTGAAAATTTTTTCTCTACTGCTTACTGTATGAAGGAAAATCTCGAAAAACCCGACGTTTATCCTCGATATATTTGGCCGTTTCTATATTTTATGTATTTTTGTTGCGAACAAAAGTAGTGTACATAGCCAAAATTTTTATAGTAAAGTAATATAAAAAAATTAAAAAAACCCGGCTATGTAAAAAATAGTTCAATGAATAGAGAAAAAGCTTTTATTTGAAACCCATATTGTTGTAATAAAATGTTTTTTTTTTTATTCGCAGACGCCATATTTAAATATTATACCCTATGTCACTCGTAAAATTAAGACAAATCTAATGACACATCGTATGTTAAAATACATATAGCCGTTTAGGCTGCAGAACGTGCCAAAGAAATAGACATAGGTACATACAATCGAAAAAATATATGCTCCTTCCAGGACATTTCGAAAAGTTAGAAATATTTACACAAGAAACAAACAACCTTGATCGAATACAATGTGATTTTAAAAATTTGGCCAGTTTTGTCCACGATAGTATATCGTGTATACATCCGGGACTTACTTAATCAATGTTCTGTGAATCTTGATTACGGTTCTAATATTTATGAGTAATAGGTAAAGTTTGCTGTAATCCACAACCGTTACGGCTATTCATATATTTAACTGCTAATTAGTTTCTTCTTGTGAAAAGTAAATATTTAGTATATGTAGGTTCTTATACAGGGTGTTGAAAAATTATGTTTTATTGTTTTTAGTGGCGATAGAACTCTCATCAAAATGAGAAACATCTTCGAAAAAAATGTATGTTTCTCACATCCAATTAGTGATGCCGCGATTTTCGATAAATATTCGAGAGACAGAGGATAGTATCTATCCGACCAAAAACATAAATGTAAGAAAGGGCCGAGTTTTCGGGAAAATCCTTAATGTAATAGTTCCTTCTTAAAAAGTGATGATATGAGAGTAATGACCGAGCTATTTACAAAGTAAATAGCTCTAGACTTCATATAATAGTTGCTTCTTAAAAAGTGATGATATGGCAGAAAGGACCGAGCTATTTACAAAGTAAATAGCTCTAGACTTTATATAATAGTTGCTTGTTAAAAAGTGATGATATGGAAGAAAGGACCGAGCTATTTACAAAGTAAATAGCTCTAGACTTCAGATAATAGTTGCTCTTTGAAAAGTGATGATATCCCATTAAAGAGCCGAGCTATTTACAAAGTAAATAGCTCGGTAAACTATTAACTAAAAAAAATAATGAGGGTAAATTGATTAAATGTAAGAAAAAATTTGGTTTAAAATTATTTCATAAGTTTTCCCTTAGTATGTTTTTAAAATTTTATAACGCGGCAAGATTTAAAATATTGGAAATCAGAAAAAATAACTTGCCGCGCTATATAAAATTTTAAAAACATACTAAGGGAAAACTTATGAAATAATTTTAAACCAAATTTTTTCTTACATTTAATCAATTTACCCTCATTATTTTTTTTAGTTAATAGTTTACCGAGCTATTTACTTTGTAAATAGCTCGGCTCTTTAATGGGATATCATCACTTTTCAAAGAGCAACTATTATCTGAAGTCTAGAGCTATTTACTTTGTAAATAGCTCGGTCCTTTCTTCCATATCATCACTTTTTAACAAGCAACTATTATATAAAGTCTAGAGCTATTTACTTTGTAAATAGCTCGGTCCTTTCTGCCATATCATCACTTTTTAAGAAGCAACTATTATATGAAGTCTAGAGCTATTTACTTTGTAAATAGCTCGGTCATTACTCTCATATCATCACTTTTTAAGAAGGAACTATTACATTAAGGATTTTCCCGAAAACTCGGCCCTTTCTTACATTTATGTTTTTGGTCGGATATCAATAATTTTTGAAAGGCTTAAATATACGAAGCCAAAGGCTTCGCACAAAACGCGTAGCGTTTTGTTACTCTTCGCATATGCTTCGCGTATGCTATGCGTTCCTTTCGCTTCGCGATACTTTACTCTTTTAGCGAATTTCCTGAAAGGAAATAGAGCTATTGGTCCCGTACCGAAGTCAAAATTTCGCAAAAATTTCTTCAAATGTCCATCGATCCTACCTTGTAGATGTCAAAAATCACCATCTGTAAAATTTATATATATATATCTATGGACATATATATATATATATATATACATATATATATATATATATATATATATATATATATATATATATATATATATATATATATATATATATGTGTCTGTAATCACTCTAGCGGTCACAGTTTTTATTCTATCGGAATGAGATTTGGTATTTGAAGCGCTTTTGGTATTCAAAAGATCAAGTTCGTTAATGGGTAAAATCGGACCAGGGGAAAGGGGGGTTTAAAGGGAGGAGGAAACAGAAAATTTGACATATCTCCCTTAATATTCGAAAAATCGAAAATTTTATAAGAAGTAAAGTTGTAGGTATTAAGTTTTACTGTAATTTTGTTTCTTATCATTTTTTCTGTAACCCTAATATTTACAAAAATATTGACGGTTTAAGATTGAAAATTAAATTCCTCAATATCTCTGTACGCATTAGAGTTTGAGCAAAAAAGATAAGGTGATGAATTGTAGCAAACATGATTTTCTACAACTTTGTTTCTGACGCATTTTTCGATTGTTCTAATATTAAGAGAGATATTTTATATTTTGTGTTTTCTTCTATCTTTATGCCCCCCTTTCCCCTTGACGTATGTTATTTATTAATAAAATTGGCCATGCAAATACTAAAATCAGATACGACATTTCATTTTTATCAGACTAACATTGTGACCGCTAGAGAGTAATTTATTTATTCCAAGGAAATTCGCTAAGTTGAAGCAGCTCCTGCGTAACGAATTTTTAAAATTTTATAACGCGGCATGTTTAAAAATATTTGAAATCATCAGAAATTTGAAATCATCGTATCTGATTTTAGTATTTGCATGGCCAATTTTATTAATAAATGACATACGTCAATAGAAAAGGGGTGCATAAAGATAGAAGAAAACACAAAATCTAAAATATCTCTCTTAATATTTGAACAATCGAAAAACGCGTAAGAAACAAAGTTGTAGAAAATCATGTTTTCTACATTTCATCACCTTATCATTTTTGCTCAAACTCTAATGCGTACAGAGATATTGAGGAATTTAATTTTCAATCTTAAACCGTCAATATTTTTGTAAATATTAGGGTTACAGAAAAAATGATAAGAAACAAAATTACAGTAAAACTTAATACCTACAACTTTACTTCTTATAAATTTTTCGATTTTTCGAATATTAAGGGAGATATGTCAAATTTTGAGTTTCCCCCTCCCTCTAAAACCCCCTTTCCCCTGGTCCGATTTTACCCATTAACGAACTTGACCTTTTGAATACCAAAAGCGCTTTAAATACCAAATCTCATTCTGATAAAATGAAAACTGTGACCGCTAGAGTGATTACAGACACATATATATATATATATATATATATATATATATATATATATATATATGTATATATATATATATATATGTCCATAGATATATATATATAAATTTTACAGATGGTGATTTTTGACATCTACAAGGTAGGATCGATGGACATTTGAAGAAATTTTTGCGAAATTTTGACCTCGGTACGGGACCAATAGCTCTATTTTCTTTCAGGAAATTCGCTAATAAAAACATACTAAGGGAAAACTTACGACATAAATTTCAACCAAATTTTTTCTTACACTTAATTAATTTACCCCTCATTTATTTTTTTAATAAATAGTTTACCGAGCTGTTTAGCTTGTAAATAGCTCGAAACTTTATGGGATATCATCACTTTTTAAGGAACAGCTATTATTTGAAGTCTAGAGCTATTTACTTTGTTAATAGCTCGGTCCTTTCTCGTATATCATCACTTTTTAAGGAGCAACTATTATATGAAGTCTGGATCTATTTACTTTGTAAATAGCTCGGTACTTTATCCCATATCATCACTTATTAAGAAGCAAATATTTTATTAAGATTTTCTCGAAAACTTACCTTTCTTACAAACGGAAAATTTAACAACTTTAATTGTAATTAAAATAACATATGAAGCATATATCGATCTGATTTGTTGACAAGGTTACCGCCTCCTTTTTGATTAGATAGACATTTAGTATTTAAATAAAAATTTTCTAGTTTAATATAACAGTATGTTTTAATACTCCAAATAGAAAACATTGATTGTTGTATTGTATTGTTACAATGTAACTTTTTTTAAGTAAACAAGTTTAAAAATAAACAAGTTTATTTTCAATTAGCAATTCGTAATGATGAAAAGAATTAAATAAATTGTTATAATTTGTAAGAATTGCTCAAGGCGGTATATTACCAAATATTCAAGCAGTGTTATTGCCAAAGAAAACTGAAAAGAAAGCATAAATTTTATACATTGGATTATTGATAATAATATTCATCGATCATATATCATAGGCCTTTTATTAAAACGCCACAAATTAATGTGAAATAAGAGTGATATATTTTTTATTAAAATAACTATATAAAATTTAGTATATATAAGATGTTATTTGATTTGTTTCGATTATGACTTCTAAACTAATCGTTTATTACAGATAATTGATTATCAACGTTATAGTCTTTGAAGAAATGACTTGACCCGTTGGCTCCACTTCACAAAAAAAAATTCGTTACGCAAGAGCTGCGTCAACTTAGCGAATTTCCTTAGAATGCATAAATCACTCTCTAGCGGTCATATTTTTAGTCTGATCAAAATGCCTTAAGGCAGTTTAAGGGGTGTTTTTCCCATTTTCGGAGGTTTGCGTTATAGGTAAAAAAATTTTTCAAAGTGTTCTGTTAAATTGACTTTATTTCGGGTCGATTGGTCAAAATTCCATCATTTCATCATATATAGAACTGAAAAACGTAATTTTGGGGGGTGTTTTTTCAATTTTTCGGGAGTTTGCAAAAAAATATATTAAGTTTTTCGAAATAACTTCCTAATTTGTAGCTATTAAGCGTCGATTGCAAAAAACTGAATCTTGTTGTATGTATAGAACAAAAAGGTTGGTTTTGGGGGTGTTTTTACCAAGTTCGAAGGGTTGTGATGGAAAAAAACTGATCTTTCTATCATGAATAGAAGTAAAGAGGTAAGTTTTAGGGATGTTTTTCCCATTTTCGGTGTGGTTGCGATGTAGGTAATGAAATTTTTCAAAATATTCTGTTAATTTTGACGTTATTTCGGGTCGATTAGTGAAAATTCAAACTTTATAGCATTAATAGAACAGAAAAACATAATTTTGGAGGATGTTTTTCCAATTTTCCGAGGCTTCCGTTGCATAACTTTTAAAATCAACGCATACTGCTGTATTCAAATTGCAATGTATATTTCTATATGGTATAAAAATTAATAGGTATATATGATATATCGTTCTCTACATGGTAGTTTGCGTTAAACTAGTCTTAAAAATAAAAAATGTTAAATTTTCCACTTTTCCGATACAAATTTCGAGTTTTCGCAATTTTCCCGTCGGTTTGGGTACTACAGCTATCTACATGCCCAATATCAACTTTACAGCATATCTGGAAGTAGCTCATAATTTTGATATCTAATACTTAAGTTTTTGAGGGCGTTCCCGCGAATTTTGCATTTTTGAAGTGAAATAACTTTTTAACGGTTAATTCGTTAACGTTGGTTGAAAACATTGGTTCTTATAATTCCGTAAAGTATCTATATTCGAAATATCAACCCTGTAGCTCTTTCCGTTCAAAAGATACAGCACCCAAAAAATGAGCCTAAATTAACGATAAGATATAGCACTGTAGTGAAAAGTCCGAAAGTCTCCCTTAAATCTCGGCCTTGCGCACTACCGTGCTCTAGATCTTTTAATCTCTGTAGATTTTGAATCGGTAAAAATTTGCGAATCACTTATTTTTGGGCAACCGATTCTTTTAATACACTTTTATTTAAAAATTTATTTATCCGTCCTTTTTAGTTTTCTTATCTTCTAAAGTTATTTACATAATTTTCAACATTCAAAATTGAAGAAAAAAAAAGCATTATGTAAAAATGAAATCTTTCGGTTACTGAATCAGTGATCTCCACATTTTCTGAGATTAAAAAGCTAAAATTTGAAGAAAATTGTTTGCATCCCCTTTATTTTCTTGACGTCTAAAATTTTTTAACGGTGTATCAACTTTTCAAATCTATGGGCTTTAACATTATGAATATCTGAAAAAACTTTTTATACAAAAATTTATGTTTTTCATTTTTTTTTTCAATTTGCTTCGTTGGAAATTTTCCAGTGTACATATTTTTAAAATGAATATTTTTACTGTAATTAAGAATCAGACAATAGCAAATTCCATCGAATTCCAATGAATCATACAATTTGCTTAGCTATTTCAATATTTATTTTAAATATAAATGCATTTTTCATTTTATGCAAATTGCTGTGTGTTAAAATTTTATTCTTTCGTTTTGAATATAATAATTTCGTTTTTTTAAATATAGTCTCGGGACTAATTATTCGAGGTTACATGTCAAGTATTGATAAATATGTTTCAAATTACAAATAACATTGAATTTATTGAAGTAAGTAAAATTCATTTGCATTGAATTGAAATATTAATTTATTGAAATATTCACAACACAGGATACAATTTGTACTACATATGAGAAGTTAATTAATTTATATAAATAATTAAATGCTAAAAAAATATCTTTCCATCACAGTATTCCAAGAAACCTATTATCTAACAATTAGTGTTAATGGTAAAAATGAAATTGCAAACATAACTAGATAAGGAAAAGTCGAGGATATTTTCATAATAACTGTGTCAAACTAGAAATGATAAAAGCCGATTGGTTTATTAAATTCTACAATTTATTAATCGGAACCTCGCTTCCGTCATCGAACATCCTTAAGTTTTTTTCCTCATTAACGGGCACCTATTGTAAAACTTGTACTAAATATTAGGGCGGCCTACTTTCGATGACAGAAGCAATCTAATTTCATAATACAAAGGGAAAACTGATCATATAAAATTTCCGATTAACCACTTTTTCTAACCGGTCGTCGGGATATTTTTCACAAGATAAGATTAGGGCGCCCAATATATTTTGAAACTAGACATATTTCCCTATCATTCTGTTAATTTCATTTAAAAAAATTAACATTCCATGTTAATTTCATCGTGATGTTTTATGATGGAGTTAAAGTTCCAATTTTTTCGACTGCAATTAGCTTAATTATAGTAATTTGACTCAGGGCGACCGATTGCTCTCGAAAGACGATAATTTATACTTATTAATTTAATACTCATATTGATGATTTTAGATTATGGAGACAATCTTACGATGGGCTCTGGGTATACAACATTCAGCAAGTTATTCCAAAATAAACCGTTTATGAGTTTATGAAAAAAGCTTCATACAAAAGTTGTTTATTTTTAAAAATGAAAAATAACAACTTTTTTTGTCTCTAAATTTCTGTTCTATCTATTATGATTTCAAAGATGGATATTTTTGCCCATTTTGACGGACATGCGTAAATGAACTAATTAGGTTATTTTATGAGCACATATACCAAAAATATTTTGCTGCGATCAATATTTTTGACCGTTACAAAGTCAGAACTAAACTTACATAATACCTTGGTATACAATATATACCGGGAAAAAAACTAAGTGTTTTATATAACGCAAGCTATCCCCCGCGGTTTCACCCGCGTTAAATTTGTATATAGTCTATAACCTTCATCAATAAACGGGCTATCTAACGCAAACAAATTTTTCAAATCGGACTGGCAGTTCCAGATATTAGCGCGTTCAAACAAACAAACAAACAAACTCTTCAGCTTTATTATATTAGTATAGATTTGACGTATTATTAATTGGATTTAAAAACATATAAGTTTTACTTCATACACATATGCAAATAATAAATAAATAATTTTACATATAGATAAAAAATTAATTAACTGGAACAAATTCTACAATAAATTAATAAAATGCATAAACACTTGATTAAAATATGACAGACATTATTATTGTTGTGGTGACAGAATGATTCAATGAGTCATTATTTTATGATTGTTTTATAGAAAAATAGAAAATATATTTTTAGATTTCCGTCATGTAACATGGTCCCATCAGCCATTTTGAAAAATGTGCTAGTGAATTCTATTCAAGAGATGTGGTATATGTTTGTAAAGGCGTAGGGAATTTCAGAATTTTTAAATTTTTAAAATTGAACAGAAGATTAACGAGGGTTGAAAAATACGGTAAGTATATTTATTCTTTACTGCATAGCCAATTTAACAATTAGTTTAATCAGTGAAGTTAAAAATCAATTGAATAATCCGTTTTTGAATTGAAACTTTTTATGCCTGGAAGTAAACTCAAAAAATTTGTTAAACTATCTGTCCTTTTTGTATTAATTGTATTTTCTCGACCTGTTAATATATTATAGAAGGCGTGTCTTTTATATTTTGATACTACTGTTCAAGTAAAGTTAAAATGTGTAAATATTTTTAAAAAGTTTACTGGCTTTTTTGTATTTTTTATTAGTTTTTATTGTTGATTGTGAGAAATCGTTCAATTTATTTGAAAGATATTTGAACGGTCGATCGAAATTCATTTTTTTAGTACTAACCAATTTTTTTTAAAACTTTGCTCGAAATTAAAACTTCTGTAGTGTTTAATTCGAGATTATCTGTATATTTTATTTGTTTCCTCGACAGTTTTTGCATACCAAAAAGAGTTTCACTTCTATTCCCGTTAGCATTTGATTGACGCATTGTTTTTTTTTTTTTTTGAGAATGGTTCGATTTTTAGAATTTGTTTTGCTATATGTTGGATTTGGATTACATAACAGAACGATTTCGGATGATAGGATGATTTTAATTGTTTACAAACAACTTCTATGTAACAAATCGAATATATCGGGTTATTTATATTCAAATTTAATAAAATATATGCTATTACTGATTACAACTAAACCAATTGAACAGATCTATTATAACATGTATATTGTGTTTTAACGTTTATGATACATTGTATTATATGTTTTACTGTGCAAGACTTGTGTTGACATAATGATTGTAGTTATTATCCTTTTTTAAATTAATTTGCTCGACTTGATATGATATTTATTTTTTGAAAGAAATGGATAGAATTTTTAAATAAAAAAACAAGCATGTTAAGAATTTCAAATTTGATTGCGAATGTCTCGCTTCACAAACGGTTAATTTTAATAAATAAAATAAAATGATACTTAAATTTAGTGTCTTATTTTAATTTCATCAAACTTCTTAAGAAAAGTAAGTTTACGAGTAAAATTTTAATTGTACCCTAATTGATTTGAACTTAAGTATCTTAATTGAATTGTTGGTTGTTAATTTTTAAGTGGATTAATTATGCTGAGATAAAATTTTATTAAAATAAATTTCACAACCTAATGGGATGTGTAATGATTCTCTCTTTACCAGTTTCAAAGGTTAAGGTCTTTAATTAAGAATGAATTTAGACAATTTTAACACCCTTGAATGTTAATTCAATTAAAAAACCACATTTTGTTTTTGAACAATGTCAATACATGAACTTATGACATAAATTATCACCTATTGTAACATTCACAAAAATAATTTGTTAATTGAATTATTTTTACCTGCATTAGTAAATAACGAACAGTGTTTGTTTATTCATGTCAGTATTTGCTTGCAATAAAAAAAAAACTATTGTCTTTATCAAATTGAATTTTTATATAGTTACCTGCAAATTATTTTTTTTACAAATTTTCGCAAATAAAAAAAAATTTTTTAGAAAGAATGAAAATACAAATGTAAGTAAGTTCCACTAGATATATAGCAGGCTACAGACAAGCCAAAAAAATGAATGGTACACTCTGTGGATGATACATCCTATGGATGATACACCCTCCTATCTGTCAAAATGCCCTTGCTGGGCCAGAATGAGATATCTAGACTTTGGCTCAACTGAAATGGGGGAATCGGAGGTAAATCAACTAAAGTGGTGCACTGTCCTACTATCAAGAAGACGGGTTGAATCGATAATGAACACAGAGCTAGAGGAAACGAACCAGTCCAAGTGGCGCAGTATGTCTGCGCAGTATGCCTATTTGGTAACTGGGAGGTTATGGGTTTGAATCCCGACATCGGCAGTTTGTCAATTATTAAGAAAAAAAGGGGCGGTTAATTGACTAAACTGTCGGCGAATGGACAAGAACGAAGTAACCGGCTTTGCTTTAGAAGGTTTTCTGCAATTTCCTTCACGAACTCCAGATGAATATCGGCATTGTTCTTATCATAGTCGGCTGCAGCCGCATATCCTACCAATTCCTATTCTATACACAAAAATTCCTTCCACTCCACTCACATCCTCTCATCCTTAGGCATCACAATGGACCTTATAGTCGAAGTGTAACCCGTCCAAAGCAGCGTCTACAATTTATCCATCTATCTAGAGGAAACGAACAGGGGTCGGTTGTTTTAGGGGTCGGTAAAAGTCCTAGAAAGGTCTACTTTCCAGGCTTCGATTTCCCCTCTACTTCTATTACTACTATAATACCCTTGCATATATTATATATACCGGGTATAAAATTAATTATAATTTTTAATATAATTTTTATAATTTTTATTGCTTATGCATAATTATTATTGCTATATAATTTTTATTGCATATACATAATTTTGTATAATAAAATCTTGATATGAAATTAAAGTATTCATGATGAAAAAAAAAATGTTTGTGTTTTTAAAATATGAATAATTAAAAAATTTTACTGTCAAATAAATTATGATACATATTTGGTGAACAAACATATTTTTTTTGTTTTTAAATTTTTATTTTCAATTTTTTTAAGGTATATATCCATTGACAAGGTTGTGTTTACAAAATTCTTTCGTCAGATAAAGATTAATGGACAATTTTAATAATTATACAGTGTAAGAGATTATTATAATTTTTTAAATCGATGCCTTATTTATGCAAAATGGAAAAGTTGTTATACTTAATTTATGTACTAAATTGAAGGAAAAATTTAATTTGTACCCTTCTGTTTATAAGGAAATTTTTTACATAAAATATAGGATTAAAAAAAATTTATTCTATATTATTAAAGTATTTTATGGGCAGGTACATTAATTAGTATGCAAATTAAATGTTAAGGTGATGAAACAGTTTGCTGAATTTTACGCTCTTGAAATCTGAATTAATAAAAATAAAAAAATAATAATTTTTTTTGGTGTTTTTTTCTGAATAACCCCTTTTCCAAAAATTATTGCACACCAAATTTGCCATTCATATGAATTTTTAAAAAAATGTTTTATTTTTCAGTTTTATAAGATCTATGAAAATACGATTATGAACAATTGGTTTCGTATTTTTATTTCTACGATTAAGTATCGCATAATAAATTTATTGAAATCTGGTTTATGGACAATCAAAAACAGTAATTGTCAAAAAACCAGATTTTACTGTTTAGTATTCTTTATTCTTTGATATTCTTGTTTTAATTGTTTAATTCCAAAAAAAAATTTCCTGATAACTGATTGTTATCGAAACGTCGATAGATTGGCATCAATCACACTGTATAATTCATTATTCATTAAGCTAAATTGTCAATAAATTCGTCGTAAAAGCTGCAATCGTGCTTATCCTTGATAAAAACCAATTCTATATTTACGATAATAATCGATGATTTAATACACTTCAGCGCGGAAAATCGTCTTTCGCAAGTTACATGCGTAAACAAGATTGTGAGGCTTACACAATAAGCGACGTATAAGTTGAAGTACCATTTATACAATTTAAAAAAATGACATCAAATTTTGTGGTCCATAGTGTACGTATCAATGAGTGTGTTATATTCGGACCAAAGTACTCATGCACATGGTAAGCAGTTTTGGCAGGCATCCGAATCTCTTCCAGGCAAACAAAAATTTAATCTAGCGATCGTAGATTAAACCTTCGTAGATCTAAACCTACTCTTTCTCCTTTCTTCTCCTCCGTGCATGAGCTTTCTGCGTGTGGGTAGTAAGACTGGTTACCGGTAATATTAGGGACGACACGTACCGATAATGGCATACTTCATCCTGTTCTTTATTCAAAAATAGTGATAACTATTATGATTTCTGCAATTAATTATTGTAAATCTTCTTCATCATACATAAATAAATATTAAAACAGTTTTATTTCATAACATTGAAAAATATCATTTTAAAATGTTTTTAAAAAAAGATTTTTTTTAACACAACTGTTGTTTTAACTTTCATTGAATTTTTAATCATCACTTTCATAAAAATAATATTATACCCATAAGGAAGTTAGTATTTTTAGCGGAGTGAAATTATTATAATTCTAATTGTTATATTATATTATAATAAAACTATAATGAATATTTTTTTTTGTCAAGGTATATTTTTTTGTCTACTATGAGAAATGTTTTATAAATAGATTCATTGAATTTTTAAAAAGACCTCACAAAAAAAAGTGTGTGTATGTACGCACGTAAGAAGTCATACTTTTTTCAAAATAATTTATTAAAATAATATTAAATAAGGTCAATATTATTATTATGACACAAAATTTTAATAAAATAGTAGTGAAAAAAAGTCCCAAAAAACAATTTTTTCAAATTTATTGTACATTAATACTATCAAAGTTTTTCTTTTTAGAATTTTTCTTTTTAAAACATGTTTATTTTATTAAGTTTTTTTTTAATTGCTGATTTTACTCTGCTCAATGGTCGGTCGAACTACCTTAATTTAATTTAAAATTTATGTTTTAATTCATATAAATTTTATATTTGTTTTCATACTGAATAATTTTCTATTAAATGGTTAGGTTGTACCAGCCAAGTAGCCGAGCGGTCTAAGGCGTCATGTCTGCGCAGTATGCAGTACTTGGAAACTGGGAGGTTATGGGTTCGAATCCCGATATCGGCAGTTTGCCAATTATAAAATAAAAATAAAAAAATAAAGGGGGCGGTTGATTGACTAAGCTGCCGGCGTATGGACAAGAACGAAGTAACCGGCTATGCTTTAGAAGGTTTCCTGCACTTTCCTTCCACTCCACTCACATCCTCACATCCTAAGGCACCACAATGGACCTTATGGTCGAAGTGTAGCCCGTCCAGGGTGTAAAGTAAATGTTTGTTTTATTAAAAAATTATTATTTAAATAAGTAATAAATACATGTAAAAGATATAATTGATCTTTATTAATTAAAATTGATATTTTTAATTTCATTTATGAATTGTTATTATTTTTATGTGTAAATTACCAAG
The DNA here is from genome assembly GCA_963920215.1 of Nineta flava. Lineage (NCBI taxonomy): Eukaryota > Metazoa > Arthropoda > Insecta > Neuroptera > Chrysopidae > Nineta > Nineta flava. Next base: position 99,737,479 of record OY986041.1, on the reverse strand, counting down.
GTTGTTAACATTCACAGCAACCGTGATAATAGAGGGAAGTTATAGTTGAAATGCAACAGAAAAAAATGATTAACAAAATTATAATAATAATTTAATGATGAAGCGACACCGCTACAAGGACAGCCTTTACAATCTACCTACCTCTAGGTTAGGTTGTAGTGGCTATCCGTGTGGAACCATTTGGATTCCTAAAACCATTTGGAGCTGGTCAAGAACAGCAAAAGAGATTTGACTTCCACCGATTTTAGTTCGGAGAGGTAGTCAAAGAATGGCTGACCCAAGTGTGCCAGTCTTCTCCCACCAAGAGCAGGACAGCGGCAAGAAGGTGGGTCATCGTTTCCTCTTCCTCCTCATTAAAACAGCACCTGCAATAGTCGTGATGCACTAGCAGGCTTATGGGCTCAGGAAGTTTGCCTCCCAGCCAGTGCCCCGTAATGGCTGCTACTCTATTGCTTACGGATTGAGATAATACCTTCGGAACTTCTCCGAATGTACTCTGACCATATCTGTCTTGCAATAGCACAAGAACGTTTCTCTCTACACTTAAGATTGACTTTTCTTCAGGAGTAGCTTGCAGTTCGCAAAGGGTAAACCTGGATGTTAAGAGATGCTTGTGTTCGAGAGCTTTGTGCGAGCTCGGATCGGCTTTGAAATTCCCTGGAATGTCCCTACGGCCCGGCACCCATATTAAGTTTACATTGAGATTTGCCGATAGCTCATTCAAAGAATATCGGTACTCCTGTGCCACCTTAGAGGATTGGTAGACCGAACATAGGGATTTTATCGCCACCTGGCTATCAGAGATGATAGCGAAATCATTACACGTTAAACTGTTCAATCTTACCCAGTCAGATACCTTGTTAATGGCCATCATTTCCGCTAGATATACATACATCGGTGATCTGGCATTTTATATAGCTTCATTTAATTACTGATATGACTATACGCAAAAGTCGGTCGACTTACCTTAATATAATTTAAAATTAGTTTTTAATTTATATAAATTATATATTATTTTCATAAAGAATAATTTTCTAATTAATAGAAGAAAACAAACTTTAATCATAAATGGATAATAATTTAAATGAATTCCCAGAACAAAAATTCATAGGTGTGATACATACTAATTTGTAAAAGGACGAATTTTAATTAAATGAATTGAATTAATATAAAATGATACATAAAACCACATTAATAAAATCATAATAAAAATATGATTCCTTGAATCACTTCCTAAAATGATATTAAAAATAAATAAAAAAATTGTTCGTTAATTATAATTATTGAAACCACGATTTGGCCTATTAATTAAATAAAAATAATTTATTACTATTGGTAAAAATAACTCTCAGTTTACGTATGTCATTGACAAATGACCCCGAATTAGTTCAAAATGTATCAGAATATAATTGTGCAAAAAAGAAAAGGTATCAATTTCATTTCGAAAGCAATACACCTATTGGGTGCTAACAGATTTTGATGTTAATCATACAATTTATTCTTTTCATATAATTAAAACAAGGTTATTCAGATTTATATTAATCTAAATGATGCTCATTTATTTTAATTAATTAAATCATTTAGTTTTGGAATATAGATTTGGTTTTTAAATACTTAAATTATTTTTGTTACTATTTTTCCTATGCATTTCAATTTGTGATTATAAATTTCATTCAAAACAACAAGTAGCAAAAGTCTAGACCTAGAGAATTATATTTAGCAAATAACATTCAACAAGTTCGCATGCAAAAAAATTTGTTAAAATTAGTTTACACTTTTAGTGTTCCATGCCAAAAGAAGAAAAACGGAACGCTTTTGGGATATTAGTAATAATTTGATATTTAGCATAGAGATAGAAAAAAGTTAAAGATTATAGACATAAAGTTTACAAAGTTAGATTTTTATTCTGGGGGCTTCTTGCAGGGGGTAAATAAGTATATGGCAAAAAAAATTTGCACTACTTTTAAAGGCTAACATTTTTGTTTTTACTAAAATATCACTACTTTTTGTATGCGAAAATTTGGCTTCTCTCACATTTTTGTTTTTGGTGGGATACAGATTTACAAAAAATAAAAACCGGTATAGTCCGAATCGACTTTCACAGCGAGGATTCCGTACATAAGGTAATCTGTAAATAAATTATAAATTTGGGTAAACCTCGACCGTCTGGATATCTAGTCCAGCGTGCTTACCTCTACACAAAAGACGACTCTGACGTAAGAGCCAACTTTTTCATATCATTGACAATATTACTTTTTGTTGTTGTCAAATATCAACTTATTATTCATATATTTATAATTTGTGTATACTTAAGCGTCACAATACGTTAGTTCTATCATATTTGTCTTATGTAACCGAAATGGAATTTGACAAGTATTGTATTGTGACGCTTAAGTATACACAAATAATAAATATATTAAATCTTAAACTTTATAACTTTAAATTTTTACACACTAGAATAATATTCGGCTCAATGAAATACTGTTTTTACTTTATTTTGCTTGAAATAAGATTTATTTTGACTGAAAGTGGATACTAAAATTAGTGAATCGCTACTAAAATTATAGATACTTAGTAATAGATACTTTACTACATATTTTGAATTTCAACTACATTCTCCCTGAGTTACCACGGTAATTATTTATGTTCATTACTTTGGTAACTATCAACAAAGTCATTTAGACATTTTGATAAATTCATTTTAATAAAGATCATCTATATCTTTATTCGTGTCTTTTTATTTATTATTTGTAGGATTATTAATTTATGGATTCTCATACTTTAGTTTATTAGATACCTTTGTATTTCAACTACTTTCTTCCTGAGTTATCACGGTAAGTATTTATGTTCATTACTTTGATAACTATCAACAAAATTTTGATAAGTTCATTTTAATAAAGATCATCTATATCTTTATTCGTGTCTTTTTATTTATTATTTGTAGGATTATTAATTATTGGATTCTCTTTTATATCATCCAACCTCCTACGCATATGAAACCCTTTTTTTCCGTATTAATCCCACTTTCAATTTTTGATCCCAATGTTAGACACCATTTCTAATAATAATAAGCAACTGTGATAGACGGACTGTCGGACGAAGTTGCACTCATATGTTTCCTTTGTTACTATTTTGGTACGGAACTATAAAAACATGTTAGATAAAAAAAATTCCCAAGTGAATAAGGAAGTCTGTCAAATTTGTCGTATTATTTATAAATTTTTTCATCACAAACAAAAAAAAACTACTTAAAAATCGTTAAGTTAAACAACACAAAAAATCAATAGCAAATTTATTGAATGTATTTGATTTTTTGTCTAAAATTATTACTTTATATTCCGTCTTTGGTAATATGACCTTCTTAAAAACATCAAACACAATAAAGACTAAAAATTTCAAAAGAATATTTAACCTTCATCGTTGATTATTGTTGTTGTTTTTTTTAGATAACTTCAATAGACGATAGAAATTATGTATTGTCAATTTATATTAGAACTTTCTTTTTATACCCGGTATATGTAAATGTACAAGGGTATATTAAGTTTAGTCACGACTTTGTAACGATTGAAAATATTGATCACAGATAAAAATTGTTGTTATAGGTGTTCATAAAATTGTCTTATTAGTCCATTTTACGCATGTCCGTCTGTCCGTGGACACGATAACTCAAGAACGAAAAGGGATAACGAGCTGGGACAAGAGCAAAAAAGTGAGGTAAAGGTCGTGAACGCACAAAGTCCAACCATGTTTGGGCAAAATGGGCAAAACTGCCCATCTTTGAAACCGTAAGAGATAGAACAAAAATGTAAAAACAAAAAATGTTCTTTTTTTAAAAATAAACACCTTTTTTAATAAACTTTTTTACAAAATTTCAGTATATACCGGGTATTTAAGCAGCTAACTCAGTTAGGTGTAATTTTCACTTGTTTTCTTCTGAAATCATATATTTCATGTACTCGATATAATTATATTTTCATTTAGACTTTTTGCATTCTTTTTCTACCGCATCTATTACGTTTTTAATGTTTCGAACAAAAGTTGTTAGGGATCATAAAAAACGTCACACAAAATTCACGCATTTTTAACCCAAAGGTTGTCAATCCTCTATCCTAATAATACATCACAAAACCTAACAATTAATTAAGACATGTATATTTATTAGGAAATTAATTACTAAAAAATCAATCAAGTACAAGCAATACTTAGTTTAAAACAACCAAAAAATACGCTTTTATAGCTAGCCGAACGAAAAAGTAAAAAAATTTGATTGTAAAAAAGCGCCCCACGCTTTTTTACATATCAAATTAATTATTATATCCATATTTAAAAATTATTTTGTACTTTTTAGTTCGACTAGCTATAAAAACGTGTTTTTTAGTTTTTTGAATTGAAACAAAAAGATAAATGACTACATTTCGGAGATAGCTCAATAGATAAAATGATAAAAGATTTTCTTATTTGTAAAAAAAAACCCAAACTTTTAATGGTCTCTTATGAACAATCGTGTCTTGATGTAACCTTCAAAAAAAAAGTTTAAAATAAATATAATTACAGCCAGATAGAATAATAAAAAAGTTCCCATTAAACGTTTTCTGTTGATTACAATGTCTCTCTATTATATTGATATGCTAAAATTAAAATAGTACATTTTATGCCGCTTTGTTTGATAGGTAAGGTTTTTTGAAAGTCAATAAGAGCTGCGTGCAAAAATAAATCTATTTTTAACCGGCTTTGAAACAGGAGAAGGTTCTCCGTAAGATTATTTCAGTTTTAATTGTTAGACACGTAGGAGCTACGTAGATGAAGCTAATTTTCTCCGAGAAAAGAATCATAATGAAATTAAGTAAATATGGCCATACATCTTTTATTATTGATATTACTGAAATATTAAAACTTTAAAGTTGTAAATATTTCTGTTACTATGAACGAAACAGAAATATGATCAGAAAATAAATTGTTCTGTGTTTGTAATGTGTTTTCTACAACAACAAAAATTTATATTTGTTTCAAATTATTCTTCCAGAACCTTAGATAAAAGCAGGTACCAAATTGATTTTAGATCAGTTTAAACTTGACAAGTTATCAAGTGGATACAGGTTAAAAATTGACGTGGTTTAAATGTGTTTGAAATACTATGCAGTCCAGTAAAAATGAACAGTTATGTGTAGAGAAATTGACTCAAGGGTGTTGTGCAATTACATTAAATTTTTTTAAATCAAATTTAATAAATTCAGGTTTAAGTTAAACTCAAAAAATTTTTTGTTGTTATTTTATTTTTGTTCTTTCTTAAAAATCAAGTGCGATCTGTTCCAGTTAGAATAAATTTAGTAAACGAATATTTTGTGTGTCGAGTATCGGAATCTTTTATATGTTCTACAGCACTTCTGTAATATTAAATCATGTAAATTTAAAAAAAATATTAATAAAAACATTTTTAATAATATATAATTTAAGAAAATAACACAATGCTCAAAATTTTCTATTGGTTAAAATTATGCCCACTTTTAAATATATCATTTGAATAGATAATTTTGCCTTGAATTTTTGACTATTCAACAACAAGGTTTTAATAATCTCTTCTCAAAAATAAAGACATACAAATTGTTTTCAACAAGGAATTATTTATTTTTATTAATTAATTAATTACATATTTTCTCAATTAAGTAAACAAATAAAGAAGTTATTAATATATAAAATGAACGGATGGCAATTTAAGTACGTGTTGGAGAATAATAAAAATGTATCTTATTTTATAGAAATCACGTCAATTTCCATATATCACGAATATTTCATTTCATTGTTTATATATTTAAAAAAAAACTAGGTCAAATTACTATGTTTAAATGAAAACGCCTTATTCAAGTGTAAATCAACTTTGATTTTATTATAGCAGTCGCACGATTTTTAAATAATTTTATCAAACAAAATTTAATACATAATAAATCTACTGTGCAATTCTCACAGAGATTTTATAAACAACTATTTGGATCATTTAATCCAAAAAATTTAAACTTCGAAAAAATTCCGATTAAGTTGAATTTCCGTAAAGATATTCTGAAAAATATCCTGAATTTGAATCGTAGATTTTTGAATAGGGAATAATTCAATTTTTTCCCAAATGTATTGTATTCTCCACAAAAATTTTTTTTTATTGGATGCTTTGTACATAGACTGTACAAAAAAAAACTCATGACTTAGTAATTTTTGTATTGTGTTTTGCTTGTGTTTTTAGAGCGAGGGGGAAACACAAAATTTGACATACCTTCCTTAATATTCGAGCTATCGAAAAATTTTTAAGAAGTCAAGTTTAGGTAGTAAATTTTACTGTAACTTTGTTACTTATCATTTTTCTGTTACACTAATATATATAATTAATTATTGAAAGTTAAAATTATAAATATCTCTGTACACATTAGAGTTTCGGAAAAAATGATACTGTAATGAATTGTAGCAAACATGATTTTCTACAATTTTACTCCTTATACATTTTTCGATTATTCTAATATTAAGAGAGATATAGAATATTTTGTGTTTTCTTCTTTCTCTATGCCCTCTTTCATTCTCTATGCCCTCATTTTGATTAGACTATAATTGTGGCCGTTAGAGAGTAATTGATGTATTCTAAGGAAATTCGCTAAGTGGACGTGGCTCTGCGTAACGAATTTTTTTTGAGATACGGAGACCTAAAAGCTGTCTCTAATCCTTCGTGTAAAACAGAGTAAATACGGAGTGGAGTATGCTTAAACTTGGTCTAATGCACTGCCGTGTTATGTGATATAGTCGAATTGCCTGGTTTGGAGGTCCTTTTGGCATATTTAAAACAAGATTTTAAGAAATTTTTCAAAAAAACGTTTCTTAAAATTTAATAAATGATTTTGTAATTACATCTTACAATTAATCATGAACATAATTAAATACACCTTAACATTACATAGAGACATTGCAAATTGTATTTTAATTAATGAATTGACGTATGTATTGTATGTATGTATGTTTGCTAAAATATTATTTTAATTAATAAGAAACAATTTTTAATGTTTCCTATAAACTTCTTAATTTGGTATGTCTTTATAAAAATTAATGAAGGTGACACTGAAAATATTTATTTAATAAAAATTATTCTTAAATGTGGTTATCATTGATATATTGTTCAAATTCTTGATACTACTTATTTCGAAAAATAAAAGTTAAATCTTTGATTGGCATTTTTTAATCGGTGCCACAGTTTGTAACGAAATTATTGTTTTTGCGGATAGGCATGTTACGAAGAGAGCAATATTTTGCAGTGGGACATCTAACTATAATATTATTGTTTAGCAAAAGATCATAGTGTGAAATCTTTTAAATTCTCTCCTAGGCTATGCACTCTAGACTTTGATCTACCAGTCCAAGTGGCATAGCGGTCTAAGGCGTAATATCTGCGCTGTATGCCTAATTGGAAACTGGGAGGTTATGGGTTCGAATCCCGACATCGGCAGTTTGTCAATTATTAAGAAAAAAAAAGGGGCGGTTAATTGACTAAACTGTCGGCGTATGGACAAGAACGAAGTAACCGGCTTTGTCTGAGAAGGTTTTCTGCAAGTTTCCTTCACGAACTACAGATGAATATTGGCATTCTTCCTGTCATAGTCGGCTGCAGCCGCATATCCTACCAATTCTAATCTACACAATAATTCTTTCCACTCCACTCACATCCTCACATCCTTAGGCATCACAATGGACCTTATGGTCGAAGTGTATCTCGTCCAGGACAGCCGCTACAATCTCTCTATCTAGGCTTTGACCTTCAGCCGCCTCAATCGACCCACGGGACCCCAGATTAGCTCCCTCTGTTCCCCGGAGAAGATTACAAAAGGAACCAATTTTAGATGTTGTGTTCGCTTTCTTGGTAGGAATAAATCGTATTTTATTAGGAATTACAGTGAGATTTACAGTTATCGTGACAGCGCCCCAAGTGGCACAAATTCATACGGGAAATGATGATATATACCGGGTATTATAAAATATTAACTGCAGAATAAAATATTTGGCATGGGTGTTCATAAAATAACCTAATTCGTTCATTTCCGCATGTTACTCCATTTGTCCGTCTGCCCGTGGACACAATAACTCAAAAATGAAAAAATAAAACGAGCTGAAATTTTTGATGTGTGTTCTAGAGATAAAAAGTAAGGTTAAGTTCGTAAATGGGCAAAATTGGACCATGTTTGGACCATCTTTGAAACTGTAAAAGATAGCACAAACATTGAAAGACAAAAAATGTTTCTTTTTTAAAGATAAACAACTACTGTTTGAAACTTTTAATAATAATTAATATTCAACCGTCACTTTGTTTTGATAGTTAATATAATTACTTCCTCAAAGAAAATTCGTTTATCCTACTTGCTCCTACGTGACAAATTTATAATCATTTGAAGTCGGTTCACTTTTTATAGAATTCAACTGCATGTTATGATAATTTTTATGAAATTAGTATGATTTAAGGGAGTTCCAGCACTGTCTTGTATAATCAGGACAAAAACCCGGTTTGCTTTTATTACAGAACAAATACATATAAACACACACACACAACACATACATATATTCATATATACAAATCAATGTAATTTTGAAAAAAAAAATTTTAACTATTATATTTCTAAAACAATAAAACGTGATTTTTTTTTAACTTTATTTAATAAATATTTATCCTTACTATTCTAGTTTTTTTTTTTTTAAATTCTGTCGAGTATTTTTTTTTAATACAACAGATAATAGTTGGACGGGCATGAAGTTTTACATGCTTCTAATGAGAGAGAATGAGATAGAATGATGACTTTGTTATTAATTATCTCGCTTTCTAAACGGTCAACAATTCTGATTCTTCGGGATTGATTAGAAATCGTTTTTTTTAGCCTGTGAAAAAAAATGAGCAAAATCTGTCTCGAAAAGTGATTTTATTCTGTGGAACTTCCTTAAATAAATCATTACAAACACAAACTTATGTACATTTGTTGTGTCTCTTTTAAATGTTAATTTGAATTTAAAAATTACAGTAACTTTCAAATTTATATATTACGTATGCATTTATTATACAAACATATATCAATAAATTGCAGTTTGTTTTTTTTGTGATTGCATTTAACATTATTATTAGTATTTATTAATAAACTTACTATTGGTGGTTATCAAGGATGTTGTTACAGTCAAAACACGTGTTCACAATTAAATGTATTTAATATTTTAGTATATATGAAATGAATATTGAATATTGCATATCAATCAAGAAAAATATTATTCATTTAGATTGTATTATTTTAATAGACTTAATATTTATAGCTTACTAGCTAAAATTGCCCTGTGGCTTTGCACTCGTATGATATTTTAAAATGGCACACTTAGCATACTACCAGAAAAATAAAAAAATAATTTACAATGAATGTCCAATTTATTTTTTAATTGATAGGAGAATATTTGTTATTTTTAGTAAGTATAAACTTAGATCTTCTTGAATTACAATCAATACCAAAATAGCAACAACACATGCCTAATTGTTTAGCCTGGAGTTAAAATATGCTCAGGTCAAAGTCATTCTTCACATACTTATTACATTTCACAATACAATACTCTTGAAAATACCGTTCGTTTTGTCATTATAAGTACGTGCAAGCGTCAGTATGTATGTATATTTGTGTACGCGCTCTGGAGGCCACAATTTTAGGTTTATCGCAATGAAATTTGGTATCTGACATGCTTTTGTATTTGAAAGACTAAGTTCGTTAACGGGCAAAATCGGATAAGGATAAAGAAAGGTTTAGAGAGGAAGGGGGATTTCTCTCTTAATATTAGTTAAATGGAACAACTTGTAAGGGGTAAACTTGTAGTAAATAAATTTTACTACAAATCATTATCTGACCATATTTTCTGTAAGTCTATTTGCAATTTAAAAACAATACCCATATACAAAAGCATCACCATGGTTACTTGATATTTTGAATGTATTTAAAGGAATTTTTCTTACGTTAAGAGGGATAAACCATATTTTGAGTTTTCTTCTTTCTCTAAACACCCTTACCCTATTCATTATTGAACGATTCTATTCATTATCGAACTTGACTTTTGAATACCAAAATCATATCAGATACGAAAACATATATTTATATATGTGTCAGTAGCCACTGTATTAGTCACGGATCACCATGAACATTAATAAAATAAAAATTAATTAAGATCTATTTCCAGAATTGGTGTATCTATTCTGAGAAAATTTGCTAAGTTGGCGCAGCTTCTGCGTAACGAATTTTTAATATTAAATGTTTTAATATTTGTTTTGAAAAACTTGATAGAATTTATTATTGCGTTTGCAAATCTATTCATAGAAAGTCATTGTATACTTTTTGTATGTATGCACACTCCCGTTCAATAAAATTGAACCAACCTGAAATGTTAATTTTCTTACATTTCATAAAACTCCTCACTTTTGTAACTATCTGTATATTTATTTATAAACAAAGATAAGTAGTATATTTTTTAAATGTGAAAAAAGAAATGGAAGAAGTTTTGTACTTTTTATTTATGTAAACAAGTCAGTGATAGAGTAAGAATATGTAATGTAAATACATGTTAAGTGTTACATCTCCTTTTTCCATATAAAAATTAAATAAAATGTTGTATCTGTCAAAAACATTTACTACAAGAATAATCAAAATTGTGAGAGACTGATTCGGTTAAGGTCGGTTCAATTTTATTGAACGGGAGTGTGTATGTATATATATACTAGTATATATATACTAAGTATGTATGTATATACTATTTTTAATAGTACATAACCTACGTATGTGTGTACAATTTTTAATAGAAAATTGGAGACGTATTGTAATTAAAGTCTGAAAACATTTCATTTTTGCTTGGCAAATTATATATATAATTTATATACCTGCATAATTATTTTTTATCTTGGTTTAATACTATAAATGTGATTATTTTACTTTGAAGGGTTATGTAGATAAAACGGAATCATTTAATGGTTTTATCATTATATTTTGGGTTAAATTTTATAAGAGCACATGCTTCAAACAGAAATTTTAATTAATATGCATACAAAACTGAAAAAAATTAAAGTCAACAATTTACTCTTATTGCAAAGTCACCAACTTCCAGACCTAACAAATACATATATAGATTATGGCAAAGAAGGCCTAAATAATCTTACTTGCTATAGTATGACCTTCCTTCCTTCAATTTAATCCTAGATCCGCGCCTGTACAACGCTTCAATGAAAATGATGTTTGTGTTACAAATGTTGAAGGTTCTTCGAAATACAGTTACAGAAATTACGTTAATTTATTTGTCGTTAATTCCCATCTTATACACAAAACCCAGTGTTTGCATCGTAAAACAGCTACGGACCCCTTTCATGTTCGTGTTCGACACGCTCTTGGCTTTATATTTAAAAATAATTGTTTTTATTTTAACTACACACAATAATATTGAATATTTTATAATTTTGTTTTAAATTTTATTGCTAAATGGCTTATACTTGTTTTTTCGTATACTGACTCATATGAAAATCATTTTTACAAAAAAACTTCTTGTATGCTTGTGGGAACTCGATGTTTAACTCATTAACGAACCTAGTACATTTTAACCCGACTTCAAAAAGGAAGATGGTTCTCAATTCGTCTGTATTTTTTTTTTTTATGTTTGTCACCTCAGAACTCCGTCATTTATGAACCGATTTTGAATTTTTTGTTTGTTTTAAAGGGTTTGATTTCAGATTGGTCCCATTGTCATCAAATCGCATTCTGGTGAGGGGATCCCCAAAAAATCGAGGAAAATCCTCATTTTATATATAATAACCGATTTTTGCGAATTTTTTTTTTTTGAAAGGGTATACTCATTCATAATGGAAAAATAAGAAACTTTTTAAAAAAAAAAACAAAATGCATGTAAAAAAAAACTGAAAATCTGTTATAGAACTAAAAATTTAAAAAAAAAAAACGGATAAAAAAAATGTGTTATAAAAAAATACACTAAAAATTAGTAGGTCGTTTAGTAGATCTGCCCATATTTAGACAAATAAAATCAGTTATAGAACTTCAAAGTCACTAAAAAGCAATAAACCCTATTTTGACAAAATGGAAACCCGACTTCAAAAATCAAATATTCAATAACAAAAAATGCACTAAAAAATAAAAAAATAATTGCATATTCTTGTGCCAATTTTAGTTCACCTAAGCAAAAATTTTTAAATATATATGTACAATTATTGTTATGTTTGGAGGCGGTGTCCAAAAGTTATGTGATTTTCTCTATGCTGACACCGACTCCAAAAATAACAATGATTGTACATATATATTTAAAAATTTTTGCTTAGGTGAACTAAAATTGGCACAAGAATATGCAATTATTTTTTTACTTTTTAGTGCATTTTTTGTTATAGAATATTTGATTTTTGAAGTCGGGTTTTCATTTTGTCAAAATAGGGTTTACTGACCTGGGAATGTCTACACAAAAATACACGGCTTCAATATTCTAATAATTGATTACTCTTGTCTGAGCCATCATTATTGAATTCGAATACGCGTACAGTGATTGGAAGTTCAAGCTTATTTATGGGCAGAATTGGAGAAACGCATAACGAAGGAAGGATAGTGTAGAGAGATCGCAGAAAACAAAATTTCGATTGTCTCCCTTAATATTGGTAAAATATTACATCAGCAAAGTTGTAGGAAATTAAATTTTAACTTAATGTATCTACAGTAGACATTTTGCGGAATTATTACTAGTAAGCAGAAATAATATATTTGATGTCTGTCTCCTTTTCTCTATACAAATAAATATATACACTGTTGCCAGTATACAAAATAATATAAAACTATCATTGATTGCACAATCTGAATAGATTTATTAATATTGGAAAATTTGGTTTGTTTGTTTAAAGCAATTAAATGGTCAAATGAACAATCACAAGCAAATGTTTTTGCATACTTTCTTTTTTTTTTTAAATAAATATTCAGTTTCATGAAAAGAGTGATTTAAGAATATTGAATAGAAATTGAACTTTAATTTTACGAACATTCAAAATCTATGAACACTATTTTTTTAGTTAACATTCATTTATTGAATGTATAATTGTCAAGTAGTACGTTTTGATTTCTTTTGGTGATTTCTTTTCACTTGCTATTTTTAGTGTTCAAAATTGCATAAATGTTTAGAATATATAATTTATGTTTAGCTCAGTAGTTATATGTACGATCAACGCCAAAAGTCGAACTAAAATTTAAAAATATTATTGTGTATTTTTTTTTTAAATTTATTTGTGTCTTATTTATTCAGTTTTTGAAAAAATACTTTGTAAAAAAGTTGTTCATTATAACAACTTTTATTTGAAATTTTTTTTCCGAAATCTGAATAAATAAAGCACAAATCAATAATTAAATTTTTAAATTTGAACTCGACTTTTGGCGTTAATGATTCTTACTATGGGCTTACTTAATTTATGTCCTATTCATTCGGTTTTTGGGAAAATGTTTCCAATAAAAGTTGCTAGTATATTTATAACGAACAACTTTTATTCGAAGCTTTTTTTCGAAACCCGAATGAATGTGTTGGTACCCAATTTTATATTATTCATTGTATTTTATGGAATATAATCGTACAATTCATTATAGTAAACATTATTTTGATTGAAAAAAAAATTAAAATTATCGTGGCTGGGAATGTCAGCCATGTATTTTTCAAATTTGTAAAGTTTACGTACAACTAAAATGAAACCGAAACAATTTAACATAAAAATTGAATGCTATAAGTACAAAAGAAAATTTGAAGTTTAGAGTTATTAAATGCCAATTACGTTGGTAGAGTTATATCATCTCTAAATCCAATCCAGTTCAAGCTAGGTTCTTTCCTTTTCCAAATAAACCAGCCCCGATAAAATGTTCTAGACTAATAATTAAACGATCTATAACGGATCTATAACGTCACAGTGCATTCAATACCCTTGAATCATACTCTAGATCAGGGATGTCAAAGATACGGCCCGCGGGCCGTATCCGGCCCCCGGTCCGTAACAATACGGCCCGAGATCGCAATGTGTGACAGACAGAAGAATCATGACTTCACTCGATTCCTCTACGGAAGTTTTAAAATGCGCACACTACAACATTTATAAGTAATTTCAAGGGCAGCGCGTGCCTAGACAAGCGAGAGAGGCAATTTTCAACAATCCATTCAATTTTGAAGCTTCACAGGCACCAGTTCATTTGCAAATAAGACTTTACAGACATTTACAAAAACAAGACTTACGAATGAACATCTCCAATCAATTTTTAAAATAATTACAACGAATATGATACCTGACATCAATGAGCTTGTCAAAAACAAGAGAAGTCAGGTATCTGGATCCTCGAGCTCAAAATAATTACCCTCTTTTATAACTTTGATATGATTTTTAACAACCGTATATTTAATACCATATAATTAAGTAAATAAAATGTTATAATAATTCCGTACATTTTTTTTTATTTGAATCTGGCCCGCCTACCCATTCTAAATTTAATATATGGCCCTCTGCAAAATTGAGTTTGACACCCCTGCTCTAGATAGATAGATAGATAAATCTTGAGGAATTAAAAGTACCGTATTTCGATCTTATGGCCCATTGGCCTGCCTCTTCTACTCCTGCCTGACGAGGTTCGCTTCTCTCATATCTTGAAAATAGCTAGGAGCTTGCTATGAGTTTTCTTGAAGGTTGATATATTCGGGGTGAGATGCACCGAATATTTTGTATCTGCTGTAACCAAGAGATTCGCAGTATGAGATGATGGGGCTCGATGTTTCTTCTTCCTCGCCACACAGTCTGCACATAATGGATTGGTCTGCACATTATGTGTGTTGTTTTTGAAGCTTGATATATCTGGGGTGAGATGCACCGAATATATTGTAACCAGAAGATTCGCAGTTAAAGAGACTCGTTGCACAATCTGTACATAATAGATCCAATGTGGAGTTCTATTGTGTGTATAGGTGCTTTCGTAAAAATCTTAGTCCAACATCAACATCAACTTTCTTGTATATCACGCATTTTAATTGGTCACTTATGAATTATATCATTAACCAAATTTAAAAAAAAAACAATGAGCAAAAAATCTTCATATTGGGTAACACATTTTTTTTTTACAGTAAATTAGTGGGTTGGCTTATTTTTTATTTGTTTTTGTACTGAAAATAATTCACATGAAGAAAAAAAAAACTCATTTTTTTTATCAGTTATAAAAAAAGACCGTTTATAGTAGTTAATTTGAACATGGTGATAAGGCCATTTTAGTTGTTATAAATACAAAATAACAATTTCCAAGGTTTTAGATTACATTTCATAATACGTATACTCGTATGAGTGTTGTTGTTTCTCTTTTCATATTAAATATTAACCATGGCTATTAAACATTAGTGTTGGACTGTGGAATACTGATGTCGGAACTGATTTCAGTCGAACAGATTTCTCTTGATATATTATTATTTTTGTATACTTTAAGCGTCGTCACATTGTGCGTTTTCCAATTACAGCACTAATGCGCATTATGCGGCATAATGCTCAACGTTGAATGTTTCAACAACAGCAACGCTTCACACAATCGAGCACTTTGAAAAGTACTGCTTTCGCGTGATGCGTGCAATGGATACCAACTCAGTAGCAGAAAATATTTAATATTTTCAATAAATATATCACTTGATGATGAACTAATTGATTGATTTAAACTTGGAGTAAAATCGATAAATCTTTATCATCACTATCATCTGGATAACATAATTATATTAAAAAGTATATAATGTTTTTAGAACTCATCTAAAACAATTATTATTAGTCAAGACAAAAAAATGGTACTGAAATAATAAAAATCGAAATTACTTAAAATAACCGTAAAAAGTTTTCGACTTGTTATTATACCACTTTATTTATACATTATTGAGGTTATGTTCATGAATGTTTTTTTTCTTTCAACACTACACTCTGCTAGTGCACTTGAAAACTACTGCATGTTCCAATTAAGCATTAGCACACTTCGGCATTGTGCGCCACTAAGTCGCATTATGCTCTGTAGTTGGAAAACAACCATTACTATACTAATGTCAATTTTCATTCAGGTTTCGATTGAACTACCACCTTCATAACTTGGGGATGTCTGATGATCTCACTTGTAGGGCCTGTATCGAGGACGATGAAACCTCCATACATGTTATATGCACCTGCAGAAGCCTGCAGGGTGTCAGGTATAGAATCTTTGGGTCCGAAACCTTGGATCCATCAATTCTGGCAGCAATCCCGGCGGAGAAGTTGGGGGCCTTCTGTGTGGCGTCTGGTCTCGACAGAATCTTATAGCTTCATCTGCTTAAAATAGCACCTCTCGCCCGGAGATGTTAGCCTTCGGGTGACAGGTTGTTCTCAAGGACGGTATAGAGGACCCCTTGTTCTAGGTGCTAGGAACCCATTTGCGGTACCCTTCTTTCTAATTATTATTATTTTTCATTCAGGTTACGAAGACATAGTATGTAAAAACTAGAGTATACTAAATAGACAAACATGTCATTGGATTTTGAATTGAACATTGATATGAAAAAATTAACTTATCCACTAGGTATCGAACCATGGACCTCTGGATTTCTAGCCTAGTGTGCTATTCTTACACCATGGATGATACTGATCAATAAGTCAATTTTTTTCATATCATTGACATAATTAATTTGAATTCAACGTTTACTTATTATTTGAACTTATTTTTTTGTATGTATACTTAAGTGTCACAATACAATTGACTCATCAGTATCATCCATGGTGTAAGGGTAGCACACTGGGCTAAAACTTCAGATGTCCAAGGTTCGATACCTGGTGAATGAATTACAGGAATAAACTTTAAATTTCTGATATTAGTTAGTAAACATCCTTTACATTTAGTTAATTCACTGCATTATATAGACAGTAATAATAGGGAATATGCATGCAAATTTTTTTTCACATTTATTTTCAGAATATGAAAATACTGTTAATACTGTAATAATATTTAAAAACGAAATTAAAATCCGACAAATATCAAGGAAGCTATAAGCTTTTAAAGATTATTATCTGTCTCTTTCTTGCAAAAATACTAAAACCGGAGTTTTACGTGTATTTTAAATGGTGAAAGTGTAATATGACGTCACATAACATATCAAGAGGGCTATCACCCTCTTTGTCTAATCGGAAATTTCAATCATTCATATCTCGCTTATTTTTAAAGTTATTTAAAAAGTAATTTTACCTTGATATTTGTCAAGTAAACATGCTACAATTCAATTGAAAAAAATTTTCATGCATATTCCCTATTCTCCAGCACTGTTCTAAATAATCAAGACAAAAAACCGGTTTACGTTTATTATAGAACAAATACATATACACACATACACAACACATAGATATATTCACTATTCATATATACAAATTAATGAAATTTCGAAAAAAAAATATAATAATTTTAAACTTTTATATTTCGAAAACAAAACCCGTAAAACGCGATTTAAAAAAAAATTTATTTAATAAATATATATCTTTACTGTCCTAGTTTTTTTTTAATACAACATATACCAGTTGGGTGGGCATGAAGTTTTACATGCTTCTAATGAAAGAGAGAATGATTACTTTGCTATTCATTATCACACGTTCTAAACGGTCAAAAATTCTGAAACTTCGGGATTTATTAGAAAATGTTTTTTTTAGCCTATGAAAAAAAAATGAGCAAAATCTGCCGAAAAGTGGTTTCATGTTGGAACGTCTTTAATAAAATTAAAAGCTTGATGAATTAAGAGATTTGCCTTTACATAGTAAGTAGACACAAAATTTGTTGATTATCTAATAATAAAGTGGTTAATATATATCAATTGTACGGAGTCAATGCCGGAGGCACAGTTAATAGTTTATATAATCGAGACAAATAAATGAATGAGGTTAATCAACTGGATATGATTCAGATAGATGATAAAAAATACGGTAAAACAGTTATATATGAAGGTACACTTAGCCACAAAAGTTGATGTCATTTTTTTATAATTTATATTTGATTTGTGCCCTATTCATTCGGTTTACGAAACAAATTTTCGAATAAAAGTTGTTACTATATTTCTAATGAACAACTTTTATCCAAAGCATTTTTTCGAAAACCGAATCAATAAGGCACAAATGAATTATAATTTTTTTTTTTAAATGTCATTAACTTTTGTGGTCCATAGTACAATTTCGTTCAATATAATAGAGCCAAAGTTAATAAATAAATATTTGTTGGTTTGTTTGACAAAGGGGTTCAAATGTAATGGTAGATATGAATTTAAGCAATTTAAATAATAATTCAGCAATAGAAACAACACAAACTTTCAAAAAATCAAATTTGCTTATACAGTTTATTCTTGTAAGCATGAAACAATATTAAAATTCTACATACACAAATTAAGAAAACAGATAATGAATTTAGACAATGGCCCAATTCCAAATTCTGACTTAATAAAATTAAACCATATTTAAAATTTAATACCTGAGTATCAAGATTAACTTTGATCAACACCCTCATCTTATTGACAATAACAACACCGCATGGTCAGAATAGGATACCGCCAATAAATGGGTTGGTCTTAATGGGCTTAATTGGTCAGTCAACTCAAATAATCCTCCAGGTACACCTCAGTCAGAACATATAAAAGACAAAACTTTTTTGATATTATTGTGAGACACGCACCAAATTAGCAACAAGCAACATATCTCTGACTCCATATCCCAGAGATAGTTACGATTAGCACTTATTAGAATACACTTAATGATTACACTTATTAGAAGGGCATATATAAGAAAACATATGTTCTTATACATATATATGTATAAGAAAATGTATAAGAAACTTGAAATTAGTTTATTATGTATTATAGGCACCGTATAGGATATTTAGAAAATCGCCCCCTAAAAGGGGTGAAATAGGCGAACTATTTTTTAATACTTTAAATTTTTGACAAATAGTTTATTTTGAAAATTTTTGTTAATGGGCATTTCTATAGAAACTATAAACTATATTACACTATTAAAAATGTTTCGAACAAAAGTTGTTAGCATTTTTATAAGACATTGCTCTTATTAAACATAATTTTTAAATACATATACTAAAAATTTGATTATTATATACTGATTAATAAAAACTATTACAATCTTTTTAATTTAATTAATGTACATAAATTATCCGCGGATGTGAGGCTTAAGATATTCGCATCCGCGGTTGTCAAAAATTTCGCATCCACAAAATCCCTGATATGGACATCCCTGATACAAACAGTTCGTATCAGTGCTTCACCCCAAATACAATACTTATACAATAATTTTTTATCAAAACAATGGTTTACACCAACTAAATTATTGTGCAATATACACCAGTAGGCGAAAAATAATGTCACGGTAATGTTTATACGATTAGAACAAAACAATGAATGATGATAATATTGAGGCCGAATAAAATAATATTCTATTCTATTGGTAACAATACACTGCACGCTTGCCTACATTAATTTATTTTATATCACAATCACATATAAATAATAGTTTGTTTTTAGTGCTTATGCAAATTTTTTTTTAGCAGATGCAATCAACACTGATTTTATGTTTAAACCCTGTAATTAAATTTAAAATTTTGCCCCAATTTCTAGAATAATAATTATTTGTATTTTATAAATACGTATTTCAACTACAAGGTAGTCATCATCAGTATGAATTACCTAATCGTAACTATCTCTGGGATATGGAGTCAAAGATATGTTGCTCGTTGCTAAGTGAGACACGCACCAAATTAGCAACGAGCAACATATCTCTGACTCCATATCCCAGAGATAGTTAATTCATACTGATGATGACTACATTGTAGTCAAAATACGTATTTATAAAATACAAATAATTGTTCTAGAAATTGGGGCAAAATTTGAAATTTAATTTTAAAAAACCTAGAGTTCTCTTTGATTATTTTAATAATGTTTATATTTTAAACCCTGTGTATATGTAATACATGCGGAAAAAAAAATAGAAAAAAAAATAGGCTGTTTGCTGTCCCAAAAGTGGCTTAACCAAAAAATTAACGTTTGATATGGAGCCACTCGCCGTTCAGAGATCAGATCACTGGTATACCCAAGTGAAAAGAATAATGTTTTGTTTATTTACTTTTGGAAATGTAAGAAAAACTAAAATAAGCTGGGCTTTAATCCGATTTAATTCTGCAATAGTTAACAGCAATATTGGTTTTATATTTGGATCTACCTTATGTCTTAGAGATAAGGAGCTGAAATTTTGTATGTGTGTTCTAGAGCTAAAAAAGTAAGGTCAAGTTCGTGAATGTTTGGGCAAACTAGGCAAAACTGTCCTTCTTTGAAACCAAATAGATAGAACAAACATTTAAAGACAAAAAATGTTCCTTTTTTAAAAAAATACCATTGTTTAAAACTTTTTTTCATAAACCCAGTATATACCGGTTATTGAAACAAATTACTCAATTTTGCACTTGTCTATTCATATTTTATACATTTTTTTTAATAACTTGCCAGTAAAGTGAAGTTATTTTCATAATTCTAGCATATTTTCCTAACTCGAGGTCACCACCTACTATAGTAACACCTTAACTAACACAAAAACAAATTCCATCATAACATTACTCCGATAAACTTTAAAACTGATCAATCAGAGATCAAAGAAGGGAGAAGTTGTTCTTCCTTTTGTCAAAAAACAAAATAATATCATCTAGTTTTCCGTCGAATTCACCAATGTTAACGGCAGAGTAATTTAAGATATTTTTACTTACAAAACAAATTTTTAAAAAAGAACCACAAATGAATATGAAATATTACTTATTGTATTATGTTATGAAAATTATTTTACTAGTCAAATTCACGGAAATTATCTCTCAATTCTGGTATATGTTTCACATTTTTATTCGATTGAAACTCTCGTGCAATAACTAGACTTTCGTTGCAACACTAGTTTTGTCACAACTGCAGTTTAAACGTATGAAATTATCATTACATTGTAAAAGAGTTACATTTTCTCTATTAATTATCTATTTTTTAAATATATTTAATGTTACATGTTTGTTATATATTTAATATTTTAAAATCAAGTTCATAGTTAACATAGATTAGAATACTTTAAGTTTATTTTAAATATTTGTATATCCAAATAATTTCTCATAATGTCAATTTTATACTATCTCTCCTAGATGGTCAAAGGTGACGTAGTTCACAGTTCACTAAGATTGTAATACAGAAGGGTGGTTTAAATAACACATTTCTTAATTATTATTCAGTAGTTTGATACCATATATAAAGCAAACTAGTCAGTTGTATCAGTGGTTTTGGAAGTTCATCTCCTAAGAGGGTAAAATAAGAGACGAAAGTTTGTATAGGTCATTTATTTACGTTAGAAACGTAGAAATTGGTACCAAAAGGTAAAAAAAAGGGGTACAAGCAGAGCATTTGAGGCTAGTATGTATATAACATTAGATACAATAGTATACACAAATAAATATTTATGAATAATAATTTCGACAGAAATAATACTGTCAAAATAAAAGTAAGAATGATATGAAAATTCGAAATCGATTCCTGGTTGACGAGTTAATTTTTTCATATCCGTATTTGATTAAAATTAAATGACATTTGTCTATAAAGTATACGCTAGTCTTCTAGAATTTGTCTTACGTAACCGAAAGGAATTTGGACAAACATTGTATTGTTGACGCTTAAGTATACACAAATAAATATTTATGAATTATATACAATGTTTCAACACTATAATGTTTCAACTAGTTCAATTTTTTTGCTGGGGAGTACATTTCATTTGTTGTTTTCAGTAAAAACAGAAAGAACTTGAAAAAAACTAAAAATTAACAAAAATAAATTATCTATCCAATATTGTGGATGACCTAAATATACCATAAATAAACTTCAAGTCATCAAGTTTCTTTTGACTTTTGTTCAAACAAAATATTATGATTTATAGTGGAATCGCATAGCATATTGACATTACCGCAAATACCAATTTTAAAGTCACGTTTTCAATTTTGAATAATTACAAAATACAATTTTTGAATAATTATCAAATACAATTTTTGAATTATAAATAATATTTTATATACTTTAGCAATGTAAGCACTTTTTAAAATACAAAAGCATACCTCGCAATCCCGTGAGTTA
This sequence comes from Nineta flava, assembly GCA_963920215.1. Lineage (NCBI taxonomy): Eukaryota > Metazoa > Arthropoda > Insecta > Neuroptera > Chrysopidae > Nineta > Nineta flava. Next base: position 99,715,258 of record OY986041.1, on the reverse strand, counting down.
TAAACATGTAAACATTTTATACATTCATTAAAATTTTTGTTATAATATTGCACACAAATAGTGTACATAAATATTTATTTATTAATAATACAATTTAAAACCATATAATCTCTCATGATATCACATTTTTACTTTCATTATATTCTCCATTAATAAATGATATTCACCAGAACTTATAGCCCAATTGTCAGTTTTACCTTGAAAGCAGGTCGAGTACTTCTGAATTTTTGATTTGTCTTAAGTTTTAGTGAATAATGTAATGGTGATTCTAATGCAAATTTTCGACAGTCATTCGACAGAAATAGCAAAAAATAAAGAGAATGGGGCCCAAAAATGGTCATTTTGTGGTGCTTCATTCTCCCTATTTTTCACTCTAAACCACTTTTTAAATAAACTGTATGGTTGGGAAGATATCAAGAAAACAAAAAGATTTAGACCCATAAAAAAATGCTCCAAGGAATGGTTGTCCCAAAGTGGTTTTCGAAGCTGAGGATTAGGCCCGTTTCCGCTATGTTCGATCGACGTTAAAATTATTTTAAAGCATAACACTAGCAATACTTTTAGCAATAAAAGTATAAAATATTTTTTAAATTAAATGTATTAAATTTCAAACATTCATTTCTAATTGTATGGTTGATTAATTTTGAAAGTAATGAATAATGTTCCAAGAAATATTTTTAAAAACGATAACATTTTCCATAATAATATTGAAGGTGGAAACCAAGCATTCATGTTCCATTTTCCCGCCTACTCTCATTAATTAGAACTATCAGCACTTATCACTATCAACATATAGCCAATATGAGTTGACTGGCATCAAGCCGATAATTAATTCCAACAGAGCATTTATGGGACATGTTAGAAAAGGACGTTAAGGCTACAGCTACATTCGAAGATCGTCAAATCCTCGACATATACACAGAGATGGGAGAATGTTACTCATAGTCCAAGCTTAATAAAAAGGATGTATCATAAACCCTACTTTTAAAAGCTAAATTTGTTTAATTATATTATTTAGACTCTAAATGCAACATTTTTTTGCCAAATATTCTAATTTCAAACTTCAAATAATATGTGTTAGTTTTATAGTAATGTGTACCATATATTTTGTTGAAACTTAGTGACCTCTTTTTTTTTGTCCGCGAATGTAGTCTTTGTCTTTTTGATTGATTCTAGAAGACGTGTTATTTGTAAATATTTATTTCATCTAAGAATGTCTACAAATTGGAAATTTTTTTCACCGGTATATCTTCTTTTTTTATTTATATTTCGAAATGATGCACATTTTACGACTACAAAATGACTTAAACATATTTTAATTGATGTGTATTATTTTTATATTCAAAATGAATAAATTATACAAATCAATTAGTCTATAAAATTATGGAATTTTTACAAAAATTTTATTAGTGAAAACATGGCTGACCGATTATAAATATAATTTTAACGTTAAGACAAATGATTTTTTTTTAATCAAATTAACCTATAAGAAGAAAATGTTAAATCTAAGATCTTATTTGAGCATATTTCTAAATGTAAATCTACATATGACATCAAGGTTCATTTTTCATGTATCAACTAGTTATCAGTAAATTTCCATATGGTGAATATATACGAAACATATGTATAAAAGCCACTTACTTCCATAATATCTTCCAAAAACATCCAAAACTACTACCATTTGGCACTTCACCAGTATATGAAATAGTCATTTTTTTAGTATTAAATTAATATCACAAACGAAATAAATGTATAAAAATTGATTAAAAATAAATAATATTTTCTATAATTCGTGAACAATCTGAGTAACAAACAAAAAGAAAACAATAATTAATAATTCACACCTAAATTCAAATATTAAATTACATTGAAATTAGAAATATATATACCCACACTAAGGCACTAAATTCATTATCAAAAACAATAATAATAACAAATATGACGACTATTATATTTACACATTTTTGTAAAATTATTATTAATATAATTGTTATCACATAAATAATTTAAATAATTTATTGAGCAACACATTTGAATAATTATTTTTTTGGTTTATAATATAATTCATTACAAGCACTATATAGATTTCACTCAAAATTTTTACTTCTTGTTTTAAATATTATTATTCACAACAATTAATATAATACTTGAAAATCAAATAATAATAATCAAAATATACAATAATACAACATTTACACTACTTGTTTCAATGTTTTGAATTGCACTAATAATACTGGCTAATGAAATACCTGTTGTAAGTTGTAACTACTAAAAAGAGATTACCACAAAAAGGTAAACTGCCTATGTAGTATGTATAAAGGAATGATAAAACAAAACACATTCGATGTGTGTACAGTGTGTTTGTGTTTACCTCTCTATGATACAGACATACAGTGCTGAGTACGAGATGTACAGTCAGTATACGCTCAGCTCAGCTTATGAATGTGATCCTTCCTTCATAGTCCGTACACACATTCAATTATTATTTCAGTTACCATACAAAACTTTATGACTCTTGATTTTACAACTTGATTTTATATGCGATGGTGTATGTGTGGAGTAGCCATTGACCTCCATATATATGGACTGCTGTTCCGTATGGCGTAAAACATGAAAAAAAAACAAATACAGACGATTTGAGAACCATCCTCCTTTTTGAAGTCGGGTTAAAAAGTGGTCCAAATTAAAGTATACATTTGAGTCATCTTTACTAAAAATTAAAAAAAAATTTCAATGAATTTTGATGTGAAATTGCTTTAGTGACGTATCTGTTTGAAATGTTTTGTTGCAATAAAGGGGAAATGACTCAATAGAGTTTTTGGGCGTAGCTTTTTTTTTGTTAAATGCACTATATAAAGCAAAGCGAATGCTGCCCATGTTATTATATTACAATTCCATTGTAAGGATAAAATTAAATATCCAAAGAACATCTATGACTAAAGAAGTTTCACTTCCCCCGTTAGCTTATGTGGATAAGGTTCACACATTATTTTAATAATATTTATAATAATTTTCTATAACATCTTTCACTTCAATTATAAATTATTTCACTACTAATAAACAAGAAAAAATTAAACGACAAAATAAAACGAAAGGTTTTTGTTCATTTACAAAATAACAAAGTTAGTACTCCATTGAAACGACATGTAGGGGCAAATGCCAGCGCTAGTTCGCGTTGACCAATCATAAGTCAGTATTTGAAATTTAAAAGGTTTAATATTTTTCCGCGTTTGGTTTAGATAGGTACGAAGATTATCAGAGTAACTCGCCAAATAACGTCAAAAATGTTAATTGTTAAATGAATCGTCAAATACCGTTAATATATCCAAAAATGATATTTTTTATTATTTTACAATGATACAGCTTTATGATTGTAGATTTACTAAAATACTTAAAATTAATCCAAACTAAATTTCGTAAAGATTCAAATTGAATTATTTAAGGTTAGCTGGTCGTTGGTCGTTTGCACCCGACGTTCACGTTTTCCACTACATGCCATCTCAATTGAGTCCTGATGTACCTGAAGTCTCTAGTAATAAAAGAAACGTTTGTATACTTTTATTAGCAGATGTATACCTTCTAATGTCGCATGTTTTATCAATAGGTCCACTCTCGATACGTTCTAGGTTCGATAAAATTTGGTCACAGAAGAAACAATGAGTGTATTCACATTACTGCTATCGATCTGGTTTCACTCGCTATATCTCAAGGAATATTTTATCGGAGCGAGATTGGAGTTGACCTGACTTGTGGTAGTGTGAATATGTTTCTAATCCCACCCAGCTTCATTGCCGATCAGCTTTGTACTAAATAGACAGAGTGTGACGATTATTTGCATATGTTCATAGTTCATTTACTTCCACTTTAGCTACTGTAGACGCCCCGATATTATCCGTAGTGGCTATAAATGCATCAAATTGTATCGTTTCTAAAGTATAGGATAGATCATACATATATGGAGGTCAGTGGTACTACCATATCATACCTGTGTATTTCAGATTGCATTACTGCTGTGTTTAATATTGAGCTTAGCTTATTTAAAACTAAATACTATTTTATATGTATTCAACTTGACTTAAATAACATAGGCTGTCTCAAAAACGACAGCAAATGTTTAAACTCAACCATACACTTCGACCATAAGGTCCATTGTGATGCCTAAGGAAGTGAGGATGTGAGTGGAGTGGAAGGAATTTTTGTGTATATGCTTGGAATTGGTAGGATATGCGGCTGCAGTCGACTATGATAGGAACTATGCCGATATTCATCTGGAGTTCGTGAAGGAAACTACAGAAAACCTTCTCAAGCATAGCCGGTTACTTCGTTCTTGCCCATACGCCGACAGTTTAGTCAATTAACCGCCCCTTTGTTTTTCTTAATAATTGAGAAACTGCCGATGTCGGGATTCGAACCCATAATCTCCCAGTTCCAAGTAGACATAACGCAATGAATAGTTTTTGAAAGAGTATAAATAAAACACCGCATATAAAAAAATAAATTCCACCCTTTTCGATAGTTACCCTTGTAGGTGTATATATAAACCTCCCAGTTTCCAGGTAGGCATACTGCGTAGACATAACGCCTTAAACAGCTCGGCCATTTGGACTGGTAACTCAATGATAGTCCTTTTCGATATCTACTAGATAGAATGGATTTAAAAAAAAATTCAGATCAAACATTTGTAATTACTAATTAATATTGATATGAAAAAAATACCATAGCTGATATTTCGTCATCATTCATATTTTTAATAATTTCTGGAAAAATAACAAAAAGTTCTAAAAATTTGCATAGGTATTTGTAAGCATATTTTACAACTTTCTATAAAGTTTAATCAAAATCTGAGCCGTAATTCTTTAACCCATAGAACTACCTTAAGGCAAACGATTGGACAATTATTTCTACATATGTTGAAAGTGATATGGTTTGATTTCCACAAAGTGGCATAGAGAATGCATAATTATCGTTATTTTGGAGCACTCGGTATAATAAATACAATTTTGTATGTGTGTTAATATTATTGAATATTATGACGATGTATTACTTAGCGCAGGTTGAAATATATGCGCACACGACACAATACAGGTACCAAGCAATAACGCAACGCTTAAACAGCCAAATAATATACTATGTAGATTGGCTTGGGTAGGTAGAACAATGCATCAATTTAATTTTAAGTATTGAAACGAAACAAATATTTGACATTTCCCAAAATTAGTTTTATTAATTATGGCTGCTGTTGCGTAAAGTCTAACTGGATGTTGGTGTATTAAGAGATTTCAATTACTATAGAATATGTTCGAAGTTTAACATTGGTTTGGGCCACTTTGGAAATGCATCATAACATCTCCGCGAGCCGCATATATATTAATTTTTGAATATATGGAAGCACAAATAATGTATTTTTTTAATACATTGGTTTTCACTACTTTGGCCATTATAAAGTAAATATATTTTGTAAAAGTGTGATAAATCTCGCGGGCCGGAAAAATGTTCAAGGCGGGTTGGCCACTCCTGTCCCAGACAAACCCAATAATTTTATCAACTTTCAATATGGTATTCAAAATAGTATCTAGCATATGATTTCATCTCAATATATTGCAAAAACAAGTGAAAATAACTATTAACTGAGCTAATTGCTTAAACACCCGATATATACTGAGTTCATCATAATGATACTGTATACATATATGGATTTGTAAACAAGATTAATTTCAGATGTTTGTGCTGAAATTTGGACAAAAATATTTATTTTATGAAAAACGTTTGAAACAAAAGTTGTTTATTTCTAAATAGTAACATACATCTCTTACGGTTTAAGGTATATACCGAGTTTATGAAAAAAAAAACAAACAAAAGTTGTTTATTTTTAAGAAAGAATTTTGGTTCTATCTCTTACGGTTTCAATGATAAATAAATACCCCCCTGACGGGAAGAGGTACTTGACCTTACTTTTTAGCTCTACAACATACACACAAAATATCAGCTCGTTAACTCTTTTCGACAGAGTTCGGACTGGCGGAAATGGACTACTTCGGTCATTTTATTAACACCCCTACCAAAAAATTATATCTACGATCAATATTTTCAACCGTTACAAAGTCGGAACTAAGCTTAATATACCCTTTTATATATATATATATATATATATATATATATATATATATATATATATATATATATATATATATATATATATATATATATATATATACCGGGTATAACAAATTACTCTGAAAAGAAAAAAAATCTACAGTCACGCAACACAAGTTGCATAGTAATAAATAACAGACAAATTGTATTATGCATAAGGCAATTTATCTACAACAGAAAGTTAAGGATAAATTGCTGTGATGTTTAGTAAAACTTGTTTCATTTGGAACCTAATTGAATCTAGATATTTTAGAGGTCTCCAAAATTATTATCAGGCGCGTTTGATAATAGTTAGAAAAATTTTGCCATTCTTCTAAACAATTGCATATAAAAAATTAATACTAGTTCTAATATAAACATGTGAAAATGTAACAGTTAACTGAATTAATTGTTTACATACCGTGTATTTACTGAGTTCATTATAAGTACGTGAATTATGAATATTTTATTTCTGTACACGTATACATATGTAAATCTATAACTAGTGATGCACATACGCATGCTTCTGACATCTACGGTAATTACAGATGCCTGAGCTATAGGTCTTCAGTTTATAAAAACAAGTTTCATTAAAAAAAAACATGATTTATTTTAAACTTTTTTCGTTTATGTCTTAAACTTGAATCAGTTTTAAGCTTGAGAACGATCACATAAAATTTTAGTTATCTTTTTTTATCTTTAAGTTATAGTGTTTTTTAGAAACGCATATACCAAAATTTTTTTCTACAATTAATATTTTCTACCGTTACAAATTCGGGACTTAACTTATAATACCCTTACATATATATTACACTTAAATATACATGAACACATGACAACAAAAGTAGCGATCATTTTTCAAATCTGTTTAATTGATTTGTGCCTTATTCATTCAATTTTCGACAAGATGCTTTGGATAAAATTTGTTCAGTATAAATATGTTAACTAATTTTATTTGAAATATTTTCGCAAAAACTGAATAAATAAGGTATAATTCGACTAATAAATTTTGAAATACCGCCCATTTTGTGGACCATAGTACAACGTACAAAAATTAAGACTAAAAGCCAAGTGAAGAAAGTGTAGATCCTGCTTCTGCTCATTATTCGTTAGTTATATTAAGTTAGGTATACCTATTATTTTTGTATCACATCATTATTTATAATCAAATTAAGGAAAAACATTATCAATTATATTAATTTAATACTTAGGTATTTATGAAGTCATCATTACCTGTAAATATATCTTCTTACTTAATTTACCTTGGCATTAAATTAATATATTAAGTCGTAGTTGAAATCATAGACTTTTTTTCATAAATCACGGAACAATAACAATAATTGGCGTAAACAATATTTTGATTATATATTTATTGTAGTTTTTTTTTGCAAAAAAAAAAAAATATTAGACAAGCATGAACCGATATTCAAACATAGAGATTCATACTATAATAAATAAACTATATAAACTATATAATACATTAACTGAACACATTTATATCTAATATAGGAAAGCATTTCTTATGCACGGAAATTACTATGAAAGTTTGTTGAGACTGCAAGGTCTATCTGATATCAAGGGGAAAATAATATGACACGATCAGTTATATTTATAGTGTTTTCTTTTGACTGCCCTCGTGCGCATTGAGAGGACTCTAAATGTACATTCGATTGATTATTATAGATTGCTCGCACCATATATTTATTTTAAATATATGGTTCGCACTAAGTTTTTCGTTTTCGATTGACAATGATAGAGAGCACTCCTAGTGCGCTCCGTCTTGCTCTGACTGGAAAGGTCAGAGCAAAAGAGCAGTACAATATGGCGTCGAAAAACCTACGAATGTTGACATTGTTAGAACTATATTATCATCATAAGACAGTTCTGATGATTAAAATTATAAATCGCATGTGTATGTTATTACCTGCTTCGTTAATAATAATACAAAGTGTATTGCCATCAGATTCAATTTTATTTCCATTTTTCGGACATATTTCGAAATCAAAGAATATGTTATATGAACAGTGCTAAAACTTCAGTGTGATAAGTAATCCAAAACAACAGCTAAAATGTACTAGTATATAAGCAAATTCGCTATACGCGTTAATCCTTCTAAACTACCCAATGGATTTTGATGCGGTTTTCACCATCATTGAAATTCTTTCGGAAGGTACTGTAATTGTAATCAAGTCGTAAAAAGCTTCTAAGGCGCTTACATGACTTACGCTAACTTATACATGACTGTTACATTAAATTAATGTACTACAGGGTTGTAGATCTTAAAAAGGCCTCACAGATTATAATCGATAACTAGAATCCGGTTATTTTTCAGGAAGTTTAAAGAATCAAAATCTTAAATTTTTGTATCAAGTAAATTCATTTAGAAAAGTATTATACGGAACTCTAAAAATGATGCTTTGAAGAATAAATAACCTTTTCAAGGGCAAAATATTGTGTTAAATGAAGCGCTCAATGTATCTTCTTCATTACAAAATACCAACAAATATTCTCAACTATTTGTAAACATGTACTCATACATATAACATATTGTATATTCTGTATACATAAGCGTATTATAAATTTAATTCCCAGTTTGTAACGCCTAGAAATATTACTCGTAAAAAAAATTGGTTCAGCGTCCATAAAATATTTTTTGTGATATTAATAGGTAGGGGGTTGACAAAAATGCGATGCGGCGTGACAAAGGGGTGAGGAGTTGACAAAATGTTGAAATTTTGTGTGACGTATTTTATGGATGGTCCCTTAGTATTAATTCTCAGATTTATAATATAACGAATGAGAAATAACCTACTTTAATTATTGAATTTTTATTTATTGTATTATAAAAATAATAATTTTGGAAGCTGTCATTGTTCCTTCAACGGAGAAATCGGGTGTTCATTGACAGTTTCCGAAACAAAATTTATAGAAGGACATTTAGGTAAGCATATTCAGTTCATTATCTTATAGACCAATAATATGATGCAAAATTTTGAACCTGAGGCCAATCTTATTCTATTTCAAACAGAAGCATGTGAGAAAAATTAATTTATTAAACACAAAACAAAACCACTTTAATTCAATACAAAAATTTTACAATGAAATTAAAACTGTTCAATTAGAACTTTATACCGTTTTGCACTTCATTTATTACTTTTGCAGATTTCTGCAATTGTTCTATTTCGTTGGCTGTTAATTTTTGATTCACCACTTTTACAACACCATTTACACCCAAAGCCGCTGGCAATGATAAAAATACATCATCTTTAATGCAATGAAAACCCTAAAATCCAAAAATATAATTAAACCACATATGGTTTAAAATTTTGTTAAAAATATTACCTTGACTAACGTAGAAAGAGCATACAGATTCATAGTGTTTCTTAGAATACCAGAACAAATGTCACTTACACTCATACCAATGGCCCATGATGTATAACCTTTCAGTTTAATAATGTTATAGGCACTGTTAACTACTTGACCATGAATAGCAGCCCAATTTTCGTCATCTTCATCTGTACCAATTTTTGGATTTATTTCAGTTAGTCGTATACCCGATACATTGACACTAGACCATACTGGAACTACAATTGAAGCAAACATATTAAATTTGGTCAGCCATGTAAACCAAAACGAAAACCCATACCGCTATTATCGCCATGTTCGCCAATAATCCATCCATGGCAGCTGGATGGTGCAATTTGTAATTTTTCCGAAATTAAAAATTTAAAACGTGAAGTATCTAAATTTGTGCCAGAGCCAATTACTTTATTTACTGGCAATTTACTCAACTTCCATGCAACATAAGTTAGTATATCACATGGGTTACTGACCACTAACAATATAGGATCTGTGTTATATTCCATGATTCGTGGTATAATTGTTTTAAAGATATCTGTATTACGTTGAACTAAATCAAGTCGTGATTCTCCTTCACGTTGACGTGCGCCAGCCGTAATTATAATGATACGTGAATCCTTAGTGATTGAATAGTCTGAAAATAAAAATTCAATACCTAATTGTTTTGTTTACTTGACAAGTGGTAAGACTTTCCATTTTTACATGAATTTCTAGTAATTGAAAAATTTGGAAATAAATTTTAGTACCTAATTGTTTTTTTTAACGTGATCCAAGGAAACTTTGTGTTTAAATGCACAACCTGTGCGTACCAAACAATCATCCTCACTTTCTTATTGATCCCCTGTTGTATCATAGGACTATCACACTACTATCCGCATCGCTATGCAAACATTGAAAACTTCCCGATTTCAAAGTATGGTTTCTTACAGACAAGCAAATAATATCTGGCAACATTTTTATATGTATGCTACTTTCAAATTGAAGAAAGTTTCGGGTAAAGTGGGAAGAACCTTGTGTAAAAGGCCAGGGAATGGCTAAATCCAACATAAAATACAAATTATCAGTCCAAGTAATTTTACGACAGGCCGAGTTGTGTGTATTTACACCATTCAAGTGTGGTAAGATAAGCACAGCTAGGACGCACCTAAGTGGTAAGTGGGTTTGACCTGACACTGTAGCCTGCGCTATCATCTACATAATATTTCCCTATAGGCCCACTTCTAGGATTTTCTACTTTCCATCCACAATAAGGAATAGACAGAGTGGCTTTGGGTGTTATACGTGGTGTTTGCATCCATTTGACGGGTGGCATTCAAAGGGCCACAGAGGAGTCCGGATGCGATTTCCTCAAATTAATTTATTGTTGTTATTAGTATTATTAGTTACAGAAAGTGAAATAATTAATAAACAACTAGTGAACATACGGCGTCAAAAGTCGCACTATCATTTCAAAATTTGATAATTGATTTGTGCGTTATTGAGTTGTTCATAATAAATATATCTACTAACAATTACTATCCGAAACATTTTTCAGAATGCCGAATAAATAAGGCACAAATCAGTTATAAAATTTTTAAATGATAGTGTGACTTGACGCCGTTTGTACATTATTGCGTTAGAATATTTACCATCACTGCTGCTTTGAATTGTGGCATTTCTTAAAAATGCTGCGCCATGTTGTAAATCTAACATTTCACCTTCTAATTTATTTTTATCCATATCCATGAGGACTAAATCATTTGTTAGTCTCTGCAACAAAAATGTTTACTTAATAGCGCTATCATTTAGATAATTTTTATAGCAAATAGTCTATAATAATCAATATTAGAGACAGAACAGTTATGATCTGATACTTGGCCTACGGAAACTAAGCTTTTGGCGTGCCTACAATAAAAACTTTGTCTTAGTCTTAAGCCTGAGTATGAATATAGTACATACATTTTTGTGTTGAAAATTATTAAGAATAATTTTTTTGGGCCTGACACATATTTCTAAGTACAAATAAAAGGAGGTTGAAAAATATTTTAGAGAAAATATTTTTTTCTTTGGAGAAAGATGTTTCTTTTTATAATTGCAAAAAGAAAATAATATCTAGTTTTGATTTATTTATTTTCTTTAAAACAAAGTTGTTTTTTTTAAATCAAAAATCAAATAAATCATGAAATCAAATACAAGTTATTTTATGAAAATGCAAATTAAATTTTGATAAATAATTTCTATAAAAACATAAATAGTAAACAACTCAAAGAAAAGCAAGCTTGCTATTATACTGTTGTAAGATTTATAAACTGCAGAAATACAGAGAGGTATTACGACGATACTGGTTCGAGTCCAAGACAAACCAATATAATTTTTAATAAGTTTTATTAATTATCAGTCTCTCTAAATTCGCCCATGGTTGTTGAGAAACTAATTTCTTCTAGAAGAATCTCTACAAAAATATGTTTTCAAAAACAATATTTTCTAAAATGTCAACAACCGTGTTTATAAAAAGATCTATGATGGTTATAAAAGCAGCGGCAATTGCTATTTTAAAATCAATTTAAATTAAACTATTGTTCAATTAAGATCAAAGTTTAAATTTGACATTTATTCGGTTATTATCATCAGTTCAAAATTGGCATCGTTCGCTTGATATCAAAATTATAAATTAAACATTGCTGGATTAACAATTAGTATAAATATCAAATTTGTTCTAGTAAAATCATTTGTACATTGTTGTATAAAAAAGAGATAGAGACTCAATTATAATTGTGGAAATAATAATAAATAAAAAATTAAATTGAAATTATTTTTCAAATCAAATAAACTTCAGGTTTGAAAAGTAAAGATTTTGTTTTATTAAAATTTTTTTCTGAAGTGCGTGTTGTCCAATTGACATAGATTTAGTATACCTTTACTAATATTTGTGTTTTTGTGTGTGTGTCGAGTATCGGAATCTGTTATAGGTTCTACAGCGCTTCTTTGAAGACTAAAGAGAGCCAAGATACCGCGATAAAATGTTAATATAATTATCATAATTTGCAACTAAAACGGTGTCTAGTGACTGCAATATACATCAGTTTACCTAAGTCTCTTTTCAATTTATTGAATTAAAAAGATATGTATACTGGACGCCATATTGGTTTCAAATTATGATTACCGAGTGTACAATATCTTGGTATGTAAACACAAATAATATTTGTATATCTATATGCATATGTAGAAGTAAAATACACTTTACTCACATGTAGTGATGCTGCAAGAGTCTAGAGAAACGAGACGAGCATAAGTCATCGAGATACGAGACGAAAATTAGAATTTTCGTCATTTGATTTTCGAAAAATATTCGAGAGACAGACGATAGTAGATAGTATTCTTTCAAGAAGATCTTCAACTGTAAAAACGAGACGAGACGATATATAGAAAACTTTTACAAGTCAATACAATACAAAAGACATGACACTATCTACAGGAAGTGATTATTGGAAATGAAACGAGCATATAAAATTTGGATCGGAAGTCCTTAAAAAATTATGTTATTGTATGCTGCATAAATTTAGTAAAAACAATCCAATAGAACCCAAAAGCATATTGTTTAAATTTTGAACGTGTCCTTGACCCTAAAGATGTCATGCACTTGATATTCTTAAATTTATGCACTAAGGTGTTCCTAAAATCTTTTGTAGTCTACTATTGATAACTTCTATTTATAAATAATGGATATTCCAAAAACAAATGACTGCATGTTTTTGGTAACAAAAAAATAAGTGTCATATTAATAATTTGTGTACTAAAAAGATATTTTGTATAGTAGTGACAGGCTGTTTAAAAAACAGCCGCTGTTTCTATTCCATGTCTATTACAGTTTGATTTGTTAGTCTACTATTAAAAAGTTTAAACAATTTTAATGTGAAAATTGATCAAAATTCATATAACAAACAATTAGCTTCTGTCCAACCGTATTTGATCAACATTTGACCAACAACTGGTCTACAAATTTATTACACCATAGTTTTAGAATACTTTAGGAGTTAACTAAATGTTTTCCTAAAATTTCGGATAATAAATTTAGAGACCAGAAAAATAAAATTTTTGAGGTCTCCAAATCTAAACCGACGCCGTCGCATCATTTCTATTTGAAATTATAAACAGACATATAATAAAATGTGATCATTAACCAACCTCGGTAAGTAGAGAAAATGCGCAAGCCATACCAACAGCTCCAATTCCAATCACAGTGATCTTATTACCACTTTTTGACACAGGTTTAGAGGTTTCTGTAAAGAGTTTACCAGATGTTGCCATTATGCTTTGTTATAAATTTGCTAAAAAACAAAATTATAAAAATAATTTACGGAAGACTATATTTATTGTAGATAATAAAACTTTGTGCCTAACAGACTCAGATTTAATGAATAATTAAATGTTTATAAACTATATACTGTTCACAGAAATTAAATATATTATTTTATATTTAATTGTTTAAAAAATATTTTTTTTATAGAAGATTCAAAATTTTTAGAATAATTATTTCAATTAAAGAATTAATTTTCAGTTATGAATAAAAACATAATTAATCGATAATATTTTTTTATTTTTAAAGTATTAATTACACTGATTTTAAAAATTTTGTTGTTGTTATTCAGGTAGGTAATTGAGATAATCATAACTTTTAACAGTGTTTTTTTTTATAAATATTTAATATTATTTAAAAAATGTATTTCGGTAAACTTTTACCAATGTATGACTACAACAATTTACTGAGAATAAACGAATTTATTGTATAATTTCTTTGGTTCCATTTTTTAATATAAAATGACAGCGAGTTGTTGGTGTACAATTCATTATCGAATCAGTAATTTTTTAAACGTTATATGATCGTTTCGTTTTGGTGCCAGGGGGGAATATCCATCTTTGAAACCGTAATTGAGATGGAAGAAAAGTGTAATGACAAAAAATGCTCCTTTTTAAAAAATAAACAACAATTTTTGTATTAAAAATCCGTATGGTATTTGGTGAACCAGTTTGTTTGTACTAGGTTGGATATAGACATTTGGAAAATTTTTGCCGTTCCAAAGCCAATACCTGAATTTTCTAAAGAAAGCAAATTTCCTAAAAATGAATAATAATTTTTATGATCATTGTAGTAGCGATATTTAATGTGTTGATTCATCTTATCTTAAGATTAAAATACATAGTAAACAGTAAACATAGTAAAAACAGTTACATAGTAAAAACAAAGATGGTAGTGCATCGATAATTGAAAAATTCGAACATATTGTGGAGGCCTTCTCTTGTGGAAGCCTTGGGGCTCCACAAGTTTTTAAGTTATCGAATTTTGTAGGAAATAAAAATCGTGAATGCCGGAATTACACACTCGGCGAGACAAGACGAGGTATAACGAGTACGAGAGTGTACTCACAACGCTTGGTCTACCTCGTCAACGCTCCATTAAAAGTCAGTTTTTTGACACGAGTCAAAGAAAGGAATGACGAATACAAACACCCTCATATCACTCTCGTCTACATTCGATTCAAATTTCAACCGCCATTTTTAAATATTCAACTATCATCCGCTTTAATTGTACCCATTAATCTTATAAATAATAGTATAACACGAAAATAAATAAAAACTGTATAAATTTATGAATACTTTTTTAATTCTTATAGTGTCATTACGCATTTGAATAATAATTATTTTTAATAGTTTATTCAAAGAATTACTAGTCCGTAATTTTTAATTTTAAAATGTAACTTTTCAGGTACACCAACGTAATTTCTGGCCAAGCCACGTTGACTAACTGACGAGAACTGTATTGTCGGTCGAACACTCGGCGAGAGTGTACACAGTTCGCGGCTCCTCACCTTACGAATGTCTCGCCAAGACATTCGCTGAGTGTGTACTGCCGGCATTACATTTTTTGTTTCAACAACTGTTTCATAGCGTCAATAGTTTAGACAGAAATTGCATTAAATAAAGATAATTTGGGCTCCGAAAAATGACCTCATTATTTGGTGCCCAATTCTATTTCTGTTTAAACTATTGACGCTATGAAATAATTGTTCATATAATGTGAGGATTGTTATTTCCAACAAAATTGCTCTGAACAATTTTTCCAATAAACTAAACGGTTGGGGATATACAAAAAGTTGTGGCAGGGGGTCGGTTGTCCCAAAGTAATTTTCGAAGTTCAGGGTTAATCTCTTACGATCCCACACGGACCCATCGGCCTTAAAATTATTTTAAAGCACTAACTGTCCTACACTACCTGGTAGTTCTTTTTTAAATATTATATGCAAACTTTTATTTAAAAAAATATAATAAAGATCTTTTACAGTGTAATTGCATCATAATATTCACCTACATCAAAGTTCATTAATCCTTAAAGTTTTAAAATTACAAACTAATCTAATTATTAATTAATTTAAGTAGTATTAATTATAATAAAAATATTCACTTACTTTTCAGTGGATACAATAATAAAAATTATCTTAAAAACACCAATCAACAAAATTACTTTCACCACAATACCATTAAACAATTTAGCTTAATTTGATTTTCAATCGTTGTTTGTTCAACAACAATATCGTATAATCGTTTACACAATCTATAATTTTAATATAATGGATAAAATCGCTAGGTACTTAGTACTGCAACTTACTACATGACTCGCAATTCTGTTCTGGCAACTTCTAGATAACCTTTTTTTTAACCTTTGTCCAGTTTCAACAATGGCCGAACGGTCTAAGGCGTTATGTCTGCGCAGTATGTTTACTTGGAAACTGGGAGGTTATTGGTTCGAATCCCGACATCGCCAGTTTGTCAATTATAAGAACAAAAAAGGGATTGTTAATTGACTAAACTGTCGGCGTATGGACAAGAAAGAAGTAACTGGCTATGCTTGAGAAGGTTTTCTGCAGTTTCCTTCACGAACTCCAAATGAATATCGGCATAGTTCCTATCATAGTCGGCTGCAGCGGCAATTCCTAGTCTATACACAAAAATTCCTTCCGCTCCACTTACATCCGTAAGTATCACAATGAACCTTATGGTCGAAGTGTAGCCCGTCCAGGGCAGCTTCTAAAATCTATCTAAGAGCCAAAAAATATCCACGTTTTTGTTAATGGGTTTTCCGGAACATGGTCAAATGCGAACGTTCGACACTCGCCATTGGACGCTCGTAGGTTTGAACAACGACCACACGAGTAGCATCGTGTAGAGCCGGCTTAACTGAAACAATAAAAACAAAATACCACGTCCACGAATGACAATATTATTGATCGTTTAGGGTCCACTTATAGATTAATCAAATCAACTGCGGTGGAAATTATTTAATCAGTTTTTGAGCTCCCCAAAGTCTCAGACAAGAGTTTTCGTTATTTTTTCAATTTAATCAAATTTCTTTAAAGTTAAAAATAAGAAAAAATGTTATTTTCCACAAGAAACAATATTGCAAATTCGAAAATATTGGTGCTTATCTATTTGATCGTGGAGGGCCACCCAAAAAATTCAATCTTTTAAAGTTGAATATTATAGATTTTGATGTATACCTAATAATGGATGAATACCAAAAAACCTAATATCCTGGAAATGTCCTTCGATTTCTTAAAATTATACCGTTTGAATTTTTATTGATTATTTTTTATGTTTTTGTAAACGTCAGTAAAGTATAAACCAATTTGAAATATTTGCACAAAGAAAAAACAACACCTTATTTCCACAATCACTGAATTAGGTCATGATTTCCACAGGTATTTTATAGCCTGATCATTTTGCATCGATTTTCACTTTCAATAAATCGTAAACGTTTATGCAGATATCGAAAACTTTTAATTTTTTTATCTTTTTGTCTAAAAAATAACAATTTTTCCATACAATGCTTGAGATACATCTCATACAATTCGAGATACTTGGAAAAAAAATAAATTCGAGGTATTAATTTTACGTTTCAGTCCACTATTTCTATATGTTCCGCCATAGTAATTTACGACAATCTTCTACCATATAGTTTCAATTAACATTAAGCTCAAAGAGTTATCTCGAAGTTGCCGGTATCTACAACATAAGCTATAAATTACGTGTCTTCTTGTTGATGTTTATATTTTAAACACTCGCGGTAACTGAATAGTAGTTTTCATTAGTGTAAAGACTGTTTTATATATTTCTTTCCTTTAAAATATTATTTTAACATAAATATAATTCATTTATAAACATAAATAAAACACTATTTATTTATGTTTAATTTTAATTGAAATTTAAAGTATAATTTGTCATGTATGACAGATGTTTATTTAGAGTGCGTATTTCAAAACAATTGAAATTAATATCATTATGTTATGCATTTTTGCTTGTCTACTATTACAGTAAGATGATAATTTTATATACAGTCAATTGCGTATTTAGAACTTTTCTTAGGAGGGGGTGGGTCAGACGTTGTGGAATTGCGAAATCTTAATAGTAGTAATATTCCACACAAATAAGGTAAAAATTTCAAGAAAATTTAATCGTTAAATTCAAATTAAGTTCGGCGCTGACAGAAGTGCTAGAGTGGTATTATATTACAAGTAGATCTTTATACTCTTAAAAGTTACATATTTGTTTATCTCTCTTGCATTTTGAAAAAATCTATATTTATTTTTGTAACTAATCAATCTTATATGTCTTACTTGTAAAATATTGTATAATTTTTCTATTTTATGTGTGTATTTATTTTTACCGGGCTGCTACGATTCGAAAGATTAAAATTTTTCGATATCTCGCTTAGTTTTCGAGATATTAAAGTTTAAATTTTTTTTACACAAATAAAATGTGAGAAAAAACAGCAAAACTCGTTAACAAGCATTATGTTAACTATTTCAACCGAGTACACAATCTTTCACTTCATCGGTCATAACCCGAGTTAGTCGGGTTTGCAGGTTTTTGGTTCCCCGCAATAAAAGGCGTTCTATATATTTCACATATTGCGGCAAAAACTAATAGTACTCGGTTGGAATAGTTACCTTATTTAATTTCAAAAGTTCTTGCCACAATATCTGAAATATATAAAATCCATTATCAGATCAAAAAAAAAGAGCACGAAGCGAGATATTAAAAAATTTTACTCTTAATTTTCGATATTTACAATGACTGGATACAGATTGAATGGTCTCTGCATGTTCAGTGTACATAGAAAATGGATCCTTGAAAATAAACACAAATTTCGGTATTCGAAAGGCTAAGTTCGTTAATGAGCCATCAGGAAAGGTAAAATATCCCAACATTGGAGTAAATAATTTTAAGAGGAATTTGGTACAATTTTTTAATTAAGAATATCCAAAAATGGCACTGTAATCATTTCCCAGAGATACTTTTCTTTTGTAAGATTTAATCTTGTTCGTGAAAGACGGATTGGCATAAAAAATTGATTTTTCATAAAATGGTCGTGATTTAAATGAAACAAAACGAAAATTTTTGTTGAAAGTTTATATTTTTACTAAGAAAAGAAAAAGTATTAAATAGAATTAAAATTCCTTCGTTCCCGATACATGCTTTACATCGCTAAAGTAGTTTAATAAAATAATTTGGAGAAAAACGCGTTTATCTTCCAATCAGCTAAACTTGTCTTGTAATTATCTGACGTCGAAAACACATATAAGGCCAATATTGTTTGTTTTCTAATCATTATTTTTTCGTATGCATTTGTCTCATATGTTTAATTAAATTTCCCCGATCGTTAAATGTTTTGTCACAAACATTACACGAAAATGGTTTTTCTCCAGTGTGAATTCGTTTATGTTGTGTTAAAATGCTTTGCTTATTGAATGTTTTATTACAATCATCACATGAAAATGGTTTTTCTCCAGTATGGATTCGTTTATGTTGAGTTAAAATGCTTTGCTGATTAAATGTTTTATTACAAACTTCACATAAAAATGGTTTTTCTCCCGTGTGGATTAGTTTATGTCGAGCTAAACTGTTTTGATAATTAAATGTTTTATTACAAACATTACATGCAAATGGTTTATCTCCAGTATGGATTCGTTTATGTCGAATTAAAATGCTTTGGTTATTAAATATTTTATCACAATCATCACATGAAAATGGTTTTTCCCCAGTGTGGATTCGTTTATGTTGAGTTAAAATGCTTTGCCGATTAAATGTTTTATTACAAACTTCACATGAAAATGGTTTTTCTCCAGTGTGGATTAGTTTATGTCGAGCTAAACTGTTTTGATAATTAAATGTTTTATTACAAATTTCACATGAAAATGGTTTATCTTCAGTATGGATTCGTTTATGTTGAGCTAAATTGCTTTGGTTATTAAATGTTTTATCACAATCATCACATGAAAATGGTTTTTCTCCAGTGTGGATTCGTTTATGTTGAGTTAAACTGCTTTGCTGATTAAATCTTTTATTACAAACTTCACATGGAAATGGTTTTTCTCCAGTGTGTATTAGTTTATGCCGAGCTAAACTGTTTTGATGATTAAATGTTTTATTACAAACATCACATGTAGAACGTTTTGTTTCCGTATAAATTTGTTGATGTCCCGAAACATTTTCATCGAATGGTTCATGCTTAATAATTAATTCTGATTTCAATTCTTTTTCAAGATTAATCTTTTCATTTTCATGGATTCGTACATGTTTTACTTTATTTTCATTGCATATTTTTTCTGTAATTCGTTCATGTTCTATTTTAACATTTTCATTAAATGTTTTGTCTGTAGATATTTCATAGTCCATCATAAAACTCACATCTAATATTTCATCTTTAATCATAAATTCTGAATTCAACTCTTTTTCAAGTTTAATATTTTCCTCATTAATATGATTATATGCCATTATGTTCAAAACTTTTGATAACTTTATTAAATCACTATTCTTTAGATGTAGGTTAAGTTAGAGCAGAATCGCCGAAAGTGCTTGCTTGGTAAACCCCCACGGCATGAAGAATAGATATATATCTATTCTTCATGCCCCACGGACTAAACTTAAGTACTATCAAGCCTCATGCATGAAAGTCCTTGTCCTTAAATATTGGCCAAACTGGTGTCCATTATTAACAATTATATTCAGTAATTAATATTTTTTATAGTACAAAGCCTTATAAATTTCGTTCATCTTTCAAAAATTTTTAAAAATAATTTAATGGTAAATGTGTCAAAATATATCGATAAAACAGAAATTTGTATTACTTACGTATTTAGTAGTAAGGTGGACATATAGGTGACTCTGTAAGCACCTATTTGTGAAAGTCAGTAAATGATATAGCCGGTATATGTTATAAAGTATAAACCAGGGTATATTAAGTTTAGTCCCGGTTGTAACGGTTCAAAATGTTGATCGCAGAAAAATTTTTGGTGTAGGTGTTCATAAAGTGACCTACTTTTTTCATTTCCACATGCCCGTCTGTCTGCCCGTGGACACGATAACTCAAAAATGAAAAAGAAAACGAGAAGACGATAAAATGGGAGTGGGAGGGTAAATAACCATCTTTGAAACCGTAAGACAAGAATTGTTGCTTTTTGAAAAAAAAAAGAGTTACTAAAAAAATGGTTAGTAGATAAAAGGTAGTCAAATTTATTTATTAGTAAGTTTACTTATGATAAATTTGCCCATTTAACTAATATTAAAAAAGATAATCCAAACTTTGTGTTTCCCCAACCTGTGGGCCCTCTTTCCTCTTGACTTAATAAGACAAAATTTCATTCAGATGTACATCAAAATTTTTTTCTGCGATCAATGTTTTCAACAGAAATGTTGGGTGGGCGTTGGTTCTAAACTTGAAAGAAAATAAAAAGGTGCTAGAGCAGACGCCGGTATGGACATGTACTGCAATGAAATGAAGATGGAAAATGAGACCGAGGACGTCTACCGATTATCAGGATGAGAACCATCTATAATGACGTCCTGCCGCTAGGCTTAACGCCTAAAATGAAGCAAAATCGTCCTGAGTGGCAAAAGATTATAAGGAGGGTTGATCCCAAAATAGAAACAAGCCAGGGGATTGATGATTGATGACAGGTATAAATTTTATTATTATTTGTAATGTATCATATACAAAACAGTGGCGGATTTACCGGGTAGACAAGGAAGGCACCTACCTAGGACCGATAATTTTATCGTTTACACGCTAGATATAATCAAAGAATACAATATACAATATAATACTACTGGTATAAGATCCGGCATTAGAAAACCTTCCCTCATCTGTTAATTGAATGAAATAATTTTTAAAAGGTAGATAACAATATTATAAATGTAGGAGTGCAATGTCTGCCACCGTAGTCCTGCTGCCTATATCATATTAATTAATTAATTAATTAATTAATTAATATGATATAGTGTCTTTGTTTGTTGCTCGAACAAATATATTTGTCTCTCTCTCTGCGTAGAACACATTTTTTGAAAATTTTATTACTTAAAAATTTTTTTATATAGGCTGCAAATAATTTAATTATATATTTATTATATAAAATATATTTTATAATATCACAGTTATAAAATTTTCAAAAAATGTGTTCTACGCAGAGAGAGACACAAATATATTTGTTCGAGCAACAAACAAAGAAACTGTGGCGGTACAGTGGAACAGACCAAAAAATGTTGAGATCTATGGTTCTGTGGTGGTATAGTGGAACAGACCAAAAAGCGTAGTATCTATGGTCAATTGAATAGGGATATCAGATTCAACCAGTTAAATAGATGTGTAACCTCAACAAGTTGTAAAAAATAAATTAAAAGTATTTGATTCAAAAATAAATAAAAATTGTTTAAAACTTATAAATGGTAGAGTGTTTTAATTGATCATCAAGATCCTTTCAAACACCTACAATTGGTGACCCCGATTTTAAAAGAAAAAAGGAAAATTAAAGTGAACACAATAGCACGTGCTTAAAATTTAAAAACTAAAAAACTATATATGAATAAAAAGTGCATAGAACAATAACGTTGTAGAAAATCAACTGTATATGAAAAACAAATATATAAAAAATAGACATACTTAAATAAAATAAAAGTTAAGAAGAGTGATCTGAACATTAAAAAACAAAGTGTATAAAAAAAATAACAATGCCAGACGACGCAACTCCGGAAATACAGAACGTGAATGTTAAAATTCCACAATTTTGGTACGACAAACCTGAAATTTGGTTTGCACAAGTCGACGCACAATTCGCTCTCGCACGAATAACAACTGATGCAACAAAATTTAATCACTTAATCGCGAATTTAGATGCTACAATAATTGAAAATGTATGGGACATCGTATCCAATCTGAACGAAACAGATAAGTACGAAAAATGTAAAGAAAGACTTATTAGCGTATACCAAGTTAGTGAAGACAAGCAAATAAAAACCTTATTTAACGACTTGGTGTTGGGAGATCTAAAACCGTCGCAATTATTACGAAAGATGCGCCTCCTAGCAAAAAACAATGTAAAGGACATGGTGCTTAAAACAATGTGGATTGATAAATTGCCCAATACAGTCGCCAGTATTGTTACTATTTCGGATGGTGATATCGATAAATTGGCGGAGATCGCAGATAAAATCGTCGAATTGGCAACACCAAATCAAATAAACGCGATTAATACGGCGAGCGGTTTGAACAATTCGCAACCAGCAACATCAAGGGAAATCGAGGCGCTATGTAAAAAAATTGATGCCCTGGAAAGTAGACTTTCACGATCGGAAGCGCGTAGCCCGTCGCGGCGTTATCGTTCACGCTCAAGATCAAGAGCATATGAAAGAGATGGTAAATACTGCTTCTACCATTTCAGATTCGGAGAAAAATGCTTACCGGGAAAATGTACGCAACCTTGCCAATGGAAGAGTGAGGAAAACTTCAACCGACAACAGTAAACGCGCCCGATACTGTTGTGGAGGCCGTCGACGGACGTATTAATAGTAAACGCTTATTCGTAAGAGATGCAAAAACTGGGATACAATATTTAGTGGACAGTGGTGCCGATATATCAGTATTGCCACCAAATGCTAAAGACATAAAAAACGAATCATCATACTCACTGTACGCTGCAAATGGAACAAAAATTTGCACTTATGGAGTTAAAATAATAACAATCGATTTGGGACTAAGGCGGTTATTTCGTTGGCAGTTCGTTGTCGCTCGCGTATCAAGAGCAATAATTGGTGCTGATTTTTTACACGAATTCGGCTTACTTATCGACATTAAAAATAAAAAATTAATCGATAAAAATACGAAACTACAATTAAACACAGAAATAACGATGATAGACGAAAGTGAAATCATCTCAACGGTCGATAAAAACTGCAAATATCTGGGCATTCTCAAAATGTTTCCCGAATTAACAAAACCAAACGTAATTACAAGAGATGTTAAACATAATGTCCAACATTTTATACAAACAACAAGCGGCCCACCCGTATTCGCAAAGGCAAGGCGGTTGGACCCTGTGAAATTGGCATTAGCAAAAAATGAATTTCAATATTTAATGGAGAAGGGGATCGTAAGTCCAAGTAAAAGTCAATGGGCCAGTCCCATCCACATAGTCGAAAAGAAAACCGGTGGATTTCGTATATGCGGAGATTATAGACGACTTAACGAGCGTACGATACCAGATAGATATCCAATACCTAGAATCGACGACGTCAGTAATATTCTCGCCAATAAAAAAATATTTTCAAAGATAGATTTACAAAAGGCTTACTATCATATACCAATGAATGAAGATGATCGAGAAAAGACAGCGGTAATCACTCCGTTCGGGTTATTCGAATTTAATTTTCTTCCTTTTGGTTTAAAAAACGCACCATCCACGTTTCAACGTTTCATACACGACGTTTTCCGCGGATTAGAGTGCGTATTCGCGTATATAGACGATTTTTTAATTGCCTCGAGCGACGAAGAGCAACACGAAAAAGATTTACGAGAAGTGTTCGAACGATTAAACCAATACGGTTTGCGAATCAACGTTGAAAAATCGACTTTTGGTTTATCAGAAATAGTGTTTTTGGGTTATGAGATTACACCAAACGGTATTCGAGCGGATCCGGAAAGGGTAAGCGCTATAATAAACCAAAAGTTACCCGAAACGATTCAGGACTTACGCAGATTTTTAGGCGTCATAAATTTTTATCGTCGCTATATACCGAACGCGGCGGAAGGTCAGGCAGCATTATGTGAATATTTAAAAAATTCAAAAAAGAACGACAAACGGAAAGTTCCGTGGACGGAAGAAACGATCCGCCAATTCGAAATTTGCAAACAGCAGTTGTCACACGCGACACTATTAAATGTACCCGATTCGAAGTGTGCATTAGCGTTATTTTGCGACGCGTCCGACGTGTCAATGGGAGCAGCATTAAAAGAATACGACAAAACCAACGATACATGGAAACCAATTGGGTTTTTCTCTAAAAAATTAAATGAAGCTCAGAAAAAATACTCCACGTACGATAGAGAATTACTTGGTATTTATTCTGGCGTAAAATATTTCAAACATTTCCTCGAATCGCGACCGACGACGATATTTACCGACCATAAGCCACTTGTATTCGCGTTTCAGCAGAAAAACGAAAAGGCTTCGCCTAGACAGGTGCGGCAACTGCAATTTATCTCCGAATTTACAACGCAGATACAACACGTGTCCGGTGCAAAAAACGTTGTCGCGGATCAGTTGTCAAGGATTGAATCGATAAATCATATAGTCGATTACGACGAAATCGCCAGGGCACAAATTAACGACGACGAGTTAAATAAACTAAAAACGAATAAGGAATCATCATTAAGAATTAAGCCAACAACATTACCCTCCGGTGAGCAGTTATGGTGCGATACGTCAACTAATTGTATACGACCGTACATTCCGAAACAATTTCAAAAAAATATATTTTTAAAATACCACAATTTATGCCATCCGGGCATCCGCGCTTCAGTGCGTCTTATAGCATCGAAAGCGGTATGGTACAGTTTAAAAAAAGATGTGACATTATGGGCAAAAACATGCATCGCGTGTCAAAGGTCAAAAGTTCATCGACACACAAATTCACCGACAAACCACTTTAAAAACATTGATCGAAGATTCGAAATCGTCCACATTGACCTCGTAGGTCCGTTGCCAATGTCGGAAGGTTACGCTTACTGTTTAACATGCATTGATAGATTTTCAAGCTGGCCGGAGGCAATTCCATTAAAGAACATAACGGCAGACACGGTTGCGCGCGCATTTTTCGAAAATTGGGTATCGAGATTCGGCGTTCCGGACGAAATTGTAAGCGATCAAGGCACACAATTTAAAAGTGCATTATTTAAAGAATTGGCAGTAAGATGTGGAATCAAAATGAATCAAACGAACAGTTTTCATCCTCAAAGCAACGGAAAAATAGAGAGATTTCACAGATCGTTAAAAGCTGCTTTAAAGACGCATGAAACCAACTGGGCGTATTCGTTATCAACGGTTTTGCTGGGTCTGCGATGTTTGCCAAATGAAATACAATCGTCAATCGCAGAAATGATGTATGGCACGCCATTAAAAATTCCGGGCGAAATTATAAGTGATCCAAGCGAAAAAACAAGTTCACCACTAGAATTCATCGAAAAACTGCGCGAACAAATGCGAAAAGTCCGACCTATAGAAATTAAACATAAAAACAAAACGACAATTTTCGTACACAGGGATTTAAAAACCACTAATCAGGTATTTGTTCGTATCGATCGTGTAAAAAAATCGTTAGAAAAACCGTACGAAGGACCGTTTAAGGTCACGCAAAAATTCGATAAATATTTTACGTTGATAATTAACGGAAAAGGAAAAAATGTGTCAATAGACCGAATAAAACCCGCGTACATTCTAAACGATGTAAATAAGGAAGAGGAACCGGTACCAGTGAGTTCAGCAACAATTAATGAAAATCTAAATAAAAAAGAAAGTGAAAAAAATAAAAATTGTAACAATAAAGTAACATTTAATAAAAACATAACAGAAAAAAATAAAAATTTAAAAAATTCAAATAAAGACAATGAAAACAATAACAAAAATAATAACAAAAACAGCAACAACAATATTAATCGCCATGGGGCGCAATCCAGTCGGATTCCTCTCCATGATCTTTCTTCCAGAGAACGCGTCATAAATACAGAATCACGACCACTGACAGCCAAAGCGTCGCGGGGTGGCCGAGAAATCCGAATGCCAGAGCGTTTTCGGTAACGTTTACACTGGAAGGGGAGTGATGTGGCGGTACAGTGGAACAGACCAAAAAATGTTGAGATCTATGGTTCTGTGGTGGTATAGTGGAACAGACCAAAAAGCGTAGTATCTATGGTCAATTGAATAGGGATATCAGATTCAACCAGTTAAATAGATGTGTAACCTCAACAAGTTGTAAAAAATAAATTAAAAGTATTTGATTCAAAAATAAATAAAAATTGTTTAAAACTTATAAATGGTAGAGTGTTTTAATTGATCATCAAGATCCTTTCAAACACCTACAAAACTATATCATATTAATTAATTAATTAATTAATATGATATAGGCAGCAGGACTACGGTGGCAGACATTGCACTCCTATATTTATAATATTGTTACCTGCCTTTTGAAAATTATTTCATTCAATTAACAGATGAGGGAAGGTTTTCACTAATGCCGGATCTTAGACCATACTTGAGTGATCAAAAATAGAATTTTTCATTTGAAAGCGTACTTTCTTGAATTACTGAATTGAACTTTATTTTTTTCCTTATAATATTCTCTTTCTTTGTATCAACATATCGAAAAAGATGATATAATATATCGATTGTTTTGGACGTCGAATGTTTCTGGCTTGTTTTGGGCGTCGAACATACTGCGTCGAGCGAATTTGACCGTGAAATTATTTCACTTTTCTAAATTAATTTATCTATTACTGCATGTGCTCGAATTGCAGTTTCTACGTGGATGACAATATAGGACTTGTAAATTACGATTGGCGCCAAGCGAAGAAGTTTTGGTTTAATTCCAACTTCTAACGTTTTCGATGATGGCGTCAAAACTGGTAATATTATCGACCAGTTTTGATTTTGGTTTGTATGATCGACGTGACCCATTTCGACGCCAACGTCGAGGGTCAGCATAAAAATGTACCTTAAAAAGAGAGGGCAGCAATTTTGAAGCTGCCTAGGGCGGCAAATTTTCTTAATCCGCCCCTGATTGTTATACATGTTGTATTGAGTATATGGGCCGTATAAGAATTCATTCAAGTCCCAATAAATTTGTCTGCTCTGAATCTGGTATTCGCAGATATAAATACAAACTAATATAACTGGTACTCCATGATTTGTTAATTGATAATCATTAAATTAAAGAAACTTTATTTAAATATTTCATTTATAATACTTTGAATATAAAATATGACATTACAGAAAACGAGAGTTACATATCGAATATATTTCGATTTTCTATGAGCAAGTTGACTATAATGCCAAGAAAAGAAGAAATAAATATAAAAGAATACACACAGATTGCAGTTTATAATAATAATAACATTGTTGATATCAAGCCCGCCGTGTAAGACATTTTAATGTATTCGAATTAAATTCAATTATTGTAATTAATCTAGAACGTTTGTCTCAATTATACAATTTAATATGATTTTTTCCCAATTTAGATTTGTATTTTTTTAATGTGCCGCTGATTAATAGATGCGATCTTATTGGATCTCTGGCAGGGGCGGAAACTAACGAAACTACTAGCAACAGTTACGAAGTTCTTCACCTGAAGGGTCACGGGGGTTTGGACAGGAAACATAGACTTTCTAGCTCTAGTTTATAATTTACCATCAGAGAGAGCAGCATATCCAAGCGCCCGAGTTCCCAATATTTAACTTTTATATAAATTCTCAGTCTTATTCTCTTATCAGTTTTTCATTCTCATTATTTTTTAGAAGAGTGAATATAGGTTAATGGCAGAAAAATTAAAAAGTAAGGACAAGTTTGAGAATATGAAAAATGGAATATTGCATCCCTTCACCGAGAGGGCACATATCCATCTTTGACTCCGTAAGAGACAGAATAATAGGTGTTTATTAAGTGACCTAATTAGTTCATTTCCGAATATCCGCCCGTCTATCCTTCTGCCCGCGTAATTTGTAAATATACAAGGTATATTAGTTTAGTCTTAAGTCAAGGTATATTAGTTTAGTTTTAAGTCAAGGTATATTAGTTTAGTTTAGTTTAGTTTAGTCCCGACTTTGTAACGCTTGAAAATATTAACCCTTGACAAAAATGGTTCACAAAGGTATCATAAAATGGCCTAATTCGGCCATTTCCGCATGATCGTCCGTCTGTCTGTGAACCCGATAACTCAAAAACGAAAAAAGATAACGAGCTGAATTTTTTTTGTGTATTCTAGAGCAAAAAAGTAAGGTCAAGTTCGTTAATGGGCAAAATAGAAATGTGTTTCTCCCCGTCAGGGAAAAAAAATATTCATGTATATTATCAAATATGGTTTTAAACGTTGTGTTCAATTCTTATCCTAACCAGCCAAGTAGCCGAGCGGTCTAAGGCGTTATGTCTACTTGGGAACTGGGAGGTTATGGGTTCGAATCCCGACATCGGCAGTTTGTCAATTTTTAAAAAAAAAGGGGTGGTTAATTGACTATACTGTCGGCGTATGGACAAGTGCAAAGTAACCGGCTATGCTTGAAGGTTTTCTGCAGTTTCCTTCACGAACTCCAGATGAATATCGGCATAGTTCCTATCATAGTCGGTTGCAGCCGCATAGCCTACCAATTCCTAGTCTACGCACAAAAATTCCTTCCACTCCACTCGAAACCTCACATCCTTAAGCATCACAATGGACCTAATGGTCGAAGTGTAGCCCGGCCAGGGCAGCCGCTACAATCTATCTATCTATCTTATTCTATTCCAGTATTACTACACTCAATTTGTGAAAAAAACATGACTCTAACACTGACTGACTGACAGACATCACACATCCTAAACCGGAACGTCTAAGAAAAGAATTTTTTAGTGCTAAGAACTAACTGTCTAGTTTTGTTTGAAATGTCTAATATTAAAAGAAATACTTTAAGTATGTTATAAGTATGCAAAGACCCCACACATTCATGAATACGTATGTATATATTTATACATGTATAATACATACACTAGAAGACAGCGAAGATGAGATAGATAGCTTCAACATAGAAATAATAATTGAAATATAAATAGTTCAGATGCCGTTATTACGAACTCGGTACTATTTGTTTTCTACAGAGTTGTAATTTTACACTTATTCGATTTTTATAATTTTTCTCATTATCCACGTCTTCTATCAATCCTTAGTATTTTCCCATCATTATTATATGTAAATCAGTTCCTTGGGCGCGTATGACCAATCTTAATATGACTAATCTTAGTATGGAATTAATATGGAAGCTCTATGTAAATTTATAATATTTCTAATCGGGATATTAATAAAAATTCATCACGTAGGAGTTACTAACATATTGCCATGAAATTGTCTGAGGATAAAGAAATTTAGCAAGTTTTAGATAGATAAATTGTAGAGGCTGCCCTGGATGGACAACACTTCGACCATAAGGTCCATTGTGATGCCTAAGGATGTGAGGATGTGAGTGGAGTGGAAGGAATCTTTGTGTATAGACTAAGAATTGGTAGGATATGCGGCTGAAACCGACTATGATAAGAACTATGCCGATATTCATCTGAAGTTCGGAAGGAAACTGCATAAAACCTTCTCAAGCATAGTCGGTTACTCCGTTCTTGTCCATACGCCGACAGTTTAGTCAATTAACGCCCTTTTTTTTTCTTAATAATTGACAAATTGCCGATGTCGAGATTCGAACCCATAACCTCCCAGTTTTCAAGTAGGCATACAGCGCATACATTACGCCTTAGACCGCTAGGCCACTTGGACTGGTAATCGCAAGTTTTTATAAAATTATTAATTTGAAAAATTCAATTCCACGTTAACTAGTGTTTGCACCCGTTAATAACTCTTTGGAAGTACTACGATCTTACATAATCTCATCCAGAAGATATTTTCCTAAGATTTTCTCTCCTCTTGTAGTTAGACATTCCTTGAAATTATTAAATTTTGATATAAATTACTGTCAGTCTCGTTCCATTTTTTATGCCTTTCATGCTATTTCTTACATACACAAACACAAACTATATCTAAATGAGGTGATAGAAACCAGTATGGAAATCGGGGATGAAATAATTGTTTTGTCAAAACACTGTCTAGAATACATTTGATTTCATTATCAACTAATTGAATATAAATTATACTCAAAACATACACCAAAAAAAAAAAAAAAATTAATATATTGGTATTCATCTACTTAAAACAACAGATTTATGTAGGCATGCGTATATTAACTTACACTTGTAGTGACTATTTCTTGAAATCAGCTACTTTATCGAATAATTTAGTTCAATAAATTTTAAAATAAAATATGCATTTGAATCTATAATATATCTATAGTTATGTAAAATAACTCTAAGATGTACAAACTATTATGGCTGCTTTGTTATTTGTTGCGGTACAAATTGATAATATGAACGAAAAAAGTTTCCTTATTTAATTTTACCTCTTCAAAATAAATGCTTTGTAAATGAAAAAAAATTTTCGTTTAGTTAAATCACCAAAATTTCTCTCACATGTTTAGAATAGTGATCTTAATTTCTAGAAACAAATGATAAATGTGGGTTCACACTTGCGTATGATGACTGAGGACAGTTGAGAGGGCCAGTACATTTCGGCTGCACAGTCTGGTCAGCGTGTGTGTATGGTATAAAAATAACTGTGCAGTTGTCACCAGTGGCGGATTTAATGATGATGGCACCCTAGGCCTGTGCTAATATGCCGCCTCTTGTAACGATATAAATATAACAAGAGAGGCGGATAAGTCTGAATAGTGTTGAACAATTTGGAATACATAAATCGCTCTCTAGCGATCACAATTCTAGTCTGATCAAAATGAAATGTCGTATCTAATATGATTTTGGTATTTCCAAGGTCAATTTTACTAATAAATGCCAGAGGTCAAAGGGGAAAGGGGGCATAGAGAAAGAAGAAAACACAAAATATAAAATATCTCTCTTAATATTAGAACTATCGAACAATGTATAAAAAGTTAAGTTGTAGAAAATCATGTTCGCTATAATTCATTACTTATCATTTCTCAAACTCTAATGTGTACAGAGGTAAAAAGGATTTTGACTTTCAATTTTTAATTGTCAAACCAAGTAAAATTGACCCAAAAAACATAAAAATCGCATTCATTTAAGAATTTGGTAAGTTGTTTCTGAGATATCGTCTAAAATTGGGTTTAAAATTCTAAAAAGAGGACAAATCTCGGAAACTACCAGTCAAATCGTCAAACCAAATAGTTTTTTGTAATTTTTGGGACCATTTTACCTTATAAACGAATTTTCAGTCAAATCGAAGACCAACAATTTTTCGTCATTTTTTCGATTTTTTCTAAGGGGTATACCTTAAAAAAATCGCAAAAAATCGAGAAAAAAATGTTCTTCCCGATTTGAATAAAACTTACTATTTAAGGTAAAATTGACCCAAAAAACATAAAAATCGCATTCATTTAAGGATTTGGTCAGCTGTTTCTAAGATATCGTCTAAAATTAGGTATAAAATTCTAAAAAGAAGACATATCTCGGAAACTACCAGTCATATCGTCAAACCAAATAGTTTTTTGTAATTTTTGGGGCCATTTTACCTTATAAACGAATTTTCATTCAAATCGAAGACTAATTGGTCATAAATGATCAGATAGCCCCATTATTTGGTCAGTGATAGAAAACTTAAAACTTTATCGGTTTTAAATTTATTTTCAAAGTCATGAAAAAATTTTAGCACTCCATTTTCCATATAGAGATATAATAAATGCACTAATCGATTGAGAATAATCCACTGATAATTGGTCAGTTATAATAAATAATAGGTCAGACCTATTTCCTGGGAAAAATCGATTTCCTGGGAGACCGCCTAGATCTACTTCATGACCTTGAAAAAAATTTAAAACATCGTTGACCAATCGATGGGACTACTTGACCTTTTCTGACGAATTAGTGACCACTTAGGTGTAATTCGTTTTTTGAAATTCCATGGATGGGGTGCTAGCATCCTGGAGCCTTACCAAACCAATTTTGTAATTCATAATTTTAGTGTTCTTTCAAATAACATTATTAAATTTGCTAAAAAAAAACGCTTACAGAATGTACGTCATGAATATTTATTTCTTGTTTTGGTTTTACCAGAGGCGTAACGCTTAGCAAGTTTTGTCTATAAAAAAATACTTTGTGATGTTGTCAATGGTTTTTATAATTATATTAGTAGGTATACCTAAATGTTTTTTTAAAATAGGTTTTACATTTAAAAAAAAAATTGCTATTTTAAACGGAATGTATGTAATTTTCTGGATTTCTAAATATCTAGTTTAATATCTCTTTGCAATTCATACAAATTATTTGCGCAATCTTGTAAAGCTTTCTTTTCTGCTTGAGACAATGCTTGTTTTACAATATATAATACACCATTCGAACCAAGTACAACTGGCAAACTTAAATATACATCTTTATCAACTCCATGTTTGCATCCCTTAAAATAAAAAACGGGAAAATTGACTTTTATAAATACTAAATAAAATTTGGGATCTTATTCGTTCCCCCGTCCCCCCAGTAACAATGGTTGAAAATGGTTTGTTAGGACCAAAGGATTTGATTCTAAGGAGGAAAAAGTCCTTTTCGTCCTTGAAATCCTTGAAATTCAAAAATGTTTATTTTTTATTTTTAAGGGTTTTTACGAAAAAAATAATATTAAAATGTCGGGGGGTTGGGTTGGGTTGGGTTGGGTGTGGTTGGGGTAGTTTAGCGAGGAGTTATTTTATTTGAGGGTAAACTATCGCTAAACTACCCCAACATAATACCCTTCAATGAAGTAACCCCTCGATAAACTACACAATTCAACCCAACCCAACCAAACCCCCAAATTTATTATTGTACAAACAATTTTTTACAATATTTTTTACTAAAAAATGAAAAAAAACTATTTTGAATTGTAAGGATTTCAAGAACGAAATGGACTTTTTCCTCCTTGGAATCATTTCCTGTTGTCTTTCCCAAACATTTCCACTCGTTTTTAACCATTTTGACTTGATCCAAAATTTGTTATACTACCTTTATGTAAGTAGAAACTGGAACAACATCACGAGCATCAGATACAATTATAGAACAAATGTAGGCTACACTGAATCCAATACCCCAATTTGTATATCCTTTTAAAGATATTATTTCGTACGTGCTATTAATAACTTTTTCATGTATTTCATTCCATTTTTCTGGATCCTCATTTGTACCAATTGATGGATTTATATCACATAATCGCACTCCGGATACATTTACACCTGACCAAACAGCAACTAAAAAAGAGTTTATAGATTGAAGAATTCTATCTATTCTATATTCTTCTTTAGAATTCTAAATACGCTGTTGACTGGGTGCACAGTTGTCGAGACTAGCGACAATGTGATAAAAATACACAACACTACGGGACGGAATCAATTAAATATTCAATTTTTGCATTCTTTATTTGAAAGCTCAAGTTCGTTAATGGATCAAATCGCTCAAGGAAAAGCGGGAGGCTTAGAGGAAGATGAAAACATAAAATTTCGAATTTGTCTATGGAAATATGTAGAAAACAACAGTTGAGACATAAATCGTCTCGGCTAAAAGTTTTGCTTTTTCACAAATAATCGGCTCTGAAAGAGGATTTCAAAATGCTCGATGCGGCGGCATGAATAGGGCCTTTTTTTATGAAAACGATCAGGATATTTGGAATTTTACTATAAATGAAAATAAAACTTTACCACTTGAATCACCATTTTCACCAATAATCCAAGCATTTACACTAGCTGGTGAAACTTTCAATCGTTGCGAAATTAAATAACGAAAACGCGCTGAATCAAGATTACAACCAGATCCAATAACTCGATTTGATGGAAAATTGGTTAATTTCATTGTGACATACGCCAGTATATCACATGGATTACTGACAATTAAAAAAATACACTCGGGACTTGCTTTTGCCAATTGTGGAATAATACATTTATATATTTCAACATTACGTTGTATCAAACTTATACGACTTTCGCCTTCTTTTTGTCGTGCGCCGGCTGTCACCACAACAATTGTTGATCCAGCAGACGAACAATAATCTAAAAGGAAATCGCTATTATTACTCATATTTATTTTTTCTTTTCTTTCTGCTGTTTACCTGAAGATGATACAATTCTAGGAAATCCACGAGTAAATGGACTCCCACCAGCCAAATCCATAGCTTCACCTAATGCACGTTTGTCATTCATATCAATTATACAAAGTTCTGCACAAAGTGGCTGAAAATTGAAAAAACAAAAACATTTTAGAAATTAGTAAGTAAATACATAATGAAAACTGATTTATTGTTCTATGAAGAATTTGTAAATGATAGTCGAATCAATGAAGCTCGAAAATCATCGTCTCTATAATTTTTGTCCTGGTCATTTTTTTTTAATCACTAACCATTTCCTATACATCGTGCAGATTATGGGATTTTATTGAAATGCTTATGTGACACAAAATGTGCGCTGTTTAAGTAAAGGTAAATTAAAAATTGGGTGTGTTTGGGCGAACAAATATCTTAATATCCTAAGTTAGATACTCAACATGACAATGAATTAAGGTCTTAGCGACTGAGTACAGCGCTTTTCGACTTGGACAGACTTGCTGACTAAGTAGCCACTTTTGTTTATGCTTACGTACAGTACATAACTAAACACATATATAAGTAACTAAATATATTTAAATAAATATATAATATATTTAATATAAAATCTGTTTCTTTTTTGTCTGTTATAAATTTATTTATATACTAATACGGATGATACTAAGCAAAATGGCATCATAGTCTGAGTTGCTAAGTATCTGCAAAAGTGTCCCGGATGAAAACTAAGTTAGATATTCTGAGTATTTAACTTAGGATAATATATTTGTTCGCCCAAACACATCCATTATAAAAATGCTTGGAAAAAATCCTGACTTGTACACTTGGCCAGAAAAGTTGATGTCATTTTTTTAAATTATATAGTTGATTTGTGCCTCACTCATTTGGTTTTCGAAACAAATTTTCGAATAAAAGTTGTTACTATATTTCTAATGAACAACTTTTATCCGAAGTATTTTATCGAAAACCGAATCAATAAAGCACAAATCAATTATAAAATTTTAAAAATAACATCAACCTTTGTAGACCATGGTACAATAGCCAGCAAAAGTGGCGTTCTTTTTTTCAAAATTTTACAGCTTATTTGTACCGAATCTATGCGGTTTTCGAAAAACTGTTTAGAATAAATGCTAATAGTCTTTTTAGAATAAACTAATTTTATTCTAAGCATTTTTTCGAAAGTCAAATAATTAATCTCCCGGAAATTAATTTATATGACCAGAAAACGAACGAAATTTTGTGTGTCTGTAGCTAAAAAGTAATTTCAAGTCCGTGAATGAGCAAAATCGGTTTATGTATCCTCACTGTTTGGGAGGAAATATCAATCTTAGAAATCGTAGGAGATAGAACCAAATTTTAAAATAAAAATGTTCCTTTTTAAAATATAAACAAATTTTGTATTAAACTTTTTGGTGTGAAACATTTATTGCGGCGGGTTAGACCGATTGTTATCACGCGATCAAGTTGTTCATAGGTGGTATTACATAAAGCAAATCAGTTGCTCATAGATGGCGGTACATATACAGGTTCAAAAACTCATTCATAGGTGGATGGAAATGCATATTTTCTATACGAAATAGTTAATAATAATAATAATAGTTTAAATAATTGATTGAAAGAATTGAGCCGTCTCAATTTTTAATAAATTATTTAATTTTTAATGTTTTGGTATTAAATTATTTTAATAATGTCTTTTTTAAATAACGAATAATTTTTTTCTGTAAAAAAAATCAGAATATTTTGTTTTTGATTATGCCATATTTTTGGATTATATTTGTTGCCATATTTAATAAACCATCGTTCATCCTTATCATGAATATTTTCTATACAAATTTCTATCAGGCGTCGACGCGACGGCTTAATTTTTTTCATAAACTGAATTCTTTTGTCACAACTTTAGCTCAAACATCTGTAATTAGTCTTCATTAATATACGAGTATATTGGATATTTTGTTAAATAACTGCATTGCATCAATAGTTAGTTAGCCAGCAGGCCTTTGAACTTTCAAATGTACATAGATACATCCAGTATACACACAACATTATAAACAACAAACACGCCACATGATACAATATGGTTACGAGGACATAAGAAGCCTGTAATATATTGTCCCGAGCGCTTTTTAAAAAAAAGTCTAATGTACACATTATAGTTATATTGTTCTGACATTGGATTTTTTATTTTGTAAAAAATAAAAAAAACCATTTACTTTATCGTAACATGTTTTCGTGTAAGTTTACATTCCATTTACTGCTAACTGAACTTACACTATTACTTTAGGTTTAAATACTACAACTAGTAGTTTATATACTTATTTAAAAG
Source organism: Nineta flava (assembly GCA_963920215.1). NCBI lineage: Eukaryota > Metazoa > Arthropoda > Insecta > Neuroptera > Chrysopidae > Nineta > Nineta flava. The sequence goes on along the minus strand of OY986041.1, from coordinate 99,678,210 downwards.
TCAATACAGACAAAACAATTTTACAAAAAGAATAAAAAAAACATTGTTTTAAACATTAAAAATTGTAACTATAAAAGTCACAACACAAAGGTATTTTAACAAGTATACCAGTGGAACGGTCGGTATGTTTTTTAAGACAATTATTTTGGTGAACAATATTGCAAAAAATTCTATTCACACACAGTTCAAGTCAAATATATTGTCGTCTTATTTTATCACTATTAATATTGTACAGAGTGAGCCAATTTCGATGGTTTTATGAGGTAACTCGGTAACTATAAGAGATAGAAAAAAATGGATGGCACATTGATATCTTTTTTTTGAGACTAATTAAACGGGTGTCAACAAAAATTTGCTAGCATCTTTTGTTTGCGAGTTATAAGCAAAAGTTCGATTTTTCGACTTTTAAACAAATGGCGGAAATTATTTTATTGAAATTGTTTTATTTGGATTAATAAAATTTACTTAACGGCGGGTCAGGTTAAAAAATGTCCAAGGACTTTTCATCTTAGAATTTCATTCCCTATTCACCCTTTCAAATAACTCCATAACATTTAACTCACCCTGTATAAAGATATGTATACATAGATTCTTCATTTTTTCAAGGACATTATATTTGAACTTCACTGTATATATCTGGTAATTTGGTATTTTAATTAAGTGCAAAATACTGGAATATCTCTTATTTTTATTAGAAGTTTTTATTTGTTTGTTTTACGAAATAACAATGGAAATGTTATTGTTTTAATTTTAAATTGTGAAATTATTATTTTCAATCGCCATGTCTTTAAAGCGGCACCATCACTTGTAACTATTATAAAAACTATATATAAATAATTTTTTTTACAAATCAATTAATTATAAAGAAAAATTGATTACAGTTAGGATTAGCCTAAATTTACATTTGTGCCAAACTAAATTTCCAAGCAGGCTAAAACAACTCTACAAAGTTTACAACAGAAAATATATTTCACCTTTTATTATTCTCAAAAATTAAATGTCGACTAGGGTCAGGGTCATATAAAGAAGTTAAATAAACTGCATACAACAGCTGGAAAGTTTTATGTTTTTAAGGTTGTATTTATCTTATAAATTAATTTAAAATCGACAACAATGAATGTCTTGAAAAATATCTTAAATAAATCGCCAAAAATCGAAAAATAATTTTGGTTCTCGATTTGAATGAAATTCGCTGTATAGGGTAAATTGGACCCAAAAATTATGAAAATGGTTTTCATTTGATGATTTGATCAGCTGTTTACGAGATATCATCTAAAATCGTATAAGAGAAATCCTGAAATCGTATATAGAGGGCATATCTTGTAAATTATCCACCAAATCGTGAAAGCTAGGTAAAAAATATTTATGCTTGGGTAAATAATCCCAATTTATAGCGATTTACAATAAATATTGACTAGGTACTTAAAAGTGGAAAACTAATAAATCGAACTGCTTATATTAAATTAATTACCTGCGAAACAATTGAAAAAACACAAGCCATACCAACTTGTCCACATCCAACTATTGTTATCTTAATATTTTTGGTTCTGGCATCCTCCGGGCACATTGGTGTTAAAATTGCTTTTGCTGTTTGCATTTTATTCATGTTGATCTCTATAAAATATAAATAATAATAATCAATTTGTGATTTGAATTTTTATCTTATGTATTCTAAAAACGCTGCAAATATTTTTCACAAGAGTTTACTTTATATGTACATTTCAATACCGCAATACGGATTCCTTTCCAACCGATATGATTATTCCAAGGGAGTTCCAAATTTTGTGTACCCCTTTTGTGCTATGAAAGTCCTAACCTTAAGTTTCTTACAAATTTAATCTATTTGATTCAATAGTCTAGGCGCCAAATAGAAGACAAATAATTTTCAAAATTTACGACATTGTCCTCCTTTTTCGTCGAAAGCTATCAGTCCGAATTGAATGAAAATTTGTACAACGATCTTATGATTTTTGAAGTCGATCCTATTATTTTAAGGAGGTGCTAAATTTTTAGTTAAACATTGAACTTTAAAATTTTGTTTTATTCTACAATTTTACAGTGCATGTCAAATTATTAGTAAACATGTGAAAATAACAACTAACTGAGTTAATTGCTTAAATACCCGGTATATCCTGAAATAATACAAGCAAGTTTCTAACAAACTATCTATCTATCTCTCACGATTACAAAGATTGGCAGTTTTGCCCATTTTGCCCAAACATGGTCCATTAACTTTATTTTAGCTCTAGAACACACACAAAATTTCAACTCGGTATCTCTTTTCGTTTTTGAGTTATGGTGGTCACAGACTCACGGACAAGCGGAAATCAGACGAATTAGGCTGTTTTATGAACACCTATTCCAAGCATTTATGTCTGTGATCAATATTTTCAAGCGCTACAAAGTCGGGATTAAACTTAATATACGCTTGTAGTTATATTTACATATACCGAAAATATAGGGATTTAGGGGCTAAACTCCTAAATTTTCGAAAACGTTTAACATAGATCAAAATTTTATTAAAATTATACTTTATAATAAAACTTTTGTCTTATAGTTTTTTCGACAATAAATAAAAGTTGGCAATTTTTAATAAGATAACAATAGATCGTCTATTGCTTGTTTATAAGTTCGGATTGAAACCTAGAACCAAACCTGAAAAAACGGTCTAAAAGAACGCCTAGTAATAGCACTGTAAGCACGAAGGCCAAAAACCGCTTAAACTCGGCCTTACGCACTTTCGTGCTCTAGATAATATCATTTATGGCACAATAGTAGTATGACATGTTAGATAAGATTAAGTATATATTCAGTTGTGTTTTTTTAAATAGGAAGTATAGGCTATGGCTTAGTTAGAACGGATTTTTTTTCCTCTTTTTAACCATGTATCATTTATTGGGTCGCTTTTCATCCGTAAGTCTGAAATAGCCAAAATAGTAATTTCCTAGTTTAATTTTTGCGTTTTTATATTTATTTCAAGGTGGCGAAGATTATTTACGATTTTGTTTCCTCCATAAAAATAATAAACTCATTTAATCGTAAATGTAAAAGATGTCTTACGAAAATTACGAGAAATTTGATATGTTAGAAAGCTTTATTCAAAGTAATAACAATTGTGATATTACATCTGAAATATATTTCAATCGCTATCCAGAAAGAAGACAACCTTATAAACGTATTTTCAAGAGGTTAAAAGAAAATCTTATTGATTGCGGGTATTTCAACAAACCAAGACCCAAAAATTTCAACATCTTCAGATGCTGAAGAAACTACTATTTCTGTAATATATTTGAAATAGTAGGCCAGATTCTAAGCCTAAATATTACTGAATAGGTATACTCATAATATGTTTAGTCAAGATATCCTTACATATTATTCTCGAAATTATAATATAAGGAATTTTATGGCAACTTAATACTATCCATCCATGCGAAGCCGTTGCAAGTGAACTAGTTTTATATAATATTAGGAAAATAAGATTTGATGATCTGTTCAAACGTCCACAATTCAGATTTTCACAATTTTTCTCTGCATTATTTTTGGGAAAACAGTATGGAATACTGTGTACAACTCAGCCCGTAGAGAGTCTGTATGTATTCATAGGGTATAAGAATATCGTGATAGATATTTATTATAATGATATAATCTTTATAGATTCATCCAAAACCATTTTATTTTATATATATTTTTATCAATGTTTGAAAATAATACATGTAAATATTGAATTAATTATAAATCTATTTACTATTATACAACAATACTCTATAAAAAGATTATAATCATTTTGATTTGAATTGAATAGCATTAATGTATTTATAATATTAAATAAAATATATTTGTATGCAACTATGTTACCATAAAGTTGCATACAATAAAGATGGCATGCCAAAGTTTATTTTATATTGGATACATACAAAGAAAAATAGGTCATGCTTTATGGTTATGGAATAGGTTATGGTTTAAGTCCGAAATTGGCCAAAACTGTACTTTACGCCCATCATAAGGTAAGTTATTGTTCCTCTTGGCAATCGAATCTAGTTTCGAGTTGTTTCCATTCCCAATTTTCTGTGATCGAAAATTCTTTCAAATTATAGAAAATTAAAATTAATATCACTATCGAATGAATGTAATCTATTTCACTCAAAGGAAAAAATTTGGTCTTGCCCCCTTGTATTAAGGATGTTTGAAATTCGTCAAAGTTTTGAGGTTTTGGACGAAAGCATATCCCTTATAGGATTATACTCCATATCAAGATTTAGGTGGGTGAACGTTTCGGACACTCAAATAGCAGAAATGCAAAATATATCTTTTCAAAATCGATATCTTCAAATGATATCGAAAAAACACCTACGACTTTCGTCTGAGACTCTATACCTAGACACTGGACACACAACTATCCTAAACTTGGAAATTCCTTTCCAGAGATAAACGAACTGGACCATTTTGACTGACGCATGCTGCTCTTAAAGAAACGATACCCCATGGCACATGACATCGATTAAATATTGTACGTAAAGCGTAGGCTAGGATTAGATTATTATTGGCATTGCATTTGATATTTAAACGTAAAATGATGATTAATAAATTATTTTGATATAAGGGGAATGATTTTGTATTTAAAATTGAATGGGATCGTACGAAAATCCATTCTAATTATTAAATAAAATAAAAAATTTGAGATTTACGTAAAATTAATTTTATTTTTGACTGTAGTTTCGAAACACAGTTTCCTTATCATAATTTTTTATTAATTATTATTATTATTTTTAAATAATTTCGATGGCTTTTAGACATCGAAAAAGTTCACAATCCAATATTTTAATAAATTGATACTTTATTAAAGGCAAGTGATTGTATATAATCTTCTGAGTAAAAGTTTATATCAATATTTGTTATCGGTTCACATCATAAGCTACAAAAGAATATCCAAGAATAAATTACTTTAATTGAGGGTCAAAATCCTAACATTTTGTGCGGTGTGCTTTGTAAAAAATCTTCTAGTTGCAGCATCGATTATAGAAAAATAGCTCCATATTCTCATATTACCAGTGCCGGATTAATGCAGCACGGGATCTGTAGCAAATTCCATTACGAGGCCCTTGCTTTACCTTAGGTCTTTAAATTTAGGGTGATTAATAAAACAAAATGTTACAAATGAACTTTTCTGGATTTAATGTGAGCAAATTTAGAGATTGCACTATTGATATCGATTTCTCTGAGCAAATCAGTTTCTATATTCATCAAGCTGAGGTGATTTAGACGTTCTTGACCAATTGTGTTTCTTAACTCAATTTTTTAAACGCTTTAACGTTGAAAAAAAACGTTCGCCTTTGCAGTTGGTGATCATGAGAGACAAACAAATGCGCAAGGCAATTTCTACATTTGGGAAACACGATTCTAAAGATTTATTCATTAAAAGAATTATTCACGCATCACTTCATAGGCAAACTCGTATCCAGTTAGTATGTGTGTACATATCAGTGGGTGCAACACACAATTTGTGGTGTGGCCACCGCTCACTTTTAGAAATGTGTTAATTTCGAAATATTTAGTGATTTCCTTCACAAAAAATATAACATCTGTAACTTGTAATTTCCTTAAATAATTTTAACACTCAGACAAGCGTGTGTGCGCGGGTCCCATAGCATTTGCTACTCTTGCTACGTAGGTAATCCGGCACTGCATATAACGTGTGTGTTTGACACTCTTGAAGTTTTCTTGAAGTAATATATATTGAAATAATCTCTAGATTTCGGTATAGACCGTTAACGTTTTATAAGTTGTCTAGAGTTTCATGAGCATACAAATATCAAACAATGAGACCACTACATTTTATTTTGTCAAGTATAGAATATATATATATATATATATATATATATATATATATATATATATATATATATATATATATATATATATATATATATATATATATATATATATATATATATTGCATAAAACTGTATGTATAATATTTATATGTTTAACACATTTAATTTATTAGATGTTAAGAAAGATTTAGTTTTGTATTTCAAACTGTGACACACAATACCAAGACAAACTATTACATTAAAATAACACCTCGTCTTTACGTCTTTCAAAAGACATGCAAAATACAATTTAGATTGCAAAAAATAGCATTTTGATACGCAAAAATATAAACATCGATCGAAATTTGTGAGATTGTAAGGGGAGATAACTTAACTTCAACTGCGAGGACCAGCCCCTTCCGTCCGCAATTTTTTGGGTGTAAGTTACTTTGTTTCCTTGATATTTGCTCGATGAGAGTTGTTTGAGAGCGAATAGAGGTTTTCCAGAATATCTAGATTAAAAAGTTCCGCCGTAGTATATTCAAACTTCATAACTATGTATTATTATAGTTTAAAGAGAGCAAATAGAGGTTTTCAAGAATATCTAGATTAAAAATTTCCACCGTAGTACATTCAAACTTCATAACTATGTATTATTATAGTTTAAAAAAATAACATTAAATGAAGGTGGCACACCTTCCTTTTGGGGAAAGGTGAAAACCAAAAACTCTGAACAGAACTCCCTACGAAAAGTTTAATATTGATATGTATTGATTTACATAAAGTTAAATATCAAATCCCTGATGTGATATTCATCTGGAGTTCGTGAAGGAAACTGCAGAAAACCTTCACAAGCATAGTCGGTTACTATCGTTCTTGTCCATACGCCGACAGTTTAGTCAATTAACCGCCCTTTTTTATCTTAATAATTGACAAACTGCCGATGTCGCGATTCAAACCCATAACTTACCAGTCCCCAAAGTAGATATAACGCCTTAGACCGCTCGGCTATTTGAATAGTTAGTATCATAGTTTTTAACTCTTTTTTTTTTTTTTATAAGTACTATTTTAAACAAAATAAATTCAAAAAAATGTTCGAGTTTTGCGTAGACTTTAAGGGGCTATTTCTCCGAATCGTTATCATAAAAATTTAGAAGAATCTAAACATTCCTTGGCTATAGTCCCACTTTCAGTGTTCGGGTTCTCTTATTTTGTCCAAAATCATATTTTTGGACAGTACTGATAAAGAACTGTATTATGAAATTTAAATATTTCAGCTTTTCGTTCTCGAGTAATCGTTACATACTCATACACACAATGATAATTTTGGGGTCAAGAAACCCCATAACGTATAGATCCGATGAAAAATCGACATCGATTTTTTAGATCGAACACATAATTTCTCTATACATACTACTTTGTATAGTTTGCATATATTTAAAATTTAAATTATAAAATTATAATAGAATATAATGAATGGTATTTTTGGCCAATACATGTAAATTTTGTTCGCTTATACATAATTTTATAAATGTATATTCATGAAAGTATTATTAACATAATGCTGGTATGTTGTAAATAATTTGTTATAGCCCAATCGCGTCGTTCTCCGAAGAGTGTTTACATTGCAAAAGATAGGGTACTTCTGAATTTTGAATATGTGTGTGTTTAAAAACTCTTATAGAAAATTATAAATTTTGACCTTTAACGATTGCTCTTTATACAATTATCTAGGATTGAAGATTCAAAAAAAAGTCTTTAACGAATTACTAACAAGTTTTACTTCAAACATTTTCTCCAAAATCGAATGGATAATGTACAAAAGTTTTACAAATCAACTAAAAGGAAAAAAATGAGCGATACTTCTGTGGCCATGTACATCAAAATAGTGAGACATTATAACCATTTCAAATATAATTGTAGCATTTTTGTGGCTGGGTTGTCGGATCACTGGTCCCGAACGATAGATATCATGATATGGTTGTTCATATCAATACTTGATATCAAAGAATATTTTTAATATTCAGATATATTGCTTAAGAACGTTCCTGCACTGTGTTATATAATCAGAACAAAAAACCGGGTTGATTTTGTTATAGAACAAATACATACACACACATACGCAACACATTAGATAAGTTCACTGTTCATATATACAAAATAATGTTATTTTGAAAAAAAAAATTTTAAACTTTTATATTTGGAAAACAAAATGGTAAAATGCTATTTAAAAAAAAAATTTATTTAATAAATATTTATCTTTACTATTCTAGTTTTTTTTAAATTCAACTGATAATAGTTAGGCATGAAGTTTTACATGCTAATGAGAGAGAATGATAATTCTGAAACTTCGGGATTTATTAGAAAACGTTATTTTTATCCTGTGAAAAAAATGAGCAAAATCTGTCAGAAAAGTGGTTGTTTGCTGGAACATCCTTAAAAGTAAAAATCAGTAAGCGCTAATCACCTACCTTAATATAACATAACTGCACAAACAACCATACAAATCATGGATGGTAGACGTTAGTTTATAAAGCAATTAAAATATTATTATATGGAAATAAATGTCACTCCCGTTCATAAAAAACGAACCAGTATTACTGTGTGTAATCTTATACGTATATTTAGTAACTTATACGCTTTGAATGTGACTTACTGGTTCAAATATATTGAATGGGAGTGTAACTGTAAGTGAAAATAAGTTTACACGAGTCAGACTCGTGATTAATTTACAAGGGATTAATAATATTTTTATAAATCATTTCCAGAACATTATCCATTTAAAATATAACAAATTTAAAATAAAAAAAACTCTATTTTATTCAGAATGAATCACACTGTATACAATCTGAACTTGTGGTAGTTACTTATACTTACAAATAAGATAAAATACATATTCACGCACACACATTAAAAAAAAAACGCAGAGAATTAAAAATTGAAGATGAAAAAGAAGAAGAGAATAGTTGTCGATATCAAATGTGTTGATTTCTTAGCAATTATCTTGGTGTGCAATTGCAGTCATGAATCAAAGATGTCCAAACTGTCAGGACGAAGTTATGTACACTTTTATTATATTATACTTTTGTATACATATATATTATATATTGATACTTGATTACTGGTGATGCTGTTTATAATAATGTGTACGTATATACTATAAAGCCAAACGAACCAACCTTCTTCCGTTATCAAGAAATATAAATATAATAAGTGAAAGAAGTATTTATTATTTTATATTTAATTTATTAAAACAGTTCCAACAAAATCCAATCATTATCATATATACTAATTATTATTATTGATGCAACGTTATAGCAGTTAGTTATATTATTATTTTGTAAACGAGTATTAATTATTATTTTATCGATATACCTGTATAAATGTATATGAATATATAAAGGTGTATTGTAGCAATTTGGGCTTGGTCTCCAGAATACTTTTAAAAGACGATTTTCACGAAAATGTATCAGTGAAAAGTTATAGGCATTTAAAATGGTTAAAGTATTCTAAGTTTTATGGAAAATAATGTTGTATTTATAAGCCCAATTTTATTTGATTCAATAAATAATATCCCCTTTGCCAGTTTTGGCACGGAACACTAAAAATAAATACGTTTGTTTGTTCATTATTCACATTTTGATAATACCAAAAAAATGTATTTGTTGCTCGAATGTTTTTATAATATAGTATTTACAATCATATATATCCACAAACTAAACGTCCAATATATTATAGATAGATATCGTGGTTTATTTACCAAGCCTTTTTATGGGAGTGATGTGGTACTTACAGAATAAACTAATATCTACAGTTTTTTTTCTTCTCTGTACATTGAAAAACGATATCACTATTTATTAAACTTTATTTCTTCCATTTTATATAAAATATAAATTGTCTGCTTCAAATTGATATAAAGTATTGCAAATTGAGAAAAATTTGTTAACATACAGAATTTTATTTTTTATGTAAAATTTTAGAATGTGGTTCAAGGACGGATGAGTTACATAGTGTATGGACAACAAAATATAACAGCTACCTGAGTTTATTGTTTAAAAATCTTGTTTATATTGAGTTTTTTTTTAATAGTGCTCTATTCACATATGTATGTATGCTTCTATTGTTTTGATAGATATTTTCTCCTTGGCAAAGAAGTGCTCAAACTATTTTTGACCATTTACGAACTCGAAGGCAACTTTTAGCTCAAAAACACGAACACGAAATTTTAGGTCATTATCTCTTTTCGATTTTAAATTATTGGGCTGATGGACAAGCAGAAATAGACTAATTAGAACATATTATGAATACTTATACCGAAAAATTTTTCTCTAATCAATATTTCATTCAAACCGTTACAACCTGGGAAATTAAATTTTAATACCCTTATATATTACAAGCATATACCTGCGTCTTCGCTCGCGTTTTATAGTTATATCTACGGCTCCCGTCGTTTTAAGACTAAAAACCTCGAAGTAATTTCCCACCGCTTCCACAACTTCAAATATCTATCGTTCCCACCGCTTCCACTTCTTTAATTATTTATAGATACTTCCATCAAATTTTGGATTCAGTAATTATTTTCGTATTCTATCTCTCGTAGCGAGATACATACCAGTTTTAAAGTCTTATCATAAGCTCTTAAACAAAAAAATTTCATCAAAATGGGTCCAGTTTAGCATGAGATCACTTTTCGACAGATTTTGCTCATTTTATTTTTACAGGCTAAAAATAACGTTTTCTAATAAATCCCGAAGTTTCAGAATTTTTGATCGTTTAGAATTCTCTCTCATTAGAAGCATGTAAAACTTCATGCCCGCCCAACTATTATCTATTGTATTGAAAAAAAACTCGACAGAATTAAAAAAAAAAAAACTTGCACAGTAAAGATAAATATTTTTTAAATAAATTTAAAAAAAAATCGTGTTTTACCATTTTGTTTTAGAAATATGATAATTGAAATTTTTTTTATGTTTCAAAATTACATTAATTTGTATATAAATATATGTATGTGTTGTGTACGTGTGTATTTGTATTTGTTCTATAATAAAAACAAACCGGTAATTTGTCCTGATTATACAATACAATGCTGGAACTACCTTAATAGGTTTTTAACAACATTTGACGATTTTCTTTCATATTTCCAAGCATGTCACCGATTTATTGCAAAAAATCACACACAAGTACATTGAAAATATCTACATTTAAACGACTGTAACCTTTTTTTGTTTTTTTAAATACAAATTTGAGAATAAAATAATAAATAAAAATTTTTGGTATGTTAATTAAAAATAATTAGTAACTTCTGGAATACAACATTCTAATAAAAACAACAAATTTATCTAATAATAATTATCATATTATTAATAATATAAAAAAAAATATTTATAAATTATTTATTTAAAGAAGAAAAAAAAATGCATGTGTATTTAATAAATACATTTTGGATATGTTGTTACATACATAAGAGAAACAACATATTAAAAAAAAAAAAACAACCTAAAATGCCGCTTATAAAATTTATGGCACATTGAATTCCACCATACTATATACCTGATAATCAAGATACATAATTCATTGAAATATCTATGACATACACGCATATATCACACCCCGACTGAAGATTGGTCAGTTAGTGTGTGTATTCATACATGTACTCGTATGTATGTCTGTGTTGCGCTAAGCGTTGCGTTGGCTCTCTATGCTGGCTGGAGCTAGGTGTATTATTATTATATATTTTTTTACTTTATAACATGTATTTTTTTATTTACTGACTTGACCGCATACCAAATCTACAACTTTATTATAAAAAGTAAATACAAAAATATATAAATATTATTTTGGAAAATAAACGATTATTTATTTCCATAGCGTTATCAAATATTTTATATCATAACGAATATCATTTTTTATCATTTGAGGAAAATACAAGTATGACGAATTTTATAAATGTCTTCTATTTTATTATTAACTACAAAGCTAACAAGTACAATTTATTTTTACAGTGCGTCAAAAATTCAGTTACAGTATTAAGTATTAGTTCTCAGTTTCATTATTAAACTCTACACTTGCTATAAAACTTTTAGGTCTATTACAATATATATTATTATATACCTATTAGTACTATCACAATAGAACATGTCACAGGAGAGGATTTTTATTGTTTTTTATACCGATTACTAATAGTTTCATGATATTTTGAAACTATTTATTTATTATTTAAGTATAAACACACAATTTGGCAAAATTAATTTGTTATGATAAATAGATAGATAGATTGTAGAGGCTGTCCTGGACGGGACACACATCGACTGTTAGGTTCATTGTGATGCCTAAGGATGTGAGGATGTGAGTGGATGACAAGGAATTTTGTGCGTAGACTAGGAATTGATAGGATGTGCAGCTGCAGCCGACTTTGATAGGAACTATGCCGATACTCATTTGGAGTTTGCGTAGGAAACTGCAGAAAACCTTCACAAGCATAGACGGTTACTTCGTTCTTGTCCATACGCCGACAGTTTAGTCAATTAACCACCCCTCCTTTTTTTAAACTGCCGATGTCGGGATTCAAACCCATAACCTCCCAGTTCCAAGTACACATAACGCCTTTACAAACGCGGCTACTTGGCTGGTATTTGTTATGATAACTCGGAAATAATAACATACACTCCCGTTCATAAAAATTGAACCAGTTGAAACATTCCAAGTGTTACTGTGTGATATATGTGACATCTAGTCGCCTGAAGTAGTGTAACTAGTAGCAAGCAGCACTAAACATATCCATAGGGATGACAACATGGATAGTGGTTTGCGGCATGAATAAGTGACAATTGCTATAATTCGTTTACGGGTCCGATCACAACTAACTCGATATTCGATACATCTACGATGTCGAGCATTGTTTAAATATTATATTTACTGTACGTTGCGTTTAGTATACAATGTTTTTTAACGAATTTTAATTAAATCTAATTTCAGTTATCTATCTGAATAATAAAATATATTTTTACATTTAAATATTCTTGATTATTTATTATTTTGGATATAACATACTGTATGTAATATTATACATATATTTAGTAATATATATCCTATCGGTTTGGGTACTAGATCTACCTGTATGCCAAATATCAACTTTACAGGATATCTGGAAGTAGCAATTTTTGAAGTGAAATAAAATTTTTAACCGTTAATTCGTTAACGATGATTGAAAAAACTGTTTCTTATAATTCCGTTAAGTTTCTATGTTCGAAAACTCACCACTGTTTAGATGATCATTTTACTCAAACTATATAAATAATGTTTAATTTATAATTAATTACCTAGTTTGAGTTTTTATGAAAAGAAAAAACAAATGTGTGCAAAAAATATAACACAACACTTTTTAATAAAATATATTTAAATAAATTAAAATATTTATAAAACATTAAAAGTGTATGCAAAGGTACGAACTACAAACAAAGTCTTACTTGGTGGTTCGTAAATTTTTTTTTTATAACAATTTATATACTTATCTTATTAAACCAATACACATGCATATATTTACGTATAACTTTGGCGTTTATACGTGTGGTATCGAATCAGAGTCGTGGCAAAACAGGTTAAATGGGGCTTAATAATAACATATTACTCAGACCTAGTGTTCACATCGGAGTTGGAATTAATGGTACCTACCGCAAACTTACTACCGGGAACTTGCTAGATTGCAAGATTTTTTTCAACATTCCTTCATAATATACCTGATTACAATGTGCATCTGGGGAAAATATAATTTTCCTAGTCTAAATAAAACTTTTTTAATTTTTTCGTCTAGTGGTACTTATTTCCATACATATATGTTTCATGTTTGAATTTACTTCAAATAGTCGGACTCAATGGTCAGCAAATTCATCAACGTTTATCCCAGTTCTAAGGTCATTTCTACAACTTCTCCCTTAGTTATATCGAATAATTCAACGTATTCTTAGATACCAATTGAGTAAAAAAATGAAGGTGGGTTACATTAACGATGTTCGATTGGATCATTAGGTGGAAATCACTTGCCAATAATACACTCTTTCTTATCCTTAACGCGGCTTACGGGTGATGTGACTAGATACAAATCGTCACGTAACAAAATGTGGTATTCTGTGTGTGTATTAGTGTGTTTAGTAGTGTGTCTAGTATGCTGTGTGTATAATAAAAAGTCATTTCCACAGAAACTATACTTCTAAAAAATAAATATAAAATAAGTTTATTAAAATTTTGTTTCAATTTTAAAATGTCAATTTGATTGTCATTTCCATAGAAACAATAAACTATACTAGCACACTATAAATCGTTATATATATATATTAATACATATATATATATATATATAAATACATATATATATGTATATATATATATATATATATATATATATATATATATATATAAAGAATTTATTTCGAATTACATTCGGAGTTGAAGAAAAAATGTAACGAACTTCGTTCCTGACGGGGGACCTCGACCGTACCTACTTTTTATTATTATATCCCGATATACAATATATAGGTACCACGGTATGAAAATATTGATCGTAGAAAAAAAATTTTGTTATGGGTATTCATAAGATGTCCGTCTGTCTGTCTGTTTGTCCGTCCACACGATAACTCAATAACTAAAACAGATAGCAAGCTAAAATTTGTATGTGTGCTGTAGAGCTGAAAAGTAGGGTCAAGTTCGTGAGTAGAGAAAATCGGACCATGTTTGGGAAAACTTTGAAACTATATGTAATATAGAACAATAATTTAAAGTAAAAAAAAAGGTTCCTTTAATTAACTCATTTAGTTGTTATTTTCACTTGTTTTTATTACCACATTTCAAATTTGACTAATAAAAGACAAAGTAAAATCGGAATATCAACAACGCAGGATTTCATTATATCATAACCTCTGAATGAATACGATACTGTATACATTAATATATTCACAAATATATACATAATAATAATATATCTTATGTATAAATATGTATGTGTATAATATAGATGAAGTATAAATATATACGAACTGCAATAGAAGATAATGACTTTATTCATGATAATTTTTTTTTACGAATAATAATATTACTTAACCTATCTGTGTTGTGTACCAACCCGCGTGCAGTAGGTAAGCAAATCATACCCAAAGGTATGTGTATAATGTATATATATTATATTATATCTAGGTGTATATAAAGCGATGATTATATACAGTGTATCGGGAGTAGTTCAGTAAATTATATACTGCATCTTTTTATCTGAACAATTTTGTTATCAATAATCAAATATTAGATTTAAAAAAATCTTTATCATCAAATACGTAACCAAAAAAAAATTTACAATAGTTTTTGAAAAAAACAATTTTTTATTTTATGTTCGTTGTTTTATTATCATATTTCCTACCTGCCTTTTTGAACATATGGAATAGTGTGAATTTTTCTATTCCATTCGACGCCATATTTAGGTATCAACACTATTTTTAGGTATATCAACACTACATTTTAGTATTCAACATCAACATGAATTGTTTTAGTAAACTTCAGATTTTGAATTCTTATTTATTCATATCGAAGTGATTATATAAACAGGCCGTAGGGTGGATTTGTCTGTTAAATTTCTAAGCGCAACGCATGGGATCAACACCATCAACTTCCCAGTATTTGATTTTTCAAATCTTATCAACATCCACCTCTCTATCATGAATCTCTAACATGGATCTCTAGCTATCGGGGCGAATGTGTATTAAATTGTTTTTGTAATAAAAACTAGGTTTTAAATATTTATCTATTTTTATTAAATGCATAGCATATCATAAACAGAAAACAGCCTATGATTAGAGAGTTATGATTATGCAAGATTGTAAGATAGGCTCCTCATAGGATAAGAGACAAAAAAGGAGTAACGAGGCACAATGGGACTCCATAACGGGTCCATTATGTACAGATTGTGTGGCGAGGAGGAAGAAACATCCAGCCACATTATCTTTGACTGCGAATCTCTGGGTTACAGCAGATACAGGATATTCGGTGCATCTCACCCCGAATATATGAACCTTCGGGAGGACCTGATAAGCAAGCTCCAGGCTATTGCCAACATATGGGAGAAGCGAGTCTCGTCAGACTGTCAATATGGTCGAAGTGCAATAGTTTTTACCCCCATATTAATCAATCAATCGATCAAGGAGTAACGAGATTCTACAAAATAGTTTAAATATTTGTGTTTGTAGACGACAGACATTATCGCAAAGTAATGATTTAGAAGGCATTTCTAGCTCCCATAAATTAAATTATAACTATAAACAAGAAATTGACACTATCAAAACCTTTTGACGGAAGATCGAGGTTCCGATGGATATACTGCTTTAAAAAAGACTTAAAATCCCTAGAGAAGGTCTAAAAAATAATAGGACAATTTGGAATAAGACTCTTGAGAAGACTCACCCTCAGCTGTCATGCCAATGATTAATAATGATCTATTATTAATCAATGGCGTATCTTCAAAGTACATTACCAAATCATTTGACCTGATTTACATATTGGTACTTCAAAATCGAGAAAAGGCAAGATGAAACAAGACGAAATCATGATTACATGCGAAGTGATCAGAGATTTTTTTAATAAAAATATATATATCTGTTTAAATTAAGAAATTATACAAAAGCAAATTTAAAAAAAATTGTGGTGAATGTGATTCGTACATCAGGTGTGTAACAAAATATACATTTTCTCGTCCTGATATTTCGTTAATAGGAGCTGAAATATATATTTTGTATAATTGGCATACAGAATGTCTCTCGAAGTTATAAAGAATATTACAAAAATCTATGGGAAAACATTTTAGGGTTATTAATCTAACCCGGTGGATTCAAATCTAACGTCAATCGATAGTTTATAAGATGGATGGTGATCAAATATCAATGGCCACCGATTCCAGAAACTCTATAAAAATGACCTTGCCACTTTTTAGCTAAAGTTAGAGTTATTGTAGAAAACAAATTCACTCATTTAAACCTAAAATTACAGGCAGTGGCATTCCACTTTTTAACCCGACTTCAAAAAGGGGGATGGTTCTCAATTCGTCTGTATTTTTAGATGTAAACTTGTCTTTCAGCCCTCTAACCGTACTCAAAAATACGTTCCGCCATATATAACTTTAAAATCTACGTTTATTACACTAATTACTGCTTTCTATCAGTATTCAAATATTTGTTATAGAAAGCCTCCATTGTAAATAAAGTTGACTATCCTGAACATTGTTCCAAATTTCTACTACCTTTGATGATAATAACAGTATTGTAATAGGATTTAATCGCAAGTAAATTTATTTATATTGATAAATGTCATGGAAACTAAATTTAGCGATCGAATTGGTCGCTTTATTTAGACCAGTGTAACTAGAATATTTTAGTGATGGAAAAATGTGTATATAGTAATAATTTTTAAATAGCTACTTTAAATTTTTAAATAGCTAACTGTGCCATTTGAGTGTCTTAAAGCTTTTGGTGAAGTTTTTAAGCCATTGAATCGCTTCCGTTTAGAAATTATTTTAATTAGTTTTGCCCCAGAACTTCAATTTGTTACGCAATAATCTATTAGAAACAACTCGCCAAGAGACAATTTTTTTTTTTTGATGAATCAAATTTTTATTGATAATAGTGACTATTTTGCGATTATTGAGTCAATAAATAATAAGGTTGGGAAATATTAATTAAATTTGTAAAAGATGAATCATCAAACTATGGGAAAGATACTTTGTGAACTATTTTCGATGTCGGAGTTTTCAAATACTATGTATTTGAGTATATTTGGATGCCTTGCCTATTGTTTGTGCAATTTGATCTACACTTTTCTTGAAATATATATAATCAATGAAACACTACATCGGTAAAACATTATTAAATTCGCTTAGTAGATACATTATTCCACAAAGGTGTATCCGCAAAGAACAGCGATTTCCACCAAAACGTTCCACCTTGCAGTAAAATTAAAGTTACTGTTGACCATACATCACCCGCAATAATTATATATATTACCATAGATCTAATAAATGAATTCGACTTGTTGGAGCTACATTGACTAAGTGAATTTTTTCAGAGGAAGGAAGTATAATACATATGAAATTAAATTACTTTGTTAGAAATTTTAAAATTCATTATTATTGCATTAAAATCATAATGTTTGTAAATATTACAGTTACAGAAAAAATGATCATGAGATAAATTAAAATAAAATTAATTTCCTACAACTTTACTCATGATACATTTATCATTTTACCAATACTAAGCTAGATATTCCAAAATTTGCGTTTCCTCCCCCTTTTAAATTCCTCTTTCCCCTTGGCTGATTCTGTTCAATAAAGAACTAAACATTTCAAATACGTAAATCATATCGCATACCAAATGATACTTTCCACATCTACTAGGATCGTAAGATCTATGGATTTTAATAGCACCATTTTATTTGAAACTTCGCTATAAACAAATTTCCAAAATCATTCAACTTTCTGTAAATAAATGAATATATTTTTCATTGTTACACAATAGAAATAGTTCTTACCGTTAGAAAAGATGTTGCTGAAATTTGTCGGAGCTAGTTTTCATTTACGATATTCGTAAAATAAAACAGAACAAAATGGATCCTATTCTCATATACACAATTCTGGCGATGCTGTTAGGTTTACGTTAAAATACAGATAACGTTTAAATTGTGGCGATGACACCCTATTACAACAAATACTCTTTTGATATGTATTTGTTGGTGGTGTGTTAAAAGCAGTTGTTCTCATCAATTACACATAATAATAGTGTGCGGAGAAGATCTTTCACCAAACAGCAGGGTCTGATGATCATACAAGAAGTAAACAGTACAATATATAATATTATATGTAACGAAATAAAACTGAAAGAAAAAAACTTGTTCTGTTGCAGATAATGTGAGGATGACGAAGAACGTATTACCTAAATATATACAGAACAGAGTAGTTTGGTGGACAAAAAAAACGAAGCGTATTATATAGGGTTTGTTTAGGAAGGGGCACACAAACTAACTAACTTGATTTTTTTTTAAATAAAGATGTTTTTGTAAATGTTTTTCGTGTCTGTTATCAGCTTATAATTACAAATTATTATAATGTTCGATTTTTAGTATTCCGTACCAAATTTGGAAAAACAATATACAAATTGAAATTTGAATATATTATGTTACCAACAAAGATTGGCTGGCACTCTATCTACTGGCAATTGAGATAGGCAGGTTACTTAATGTAGATATAGAAACTGTTGGAATCACAATATAGCGATCCTCTCTGATAGTCAAGCGGCCATTAAAGCGCTGAGCTCCTGCGTCACCAGCTCAAAGATGGTATGAGAGTACCTAAACAAACTTGACAATCTGGGCCAGAATATCCCAGGACATGTGGGAATAGAAGGGAATGAAATGGCCGATAGTCTATCCACAAAAGATACAAAACCTGCACTGGCCTGAGCAAAAATAGACTACGGCTACTGAGGTGAGGTTTCTTGCGGTATTGTAGACTCAAGGGACACCTTAGTAAGCTTAGCTTGGGAAATGAGGGTAACTGCAGGTTTTGTGGAGAAATGGAGGAAACTCCGGAATACCTCCTAATAGACTGCGACGCCCTCATACACAAAACAATGAAATGTCTGGGAGTCTACCGGATACGTTCAGGGGAGCTACCATCCCAAGACCTAATACAGATCCTGTACTTTCTGATAGAAACAGAGCTGGATGACGGGTTTTAAGACAAGACCATTCCTCGCCAGGAACCTAATGGGGAAGCACAATAGAACTTATAGGTGGCAGTGCACCAAATTCCCACATTATCATTCAAGGTTGACTGGTTCGGTATTCCTTCAAATGACCAAATGAATAAGCATTTGATTGACAAATTGAGCAATCTACCAGATAAATTAAGTAATTTCTAGAACAATTCCTAGCAACCAATTCCTAGAACAATTATTTGTAATTTATAAATACGCATTTTGACTACAATGTAGTCATTATCAGTATGAATAAGCTAATCGTAACTATCTCCGGAATATGAAGTCAAAAATATGTTACTTGTTGCTGATTTGGTGCGTGTCTCACAATGATTTTAAACATGCTGAGTCTTTTATATGATCGGATTGAAGTATTAACTAATTACGGGTTACTTCAGTTAACTGACCAATTAATTGTGTGATGAACCACTTATCAACTGCGTTGATTGGCGGTAATTCTTTTCTGAATACCTTGACATTCAGGTATTAATTTTGAAAATGGGTAAATTTTATTAAATCAAAATTTGAAATTGGCCCATTATTTAAATTCATGATTTGTTTTCTTAATTTGTGTATAGAAATATTTTCGTATGCATCTAATTCTGTGGGGTTTTGTACCGATTTCAATAGTTTGAAATTATTTATCAATTTTGTGGTTGTTATCAATAACGTGCACAGCTATACACGATTTTTCGGTTCTCCCAAATTTAACATGAGCCACATGTTCTCGTCGATTTGGTAACGACTTTGTCCAACATAAATTTTCGAGCAATTTTGATAACTTACACTATATACGTACCTGATTGTTCATCATTAATAATTTTATTCTTTGGGTTGCCAAGTAACTTTTTAATTTTAATTGTACTAATAAACGCTGAGTCAGGTTATGATCACTTAGTTCTTTTGTGATTTTATTTGTGCATAGCCGGAAATATGTTGCACCATATCTTTGACTCCAAATCCTCGAGATAGTTACGATTAACTAATTTATACTGATGATGACTACTTTTTGGTTGAAATACGTATTTGTAAAATACAAATAATTTTTATAGAAATTGGGGCAAAATTTGAAATTTAATTTCAAAAATTCTAGAGTTCTTTTTGTTTATCTTAATAATCTTTATATATCATTTGCTACATGCTACTTAACGCTTCAGTCAAATTCCTTACTTTGCCTTTTTTTATGAATATTTTTCAACATAAATTATTCATTTTGGATAATTTTAAGCCTTTTATATTTTTCAAATAGGTTATAATTATTATGTGTTTACTCTTCACTGGGCAGCAAGCAGCAAGCAAGCAGCCAGTTTGAATGGTAATATAATTCTCAGCTTATTATTATTTACGAGAGCAGAGATGCCATGTTTTATTTTTGGGGCGTTTATTATTTTAAAATTTATAATTTTTAAAGAATTTCTCATATAATAATAAATAATAATTACAATAGATAATTAAATGCCTATACAATAGATAATTAGGCACCTACATAATAATCTAATACCTACGATTAACGGTAAACTATATAGTTTTGCATTTATTGTATTTTAGAATTTTAATATTTATCCATATTATATTGTAGAAATTGGGGTATTTTTAACTAAATTATTTTTTTTGCTACTATAGTCGAGGGACACCTTATTAGAAAATTATTCAAATCACCCGGGAAAGTTAAATAAATTATCCTCTGAATTATTCGAAATCTTTGCGAATGTTTATTTAATTAATTGACTACAACTAAATTCTTTTTTTACTACTATAGACTTAAGAGACACCTTATTATAAAATTATTTAAATCATCTGGGAAAGTTAAATAAATAACCCTCTGAATTATTCGAAATCTTGGCGAATGTTTATTTAATTAATAAATTTTTGCTTAAATTTAAAAACTTAAACCAAGATCTCCCATCTGGAATCGAAGTGCGAAAAGCGATTAAAGCAATGAAGGATAATAAATCCCTAGGAATAGATAGCATAACAGTTGAGAGGCTAAAAGCTGATTTAGATGCGTCAGCGTCAATGCACGAACTCATAAGATCAATGTTTAAAAATGGGACAATACCAAACAATTTCAATTTAAAACCTTCACTTGGATAATTTTCAATTGGATTAAAGTGATCAAAGGGATCAAACTTAGAATCAAGTGGAGACTATGAACAGGCAGGTGTCAGACAGTTAACGTGTTTTGTTAGTTAAAGCGAAGCAAAGAGTGGGACGTTGCAACGCATGCTGGGGATAGCTAGTATCTAGAGCACGGTAGTGCGACAGGCCGAGTTATATGTTTGCAAGAATGTTTCTCAGTTTGTTTGTAACGTGTGCGTTCATAGACCATTTATCCGATTGCGATGAAACTTTTGTTGAGTTGTTATAAGCGCAGCCGCGAAAGTTTCTGACAAAGTGAACACTGTCCTATTTGACGAAAATTTCTCTCTCGAAAACGGGAAGGGATAAAATAAAATTTTTTTTCATAAAATTTATAGATTTGCCATAATTTCAGTTCAAATATTATCGTGGAGCATTATGAAGCGTAACTGTAAATTTTATATACTTAACGTGTAGTATTACTTAAAAATCATTGTCTTTCATTTATTTTGTATTTATTGCTTAAATACCCGCATTTAAATTTTGGTTCTGTCTTTTACGGTTTCAAAGATAGACAGTTTTGCACTTTTTGCCCAAAGATGGTACGATTTTGCCCATTCCAAACTTGGCCTTACTTTTTAGCTCTAGAACATAGATACAAATTTCAGCTCGCTATCTCTTTTCGTTTTTGAGTTATCGTGTTCACAGACATACAACCGTTACAAAGTCGGAACTAAACTTAATATACTCTGTTATATAATAAATACCGGGTATAAAAAGGGCTCAGGTAGTATGTTCATAAAGAAAATAAAAGATGAAGATAATTTTATGAACTTCAGAAAGATTTGGACATTACCGATTAAAAATTAAAATTTAAAAATATAATAACAATATTTTTTTTCTTCAAAAAACTAATAAAGTTAAAATTGAAAAAATCGATAATAATATTTAATAATCGAATATTGGAAGATGCTAATAAATATATACAATCAAATAATAATAATGAATGAATTGTAAATAATTAAAATAATAGAGATTATAGATCTTTGTTGAGTAGCAAAGTTGTTCGCGCTGCTATTCAAACAATCAAATCATTAATTTTCCATGGTTCAATAGATAATAATGGATGTTTAGAGAGTATGAACATCCAATGTAAATATCCAGTATATACACCCATAACATTATAATATTATATATTTATACAAGGTGCACAAAAATGTATACCATGCTAAAAATAAAAGTTTATGGCTCAATGAATATCGGCTTTGAGCCATTGAGAGACAGTTACCAGAGAAGATAAACTTCTTTAGCGACGTATCAGTTTGAAAACTTTTGTTACAATAAAAGGGACATGGTTCAATATAGAGGAAATAAGAGTCAAGCCTAAAGTGTGAAAGAGAATAAATTCAAAGAGTGAGGGGCCCTAATTCCTAACAATTATTTGTATTTTACAAATACGTATTTCATCACAAAGTAGTCATCATCAGTATGAATTAGCTAATCGTAACTATCTTCGGGATTTAAGGTAAACGATATGGTGCAACATATTTCCGTCCATGCACAAATAAAATTACAAAAGAAAACTAAGTGATCATAACCTGAGTCAGCGCTTATTAGTAAAAATAAAATTAAAAAGTTACTTGACAACACAAAGGATAAAATTATTAATGAAGAACAATCAGGTACGTATATAGTGTAAGTTGTCAAAATTGCTCGAAAATTTATGTTGGACAAAGTCGTTACCAAATCGACGAGAACATGTAGCTCATGTTAAATTTGGGAGAACCGAAAAATCGTGTAAAGCTGTGCACGTTATTGATAACAACCACAAAATTGATAAATAATTTAAAACTATTGAAATCGGTACAAAACCCCACAGAATTAGATGCATACGAAAGTATTTCTATACACAAATTAAGAAAACAAATCATGAATTTAAATAATGGGCCAATTTCAAATTCTGATTTAATAAAATTAAACCATTTTCAAAATTAATACCAGAATGTCAACGTATTCAGAAAAGGATTACCGCCAATCTACGCAGTTCATGGGTTCATCACACAATTAATGATGGAGGTCCGTCCGACCGAGAGATAGGTATATCAGTTGTGTGTCAAATTCATTTGGTAAAAAAAACATTTTTCAAAACATAGTGGTTCATTTAAAAAATGCAACTTTCGTTATACATATTTAATCGAAAATAAAATGTATTCGACACAAATTAATAATAAAATTTTGAAAAAAAAAGAGCCACTTTTGCTGTCGACAATACAATACAATATACAATAACCACCCTTCAATTCATGATAGAGCTTTTTTTTTGTAAATACCCTGTACACTGTATATTGTAGATACAATGTTAAACAAACCAACAAAGAACAAATAACAATTCACCGCTCAATACTACAACTTCTGGTTATTACATTGTACAAAGTTTGTTTTTCTATATTTATTATAAATTTATATCAATTCAATTCACACACAATTCACAAACACACAAACGTAAAGGTATAATAATAATATAATACATAAAATACCTACATGTGTTTCTTTTTGGTATGATTTATTGCATGCAATAGAATAATATCTATCGACATTAATCTATATCAATTGTTTTATGAAGTTTAAACATTCAACTACAACAACAACAAAAACTAAATCAAAATTTATAAAATAATATATATTTAGTTTCGAATGGATTATTAAGTGAGATTCACACGAAAATGTATCAGACCATTTCTTAGCAAGGCACCTCTGTTTTGTGTAGATTTACAGTCGAATCATCGAATATTTATTTCGAAAAATAGAACTAATATAAGCAAATGTTTTATACGAGTTAACTATTTGATATGTGATAAGTGGATTTATAAGGTACCTTATTTATTCGGTTTTCGAAAAAAATTTTCGAATAAAAGTTGTTCGCATATTTCTAATGAACAGCTTCTATTCGAATCAATAACGCACCAATCAATATAAAATTTTAAAAATTGACATGAATTTGTGTGGTCCATAGTACAGTCGCCTAACCAGACCCTGTTCCTAGTATTGCCCAGTTGTGGAAAGTCGTTATTGTATTTATTGAATTAATTCGAAATATCCATAGTATTAGCAGAAACATCAATAGACGTATCTTTTGAAAAAGATATTGCCATATCTATCAATCTTTTTCTATTTTATTTTTAATATTTAGATACGGATCCTGTGTTGATATTAATAAAACCGTTTTCGAGTTAAGCGCATTTTATTATTAGATCATTTAAAAATTAGATCACGAAAACATTAGTTATAAAATTAGTAACTAAGTTACTAATTTTGTACTTAAAAACTAGTTGATAATTAAGAGCTTAGTCAAAATAATTCAAATAAATGAAACTTTGAGATGAGTTTTCGATTCAATAAATGACCAATCTACCGATATCCATACGAAACGAAACAAAACATTGTCATAATCGAATAATCTGTTTTTGAGAAAAATAGTCTTATAATACTATTAGTAAAAAGGATAATAATTTTAATAAGTTTCAATTTTACTAAGAAGCTTCATATGCCCCCTTCATAAGTCCTCCAGATATTCGTATATATTCGTTATTCACCCTCAACCTTGGCATAAATTCAATAACGTTTTTAACTTATAATATGTTAATTTATAAATTTAGCTAGATGTAGTTAATAGACTCATAGAACATACAGCCTATCATGACATAATTGCAGCTAACAATAATATGGAAGGAATGTCTACATGCAAATGACTACCATCATATCAGAGATTATTTATTAACTAACTTCATACAACTATAATGTAAATAAAATACATACATTGGTATTCAAGTATGACTCCATCGTCAATAACAATAATAATAAATTTTTCCAATTTATAAGTAATGTTTATTTTCCTCACTTTCATATACATTTACAAACTATACCACATTATGGAAGTATTTCGAATCCGACTTTTGGTTATTCAAAAATAGCCTTCTTAATCAAAGTATTAACATTATTATCTATCTATATAAATAAAAATTAAATGCTGTCCGTTGATAAGCGCATCCTTTGAGAACGGTTGGACCGACTTGGCTAATTTAAAAAAAAAATGTTCGTAATAGTCCGAATAAGGTTTTAAGGGAAAGAAGAATTGAAAAAATTGAAAGTGCTTTTTTCTATGGGATTTTTAACCGGCATAGCCGGTTACTTCGTTATGGAGAAGATTAACTTCAAGTCACTTAACTGCCCTTTTTTTAAATAATTGACTGCCGATGTTGGGATTCAAACCCATAGATAGATAGATTGTAGAGGCTGCCCTGGACGGGCTACACTTCAACCTGCTTCGACCATAAGGTCTATTGTGATGCCTAAGGATGTGAGGATGTGAGGGGAGTGGAAGGAATTTGTGAGTAGACTAGGAATTGGTAGGATATGCGGCTGCAGCCGACTCTGATAGGAACTATGCCGATATTAATCTGGAGTTCGTGAAGGAAACTGCAGAAAACTTTCTCAAGCATAGCTGGTTACTTCGTTCTTCTCCATACGCCGACAGTTTAGTTAATTAACCGCCCTTGTTTGTTAATAATTGACAAACTCCCGATGTCGGGATTCGAATCCATAACCTTCCAGTTTCCAAGTATGCATACTGCGCGGACATAACGCCTTAGACCGATCGGCTACTTGGACTGGTATTCAAACCCATAACCACCCAGTTCCAAGTACACACAACGCCTTTACAAGCGCAAGCGCAGCTACTTGGCTGGTACGATATGTAATATGAATGCTTAAAACTCGAAATAGAATCATACGCTTTTCAATTTTAATCACTTAACAATTGTCCAAGCGCAAATGTTGTTGAAACTCAAAGGACAGTTAATACGGAGGCTAAGGGATAAAATTCAAAGGATCTTTGAATTTTTGGTTCAAGCAATCAAATTGACACATAGTATTTATATAACGAACGTCTTTGAAACTTGTAGACAATTTTATTTATAATTCCATTTATTTTCATTTTGGTTCCATAATATTTGCGATAAACTTCATGATTATAGAAATGTTTGGAAAAAAAACCATTAATCCTCCCCTTTCAACCTCCTCAAATAAAAAGGGTTCAATGAATGTATGTATCTTTTAATGTACATTTTAATTCCTTGAACCAAAAATGCAAAGATTCATTTGAATTTATCGCTACCGTACTATTTTATAATAAATATACTACGAAAGTCGCGGGAGTGTTTCACATAAAAAGTTAGTAATAATCTTTTTACCCATGCAATAATTTTTTTTTCTTTTTACCAATAACAAGAATTAATAAATATTTACCCAGAAATTTTCTTCCGGCTAATTACTACTGTTTCAAATAATATTTAATGTTGAGAACAGTAAACATTCTTTCTTGTCACTCCCCACAGTCTTATTTATTTTAAAATAGCAGTTAATACTTTAACAGTGGGTATTTTAAAGTTTTCATTTATAGGCGAAGTGTTTATGTCTAAAATAATGTGTACTTACTCACACCATCTCCGACCAGAGACATATGTTCTTAAGCATGGGAGGCAAGGGGAGGATATTTCATTCTATATCTTATCGTTTTCGAAATAAAATTTAGGAGTTTATACCATACGCATTAGTAGTTTGAATTTGATATTTGACTTTGTTACAAAAATAGATCGTGTGAAAAGCCGATTTTGGTATATTGTGCTAAACAAAATTCTTCTCTTTCCGGTTTTCGCAAACATTCGTAGTTATAAAAATTAAATATACCATTTTTATATTATTTCTGCCAAAAAATTAACGGATTAGAAGATATATTTTATAAAATTGCATTTGGTGAAAAACCAAAAAAGGTGAAAATAACACTACCAATTTTTTACACTTTTGCTAAACTATTTAGATTAACCCTCATTTAAGCACAAGCTGGCTGAGCTAAGACTACTAGCATGGTAATTTTTATTGTTTGTTCTGTACAGCATTTAATGTTTGTTTAAGATAAATTTTACTGTTTTTATAATTGGAAACAACTTTTTTTATCTTTCTTGCTTTAACATACGGAAACTGTGATAAAGAGAGTAATAAGAACGTATATATGGAGACATTGCTGTTTTCAATAGTCTGGGGTTCTTCAGTGATGAATCGTGAAAAATTGATAACATTTATGGGTCAACTATCCATAAAATAATAGGTATCAAAAATGTTTTTGGATTTCCTTTGAAGTAGCCATCTTGATCGACGCTTATTTACGGTCGCGGCTTCAGTGTCTATAGACTGTTTTTTGACTTCTAAATCATCATTTACATATCCATTTATTAATGTTCATTTACATACGGACTATACAACTGTATGTATATATATTCCGGTAAGTGGAAGTGAATCTAAGAAAATTTAACACCACTTTAATCTATTGGGTTAAAAAAGCCTCGTTTCCTGCACCAATGTGGATGTTGGCAACTCGATAACATTGACGAAATCACTAGCAAGGACTTTAACTATGTAGTTTTATATACCCAAATAACTATTTTAATAAGAAATAGATACGAAATTTTAACCCTGAGTAACCTATAATGTTTTAACCCTGGGTAATATCTACCACTTTGGTGTAAGATTTATTGCAAATCATTAAATCCATAACTTACAGTGGAAACCTGGCGTAGGGGTTCTAAAAGTATATCGTGTGGCCTTTTTACGCGAAAAATTAGCTTTAAGAAAACACTCAAAGTAAAAACTATCATGGAATCACACTGTTGCATATAAGCTATAGAATTAAGCAATATCTTCTGAAGTAACCTTCATAAAATAACGCTGTAACTCAATACGTGTATTCTTCTTCAACCGCACAATATTAATATTTATTGAATAAAAATGTAATCGAAAACCCTTACATAGATGATGATACATACACACAAGTATTATGAATCGCCATAGATAGATAAATGAATATTATTATTAATCTATTTACTTTGGTGCATTCATAGATTGTTTAATATCGCTCTAGGTGGTATCCTAAGTAATACATGGACATAGTGCCATCGTATTATATGTTACATATTAATACATATTATGCCTACATATAATTTTTTATATGCTGTAAAATTGCATTACAATAGTAAAAACATTCAATACATACACTTATGCATGTTGTAATATATGTAAGCTTATTCTATATTCATTTAGAGACCGTTCACGTGAACTTGTGAATTTTGTTCGGATTCGTTAGACCTATCACAGCTGAACGCCTATTGTACAGCCTGTTGTTAAGTTAATTCTTTCAAATTAAAAAAATAATCGAGCAAATAATTTTGTGGAATTACTTTTTTATAAATTAATAAAAAGAATTTTATTTTGGCTTTTTAACTTTTTCTTTTATTATAAATTAAATTGTGACTTTTATTATAAATTATGTTTGGGATCACTAGGTATTAGGTAGACTGTTTGACATTGGATACCTAGTAATCCGAAAAAATTAAAATAAATGAAAAAGTGGAAAGTGAAAAACAAATTATTTTATTTATTTCTGTTATGTAGCATTTTATGACCACCTAATAAAAGTAATTAAGTTCGACTGTGGCTAGTTTCGATAATACAAAGGTTTATTTCACATAAAAGCGCAAACCGTCAATAAATATGCAGTTGATTTAAAAATACTGTGTTAGTGAATGTTATGTTGCAGATTGTGACCTCCTGATAAAAGCAATTAAGTTCGACTATGACTTGTTTCAGAAATCAAATGTTTTATTTTATAAAAATGAACCCCCGAGATTGTATATCCATTTTTTATTTCAATTCTATATCTTTATCTATGGCATATTGTCAAAACTTTGTACAAACTCGTCATATTATTCATAGTTCTATAGAAATGTAATAATAAAAAGTACCTTAATCTTAATCTACTTGACGGACGATGTCGAACTCTTACTGAACAGAATAGTATTTATTTATGTTTATATGTATCATAATATACCAAACAGATTAAATGTAATACTTGAATATTGTTATTGGTCTGTTTGTTGTTGGTAATGAAAGCTTTATAAAAGTAAAATAAATTTACATAAAATACTCTATATAAATATACAGACATTTATATAAAAGATATACATACAGACTAATGTTTGCCCGATTATAACGAGAGTAATATGTAACTTTTGGCAGGCTATAGGCTAAACATTGACGTTACACCAAAGAGACATTGTATAGGACGTATAATACTCTAATAAACTTTGTCCTGCGTAACTAAAATTTACACACCTATTTCGCTAAGAGGTTAGAATTGATGTGTGCAAACTTACAGACGAGGATAACTGTCTCTCAGTTCCACTCCAATACTGTTGAACCAATCTACACACAATTATGATATAAAATAAAGACTTTGAACAATCTTACATTATTTTGTTTTCCATTGTTTAACATATTGTTTTCTTGATATTCATTTCTGAAAAACTCTTCGCCACCTATAAATTTCTTGTATAGTAACGCTATTGTTTCTCCTGCTGTGTGACTGGTGTCGTCGAATTTTTAAAACTAAAATTCCCGATATTCACTTCGGTTAACTCCACAAAAAGTTAGTTATCATACTCCAATGCCATGGATTGAAACAATGTTTTCCTCTTCATCTAAAAAAAAATACAGCCTGCTTATGCTTTTAAATCAGATACCACACCGAACTATTACTTTTCAAGGGTGCATTATTTACTCATGAATCTTTTTTGAATTTTCCAATCTTAAAATACGACAGTTTTACTTATTAACGAAGGTGAAAATGTGCCTCGTCACTACAGATGCATGATTTTTTTAAAATCCCCAATTTTTTTTAATCATTGTGCAAACTCAAGGTGCCATTGATCTCTAGACTTTAATTCTTGCGTCAATTGGATCTTCTATAAGATCCAATCACTGCGATCCAGGGCAATCAAAATGCCGAGTTCCTCGAACACACTTTTTCGAACCAAAAAAATATTTTCGTCCGAACGGCCTGCACGAGTACCATTTATTCGATGTTAGCTACTGATCCAACAGCTTGTTTGAATTTCTAGCATAAGAACGTCGATTTTTTATACCAAATTATTCACGTAAAGCCCAGTATGGACTTTTTCTCGAACATTCATTGGTAGGCTGCGATAATTTTAAATGTACCACCATAATATAATGCTCCACGGTTAATTTGTACAGGTTTCACCTACACAAAATTCACTTGAACGTGGACGAACTTCTTGTTTAGAAAATATTTAGCACTGTCATATGGAAACTAACTTTGAATCATCTTTTATAAATTGCGTATTTTATAATGTGTTATATATAAAATGTACATAAATAAACTTAGTTATTTATTTTAGATACAAAATCATATTTATTCAATGCAGTTTATTTAATGAAGATAAAATGTAAAACATATACTTTTAATAATATTTAAATACAGTAAAACATATAAGAAGGAAGAATTATTATTTCCTGATGGAATTAGCTGTAACTTTGTTCAGAAAATTGAGCATACAATTTTAATCGGACACAGCATTTTTTTTTTGAAACGATTATCACTTATACACAATATTGAAATTAAAAGAATAATAATTTATATGATGTATTGATCATCGTTTTATTTCATGTAGTTTTGCATTCCTTGTAGCGAATTACGAATAAATGCACCACCATGGGATGCGACTGTAATCAATCACTGATCTTGCTATGTCTACAGAGTTCAGTTTCAGCATTATCTCTGACTACTGCAGGTTATCAAACGATGGTTTGATAACTATAAATTCATACCATAATAGAACATGCCACATGCGAGAGTTGGTTGATCACAACTATATTGCGTAGTTAGTTCATCAAAAATAATTTCATTATTTTAATTTTTAGATATTTATCTTAAGTATTATTAATTTACCTATAGGAAGTCCAGTACATTCTGTTTTCGAAAAAATACTTTTGTAGCCCATAGTACCGGCCTACTACCCTGCTTGTTTATTTTTTACAGTGTAGCATGTAACACGCCAAGCCAAAAACTTTCATATGCGTATCGATAGAGTATAAACAACATCTACAGTTCAATACTTCTGTCATCCTATTATAATTTAGATATAAATCTCTGTCAAACTATTTAAGAAAAATTGGTTTTATTTAAGAGGTCCATTGAACTAAACAAATTAATTAACATTCATTTGAAACATTACAGGATAAGTACATTTCATATCTATACCCAATTAATTACATTTAACCATGTAAAATCTAACCTCTTACATAAAACAAAATAAAATTATTCAAACAATCTTACAATAATCATTTATTTTACATTACAACTTAAATTATAATAATAAAATAATATATAATTACATGAAAAGAATACCTATACTAATTTAAAAAGAATAAAGTTAAATTACCTCAAATCGTAATATTTATTAATATTAATAATTCTTCAACATCATTTATTTTGTTAATGTATTCACATAATGTGTTAGTTAATACATTAAATAAAAATTATTAATATAGTGATTATTATTATTTTAGTAACAGTTAATTTTTGTTCATTTGATTAGATTATAAATTAATATCATAATTTAAAATATCATCCTGAATATGAATAACCGACACTTCTAGATATTTTATAAAATATAATAAAATATAAGGTTAGGATGCTTACAGTTGGTACTTGGTGTGCTTGTCGTTGTAGTTTGTTAGGTTTGTTAGTTATAAGACATAGTGGGTTGTGTTGTAACTGGTATGCACACTATGTGTTAGATCTTTTATGAGTGTTGGTAAGTAAATGGTACGTACTCAGTTGATTAAGTTATATGAATCTTGATGATTAGGTTGAAACTGATTAGTTAACATGTCAGACATGATGTTGGTTACGATACTGATTTACCGGCTGATATTATTATGATAAATTTATAATAATATATGATGTATTATAAGTATTTTATGTATGCATTAAATGTATGTATTTTTTGTATGCAAGGATTTTCAAAATATACCTCATCAGAATCTAAAATATCATACATATCAATACAATTTTTAAGGAAATTGCGAAATTGTAGTATGATTCCAGAGAATATACTCATTTTTGTCTGTGTTCTTTTCTTAAAAGTAATCCATTTATATAAATTAACAAATTATAATTTTATTATAGGTACAATCATAGAAGCGTTGCTGTGTTAGTGGTAAAAGGATTTTCACGTAAACTTTATTTTATCGAAACGGTAACTAAGTGGCTACACCTACGCAGTTATTCCTTCATTAGTGCAACATGGATATGTATGGATCAATGCAGCCATTGCAAAACGGTTATAAACGATCATAAAAATAATAATATCTGTAAATTGCCATCGCTGGATTCAAATCAAGATTGTTTTACATTATGGAAGCTAGGGCTATATCGTAACTGTAAAAAGTAAATTATAATTTACAAGAATGCGTACATTAAAAACGAGAATGCGTGGTCCTTACCTCTCCTCCTGCCATTATTTACCTACAAATCAGGAAAACTTTCTACCGATGATCATCGTTCTGACAACAATGTGCGATTCAAGGTATACTCTCAGGAAAACTATGTTTTGAATGTTAAAAATACTTCGTCGATGTGATGATGAACGAAAATTTGCGGTTATATATTTTACTACTCCACGAAAAATAGTTGTCTAATTATTTTTCTAGTAAATTGTTTCAGGTAAATTTAAATATGGAGTATTGTTATGTAGAACATTCATCAATATGTTTGAGAAAATTGATTTTCATGACCGTGTATTTGACAGGCACATATCAATGATAAAATTATTAGGGGGAGGGGGGTATGTCATACCATAGACTCTTTTTGTACCACAGTGATGCCATAGATTTCTCGATTGCCAACAATTGTAATTTACGTACTACGTAGGACTTTAACCTATAATAATAATAATAATAATAATGGGGTTAAACCTCCGTTTTTGAGACACGACGGTCTACTTTAACCTATTATACGTAGGGCTTAACAGTGGTGAAGGGGAGACCAATGTTAAGCCAGCAAGGCTTGTAGTTATATAGATATAGAATTATATTATATAGGTATAGAATTTGTTTTATTCTAAGAGTGAAAACACTAAAAATATGTTACCAAAGTCAGATGTGATCACCATTGGATCGAAAATTTTGAATGGACTGGATGTGAATGTCAGGAATTTTTAGAAAATCAAAAACCTTAACCTTGATAATTGCTGTCAAGAATTCGTAAAAAAAGAAAATCGTAAAATCGTGACATTTCATTTAAGCTCTTCGTTTACAATGATCATTTTCGATTTTAACAAAGAATATTATTCATATAAATATCGTGTTGTCTGTTACTATTATAGTTACGTGGCTGTGTGATCAACAGTATAGCCAGTTACAATAGCCATCGGTCATCACACGTTTTACATAAACAACTGCATATTTCAAACAAAAAGTCTCATAATAACACTCCGTTTCATGCATGCATTATCCGGTACAAAAAAAACGTTTAACCTAAATTCAGAAGAAGAAACTGATACACATACATCTTCTTGTGTGAGAGAATCAACTGATTCAACATTCTACTTCAAATTTAAATACATTTTACTAAACCATACTGTGCACGGGTTGGGTCTGTAAGATTCTACGTCGTATAGGTTTTAACAAAGTTTCCACGAAAAGAGTCCATAGATTATTGCAATACTCTTTCCGCATCAATATGTACAGATAAACGTTTGTCCGTAATTCTAGTTACGAGTATAATCTACAAAAATTTTAATAATGCGAATTGTGTACAAATGACTACAAAATATTGGTATACGATCTTGAGAGTATTAATACAATGTGTTGTATATCAGTCATCTTGGAACTGTGTGAACATTTCAAACTTTGCCCCAATTCCTAGAACATTTGTTTGTATTTTATAAATATGTATTTCAACTACAATGTAGTCATCATCAGTATGAATTAGCTAATCGTAACTATCTCTGGGATATGGATTCAGAGATATGTTGCTTGTTGCTAGTTTGGTGCGTATCTCGCACCATGTAGTCGAAACAAATGTTCTAGGAATTGGGGCAAAATTTGAAATGTAATTTCAAAAAACCTAGAGTTCTCTTTGATTATTTTAATAATCTTTATTGAAACGTTGTATAAAGCCACAGTCGTTATCTCTTACCTACGAAAATTTAAATTGCTTGGTCAGTCAATCCCAAACTGGGCGCTGGAGGGTTAAGGTTGAAACTCCAATAATTAGTAGCCTCATAAGTGTAACTATGCCTTGCTTTGTTAATAATTTTATGAAACCGGCAGTGATGCCTGCTATTTTTCAAATGCGAATTCAAATCAAAATAAATATTTTATAAAAAGAGGAAGATATCTCTTTTTAGAGGAAGATATCCCTTTCTAAAATGCTATTTGGAAAGTTTGTTTCTTGGAAAGTTACTGGATAATTACTTACATTGTCAAAACTTGAGGTGGCGTCGCTAGTCGATAACCGTGGGGTGCTCAGACAAAAAAGAGGTTGGGTGTGGATTTAAATTAATAATTATTTAAATAATATATTAATATATATTTAATAATTATTTATATTTATATTTATTTTATTTTAATTACTTTGGATTTTACCAACAATCGTAAACCTGCAGAATTTAATACATAGCAGATCTCTGATGGATTGCAGGTGACTGGCTGATTTTACACACTAAAATCGAAGTCAAATATTATGGATTGTATCGTAATGCATAAAGAAAAGTGTATGTTAGAAAACTTTTGGTTGTGATGAACGTACTACATACACGGTCTACATAATTGCTATAATAAACATTTTTCTTGTACAAGCATATCGATTTAAAAGTATATTATTGTTGTGTATTACTTATCGTCATAATTATTACAAACGCATTATTTTGATGTTCATAAAAATTATGATAGATTTTTCTTAAAATAACTACACCGCTGGACATTTTGATTATAGAATATAATTTATTTATAAAATAGAGTTATTTTCTCATCCTTTTGGAAACTAGAATGTCTTCTACTATATAGTAATATGCCAGAGAAGGGAAAATAGTGATATATGTCATCTGATTCAAGTTATGATTGCGTATTAGTCCACAGTACAGTGCCTCTTTTCATTAATGATTCCTAACAGGCTGAATCTTCATGAGTAGCTTCGTTTTGACGAGACGCCCAACTTTTTATTCTACTAAAATTAGCGATACTGGGACATAAATTGCGCAAGCCTTAAACATGTCGACTGTATAACAGCTTATTAGTTAGTTCATTAGTAGAATCTTCAGATAATTTGATTAAAAAACTCGCAAAAATGTTTGGCCTTCAAAATGGATGGTTAGACCGAAGCGTCCCCCACTCCCAACATGTCCAAATGACCAGATCATAAAAAATGATTACTAACCAGATGATTTTTTAACTGTTGCTTAGTGAATATTTTTATAATTAAATGGCTACATTATCCTACAATATTTTGTACCAATAAAACCATTATATTTTTGTACCATTATATTTTATAATTGCTTCTTTAATCAAACAATTTATTATATTGAATAAGTAAGAATATTTAGTAGTTACCTTCGAATATATTTTTAAAAAAAATTTTTTACATTTAAACATTTTTCTCACATGATTGACGCAACATTTTTTAAATTAATTGTACTACCAATTCAAGTAAATTGATAAGTAAATAAAAATTTAATAAAGTGGCCACTTATTAAGAGAAGAAAAAAAAACTTTAATTGAAATGGAATGACAAATAGTTAAAGCTTATCCACACTTAAATCCATGATTAATATAAAAAAAACCTGTTGGATTGTATGGTGTATAGTTAATTTATAAAAAAAGCCTTTCAGCTTTGACCTCTGTATGCTGTCCACAATATAGGTACTATATAATACTGAGGTATTGTTTTTGATGCTCAAAATCAAAAAGTATAGAATGCTTTTTATGAATTTTTGAAAATGGGTCAGTATGAATGAGTATGAATGTGTGCCTGTCATCAAAATAGCTAAGCAATGAGAAGTGGTATTGAAATTTTATATCTAGAGAACGAAAAAATAAGCTTTTGGGAGAAATGGCCAAATTATTAGTGCAGCTTATTCTGTGTTTTCTCAAAAATAATTTCTTCTTATTTTAATTACATAGCACGGTAGTTCATCAGGCCAAGTATAAACACCGACGCCTACATTACTAGGATTAGAGTCGGTTTTTAGGCCTCTGTATATCAAAAATGCGAATATGAAAAACCCTGCATTTGAGAAATTTCCGCAATAAATTTATATCAATCATTTTCACACTTTCGTTAAAAAACTTGACCCTGACAGTGCTACTTTTGAAGGCGAACATTTTTGTTTTTGCTGGGATATCACTAATTTTTGTATTCAAAACTTGGGCCTTTCACATTTTTTTTTTTGGTGGGATATCATTACTTTTTGCCAAGTTACTATCGCTACGTGGAAAAGTGTCGATAAATATTTGAAGTAGTAGAAGCACTAAGAAATTACTAAGAAGGTTTTCGTCTTAAAATGGCGGGAACCGTGAGATTTAATAATAAAATGCGGCGAAGTCGTGGATATAAGCTAATTTTTTAATCTTTCTATATATATAATCGTTGGTGCTTAGTTAGAAAGCGTTTAACTTGGCCGATTGAGATCACATTGACAGAATATATTTGTTTGGTCGATACTATGATTCATAGGATCCTAGAATGCTAGGTATTCATGTTATTAAAAAATTATATAATTTGGTGGAAGTTCTGGGAAGCAAACAAAGTAACATTAGTGGAAACGCCGGGAAAAATTAAACAAGTTGAATAATTCAGTAGATACTATTGACACCAAAAGTGGCTTTCTTTTTTCAATGCTGAGGAAAAATATTGGGTTTCCTCGGACAACGCCGGGGAATTCAGCAACGTGAAAAATTAAAAATGTTGAATAATTTAGTAAACATTATCGACCCCAAAAGTGGCTTTCTTTTTTCAATGCTGGGAAAAAAAGTGGCTTTCCACGGGCAACGTCGGGGAATTCAGCTAGTATTATTATTATTTTGATTTTACGAATGGGTGAATTTGTCTATGAATAGGAAATGAAAGGACACAGTTGGCTGCAAACAGGCCAAACAAATGATAGCTGGGTATAGTGTCGCGAGGTCAACCTGGCTCATTGGCAAATACCGGAAAGAGATAAACCACCTGGTTGGAGTGCTTACCGGTCACTGCGGGCTCAAGAGGCATCTATCTCTCATGACATTCTGGCAGAATGCCCTTCTAGAATCAGTATGAGGTATCTAGCCTTTGGTTCAACTAAATTGGAGGATTATGAGGTAAAACAACTAAAATGGAGCTCTGTTATGTCATTTGCAACGAAAACGGGTAGGTTGACAACGAACACAGGGCTGGAAGAAACGAACCAGATATGGTAGAAGATAGAAGAGTATGAGGGGATGGATTTTTTAGGGGTCGATAAAAAAAAACTTTGAAAAGCGTACTGGCCAGGCTTCGACCTTCCCTTTACTACTTACTACATTATTTTGATTTTGTTTTTTTGTTATGTAAAGTTTTATAAGTTTTTAGTACGTAAGTTTTTCTGCAATCTGTATGTTGAAGTCGTGTGAGTGTTCAATACCATATACTTTTTATTTGTAGTGAAACTATAGTATTATTATTATAGTAAATATGATGTACATATTTATTCACTTCTTGTTATAGCTTTATCTCTATGAATATAAAAAATGACAAGAGTTTATGTATTTGATTGCAATGCATAATATAAGTTAGTTCTTGTATTATCCATTTCTGCTGCCACCAGCTGTGATAATACATTGTGTATGTATTGTGAAAAAGATCATACATATTTGTTTAAATATACTATAATATATTAAGTACGTAGTGTATTGTATATGTGTTAAGAATCTCAATTCATATAAGCACATCATATGAGAGAACGCATCACTTTTATAGACACATAAAATGTCCTTCACAAGGTCAAAAACCATCTTTATACTATTATACAGGGTGTGTTTGGTATGAATATTTCATAAATTGATCATTATTAGCTAAATAGTTTTCTTTAAACAAATTTAGTTCTTTTGTTAACTAGGTGTTAATTACGGTGGATAGAATTCGAAAATATTTGTTGAAATCGAAATTTGGTGGAAGTGTCGATAAATATTTGAAGTAGTGGAAGCGGTGGGAAATAATATTTAGGTTTGTGGCCTTAAAATTACGGGAGGCGGAGATATAACAATAAAACACGAGCGAAGCTTTCTGTATCCGCTAGTTCTTAAATTTATTAGTAATATACATTAAAAATT
This sequence comes from Nineta flava, assembly GCA_963920215.1. Classification (NCBI taxonomy): domain Eukaryota; kingdom Metazoa; phylum Arthropoda; class Insecta; order Neuroptera; family Chrysopidae; genus Nineta; species Nineta flava. Next base: position 99,639,281 of record OY986041.1, on the reverse strand, counting down.
GTTTCTAAAGGAGCTTCATTGAATGCAAGTTAATAATATGATATTGATATAAAATATTTTCATAATATATATTCATAATATAAAAATTAAAATAATAATCACATTTGTATTTGTAGAACGATAGGGTTTCATTGTTAACAAATTCCAAATATTTGTTCATGCGATCATGCCTCTTACAGTACACATATGCGCGCATGTGTCGATTTCAAGATAATTGCCAGCGCTAAATGCGTATAGTATCCTTAAAGCTTTTTCTTTCCCGTTAAATAGCTTACGTACTTATAGCATCATAAGATACAATACAGAAAAATAAATTAATTTTGGTTAGCATAATGTTTTTTCACTAAACTGGAAATCTGGAGGTTTACCTTCGAAGTCTGCAGTCTGGAGAAACTGCATGATATCTGGAGTCTCCAGGTGAAATCTATATTTTTTATAACTATATGTGTTTTTGAGGTATTTTTAGATAAGGAGCATGATATATCAAACAAAGTTATTTCTATGATTTTATATTACATTTGTTAATATAAATTTAGCTGCTTACAACGGTTATATTTGAATCAATAGAAAAGAATGGCGTTATTTTTTAATTATTTTACTTTTTATTCATGTGCTCTGGTCATTGTTTTCTGTTATGAGCTAACTAAAATATTCATTGTTAGTGATTACGTAGATTCTAAGGGCAACCGATTTGTGAGATTTCTTAATGAAAGAAAGAGTGATATTTGGTTTTTGTATATATAATATACAACTTTTTTTAATCGCTGGTGTAGATACTAAAATTTATTGTAGTTCTATGGAAAGTATTTAAAATTTTATTTTCTTATGTCCGTTCAAATACAATAAATAAAACAAATAAATTTTGATAAGTTTGATATTTTATGTATGTCAAACATAATTTGGATATTTTCTGTTCAAATTACCCACGGATTAAGATTAGATGCCTACCTAGGCCATCTCGATATGACACCCTCATGCCCTGTTTTCGGAACCGTAATTACTTAATGATTTTGTTTTAAGAAGGAACTGTGTTAATATATAGTCACAAATAAGAATATATTTTTTACCAAATATATTTAATGACTTGATTGAATTTTTATCACTTTTGATAGAATAATCCAATATCTTTAATCTTCTGCAAGATCTTATGACCTGAAAAAAGTGCAAAATTTACCTACACTGATTTTTTTTATACCCGGTATTTAAAATATATACAAGGGTATTATAAGTTTAGTTCTGACTTTCTAACGGTTGGAAAAATTGATCGCAGAAAAACAATTTTGATAAAGGTCTTCATAAAATGAACGAATTGGTTCATTTCCGCAGGTCTGCCTGTCCGTGGACGGGATAACTCAAAAAGGAAAATGGATATTTTCTCTCCGTCTTCAAATCTTTAAAGTTTCAAATCTTTGAAACGGTAAGAGATAGAAAAAGATCTTAAATACAAAAACTGTCCCTTTTTTACAAATAAATAAGTTTTGATTGAAACTATTTTTCATAAACTCAGTGTATACCGGGTATTTAAGGAATTGAGCAACTCAATTAGTTGTTATATTTTCACTTGTTATATCTATATTATAATATGATCAACCAATACACATAACTACTTTATATTTTAAAATATAAATATACAATGTTTATTTTTCAAATTGATTATTATGATTATTATTATTATTATTATTATTATTATTACAATGTAATTGACTTTGACTATTTATGACTACTATATTATACTATACAGACACTACCTGACTAATGTACACCGATACGATGTAATAATCATATTAATAATGCCGATACTATGATGTTGTTTGTTTGATGATGATTGACCAGTCACAGCCAGTCTCAAGTTAATCAGTTGGCGGACTGCAACGTCGCAGTCGTCATTTATATTGAGTACCTACCTAAGTGTACACAAGGAGTGCAACAAGGTGCTATGATAATGACATTCAACTATTTCGTATTATTATATTCACTATCTATTAACTTATTAATGAATTAAATTCATCTTCAATAACAATATTTAAATTGACATTGTATTAGTTAACATCATCATATTGTATATGCCATGGGTTTGTGTGTGCTCTACTATCGTTTTGCGTGACATATTCAAATAAATTTTGATCATTTTATACGTAAAAACTTTTAATATAGTGTTTCGGAAAGAGGTAATTTCTTTTAAATAATTGTTTTATTTAACATACATCTTTATCCAACCAGTTCAAGTGTATGCATACTTGGAAACTGGGAGGCAATGGGTTCGAATCCCGACACCGCAGTTTGTCAATTATTAAGGAAAAAAGGGGTGGTTAATTGACTGAACTGTCGGCGTATGGACAAGAACAAAGTAACCGGCTATGCTTGAGAAGGTTTTCTGCAGTTTTCTTCACGAACTCCAGATGAATATTGGCATAGTTCCTATCATAGTCGGCTGCAGCCGTATATCCTACTAATTCCTAGTCTATACACAAAAATTCCTTCCACTCCACTCACATCCTCATATCCTTAGGCATAGGGCATAAAGACACGCTACAGATTGCAACTCATGCAATTTTATGCAAGGTTTCAATCGAGTAAGCGCAATAATCTATTTTGATGAAAGTTTATAGTTATACCAAATTAGAAAAGGATTCTGTTTGAAGCAAGTTTACATGCAATGTTATATGTAACTAAATATGTAAGTGTAGTATTTGTGGTACGTATGATATGTTTTCTTTCTTGTGATTGGTATATTTTGACCATGCCACTGACGTGATTGACAAAGAAATATTAAACAAGAAGGGAATTATAGCCATTCAAAAACGTGCGATTGATAACTTTCAAGTGAATTTTATCGTGCGAACAGTAATATAATTTTTGTTACATTAACTATTTTTATTGCCATTGAAAACTTTCATCATAACTTTCACGTATAAAAACGAATTTTCATACTAGAATGGTTGGGGGCGGTGAATATAATAATCTTAATTAGTAAGTATACTAATAATAAGAGAAAACAAAGTGTGGTGCACTTTTGGGTTTACCAACGAGTTTATTTAATAAGTGACTATCAATCCGATACGATATCGGGTAGCTGTTATTATTGTGTCATTATTTAGATAATAAACCAAACATATTTCAATATTTCAAAACTATGCTAATTGAAACTAAAAGATACAAAACTTTCAAACTGTTTTTAACCTATTGCAGCAGTCAAATTGTCCCAAGAGGTAAAAAAACAACTTAAAACAATTATGTAAGGAAACAATTCAGCTAACGGCGATATTATATTTAGTTTTTCTTATGCTTGAAAACGTATTTGTGGAATACATTTTATGAAAATACAGAAAAATTACGTGCAAAAAAACCACGAAATAAATTTGACATTACTTCTGTGTAATCGGAATTAATGTCAATTTCGAAAACTAACATACTTCGGGCACGTTTGCCGGGATAATCTCCTGCAGGGAAAAACACAAGGAAAACGCAGTATTGGACGTCGATCAATCTCTCGGTTGCAAAATCTTTGAGAGTGGTTTGGTGTGTTCTCGATTGAACTGTTCCGGGTTGCTGTAACAAAAGTAAAATTGCTAATGATGATCGCCATCCTTCGAACGGAGACGACGTCATAAGAAGATTTTTGTATTTTATACTTTTAAAAATACAATTAAAATAAGATTTCAGTTGTATTTTACATTCGAAGCTCCAATATACTAGTAATCTTGGAGTTTGCTTTAAAATACATTGAATGATTCGATTCATTTTAAGTCCTATGAAATCGAATTTTTAAACATGCAAATCATCATCGATTTCTAGTACAAAAAATTGATTTTTTTAACTGTACAATATATTTTTGAATATTAATTTCACATTAGATCAATGCTAATGAAAATAATGATCAATTCTGAATTGTTCGTTAGTAAACTAAAATTTTAGTTAACATCTCCATATGTCAATTAATGATTGAACGTTGAACAATACATGCAATTGATAAAATAACGAACTGTATACTTTTTAAAATTATTTCAGTTTTTTATTGTCTGCATTACGTGCGTTTCTCACTTAATTAAATTTATTTAATTCATTATTATTAATATAAAATAAAGTTATAATTAGCGCCATAGTAATTAAACCACGCCTTCATTATGTGGTGAATTCCTCATTACAATATACTATTGTTCCGTTACAATATTTAAAATTCTACAAATGTAAAGTATTATAAATAAAAGAATTATTATACCCGCATTTCATCATACATCTAGGATATTTCATGTTTGTAATTATTAAAAAAATACAGTGAACGGTGTCTGAAACGTTAACGTTAATAAAGTCACAAATATAGAATATTTACTATGTAATTACAGAAAAAAAAATGCAGAGAAGTTCCTGTAAATTAAATATGTTATAAAAAAAGTCAATACGGATTCTTTGATATGCTTCAAAATGTTAGTTCAAATGCATTTTTCGTTTTTTTTCGATATTGAAAATCATACTTTTAACATTGGGTCTTATGAAACTACAAATTTAATCTGTATAATCGAATAAAACATTGTTTAAGATTCATAGAAGTTATTATAAAACTTTTCAAATTGTTGTTAAATAAACAAGGATTTATTTGAGCCAAAGATGAAGGTATGTTCAAATACATTTTGAAAAGTAATAATGAATTATATAAGTAATTTTATCATTTTAGAGAAGCAAAACACAGGATTTAACTTTTTCTTTTAAAATAAAAGAAACATTACGAGCCACGACTCACGACTCACGAGTATTATTATTTACCAAATAACCATATAATATTTAAATCTAGTTTTAACGTATACATTAACACTGCGGGCATGCACAGTCATTTGATACCCCCGTTACGTCTTTGCCCACAAAATGACTCTTTCGAACGTCCTTAAGATTCAGTTCCGACTTTAAACGTCATAAAATCATCTAATTAATCCATTTCTGCCCGTTCGTCTGTATGTAAATACGATAACGAGATGAAAAGTAAGGTCAAGTTCATGGACAAAATCGGACCATAATTGGATAGCAAAACTATCTATCTTTGAAATTGTAAGATAGAACAAAAATTTAGAGACAAAAAAGTTTCCTTTTTAAAAATAAGCAATTTTTGTTTGATATTATTTTTCATAAATTCAGAATATACCGGATGTTTAAGCAATTAACTCAACAATTAAGTTAGTTTTACTTGTTATTTTTACTTGTTAAATCTCAAAATACTTGTATACATTTAACACAAACTGGTAATTTGAAATTTATCCATTAATATGCAAATAAGAGTCATCGAAAGGTTTATTTAACAATTTAACAACTTAACACTTGTTTTATATGAGTGACTTTATAAACGTCATTAACTACATATAATAAATAATCATTTATATAAAATACATGTAATGGTCATATAATAATTAAATAATATTATTTAAAAAACTAATTAAATATCCAATGGAATAAATTTTTTTTAACGTTCAATTAAGTTTTTAACTATTATAGTTACAACCAAAAAAAAACCCTTCATTTAATTTTTTTGTTTTGTTATATAATGAAGGGAAATGATACTAGCAGATGAATTCATACATTGTTTATAAAATAAAGTTATATACTTAACAATTTTAGAGGGTAATCAGCTTTAGGCTCATTAGCCTCATTAATGATTCTCATGTGTTTAATATTCATTATTGTCTAAATTTAAAAGAAATTAGAAATTATGTAGGTGGAGATATAAACTATATTTTTGGGTCTAATCGTTTATTTTTATGCCGTGGCGCCACTATGGTGTATAGCAACCTGCTTGATTGTATATAGTACCAAGTTAAAAAGGTCAATTTATAGTTTAGGGACGAAACTTCCAACGTATGGACAAAAATAGAAAGTAATCGGCTATGCTTGTGAAGGTTTTCTTCAGTTTCCTTTCACAAACTTCAGTTGAATATCGACATAGTTCCTATCAAAGTCGAATGCAGTCACTCTACCTACCAGTTCCTAGTCTACAATCTACACACAAATTCCTTGCCCATTAGGGGGTTGGTAAAAAGGACTTACCAACTTACCAGGCTTCAAACGCCCCTCCGTTACTATTACTACACTACTAAGGGTGGAACATTTTGACTGATTTTCAAATATTTTTAACTTTTATTAAATCGTTTTAATGTATTTGTTATTACATTCCTGTACAAACGTCCTGTAAACGAGTTCTAGTAACGTGAGCAATCAGTTCTTGATCTAGTCAAAGTAGACATTCAACCTCAAAATAATTTCGATGGAGTTGAAAATTTATACAGATCTTTATCATTTTTAATGTGAAATGATAAAAGCACCAATTGATCCGACATGTGCTTAAACATATCGTAAAAGGTGATTTTTTTTGTAAAATTAGTTAATATTAATTTATAGCGCATGCGAATCTTTAAAAAAAACGAGTTATTGCTATTTGGAACTTTTCACAACTGGTCTTTTTCAATTGTTGTTGGTTTATTGGAACAGTCACAAATTGATCAGAAATGACATCAGAAGACGAAAATGTTTTTTATATATATGATTTATATTTTTATATATAAATTTTCGTTGTATTCCATTTCTTGTGATCTTTGGCTATGATTTTTTCGCAACATCCGCATGATATTAATGGGTACTTTTAATACCCGGTATATAATATATACCAGGGTGTATTAAGTTTAGTTCCGACTTTGTTACGGCTGTCCGTCTATGAACACGATAACTTTCAAATGAAAATAGACAGCGAGCTGAAATATTGTATGAGTATTTTAGAGCTAAAAAGTAGGGTCAAGTTCGTGAATGGGCAAAATCAGACTATGTTTGGGCAAAATGGGCAAAACTGTCTAGCTTTGAAACCGTAAGAGATAAAACAACAATTTAAAAACAAAAAAATGTCCCTTGTTAAAAAGCAAACAACTTTTGTTTAAAACTTTTTTTTTACAAATTCAGTATATACCGGCTGTTTAAGCAATTAACTCAGTTAGTTGCTATTTTAACTTGTTATACATATTATCTATATTCTGATTAAAAATTATATTATCGGCATATATAAATTATGAATATCTAATTGGTAATTGGAAATAGGTAAAGGGAATAATGGTTTTATGTCAGAAATTAAAATCATACACAAAGAGATTCAACTGCGTATACCTTTTATATACATATAGTATATAAAATATTTTGCACAACCTTTCAATAAGATAATAGATAATTATTTTAATTAAACACAAGCAAATATGTAGACAAATACTTCTTACTTTCTCAAGCAACAATTTCTACACAAGACAATAAATTTATAGCTAACAATCTGGGAAGTATAGGGTTTATATCGTAAAAGGTAAGCTGAAAGGTATACAGCAGTACCACACCTTTGTGTGTATACGAATAATTCATCTAAAATATATTAAATGGAGAATGTATTGGCAAAATTATTAGCAACTGATTATGTTTTGTTAATAATATTTATGTAAAATATGTATTTGTCGTATACAGTGTGTGCCGGAGGATGGAGTTGACAATCAGAGAGCCAAGTGAAAATAACAATTAATCAAGTTAATTGCTTAAATATTCTGTATATACCGAGTTCATTATCCATGCATGAATTTACTATTTATTCTACTCTACGAGTAAACATACGCAATGATGTATATACATATAGGGTAATTTCAGATGTATGTGCTGAAATTATGGCAAAACAATTCAGTTTATGAAAAAAACTTTCAAACAAAACTTGGTTAAAAAAAACATTTTTTTTACGTTTAAAATTTTCTTTTATCCCTTACGGTTTTAAACATGGATTTTTCATTTATCAACTTGATCACACTTTTTAGTTCTAGCACACAGACATGCAAAATTTCAAATGCAAAATAAAATCGGCGAAATTAGCGTTTTTGCGTGGACTAAGAGGGGGTTCGGACCCCCTAAACACCTCTTTTACATACGCCTGTGGGTGTAATGTCAGGTAACCTAGCTTGTCTGAATCTAATGACCTAGGGTGATTATGGAATTCGGTTATACTTATCCATTACTCAATTTACCTTTAAAACGATCTAGATTTGTTAGACCAATTGGTTGTGGAATCTTCATTTGTTGAGCTAAAGCGAAATTTTCTCAAATTTCAGTGAATGTGTACCAGTTTGTCTCATTGTAACACAACGTTTGGTCTATTTTATTAGTTGTATTATCAACTATTTAATGTCGTTCGGTTTAAAAATTTGTGTCGTAAATTAGTTCCGAATCCATTTGATTTTCAAAAAAAGTTCCGTCGTAAAAGTTCTAACAACTTTTGGCATAAACCTTTAAAAAAAAAACTGAACTCGGTACAAATAAACTATAAAATTTTGAAAAAACAACATCGTTTTTGCTGTCGACTATGCAATTTGTTTATAAGATACGTATTAGGTATTTCGAGTATCGGCTGTATTAAGGAATGAAGCTCACTTCGATGTTACTATGAACAGCTTTCACATACAAGAACCATACTATGTTTTTTCATATTTTATTACTCACAACAAACGTATAAAATGTTTTTAAACGAAACAAATGTTTTCCTCATGTATGTAAAAATTATAATTGTGTTTATGGACACTGTGTTGGACTAACTTGAATAGGTTATGTTCAGTCAGTATTACACAACATAATTTTTAATGTTAAATATGTAAATGTCACGGTTAAAGTAAATGATCGGTTATGTACCTCACGGGAAATCGGAAAATGTGAGAATTTATGTCCGAATTTCCTGAAGTTATTGCTAGGTAGGTAACAAAGCTATAATCCGACTCTTTTTTAGCGAATTTCCTGAAAGGAAATAGAGCTATTGGTTTCGTACCGACTTCAAAATTATGCAAAAATTTCTTCAAATGTCCATCGATCCTACCTAGTAGATGTCGAATTACACAACACCATCTGTAAAATTTATACAAATATATCTACGGATATATATATATATATTTATAATATATATATTTTATTCCAATTGAAAAAAAATTGGTATTTGAGGCCGTTTTGGTATTCAAAAGGTCAAGTTCGTTATTAGTTAAAATCGGACAAGGGGAAAGTGGGTTTTAAGGAAGGGGGAAACACAAAATTTGACAAAACTCCCTTAATATTCGAAAGATCGAAAAATTTATAAGAAATAAAGTTGTAGGTACTATGTTTTACTGTAATTTTGTTTCTTATCATTTTTTCTGTTATTATTATCCCTAATATTTACAGAAATATTGACGGTTTAAGATTGAAAATTAAATTCCTTAATATCTCTGTACACATTAGAGTTTGAGTAAACATGAAAAGGTAATGAATTATAGCAAACATTATTTTCTACAACTTTATTTCTTACGCATTTTTCGATTTATTTAATATTAAGAGAGATATTTTATATTTTGTGTTTTCTTCTTTCTTTATGCCCCCCTTTCCCCTTGACATATGTCATTTATTAATAAAATTGGCCTTGCAAACACTAAAATCATATCAGATATGACATTTCATTATGATCAGACTAAAATTGTGACCGCGAAAAAGTGATTTATGTATTCTAAGGAAGTTGAAGCAGCTCCTGCGTAACGAATTTTTTTATGATTTTTTTTGTAGTAATTTCGACATTTTTTATATTCACCACTTTGTTGTGCAGATTATACATTTTTATCGTAACATGTAAACATCGTACATATATCTATAATGGTTTATTTGTATATTATATATTGTTTACTGCGTATATATATATTGGTTGGCAGGCACTAAGAATATACATTGAGCATAATACTTCTGAAGACGAATATTATTAGATATTATCAATGGCAGTTTCATGTGTGTATGACACAAGATTTACAACTGGTTATTTATATTTATTATTAAATTATAAGAAAAAGTAATGTCCAAGAAGTTTTACAAAGGTTTAATGGGCAGTACCGCAACCAGACATAATTTAAGAGGAGAAGTGACGAAAAATTTTTCAGTAGCATAGTAGACAAAGCAAAAAAATAATTGTTGTGCCAATAGAGAATATGCATGAAAATTTTTTTTCATTTGACTTGAAGCATGGTTACTTGACAAATTTCAAGGTAAAATTACTTTTTAAATAACTTTAAAAATAAGCGAGATATGAATGATTGAAATTCCCGATTAGACAAAGAGGGTAAAGCCTTAAGGGAAACCCTCTTGATATGTTATGTGACGTCATATTACACTTTCACCATTTAAAATACACGTAAAACTCCGTTTTTAGTATTTTTGCCAGAAAGAGACAGATAATGATCTTTAAAAGCTTATAGCTTCTTTGATATTTGTCGGATTTTAATTTCGTTTTTAAATATTATTACAGTATTAATAGTATTTTCATATTCTGAAAATAAATGTGAAAAAAAATTGTCATGCATATTCCCTATTATGCAGCTTAAAGAAAACTAGTAGAAAGGGTCAGTAGGCACTCTTCGATTTCCTATCTAAGGGATATGTCCAACGGAACTGTCGTTTGATTTTTTAGTTGTGATGTTAGAACTCAATTGTTTTGTATGAGAATGCACATACTCGCATCTCAACAAACGCAGATCTCAAGATTTACATGAATGCGAGTCCCGTTTTTTTTGTCGAGGCAACTGTCAAAGTAAAATGAAACACCCATTATAAGGCGTTAACTACAATTGCGTCCTTCAAGTAGAAGGTTATTATTGTCGATACTCCGAATAAATTGTAATTTATCTGTTAAACAATATATTAATTGATGTCTCATACCGATTTTTCCACAGCGGTAGTAGTAATGAAGATTTTACTCAAATCGGTCTTTCATAAACTTCGACTTTGCCGTATCTGCAACAGTATTTGTGTGGTTTCCCTTAAGGCTTTTTCACACACAGTATCTATGCCGTCAGGGACAATGTTGTCCTTTTTGTTGAATGCATATGTTTTGTAAGAAACAAACAACATTTTCATAAGATAAATATTGTTTATTTCTTACAAAACACATGCATTCAACAATTATTATTTATATTCATTATAAATATACTAACAACTTTTATTTGAAACTTTTTCCCAAAAACTAAATTAATAAGGTATAAATCAACTACAAAATTTCGAAAAATAAGCTATACTTTCCTAGCTCATAGTTTAAAGTTATTGAATATCGCGAATAAAATGAACAATTTAATGAGATTTTCATCCTTGAAAAGATATATGTGCATACACTTGAGATAAGCAAGCTTCTGGCTATTGCCAAAATATGATAGAAGTGAACCTCGTTTGACTGAAGTAGAAAGGGGAGCACCTCATGGAGCACATAAGGCCGAAGTGCATTAATTTTCATCTATCATCTATCGAAGGGTAATGCGAAAAATTTGGTACCTCTTTTCACCCCCAATTTGTTTATCACTGTTACAATTTTGTAAACATTTAAAAAATTTTACCATCTTCGAAATTTTAATATGCATAATTTTCAAAATCACGAAAGAGTAATTAATTTCAAAGCATTGTGAAGTCAATATTTTACAAAATCACTGTAATAAAAATGAAAATTCTGAATGGTCGATGTACTTCTTAATATCCAAGAATAGTAGATGTACTTAATATCATCTGACTTGAATTAATATAGAATTATAATGCAACTTTATGGGTATTATAGCAAAGATGAGTACAATTGATGTCAAAAGTTGGTGTTAGTTTTGAAAATTTTATAAATAAAATTTTGATTTGTGCCTTATTTACGTTACGCTAGTAAAGTACTGCGCCATCTCGTGTTCTTTATTTTAAGTTATGGTTCTGTCAAAACTCAACATACGGATATACATGTAAAAAGTGAACTTTAATTTTAACTATAAAGAAACAATTACATACAATGCCAGTGATAAAATTGATGAGAAGCTTCCAAGAAGTATAATTAGATATTTTTAGACGAAAAAAAAAAAATTTCTAAATGTACAAAATTATGTACTACGTTTCATGTTTCTAATGTCTATGAAGAGATTGATGTGAATGATTCTCGGCGAATTTTTGGTACAGTATTAAAAGAAACACCTTTGCCACAAAAACATTTCTCACAAAGTTATTGTTGTAATTCGTTGTAATTAACAATGTTATTAATTTTAACAACAGTTTTATGTGAACATTAATTGTGACATTATGATTGTTGTGTGTATACTGTACCAAAAACTCACCGAGAATCATTGTCATCAATCTCTTCATAGCAATTAGAAACATGAAAAGTAGTACATAATTTTGTACATTTAGAAATACTTTTTTTTCTAAAAATATCTAATTGCACTTCATGGAAGCTTCTCATTAATTTTTTCACTGGCATTGAATGTAATTATTTCCTTATAGTTAAAATTAAAGTTGACTTTTTACATGTATATCCGTATGTTTACGAGCTTTGACAGAACCATAACTTAAAATAAAAAAAACGAGACGGCGCTGAGGTCGTCCGCCAAAAATACTTTACTAGTGTATTGATTCGGTTTTCGAAAACATGCTTCGGGTAAAAGTTGTTCATTATAAATATAGTAACAACTTTTATTCGAAATTTTTTTTCGAAAACCACATGAATAAGACACAAATCAATGATAAAATATTAAAAACTAACATCAACTTTTGACGCTTATTGTACATATACATACATTCATGTTCAAAATAATAATACCATAAAGTACATTGACAAATTTCTGTATTTTATTTTCTTTATAATTATTTTTAATATAAGATTATTTTATTATTTATTACTCAAGTAAATTGATTATTTTTTACTTGAATTGTATAAAAAGATTTAACAAGTAAACCTGCTGCCATTTTTAACTAGCCACCACCCACTTTGTTACCAACGGAAAAGTTGTAATTAATTTATTATACGTAATTCACAAAAGCTAAACAAAGCACATGTCTATAAGACATAAGGACTTGTAAAAGACTCTAAGTAGGCGCGGATCCAGCCCTCAAAAAAGGTTGTGGTCACGGCCACCCGAAAATCCCGAAAAGTGCGAGTCGGAATATGAACTCGTTCATGATCGATATAGTGCATTCCTACAAAGGAGATGTTTATAAAATATATGACGCCCTGACCAAGATATTGTACAGTGTATAGTTCTACGTGGGCAAGGTCGTGGGGCGAACACTAGTAAATTAACAAACCTGTAAAATGTTAGTTTGTTCGCTCACGAAAATTACAAAAGTAAATGTGTGTTTGCACATCACAGTGTCACTTTTAGACTCTAAACTACTACCAAGCTACTACCTACTGACTATGTGCCCCCAGCGAATAGTCATCTCTTTTTTCCAATACAAGTATTCATGTGCGAAAAAGAAACAGATAATATGTTGTCAAAAATGTGACATATCGTATCAGCATATCGTCTATGACGACTAAGTTTTTTTTAAATTTTATTAAGGCATTGGATATAATATCATCGGCCTATCGACCTCAATAGACCGTGGAAGTGTGACGTCACAAATCTATTAGGGTTGTGGGCATGTCCATCGTGCCCAGCAAAGTTTTTTTTGCCCAATTGTCCATCCTGTTCAACATATATTCAGAAAATTTTAAATGGATTCAAATTTTGAAAAAGAAAACAATAGTTATTATCATAAAGCAGAATATGCTTTTAATCCAAATATCAGATATTTATAAAATAAGATTTTCTGTTCGATGGCGTAGTTTGAATTTTGCATGAAATAATTTTTCTAAATAAGAAGTTCACCTGTAGGTACCTATTTACTACAATGAATCTATCTATATTTTTTATCGAAATTCTTGTATCATTAAATTAAGAAGTAATTTGGAGACACAATAATAAAATAATAATAATATCATAAAATTTAGATTTTCAAACAACATAGTTAAAATTTAAAAATAATTTTATAGTTTATATTTTCTTGAATATGAAACAATGTATATTTTAATATATGCATATATATTTATTTTATTATTATCATATAATAAGTATTTAAGTATTTAAAAAGTTTTTTATAACTTTTTTTAAAAATCAAATTAATGTCATTTTTAAATTTATTTATGCTTTTACGATTTTTCAAGTTTTTATGATTCTTTAATAAAAAATCTATTCACCCGATAGTAAAATCATATTTATGTACATGCAATGCTTATGCAATACCGTTATGTCGGCAGTACACACTCGGCGAATGTCTCGGCGAGACATTGGCAAGGCGAGGAGCCGCGAGTGGAGCTGTGTACACCCTCGCCGAGTATTCAGCCGGAAATACAGCTCGCGGCAGTGTTGACAATGTGGCTTGGCTAAAACTTACGTTTGTTTACCTGGAAAGTTACATTTTTAAATTAAAAGCTACGGCTTAATAATTTTTTTATTGAACTATTAAAAATAATTATTTCCCAATAATAGAATTGTGGATTCACTTATTTCCCACTAATTGGAGTAATACCCACTAATAGAATTTAAAAAAAGTTTTCATAGATTTATACAGTTTTTATTTATTTTCGTATTATACTATTATGATTAATCAGTTGATAGTTGAATATTTAAAAATGGCGCTTGAAAATTGAATCGATCGTAGACGAGAGTGTACTGTGGATGCTCCCATTCACCACTCGCTTTCTTCGACTCGTTGAAAAACACCGACTTTTTATAGAGCGTTGACAAGGAAAAACGAGTCGAGACTGCCGGCATTAGAGTCATCATTTCTGATCTTAAACACACATCACACTTTTTATGCTTGTGATTCCTGGATCAGTTGAACATAATCCATATGAATGAAAATCGAAAAATATTTGAGATATGTAAGATTATTTCGATCTGTATAGAATACTTTCATCAGTTTTACAGCTACATGTCATGTCTGCGCAGTATGCAGTACTTGAAAACTGGGAGGTTATGAGTTCGAATCCCGACATCGCCAGTTTTTCAATTATAAAAAAAAGGGGCGGTTGATTGACTAAACTGTCGGCGTATGGACAAGAACGAAGTAACCGGCAATGCTTGAGAAGGTTTTCTTCACAAACCTCAAATGATTATCGGCATAGTTCCTATCATAGTCGGCTGCATCCGCATATCCTACCAATTCCTAGTCGACTCACAAATTTTTTCCACTTCACTCACATCCTCACATCTTAAGGCATCACAATGGACCTTATGGCCGAAGTGTAGCCCGTCCAGGACAGCCTTTACAATCTACCTCTAAAAGCAAATACTAGACACTTAAAGATTGGAAAACCGGGAGGCACATTGACAGTAAAAAGTCTTTATGATAAGTTGAAAACATAGGCAATTATTTTTAAAAAAGGCCCGTTTTTTAAGCTAATTTGACTCTAGTTATTTTCATGTTAGCAATTTAAGTATCTTAATTAGGTATTTCATTTGAACTACTTCTATGTTGAATATTATTATTAGCAAATTAAACATTGGGCTATTATATTTACATTTTATTTATCAGTAGCCAGGTGTATTATATCCATTAAACGTAAAAACTATACGATGAATCGGAAGTATAATGGTGGTTACAAGGAGGTTAGATAGTGTTTCTTTCTCTTAATTCTCCCAAGTGAAAGATAATTTTAAAATAAATACAACGAATGATTCTACACCGTGGGTAAATTTATATTACTCAATATTTACCGATAAAATGCAAATACAATTTTGCTGTAGTTGTAAAAATAATTGATAAAGTAACACCTGTGTATCTTATGTCAGTCAACGGACTCAAGTCAATCAACAATTGAAAAAAAAAACCGTTACACAAGATAAATTTATTAGGGGTGTATTCGTTTTGGAAACTTACACATTTTCAGCGCTCACGCTTAAAAGCGAAATTTATTGGCGTTCATTTTGGCTTATGAGCATTAATAAGTATGTGTAAGCGTCATAGTTGTCATCAATATTCAATATAGCAATAGAATGATGGTTTGAATGACTTCAAAAGCCCATAAAATGAAACTAAATCCACCTAAACTGACAATTTGAAAAAGTATGTTGGTAATATAAATAATATTAAAGAGAACTCTAAGATTTTTCGAAATAAATTTAGATTTTTGCCCCAATTTCCTAGATCAAAATTTTTTTGTATTTTATAAATACGTATTTCGACTACAAAGTAGTCATCATCAGTATGAATTAGCTAATTGTAATTATTCTCCGAGGAGATGTTACTTGTTGCTAATTTGGTGACGGTCGTGCAGACTTTCTATCTATTTCTAATTGTCAAAGAGTAAATTACGACTAGCTAATTCATATTGATGATGACTACTTTGTAGTCGAAATACATATTTATAAAATACAAAAAAATTTTGATCTAGGAAATTGGGGAAAAAATCGAAATTTATATGTTGGTAATGTAGATTTTTATTTAATAAGATTGTGTGTGTTTTTTTTTTGTTTATTCAGAAAAGACATTCAGAAATGAAACATTCAAAAAATGCAATGGAATAATACACTAAAAAAAACCTCCGGTGCACATGATAAATAAATTAACAAAAGCTTATACAGTATTCGTTTTGGGAGATAGTATGATTTGGCGCTCATGCTTTTGCTGACCTACCTTGATGGATAATGCGGCTGTGAGCCTGGTGTCTATCGTAGAACTCAAAGATAATCGTGTTTTCTCATATTTTTAACTTTGTCTATATTCATTACTGTAAAATATGTATATGGAATGTATGAAGTGTGAAACCTGAACATACACTTGGACACTCAGACACAAGGTGTTTACACAACCGTTGCGTCGACACTAATTATAGTGTCACAATAAATGTCACAACTAGGGACACTCGTGTGCACACATAGACAGTCGGTGTATACACTGAGTGTACGGTATCTAGTGTCGTAGTCTAAACGAACCTTAAAGCGAATACACCCTAGATAATTTTGATAAACATTTAAAGCATTTCGATAGATATTTTTTCGAAATTCCCTCAAAATCTATAGTTAAATTTTATTCATATATATTTATTTGTGTATACTTAAGCGTCAACAATACGATGTTTGTCCAAATTCCAATTCGGTAACGTAAGACAAACTGTTTTACGTAAGACAAGATTTTGATCCTTGAAACCCTTCGTTAATTCTCTTATGGTAAAGATCATGCTTAGCGGATGTTTATGTTTGGATTTTCATATCCATATTCACGTGAACGATTAGTATCCACGGACCAAAGTCAATATATATGTAATTTATTGTTTTTAACCAATTTGTCATTGTGAAATAAACACGAATATAAAAAAAAAACACTCATCTTTAAAAATCATGTAAACACTATAATTTTAACATCAATATAATAAAAAAAGTATTTGATAAAAATTATTACATTCAAATAAATATTCATAAATTTATGTTCAACAAACAAGAACTTACTTTTTCACATTTTAAATATTATTTAAAAGATTTTTGTGATGTTCATTCAATAACAATAAATTAGTCATAAACTTTGCTAATTTATTGTTATTTTTTTTAGCAAAATGTTTGACCTCTTGAATATGTTTTTTTTTTTTTTAAACATTAATTCTGATTGTAATTAATATATAGTATGAATAAATAAACAAAACTTGAAATGCAAATACAAAAAAAAAAATTTGATAATTAATTGTTAGACAAGTAATTTATTTAAATTAAGGTGAACAAGAATCACATTTTCCATGCTGAGTCTCTCATTAGGTAAGAAAATTTATGAATAGCATGTTATCACATCACAACTATTTATGAATCAAAATTGATGTCATTCGTTACGTCTATTTATTTTTTATGCGTATAACATGGTGGTAATTTACTAAATGTCCAGTCTAATATACCGTGTGTGTTGGCAAGCTTTTCCAATAGAGAATCAATGTTATATATTATTTATTACTAGCTGTCCTGGTGCTTACTGTATGAAGTCAGTCAGTACACATGTAAGGGTTAAATATGTTTCATTGAATTCTTAACTTTAGTATGTGCATCAAAAAATCCCCACTCTTAAAAGACAAACAAACAACCATACGCATACCTGTGTATGGTTGATGACTGTAAATGTGATGACTCTCATTACATGTGTACTGACTGACTTCATAAAGTAACCACACGGACAGTCAGTAATAAATAATATTTAACATTGATTCTCTATTGGATAAGCTCTATTGGAAACACAAAATTTGATATCTCTCTCTTTATATTGAAAAAATCGAAAAACACATAAGTAAAGTTGTAGAAAATCAGTTTTACTATAGTTCAGTTATTCATCATTTTTCTGTTTCTCTAATATTTACAGAGATAATGACGGTTTGATATTGAAATTTTAAATCCCAAATATCTCTGTAAACAATCAAGTTGTAGACTACAACTCCTTACACATATTTCAATTTTTATAATATCAAGTAAGATATTTTATATTTTGTGTTCCTTCTTTCTCCAAGTACGACAATGAACTAAATTGAATGAGAAATATTAAGTAACGAAATAAAAACTTAACTTAAAATAGGTAAAAAACAATTTTTTAGATAACCAAAAAATCGTGTATAGCTGCGCACATTATTGAGAACAACCACAAAATTGTTGACAAATCGAATATAAAACTACTGAAATCGGTACAAAACCCCACAGAATTAGATACATACGAAAGTATCTACATACACAAATTAAGAAAACTGATAATGAATATAGACAATCGCCCAATTACAAATTCTTATTTAATAAAATTAAACCATATTTAAAATTGAATACCTGAATATCAAGGTTAGCTTCGATCAATACCCTCACCTTATTGACAATAACAACACCGCATGGTCAGAAAAGGATACCGCCAATAAATGGGTGGGGTTCATCGCACACTTAATCCCTTAATTGGTTAGTCAACTCAAATAATCATTCAGTTACTACCTCAGTCAGATCATATAATGACAAAATTTTTTTAATATTATTGTGAGACACGCACCAAATTAGCAACGAGCAACATATCTCTGACTCCATATCCCAGAGATAGTTACGATTAGTTAATTCATACTGATGATGACTACCTTGTAGTCGAAATACTCATTTATAAAATACAAATATTTGTTCTACGAATTGGGGTAAAATTGTTTTATTAAAACAACAATATACAACTGACTTTACTTGAACTAATTTGACTTTGAAACTGATTGTTAATCAATGTTTACTTTATAACTTTGATATTAAGCCGAACAATACCAATTTTAAACTTATGATTATAGTTTTTCTGGAAGATCTTCTGTTATCAATATTTCGCTATCTCCTATAGGTTTCTCCCAACAATTCGAACAAACATGCAAACACGTATACGGATATATTTATACGGAATATTAAAAGCATTGATTAACATCCTATATATATAATTTAAATATGTCATTTACTTCATAAATAAATGAATAATTTAAACGTATGCAATAGTGATGGTTCATGAAGACTCTCCCATTTAAATAATAAAGGTTACGTTTTATGGTCCAAAATGAAAATATTTATATATTAAACATTAATTTTAAATTAAGTAGGTAATTCTAAATGTTTATTAGACCTCAAGCAGCGATATTTATTAATAACTGAATGTAATAAAATTAATTTGTGTAGTCTTTTTCGTTGTTTTTTATTTAATCAAAGTAAATATCATTGTGTTATGTTCTTCTTAGATGTCTGCGCATATATCAGTAAGTGAGAATATGTTTGTCTGTTACATAATCACTCAAAGTTTCAAATATGATTACGTATAATATAAAATACAAAAATTGTAGCAATTTTGATGGAGGTGGTAAAAAATTTAACTCAACCAAAATAAATCAATAAACATACTGGTCGGACTACAATATAAAACACGAATTCTTAACTTTAAAAGCTTATCATACAATTGGATAAAAGCCGCATATCATCCCATTTGAAACGAATATTATTTTCCTGGAAAGTAATAATAGCACTATAACATTTAATAGTACCTACAACTTTTAAGCATTTTCTGAGACTCTTTATTTATATTTTTAATATTAAATAAAACCAACAATTATTCCATTAAATATAAAATTACAATTAAATGTTTATAAATATGGTAATTAAATACTTATTTTATTTACTTTATATACCTGACGAGAAAATAAACCGTTGAAGACTACACATGCTTAGAGTATAAAAAAAAGAGCTAAGAAACATTACAAAAAATAGAGCTAAGAAACAGAAACCAACCAAAAAATGTACAAAACTGTTTTTTTGGAGTTCGCTTCAGAAAGTGAGTCCAAAATTTTTTTATATATACTGGCTTCGACTCCAACTGTCCCACTGTCACACTGTGTGTTTGTCCATGAGATTTTGTATAGAAATATTTCATTGAAAATATAATACAGTAGAACCTCTTTAATTCAAACCTCTATAAGTCGAAAAACTATAAACCTCGAAAAAATGTTTTGTTTCCACTCCTTTAAGCCCCAAAACTTTCATTACTCGAAAACTCAACCCTCTATAGGTCGAAATAATCAGTGAGTCACTACAAGCCATCTCCTCACAAAATCGACCTCTACAAGTCGAATATTTCCTTACAAAATCCGCCTAAGTCGAAATCCTGCACAAGTCGAAAACTCTATATCTCAAATTTGTGGCGTCTCCCTTGAAGTTCGACTTTCAGAGTGGGAGGTTCTACTGTATATAATAATTTCAGATGTTCGGGAAAAATTTGTGGCAATACTATTCTTTTTGTTTTTAAAAAAGGAACATTTATTTGTATTTAAACTTTCCTTGTATCTTAGTCTAAGCGGGGACCATCAAATGCGGTACCCATCGAGTTAGTGGATGAAACTTTCAGAAAAGGTAGTATATCTATACTGACAATCACTTGCTTAGGCTGCCCTGCGAGAATTGAATCCAACAGGAATTGCCCCAACCTCAAATATTTTATGAGGGTGGGGTTTTCATGATCGCCGCTCCTACTACATTTTTAACGCTTTTTAACTTAGTTTTATTTGAAGAATACGTATTTAGCGTTAGGTGCATTCTTCCCGTTTCATCGTATACAGTTCAATGTTTTATATAAATTCAACATATTTTTTAAATATTATTTTCTATACGACCGTATTAATGTTTTTTTTTTTACATGATCGTTTTTCGGGTAAATTAAGATTTAAGATTCTGCTGTTTAAAAATAATCAGAATTTTTTTTAAAATTTCGTTTTTGAATATATAATACTTATATAATGAATATTAAAAATTTTAATTTTGGTATTATATTATATTTAAAAAAAAAACATGTTCTGGAATATATTTTAATTGTATAATATTGAACGCACGTTCTTCGAGTTTATAACACATTACATGCACATAATATAATAATCGTATTTAGTTTCCCATTAAAAAATGTTAACTATTTTTTTGTAGCATGATGTAATTTTGTGTGTTATATGATTTTAATTCGTATATAAATCATTCAAATTACATATTATATGTGAAGATTTAGTTTTGGTGGTTTTAAATTAATGTAGTAACCTGTAATATCTACAAACTTTTTCTTTAAATTTGTTTGTTTAGTTTGTATATAAGTAATAATTTGTTATTAACGATTAGATTGCTTAAAGGTGATTTATCACGCTGGGAAGTTAAAATCAGTTCTTTTTTTTCTAATAAGCATTACATAATTGTACTGACTCCAAGCAGCGTTCTTTTTACAAAATTTTAGTTACAAAATTTTACAAAATTTGTTGAATAAAATTGGTTAGTATTTGTTATAGATAGAAATATAGATTGTAGAGGCTGCCTTGAACGAGCTACACTTCGACCATAAGGTCCATTGTGATGCCTAAGGATGTGAGGATGTGAGTGGAGTGGAAGGAATCTTTGTGTATAGACTAGGAATTGGTAGAATATGCAGCTGCAACCGGCTATGATAGGAACTATGCCGATATTCATCTGGAGTTCGTGCTCTAGTTAGAGCTCTAGTTATAGTAAGCTATACGCAAAATTTTACTATCCTATAGTCGAACTATACGCTATACAGAAATATTACTATACAAGTGGACCACACGAGGAGGAAACAAAACTAGACGTATAGTATATTCGTCTAGTCTTGTCTGCTATCGGTAGGGCTTCTAGTTGAATTTTGAGCGTTGCTGTGGTTCAATTTGGTTGAAATGTTTGTGAAAAAAAGATTGCCGCTTATTTTATAGTTATAATAAATTACAAAAAAGTGGAGACATGAAGAAAGAAAAGGTCTGTTTGGACAACAGTGGGTTAATCGTCGGAATGAATATAATAATGAACAAAATTTGTTGTACGAACTTCGTACAGAGGATGAAAATTCGTGCATAGGATATTAATTTGAAAGTCTCTCAAGAATCTAGATTGATAGGAAGTTTTTACCCTTTGCAAAATCTATTTACAAATGTTGTTCTATTTTATTCGCCAAAATGTGTTTTAGGTTCATTCAAATAGCTCTTTTCAAATAGAGTCAACAAAATTCCATAGCCGTTGACGTAGAAATACAACCAAAAACATATACTAAAATTTCAACATTCTTTTTTTTTTTTTAATTAAACATCTAATAAATTATATTTCAACTAATTTGTGTGGTTTTTTTTTTGTACCTACACATTTTTATTATAAATAATTAAGTAATTAAAAATTGTTTTCTCAAAGTTAACTCTCAAAACAGCCATCATTATTAAGTTTTAATGAATTAATTTAAAAATTTTATAATTTTTTTTCATCTCAATGGTTATTTTCTATAAATTTATGTTATCAAATTACACATATAGATATATTTAATAAACAGCAAATTGAAAATTCCCACGCATATCAAGTTTGTTAGAATATATTTTTGTTAATGAAAAATTTTTAAATTATTTACTGTCAAATATTAATTTTTTGATAATTATTTAGAAATAATATTGTTGACAATGTTGTCGTAAACTATTGTCAAATATTAATTTGTAGAAAAAGTTTATAACGTTTATAACAGTTTTTATTAATTTGTTTCGAAATATTTAGTTACATACGTTGATATTAATTAATTTTGTTCAATTTCATATGCTTTTTAAAATTCATTTTAATTAAGTAAGATTGATTGTATACATGAATCAATATATTGGGGAATCCGGGGCATAACGTGGTACGAAGTTGAAAATATGGTCTAAAAATACAAAAAGGTTTATTAAGAGAGCTGCCAATTTTTCTATGAACACATTAAAATGTTTAGTTGTTTATGTTTAAATGTTTTGAATGTTTAATCACTTATAATCCTCGTTCTCCCTTAATTCCTCGTTCTTCCTTAATTCCTTGACCCTGTTACAATCCTCGTTACCACATGCATGTGGTAAGGAGAGGTTAATATAAACACATAAAAAACTATAGGGAAATGCTGAAAAAATAAGTTTATGCACAAAATTTATACAGTAGGACAGCGTCATCATCTGCGCTATTTATGTCCGCAGGTGAAAAATGAAATGCAGGTGAAAGGGATGGATTTATAATCGACTGCATTGGGTTGGCCTAGTAATTTATTTTTAACTTTTACTCAGTATATGTAAATATACAAGGTATATTGAAAATATTGATCGTAGGCATGAATATTGGCATATGTGTTCATAAAATTGCATAATTCAGCCATTTCCACATGTCCGTCTGTCTGTCTGTGGACGGGATAACTCAAGAACGAAAACAGATAGCGAGCTGAAATTCTTTAGTGTGTTCTAGAGCAAAAAAGTAATCAAGTTCGTTAATGGGCAAAATCGGACCATGTTTGAGCAAAATGGGCAAGGCAAAACTGCCTATCTTTGAAACCGTAAGAGATATATCAAAAATTTAATAAAGAAAAATCTTTTTCTTTTTAAAATAAACTACTTTTGTTTGAAAAATTTTTCCATAAACTCAGTATATCCTGGGTATGCAAACAATTAACTCAGTTAGTTGTTACGGTACTTGTTTTGAATGTAGAAAACAAACAACTTAAGCAAAGTCAAACTTAAACTTAAGCAAAGTCGAAACTAAACTTAATCCCTGAACTAAACTAAACTTAATCCAATGAACATCTGCATTGTCCACCTGGATGATTGACGTAAAGTCAATATGTCAATTGAGTAGCATTTTCAATGCTAAACCAGATTAGCACCGATACCTAATTAAAGTGTTAATTACGGGAATATACTTAATTTTTTAAAACTTATGGTAATTAATAGTAATAATTTTTAATAAAGGTATTTTAAATAAAAGTAACAAAGTCAATTGTTAAAATTTAAAAAAGGGAACTTTCCTCATTTTACTTGATAAAAAATCATGTCATCTTATAATTGAAGCCAAACAAGCAAGTCATTGGACAGATTATTAGAATTGCAATTGGACATAGAGTTCACTGGACAGAGAATTCATCTTTAATTTGGGACCGTGGTATTTTATGGACGCAATGCCAATTATTCAATAAGTACTTTGGTTTGGAAACTGGACAAAAGGTTTACGAATTTGTACATGACGGCACCCCCTGCCTAAATAACCGTACCGTCTATTAGATACGACAATATATATTATACATATCGAGGACAGTAATTTAGCAGTGGAATAACATGTGAACAGAATCACATTATATGCCAAAAGTTAAGATTTCAAAATGTCCATTACTGATGTAATGTTGAGATAAAAATTCAACCCAAGAAATATTTTTATCTCAATAATCTACTTATGCCAGTTTGTACAAATTATTATTATTATTTATTGTAGGAGGTGTATTTATTTGTTTAGAAAAAAAAAGAACAAAAATATTATTTATCGTATATACAACACAATTTTTCTTTTCTTTTGACACCTTATATTATGTTTTGATATTCGATTTAAAAAAATATAAAAGTGTTTTGGCTCAAATTGCATAAATATTTATCAAAGAAAACAAAAGGCATTGAAATTTGTGTTTTGTTCCATATCAAATTACGTAAACTCCCCATTCCATTTCTTGTTTTTACAATTTTTATTTCTTCTTTTATATTATAATGTAGAATTTTGGTGTATAGGATAAGGTGTATAAGTGTTGAATCGAACAAACCCCTAATCAAAATACTAAAGTGAATTTGGCTATACATCTCTGAAAATATTTTCATAAATGATTATCAAAACGGATATATTATGTATTCAGTCGCTACGGAAATATATTTTATGGCGTCATACGTGCATTGAAATCGTTGTACGATTCTTAACATTAAAGAATTATGAAATTTATAACATTTTTAGAATTTGTATGGCAAACCACTGCAATAATGGAATAATGAAATTTGGAAGATATGTTCTTTAGAAGTGGTGCTCTAAATTGGTGGTGAAAGTTTGTATTGGGTCCCGTTTTTTTTAAGTTAGAAACATGGTATTTAAGCTATTAATAATAAACAATGTAATACGTGTTTAAGCTTTTTTAGATTATCAACCATTAAGGGAGTAAACTAAGGAGTAAGAGTTTCCATTTTTTTGAGACATGCAAATTGTTATACACCGTTAAATACGTGTTTCTGAGTTTTTGGAAAATGGACTCTCACGGGAGTAAAACACGGGGTGAGAATTTTTATGGTTATGCTCAGTTTTTTTTAGGTTACAGACATAAATATTGATACTTTGCTTATGAAGGAAATCAGTTCTTGGCGGAAAAAAATAACCTGTTATTCTATTATAAGGTCTTTACAATTACAAGGGGGCTTTATCCATCTTCAAAACCGTAAGAAATTGGAGAAAAATTTTAAGACAATACCTGGTCCGTTTTGAAAAGTAAACTTTTGTTTCGTAAACTGAATAATAGTGTTGCCACAATTTCAGCTCAATCATTTGTAATTAGTTTTGATTACAAAACCATATATATTTAAAAGCAACTTTATACTTTTATATGTAAGCCCGTTTTTACACATCGCAATAAAAAGTTTTCAATCGCAATAAAAATATTTAATATAACTAAAGTTACATTGCTGTTCACACGACGAAATTCACTTGAAATATATCAATCGCATGTTTGTTAACAGCTATAACTCTCATCTTGTTTATTATATCTTTCTTTGTCAACCACTTCAGTCACATGATCAGAGTATACCAATCACAAGAAAGTAGGATATAAGCATATCGTACACACTATACTGACATATTACGTTACATATTTCATTAAGATTTCATGAAAAAAAAAAGTCAAAATAGAATTCTTTCTCTTTCATCAAACTAAAAACATGCATAAAAAATACTACTGCGCATGCTCACCAAATCATTCGCATAAATACTTACATCTGAAGTTACATGTGTAAAAACGGGCTTACCTTTGTATTTTTATTATATATATGCGTGGGTAAAAAGTAAATTCGTGCACGCATTAATAATGAATGAACTCAGTATACACTGGATATTTAATCCATTAACTCAGTTACTTGTTTTTTTCATTTGTTATATTTGATTTTTTTTTAAATTTGTGAAGTTATTTAATTGAATGTCTATTTCGATAAAAATCCAGGAAGTCTGTTTTTATTTAGTATGTCTGAACTAAAACAGTTGTTTCAGAATTTTTTCGACTGTACCCACAATATACATAATGTACATGTTTATTTGTTTATGCAATGTTTAAAATGACATTTAAAAAAAGAGACTTGTTGACTTTAATTGAATAGGACATATTTACTAGACGAATTCTAATATACATATTATGTAGATATGGATGTGTTTGTTTAGATGATTTTCATAATGGTTAAACAAATATATTCAGAGAATTGACATGATAACTATCAACAACAACTTTATAAAAAAATGTTGCCAGGAATGTGAAACTCGTCAATCTTTTTAATGTCCAGATCAATCGAATCAACTATTGACTTGACTTGACTTGACTTGAGTTTGAGAAGTTAACTGTTTTGAATGCGTTTTTTTTTAAAGTTACTAATTTTCTCCTGTCCTCTCTACTATTATAAAATTGTAAATATCCTGTTTATTTGTTTGTTTATTTGTTGGAGCATCACGCAAAAACTACTGATCCGATTTTAATAAAACTTTTTTACTTATTATTATTTGTGTATACTTAACCGTCACAATACAATACATATGTCAATTTCGATTAAGTTTACGAAGACATAGTATAAAAGAACTTGCATATACTATATAGAAAAAAAAATCATTGAATTTTTAATTAATATTGATATAATAAATTAACACATCCACCATGTATCGAACTAATTGTATCGTATCGTATGCTCTTAAATTGTTTATACCATGATTTTTTCCCTAGGATGCACCATCTAGGAGTTATAGACGCAAAATAAAATAAAAATAAAAAATCCGAGCTTTTTTGGCTGCCAAAAGTTGTCCCGAAGTCAAGCAAGTTAAAAAAATATAAAATACTATAACATCTTATGTAAAATGGTGTAAACTGATTATGCTAAAATTAAAAAAGATGTATTATCCAGGTTCTTAATGGTTGCTTTTCATTTTTCGGATTTTCTGAAAATTTCTAGACATTTCATAGATTAACTGGTTTTAAGGTCTGATTTCGCTATACACATCCATATAGCGACCAAAAAATGGAATCAAATATGACACAAAAGATCATGTTCTTTCAAAACGAAAAAAAAAGAACGAAATGATGATTATACATAATATCGTCTTTGCGTATTAAATTACATTATACATACCTTATCTAGTTTCAAGTTTAAAAAAGAGTTAAAGTATACGTACACCATGAAACATAAACAAAGATGGAAAATATCTGATTGGATTTATGTGAGAATATATAGGTTGAAAAAAAATGTCACTATTGATCAGTGTAAATGACTTTTTTTTGTCTTACCTGAAAGGTAATTTAATATGTTTGAATCTTCAAAAAAATTCTTTATTTTTTTTTGGTATAAAATGATAATAATCACAGATAAGCGAATTATTGTTGAAAGAATAATATTTGAAACTTTGGGGTGTTTGTTAGTAAGCATTCAACGGAAGATGTTAATTCAGGTAAAATTTATTCAATATTATTAAAAATAGCCTGTTTAATTTTTTGCTCGAATGGTGTTAGAACATTTTTAGTTTAACAAATCGACTGATAAAAGATTTTGGCATATACAACCAACCACACGACAACATCAACATTGTACCTTGTTAAAATATCATGTTTTGGGTAGTATACATAGTTTCTTCGTATAAAATGATTTTTGACTTTTTTTAATTTTGATATTTGATACGTTTTTAGCTTTGGATTGTTATTTCATAATTATCAGTCCAAGTGGCCGAGCGGTCTAAGGCGTTATGTCTGCGCAGTATGCCTACTTGGAAACTGAGAGGTTATGGGTTTGAATCGCGACATCGGCAGTTTGTCAAATATTAATAAAAAAAAGGGGCGGTTAATGGACTAAACTGTCGGCGTATGGACAAGGACGAAGTAACCGGCTATGCTTGAGAAGGTTTTCTGCAGTTTCCTTCACAAACCTCAAATGATTATCGGCATAGTTCCTATCATAGTCGGCTGCAGCCGCATATCCTACCAATTCCTAGTCTATACACAAAAATTCCTTCCACTCCACTCACTTATAGTCGAAGTGTAGCCCGTCCAGGGCAGCTTCTACAATCTATCTATCTATCCATCTATTGCATAATTTAAAAAATAGTAGAAAATAGGTTTTTGTCTCACCTAATTTTGCGTTCGCTGTTTTTCGATTGAACATACGTTGGAAACACATTCCGATTTTGCCCATTGACAAACTTGACCTTAATTTTTTGCTCTAGAAAACACACAAAAATTTTCAGCTCGTTATTTCTTTGCTTTTTTGAGTTATCGGGTTCACGGACAGACAAACAGACAGACGGACGGACATGCGTAAATGGACTAATTAGGCAATTTTATGAAAACCTACAACACAAATTTTTTTCTGCGATCAATATTTTTAAGAGTTACAAAGTCGGAACTAAACTTAATATAGCTTGTATATTTACAAATATATTGGGTATAAAAATAAAAAGAAAAAAAAACAAATTTTATTTGAAACTTTTTTTCATAAACTAATTAGTTGCGCCACAGTTTCAGTTCAAACATCTGTAATTACTCGAGCCAGGTATTTATGCAATTAACTAAGTTAGTTTAGTTTTTACTTGTTACCTTTTACTTGTAATTACACAGAGTGTTAATAATTTAACGTTATATAGAAATTACTGTGCATAATAAATATCGTACGAGGTCTGTCTGTGTTCTTAGTTTTATGATGAATTAATGAACAAGTCTGTAAAAAATAATATAATTCTATTGTTTGTAGATTTACTTTGTGAAACAGTGTTGTTCATATTGTACAATAAAACAAAAACGCTTACATTGCATAAATTCCACTACTATTGATTATAGTAATGCCGTAAGACAAGACGAGAGTAGCATGTCTCTTGTATTGTATTGACTTGTTTAAGTTTTCTATCGTCTTTTTCTTGAAAAAATTCAATTAAAAACTAAAATTTTTTTTTTCATTTAGAAAAAATTAAATCATTACCATCCAAAATGATTTGTTATTTTGTTATTTTGACATATTAAAAATCTATTAAGATAGAAAGAGAGTACTATCGTCTGTCTCTCGAATATTTATCGAAAATCAAGTTTCTAATTTTCATCTCGTCTCTTGTTGACTTATTCTAGTCTCGTATCGATTCTCTCGGCTATCTATTATAGAACCGTTTTCAAAACAACTGTGCGGATGTAATTTATCGTCAGTAAAACTGTTGGTTGGTAAGAACTTTAAGCCAATAAAAAAAAGGGCGGTTAATTGACTAAACAGTCGGCGTATGGAAAAAAACATAATGTAAATAATAAATAAATAATGTATATATCACCTTTATAGAACTATGTTCATTTGTATTGAACCCTCGAATATTGCCAAAGTTTGAGTAGATCAGTCTATTTTTAAAATAAAGGGACGGAAACATATAAAGTTTCCTCCACTCTTAGTCCCTTTGTAATTTTATTTAGACATGTGAAATAAAATCAGTGATAACCAACAAGTGTATGATGATGTCATATACAGTACGACAATTCTAGAATTCACAAATAGTTGTCTAGTGCCACTGATCTCAATTTACTGTTGTTAATAATATATTGTATGGTTTATAAATTTTGGTTTAATATTATGAATGACTTAATATTAATAAATAAAGATAAATATATGATAATACACTATATCTAAATATTATTTTATCTTTTTTTAATTACCAAGAAAATATTTTTGTTATAAGTTTATATTGTTATATATCTATCTGTTCTATTGATCTTAAAATATAAGGGTTGATCTTCATTAATTATTTTTATTATAGTAGGCGTAGCAATATTATACAAATTTCAAATGGAATATAAGAAAAGATATTACATGATAAAAAACTATTTATCCATTTAATACAAATTACTTAATGATCATGATATGTTGCTGTGATTGTCTGATATTTGTTTACAGAGAAATATTTTACATTCTTTGTTAGCTCATAATATTATAAAATGAAATCTCTATAAAATTTCTCCACCAAGTAATGGTTATTCTTTAAATATAGTTAAAATAAGTTGCCCTTCTACTTTGAAATATGTTCCCCTTACTCGATCATATAAGATTCATTACATTTAAATTTGATTCAATATTTTTATACTTTATTATTTTCACATGTTAAATAGATATAATCTGACCTCCATATACCCTTTATAGAAACTGTAAAAATGATCTCAACCTGTATACAAAATAATAATACACATCGGTATTTCTAAACCACAAATGATGAAAATATTGATAAATAATAATGTTGACTTTTAAAAAGTTTCAATTTACCTGATTGAACGGGTTTTTTTTAGTACCTTTTCTTACCTATGTTATAGATAGGTTACTACAAAGCGATGGTAAAACAGTGTGTGTATGTGTATATGTGTGTATGGTATAGACTATAGAATAGATAGATAAGTATAGGTATAATACTATAATATAATACATTTTATGTCTTCATTACACATATACGTATACATTTTTTTATTATTATTATAAATTTATTATTGAGTTATTATTGTAAAATACATTATTTATTAATTTCATGAACAGTAAAAAAATATAAAAAAATAAAATAAAATAAGAATTGAGAAGCACTTTATGTATTAAATCATATTATTATTAAGTATGTACGGGAAATAAGTTATTAGAAATTAAAGAGGAGGTTGTTTTTTTTTTTTGAATATATTTCTCGATATTAAATATATTGTGCTTCTAGCTGAGTTGATCTGTTAAAATTTTATTATCAACTATAGGCCACTTTTTTCTATCCATACTATTATACAGGTTGGCTCAAAATAAAGTTTGCATGAACATTTCCAGTCAGAAATGTGACAATTCAAATGTGAGATACAGTACATAAATGGTTAATTAAATCATTATATATAGGAACTAATTGATCCGCATACATCCGTTGCATCGATTCTCCAATCACATTATTTCTTAACTATTGGTTGTATGTAAAAATTTTAAATTTTAAATAAAAGTGTTTTTGTAAAATAATCATCTTTCGTATTTAAAGATTTTTTTCTATCTCGTTTTGGGTATAACTGTTACGCTGGTAAAATCCCATACCATTCCTAAATTTTTTCATTATATGAACCAAATTTACACCTAATTTGAAGATATTTTTATCCATGTACAACAATGGCCCTTAAATCCTGCCGAAGAAGGCGGCTAGAACTTTAATTATGAAGATCATAAAAGGCGTGGCAGTTCCATAAACCTAAGGTGTATTATTAATTATTTGGAAATGTTACCACACCTTCCTTATTCGTCTATTGCGCCGTGGCCATAAAATTCACATTCTATTACTATGTAAAATTTGATGATCCCATTTTATGATCTTGATAATACTTATTCTAGCTGCCATCTTCGTCAGGATTTAAGTGCCAGGATTGGATGTCTTGAGAGCTTTATTGTTTTATTAATTATAGACTGTTTGTATCTCACTTAATTTGTTTTTAAAAATTTTTATTTAACTTGCAATGTACGTATGGATGTATGTATGTATGTATGTTCGGGTAAAATCTTGCAAGCTGAATTAGAACCACTTCCTCTTATCCTACGGAGTTGAATTTTTACATGTTGGTTCAGTTCTGATGACAATGCATTTTTATGGTAGGCATGACACGGAGAAGGGGGTTTAGAGGAAGGAGGAAACACAAAATTTGGTATACCTCTTTTAATATTGAAAAAACCGAAAAACAAATAAGAAGTAAAGTTGTAGAAAATTAGTTTTACTATAAAAAGCTTGTTTTTAAAAATGTTTTTTTAATAGAAACTTATTTATATGCTATTTTGTAACTTTTATATTTATTGATAATATTAGAATCCTGAATTGAATAGACCGAAAAATACTAGGGAGAAAGAAGCAATTATGTTAAAGGCTTAATATAGTTTCATATGTTTTTGTGAAACCTAACAACGGGAAAATCACAAAGTACTACTAAATTCACTCTTCCGTTTTTAAAAACGAAGTAAAGTTGATCACGCTACAATATTTTATTAATAGAACTTGAAAATTAAGCATTTTAATTTCCAATCAAAATACATATTTAATTAATATCCCACCAAGAGAAAAATGTGAAAGGGAAAAATAACCTTCTTTTTAAATCATCCCTTAGAATATTAGATAAACATGTGAACCACATGAAACGAATTTCTACTTACCCATGAAGTACATAACACTCATTTTTGTAACACACTGTGTACTCATTTAGGACGGAAGTATATGTTTTTTTTTTTTACTATTATTCATCTTTTGAAAAAGTCTAATTGGCTACTTTGAAGTTGAATAATAATATCTGATGGAATTTCATACCATAAAGAATTTACAAAAGATAAAGTTTATATGCCAATTATATACTTAGATATGCCATCATGATTTCAAAATAATAGTAATGTTACAAATGAAGACATTAACCATCGTCATATACATCTTATTCTAATGTTAAGCGATTATATCATATACATCTTATTCTAATGTTAATGAGATTTCTGATAATGTTTAACGTTATAATTCGATATTTATTTTTGTAAAATAATATACAATGTTGGGGGTGAATATATTTTGTTTTTGTTATGAGTAGATATTTTGTCGGAAGATTGACGAACCGTACACAAAAATTTAAGTAAATATTTTGGTATAGAATTTTTTTTTTGTTATTCAAGTATCGAAACTTACATCACAATTCTTAGATCTTGATACCGATATTTCGAAAGGAACGGAAATCTTGTATACCACATTAAAAACAACTCGGCACGTAGGAGCTACGTAGACTCAGCGAATTTTCTCAGCTAATCATATTGGTTGGCTTTGTTAAGCTGATGCAAGCGTTTGCAAGCTATTGGAAGCAAAATGGCGATCACTACCTGCGCTGAGCACCAATATTTTGTCGGACAAAAATTAGAATCCCGATTTTCGAGAAATATTCTGGAGACAGGCGACAGTTCTCTCTTTCAATTTCTATAGACTTTTAATCTGTAAAAATGTGCTAATCACAAAACCGAAAAGCGAAACCTTTTTGGGTGGTAATTATTTAAATTTTTTCTCTGGTCTATATGAATAGAATACAAAAATTTTAAAGTTATTTTTAAAAATTTAAAATAATTAAATAATATTCTTCAAAAAAATCTTACATTATAGCAGCCGCTTTCATCAGCTGAACACAGCCAAGCAAGTTAGTATGATGACATTAATTTATAATAGTATTAGAACATTACACCTGAAAATATTTCTGAGAATGGATAATGAGCTACTGAGCTGTACAAAGTCTAACAATACCCCTATTTTAACCCAACCATTCAGATACCATTTATATTCAAAATGATTGTATTCTGCTTGCCAAAAACCTCAAAATATTTTCAAAATATTTAGAATAAGACAACGCAAATTTTCACTTAGCTATTTTTACATCTTAGGACTAAGGCCTGCTGCTACAAGTGTCGTCGACAGTAATCAGTTCAAGTGTTTTATCCGTGACATATACAAATCGAAGGTCAATCTATGTACTTCCTGTTTAATTTTATTTCGAAGAAGTAGAGAAAAACTTTAAATTCCAAAATAGTGCCTTACGAAAAAAAATAACCACTTTTGTCCGAAACAGATTTTAAAGACTTAATGAACTTAAATTGAGCATAAAAATATATTACGATAATGTATCACATGTGGATGATATTTTTCGATATCTATTCGATTTTCAAACAAATGTTGTTGGAGTTGTTTTAAAATATAACTAGGTAGTTTAATATTATGCTCTACCTCGAACCCATCATGAGGCAGTGTATTCACTTCACAGGACGTAGCTACTTATGAACATTTATGCTTGTTGAAGGTGTGAGTAACCCCCGGTTGTATATTGCATATTCACCCGCCACATTCAACGTATATAAATATGTTAAATTTTGCTTTTAAATAATAATAATGAATAATATTAGAATAGTAAATAGGTAATAATAATTATAATTTATGTATATTTTTTTTTATGACTAAAGAATTACAGAGTGTCAAAAGAAGGAAAAAAAGTATTAAAAAGAAAAAAAACATAAATAATTTAATAGCTTAGGCGTAGCGTCGTCTGACGGGTGTTTATCTTGCAAAAGATCGGGTATTACTGAATTTTGGAGGTTTTATGATTAAATATAATTCAAATTTTCAACCAGCTTATGCTCGATCTGGCATCTTTGAATCAAGACACCGAAAATGACTACTTCTACATAAACTTTTCTATACATACGAGGTCTGTCCGAAAAGTATCCGACCTACCCTCATATCTCCGCGCTGGCGTTATTTATCGTCATCGGGTGAGTAGCATCCTTTCAAAGTAGTCTCCATTTGATTGAATAACACGCTCCCAGCGATGTTTCCACTTTCCAAAGCGGTCCTGGAAGTCAGTTTTGGAATAGCCTTGAGTGCCCTCGTCGCATTATCTTCAACCGTCTTTTTGTCGTCGAACCGGTGTCCTTTGAGCACTTTTTTCAAATTCGGGAAGAAGCAAAAGTCACAGGGGCTATGTCGGGACTGTACGGAGGTTAGCCAAGCAGTGCGATATTGTGTTTATTTAAAAACTGCTTGGATGAAATATGATGAGTAGTTAAAGTGATGCATGATGGTCACCCGCCTTCAACGACACTTTCCAAATCCATAAAGAGGATATACAACGATGGTACCGTATATTTTTCGCTATCCCATTTGCACCCTTTTTATAAAAACTGTCATGTTGGAGAGAAATTTGTAAGTATCGAGGCTTCAACATGAAGTTCTTGCTTACAAGCCAATTAATTCAATAGAACAATCAAGCTAGTTGAAATAATATAGATAATTTCGTAAATTTTGAAATTTTTGGGTCGTCATCTTTCTCTTAAATGATTGAATTAAATTAACCGAAAATTTGTAGGGAAATTGAAGTGAGAGCATAGCTGGTTAAACTTTCTTGGTGACCTAAACGGAATTTATTAGGAGGGTGTATGCGTCCATTAACATAATCGGATCGAGGATTCCATATAGGGGTTACCTAATGAAATGAACTCTTTATGTGACAGTTCAACAAAAACACGACTAAGGTTCCTGTATTTGCCTCGCTAGTTTTGCCTGACAGTGAATCGTTTTGATAAAAAAAGGTTTTTTTTCTAAACAGAAGCAGTCTAACTCATTTGAAAGAATAACCAAAGAACATCAAATCATTCTGCTAGCTTTCCAGATGTAAAATATAAAAAAGCGATAAATCGAATTTAAAGAAAGAAAAAAGAAGTATTATATGTAATCAATATAAATCAATACTATTATTAATAATATATTACATATGTATAAAATATTCTGTGTAGATACATTGTACACTGTAATGTAATGTATGTTAATATTTATTACACTGTAAAATGTTATAAAAAATTATTATACATAAAACACACATATTACAAACAACATAAATAATATTTTATATAAATTATATTTTTACTAAATAAATAACTTAAAATATTTTTGCAATAAAATATTTTATAACAATTATATATATATATATATATATATATATATATATATGCTTCGACTCACCCTATATATATATATATATATATATATATATATATATATATATATATATATATATATATATATATATATATATAGGGTGAGTCGAAGCAGGTGGATAATAGCACACACCTTCACTTCCTTCCACGATTCTCCCCTTCTTCAACAACATCCAATAGAATACAATACATTATAACAAAACGAAGACCACCCAAAGACATGATATATAAAGCCACAACCAAAACATTCAATCAAGGCCACAATCAAAACACAATGGGCGCACAAAAATAAAGTGGGTGGGCTCCTTTCCAAATTCAAAATAATCAAATCCGGGAATATAAGCACCGGTGGGCAAAAAAGATTCCCCAGTACTCCAGGGGCGAATCTAGAAGTTTTTCATTGGGGGCGCATATATACAAATATGATATATTATATATGGTAAGTTGTAGATTAAGGAACAATGTTAAATTTTATAACAATTAAAGGAATAAAATAACATAATATTATGGTATATCAAATTAATAATATACTTTATATTTATAATCAAGTCAAAGTCAAGTTTTCATTGTTTTTCTTTAGAAAATGTGTCAATTATATTTTTAATGTTATTTTCATTGTCAATATTTATATAGCGGCAGTTGGCTTTCGAATATTTTTAGCAAAATATTATCAGATTGTCAAAATACTGATAGATTTTCTAAAGAAAAACAACGAAAACTTAACTTTGATTGTGG
The DNA here is from genome assembly GCA_963920215.1 of Nineta flava. Lineage (NCBI taxonomy): Eukaryota > Metazoa > Arthropoda > Insecta > Neuroptera > Chrysopidae > Nineta > Nineta flava. Next base: position 99,602,647 of record OY986041.1, on the reverse strand, counting down.
CTTTGATTGAGTGTTTTGGTTGAGGCTTATATCATGTCTTTGGTGGTCTTCGTTTTGTTATAATGTATTGTATTCTATTGGATGTTGTTGAAGAAAGGGAGAATTGTGGAAGGAAGTGGAGGTGTATGCTATTTTCCACCTGCTTCGGCCATCCTGTATATGTGTGTACATCAACGTAGTCTTTTTTGTGTTTATTTCAAGATCATAAAAATATTACTAAACTTTGTGTATTAGGTGTTTCCTAATAAAGTGTAATAAGAATAATAATGAGCGTACTAGTGTCCTATATTCTTGGCGAATACTACCAACCCTATAGACCTCCATCACTCTCTTTCCGTTGCCAACTTTATCCATTGACTACCAACAAATCTTACAATATAGTCTTTTGATCTTCTAGGTGGTAGCATTACACTGGTATTGACGAAGGAATACATCCGGTATTACGGACATTCCAACAATTACCTTTCTATTTAGCAAACCTATGTCTAAGCTTAAGTATGTACGAATTTTTTAAAACCATTTTCTTAAGTACTTTTCTGAAAATCTACGAAATATTTGGGTAGATTCAAATCTTCTGCAATAACGTATTGCTTTGATGTTACATGACACCACTTCTATTATTTGGAATAATTTTTTATAATTAAGTTTAGTGTACAGTATAATCTTCTAAATATAAAAGGGAACTTTGTTGTGTGTTTGTACGAATTGTTTGGAGAAAACTATAGGAGTTAGTGAAACAACCGACAGAGGTTGTGTATTATCAATACACTTCAAAATTATAAATTCGATGTCTTACTTCGTATTAAAATGAAAATCAATTGATCTGAGCAAAAAAAAAGTCAAAGATTCAAAATTTAATGTTCCCTTGAGAGTGGTGATGTTTGTGTGATATTTGACCACGGTTATGTAAGCAAAATTTTTCACATACTGAATTTCTAGAAGATGATTTAATGTATTCCCAAACTATTATTAGGTTGTCAAGAACTTCACGAAATTCACAATATTAGGAAAATGATTCCTCAGAAATCAACTGAATTCTTTTGAGAATTTATCACCATGGCGTTTTTGAGAAAATCGTTATGTAAGTTGGAGAAATTTAACATGCCTTCATAAACATGGTGAAATAAAATGCACGATTCCGACTGTTTTTACATCGAACTCTCCCATTATAGTCACGGTTGTTCTGAAATTCGATACATACTTTCCACAATTCCTTTTTTATGGTTCAGTTGGCATCATGAGTACAGACCGGCACGCTATTTGAAAGTCGTTTGAAATTTTATACTAGTATATGTATATGTTATGTGACGAATGGGAACACTGACGACAACGGACAGCTGTTTTCAACAACGCGCAGGAGTACCAACATATTTTTTATACACATAGAATTTTTTATATAGCTCTTTCGCGTGGGTACCTGATCAGCTGATATAGTTTGGAAATATCTTAAAAGGAATCAACATTATGCGTAACTACTGTATTTGGGTATAAAAATTATTAAAAATTATTTTTACGATAATTAATTTTATACCCAAATATTATTAATTATGAATTACCTATATCATGTATTCAATAGCTAAAATACAGATACTGTTTTGTGATTGATGATCTAATTAGTATAGAAATAAAAAAATGTCTATGCTCAATCCATTAGACGTAGTAATAATGTTAAGATATTAAATTACTGTGTGAATCAAATTTTAATGTATATTACTTAAGAATATTTATATATTTATAGTCCGGTGGTTTGATTGTCAGCCAAACTTAGCTGTGTTCTATTCAGATTATTTTTTGTTATTGAAATTGTTTTTAAAATAGATGTAGGGAATCGATAAAAACCGGATACTTCTTTCGTATCTGTGGGAAACTGGTCTTGTTGACGATGGTGCATTCCATAGTTTGTAACCGGAATGCGCCATCTTGGACATTGGAATAAATTGGAATAAAATTTGTACGCTGCTTGTGTATGAAGTAGGAATGAACGTAATACAAAGTTTAACATTTATTTCAGGAAAACTTTAATGTTGCAATGTTTTTGTTAAATTTTACTTGACTTGTATGCCAAACTCTAACTTTAACTCATTTAAAAATGCATGCAACTGTGTCCTCTGATGACAGGACAATTCAATGGTAATCTGAAAATATTTCCGAAATAGAAAATTAGCGAAAACATTGGTAAAAATGAAATTGATTTAAAATATTTACAAAATAAAATTCAAGCTATTCAAATAATAAAACGTGTACCAAAATAGTCCAAACAAAAGTATCTTAAACCTCGAAGTCAACAAAAATTCCTTTTATAAAAAAAAAACAAGCATTAATCTGTTGTTGACGCTACTTAAAACAGGAAACAAATAGTTAAATATAAAAACGTGGAACGCTTTGTGTTAGAATGGAACCTTTGTAGTTCTTAACACAAAGCGCCCAAATCTTTTCCCATTAACGATTTAAGTATTTCTTGCTTTTTATTAATGCGCGTTAATTATTAATAAAAGTTTGTATTTGAGTTATTTTAAAAATCAGATGATTGTCTGCTTTTTTTAAAACATGAAACGTCTGTTGCATGTATCAATTTTCAGCTTGAGAGCTCAACGAGAAGTGGTTCAAATTGAACTTGCAAAATTAGACCCAAAGCATACTAACTACGAAAACATGTAAAAATACATTTCAACTTGTTATAAATATACCAAGGGCATATTTTTTTTTTCAAGGAATATATTTTCAGGAATTTTATGTATTTAATATTGAGGAGATACTTGTCATCTTGGACTCTGAAAGTTACCCAAAGATACGTAATGTAGCGGTACCCGCAAGTTTTTCAATTTTCTTCTAACATACCATGAATAAAAAAGGTAAATAATTCAAAATAGGTGGGAAAAAAATCTGTAATTTTAACTGCCGGACTAAATTACACTGTAATAGTTGTACAGCAAGGTTAGAAAAGAGTGACGTAAATATTATTATTTGTGTTATTCTTCAATCATTTAAAATCACTCTTTATTTAAAATCGACCAAGTAATATCAAGTTCATAAACATTAATTTAATAATAGAATTACAAGAAAAAATTTATTGAGCATAGCCTTTTATTTGTGGTGGGCGAGATAAATGACACTTACAGGCGCCGTGCGACATAAAAATATAATTTTTTGTGGGTTTAGTATGAGTTATATTTATGCTACTTGTTAGACAATTTAATTTTATGTTTTCAATAAATCAGTTTTAAAATAGTTATTTGCATAAAATTTAGAAAAAGTTTTGCCATGTGTGGAAAGCATTTTTTTGGGTTATATCGTCACAATTTTAATGATTCATTATCAAATAAATGTAATATTTAAACTCTCAATAAACTACAAAATACTTTTATAAAAAGAAGTGTGAAATTGTTCTGTACCAACTGTGTTACAATTTTTTTTTTGAGGAGAGGAGGAAAAATCTTCAAAAAGACACCGTTGAAGTTGACGGAAGTGTGAGATTTTTACTCACTAAAAAACTCCTCATGAAGAGCGGCCAGCCTGGTAACCGCTTTCACATTCCTTCAGACTGGCCCTTTTGACGCGCCTGTTCGCTTACCCGTGATTCGCTTCTAGGTCAAGCTTGTTTGTCTTGATCACTGCTTCCGCGTATAGCAAAAACTGCTGGGAAGCTTCCCGCATGTAGCAAAAACTGCTATGAAGCTTCCCAGCAGTTTTTTCCACTAATCATCAATTTGATGATGCTGCCTGGGTTTGGAGTTTGGCCAAAAATCTCCCACGTAGTAGTTCTCTCTACGGATCATCTGTTAAACTTAAAGAAGACATGGCTAACATCATCCACTTCAGTTGGACAGTACGTGCAGTTACGGCTGCTTCTGATTTTCATGGGATGTAGGTATACACTGAAAGTCCCATGCCCTGTTAGGAATTGCGTCAGATAGAAATTGTGGTACATTATACAGTGATTTTGCACACATGCTTTGCCTATGTTAAATGACGCTCTCTCCCTCTTTTTGTTAAATGTACTACTCCTGGAGTAAACTTTAATAATACTACGCAACACTAAAAAATTCACCGAATTGTCGAATAGTGATTCGTATTAGGTTCACCTACTATACAATAAAAACAAGGTTTTATTTTGAAATCACATCTCATAACAAAAATAACAAGTGTTTTGTTTTATATACTCTTCGCAACACTTGTTTGAGGATACATATTTAAAAATTATTTTTGTGACGCTTATTTGAGAGGTGTTATCAGGGTAGATCGGATCTAGCCATGTTTGCAGTTTTATTTAAGCTTTCAATCGCTAATTAAGGATACTTTAACTTATCAACAGCGGCAGCGTTGACGATCTACTTAATAAAACTCTACTCTACGATATACAGATAACGCGCAGCTTAAACTGCTGAGCCTAGAAGCATGTAACTTTTCACAGGAGTTCCTTATATAACGTAGGCAAGCACTAAGAAAGGATGATGGATGTTAGAAATATGGAAATTGCTGTTTAGGCTTTTGTTTATAAATAAAAGTACCTTGTATCAGCATTTTAAGAAATTCATCCTATCATAGGGGGTAAAATAAGGGACGAAAGTTTGTAGGGTTTGTTAGAATTTTTAAATTTGAAAAAAGTCGGATGATTCCTGAGATGTTGACGATGGAAAATCCCATCGGGTACATTTAGGCTAGAATTAGAATGCAATTTTAACTGTATAAATTATGATACTCTCGGCATCTAGGATAAATTTCAAATTCACTGAAGATAATAGCTTTAATATAATATAATAGATTTAATATAAACGCTAGTATATATTTTAGTGATATTTATTGTATTTATACATTTTATTTATTAGGTAGCTTTTGATCACTCCAGTGGTGTCATTAATTAACAACTCTTTTTTTTTTAAATACTAATGAACATTTAAAATAATGATGTAGAAGCTGAATATTTGGAAAATATTTGAGTTTTAATATTCATCAATGTCAGACTAAAAATTTCAAATTGATTGAAAACTTTTTCTAAGTATATCTTCAATCAAGAGTAGAAATAATCTGTATTTAAATTTAATGAATACCTATCTAGAAATTAGTAAAATTTTGTTTCTGTAAAATTCCTTTGTTGAAATATGCTTGAGTATTCGAAAAAAAACCGATATCATTATTTTTTTCAATTATTTAAATTCAAAAATTTCGTTAATTAAATGTTAAACTGTTACATCTCGATAGCCAACCTAATGAAAGATAATTAACTGAAGTCACTAGTATACATGTTCATTAGATCACAAAGTCACTAACACTCGAATAACAAAATAAAAAATAGTAAATTTTTAATCGAACTACTGAACCGATTTTAAAAATTACTTCACTAATAAAAAGCTACACTACCCCTGAGTAATATAGGCTATCTTTTATTTTGATGAAATAGGTTATTTAGTTCGAAATCCCAACATTTATAAATCAAGTCGGAACTGCTTTATCGGGGCGTGCGCTGACCAAATGCTTGGATATATCAAATGGCGTAGATTCGAGAATGCTAGAACGAATTAAAGAAAAATAGGAGAGACAGTATTGTCTTCAATCCTGTAAATATTTCTAATATAAAAAGAATCATTTTATCATCTGGGAAATTTCATAAAAATAAAAGTTGCCCAGCTTTCAGTGTTAACAGCATTTAACGCAACCTAGATTTGTTTAATGTAACGTACATTTTTAAATTGTACTGCTATAAATAATGAAAACGTTTGGGCTGCAAATGCGCAAACCAAAAGGCATTCTTTAAAATTCAAAAAGGTCAAAAGGAGTGATATAATGGAAGTCTTCGCGACATCATCATCGTGCACAGGAATCTGATAATAAGCTTTTTTCAAGCCAAGCTTAGAAAAAACATTTTTATCATCTAATTTCACATTGATCATATAAATGTATAATAAGATATCTGTGATCAAGTAGTGTGATCAAGTTCAGTCAACGATAATCAGAACATGCACGAAAAAAGTTCGATGGTCTGTGCATATATCCAAGTCCACGAATTCCTGATAAAGTTATTGAGCAGCAGTACACTCTTCAGGACACCAGCCTGCGATTCTTAGAAAATATCGGATAAGAGTTTGTTATAATGCGAAGAATTCGTCATGAATTCATTGTTGGGGATGATATTCATGGTACACTAGCTGCAAATTTTCTGAACATATAAAATTTAAATATCGACTTCAATAATCGGATACTATTTATTCATCCGTTGAAATAAATTTTCTAATGTAATTGAGAGCGGTTCTCAGAACCTTTATTTGAGCATTCATGTTGGTAGAAAGCTACCATACAACCTCTCAATCTGACTAGATATTTTATAACTGAAATAACAAGTTATCTATATTTTGTATAATAATACAATTTAGATTGAAAATATCTAATTTAAATATTTTTGTTTGAAACATTTTGTGTGTAATGTTAATTGAGAATTTATACATATTTTTTTTGTATAATATAATTTCATTGTGTTTACATCATGTTTTTTAAAGCGCCTGATGTTTTTGGAAAGAATAGATATTATAATGACAATAGAAACATTATAATGTTTGTATTCTTAAATCGTTTACATATAATAACAATTTTATTAAAAACTTTATTTATTTAGCCATCAAAATGGTAACTATACAAGCTAGGCTAGCATTCATTAAACATCATGTAATTGTTTTAAAATTATATATTTTAAGAAAGTTAAGTATTCATTATTGTTAAAAAAATAACATAATGAGCTCTAAATTAGATACACATATGACGATAACACACATGGATATTCATTTATATTTGTATGTACATATGCCCAGAAAAAGCGGTCATTTTTCTCAAAATTTCATGATTGATTTGTGCCTTATTCATTCGGTTTTCGAAAAAATGCTTGGGATAAAAATTGTTCATTATAAATATACTAACAATTTTTATTCGAAACATTTTCCCAAAAACTGAATGAATCAAGGGCAAATCAACTAAGAAATTTTGAAAAATGACTCCTACTTTTATGGCCCATAGTACGTACAATAAAAACATCAAACAAAGTCAACAAAGCAAAGTGAGTATTACATATTAGTTCATTGTGTACCACATAGTGTGGAAATACAGTTGGTGTGGTCCGCATCGGTCGGCCTTTTTTTGTGTGAAAAGTTTCTTTTAAAACTTTGATACAGAGTGCTTGAAAAAAATAGTGCAAGTCATTTAAGAGGTGACCAAGAAATCATCATAGTAAGAAAAAGTGTTTATATAATCATGAGTGTTAGAAATGGTTTGTTTATTAGAAAAGTGTAATAAACATATTTTTGACATTATTATAAAGGGCTTAAAGTCAAGAGAAAAAGTCCATACAAACTAAGGTCTTTTGAGTGAGAGATATGGGCTTTTGCAGAAAACAATTTTTTTCAATATATCTTGTGTGTATTTTATTACAAAGCTTTGCCTGATCTGATACCTTTGATGAAACAGTTTAAATCATATGTACTACATATGACTGCGACTGTACGATAAGTAAAGTATTACAGTCATATGTAATTTATACATATACCACTTAAAACCGCTTGACACTACTTGGTACCAGTTGACACCTTTTCATAAATTTAAGCAATTAACTCGCAACTAGTTATTGTCATTTGTTGCTACTTGATCCAACTCAACTCAGAATTTTTGTCTAATTACGACATGTACAGCTTCAAACAAAAAACCTTAGTTTAATTATAAATTATATTATTTATATACAATATTTCCAGATACCTCTTACATTTTTAGCGAATTACATTTATGATAAGGCGATGAATTGTATGTTGTAAATATGATTTTCTACAACTTTATTCCTTACGCATTTTTGTTCGATTGTTCTAATATTAAAAGAGATTTTTTATATTTTGTGTTTTCTTCTCTCTTTATGCCACCATTTCCCCTTGACGTATGTCATTTATTTATAAAATTGGCCTTGCAAATACTAAAATCATAAACGACATTTCATTTTGATCAGACTAAAATTGTGATCGCTAGAAAGTGATTTATGTATTTTAAGGAAATTCGGTAAGTTGAAGCATCTTTTGCGTAACGAATTTTTATAATTATTTAAAGGTAATTATTTTGAAAATTAATATTTATTGTCCCGGCCCAAATCAGTGACTCTATCAAATGGTACCACTTGACACCACTTGGTACCACATGGTACCGCGTGACACCGCTTGGTACCGCTTGATACCACTTGGTACCGCTTGACACCGCTTGACACCGCTTGACACCACTCGTGGTACCAATTGGCACCGCTCGACACCGGCTTGAAACTTGACACCGCTCGACACCGGCTTGAAACTTGACACCGCTCGACACCGGCTTGAAACTTGACACCACTTGATACCGCACGCAACGTCTTGGTGCCGCAAGACACCACCTCACCCCGCTTGACATCGCTTGATACGCGGCGATGAACAAATTTATGATTATTATTATAAAAAGTAATCATGGCATTAAATTTATTTTTCCTTTAAAATACATCTAATCTATCTATTGCTTCATGTTTTTTGTAAAAATATATCTTACTATATTATCTTTAAAAAATTTTTTTTTTTAATTTACCTCGGCCGTGTGAGGTGTTTGGGACAGTATACCTCGTCTCGCCTCGGTTAGTAACGAGGATTAAAATTTTGAACCTCGCCTCGTGCCTCGTAACCGAGGACCGAGGCGAGGCGAGAAACACTAAACCTAACAGTTAACACTTTTTTGGAAAGCAACTTGAATCATTTTAGTAGACCAAATACGTTCTTATCCTTAATTATTAGATCCAACTCAACTCGAGTTTAAATGTCTTACAGAAATGAATCAAATTTATAAGAAGTCAAATATCATCTTCATTTAATAAATGATTCTGGAATTATTTTATGACATTGATCAAATAATAACTATTATTTAAGAGACTTCAATGCACGTTAACAGTTGTAACCTTTTGGTTGGTGTATCTATTCATATGAAATTACATGTCCTGACTGACTGATTCATCATCGCCAAGCAAAAGCTAATGAAGTTATAAACATGCAAAGATATGTTCCTTAGACAGCGTAGTGGTGCAACTAAGAAATCGGATTTTAGAAAAATTCATCCTAAGGTGGTGAAATTTGATGAATTATTTTTCAAAACGTTTTATATTTTTTTATTGACAAATAATTTATTTTCAAAATTTTGTTGATACAGGCATTTTCATAGAAACTATAGACTATATATGACACTTTAAATTGTTACATAAGGTGAAATCGATACATACAAACAAATCGGGCATAACTCTATCAATATCTATTAGTTTTATCTATATCTACAAACATATCTGTAAGTTAAAGACAAGTAAATTGGCAGTTCGGGTATTAATAATAAACAAAGAAATATGTGTTTTAGAAGTATGTTTTTTTTAAGTAAGAAACATGAACATTTCTATTTCAATTATACAATAGTGATGAGCCAAATCTGTCTTGGTCTTGCAGTCTTGGTCTTGGTCTTGCGATTTTGCAAGACCAAGACCAAGATCATGTATACACTAGCAAGACCAAGACCAAAGTGCAAGACTAAACTATATATGTTTTGTTGGAACAAAATATTTTGTGTGTTTAAGATTTCCAGTTTACTCCACTAAAAAGGTACTGGTAAACTTTACCATTGTCTGAAAAAAAGGATCTACAAGAACATTCTTGAAGTATAAACTATTCTTTTCCGATGTCTGGTTAACGCATGGTTGATGTAGAGCTAAGCTAATTTTTTTATATTTTTACTTTAAAAACCAATAGAATACGGTAAAATTTTTTGATTATTGTAAATTAAAGCTAAATTAATTATAGATACTAATTGTTGATCATTTATAATTTATACTTATGGAAAGCCTTGAAAAATTTCCAAAGCCACGTAAGTAATAAGTAACAGACTAAATGAGCAAGACCAAGACCAAGACTGAATACGCAAGACCAAGACTACAAGTATTTGAGCAAGACCAAGACCAAGTCCAAGACTGAATACGCAACACCAAGACCAAGAACAAGACTACAAGTATTTGAACAAGGTAGAGACAAGAAAATTGATATTTAGCCTATGTATACTAACTAGTGTTTTAGGAAAATCAGTCCTTGGCGTGGAGAAATATTATATTTCATGTTGTAACGTCTTTAAACAATCTACGCGGTGAAGCTGCAACGTGTGGTGCTAGTGATTTTTATAGTTACGAACTAAATGATATTTATAGACTTACAAGGTTAAATGCTTTTTTTTTTTTACAAAAAGCCGTTTTTCAAATTATGTACTGTTTTAAGTCATATACCTATAAAGAACATCCTAATAATATAGAAATATTTAAAAAAAAAGCTATTAAAACTTTAACAAGTCTGTGTCACATTAACACTAAAACAAACTATTCAATTCTACTAGCATTCAATTTATTACTTTTATACAATACCCCGAACAATATTATTTCATTGTATCTGTAGTGTGGATTATAACGCGTCGAAAAAATAGCACCAAAATACAGTGTAGTTTAAATTAAAAATGTTTTTCTAACGGATATTGTGATCACTAGATCGTCAGGCCATCGTCTGACCGGGATGATATACTAATTATTACACCATGGTTACTTAGTGATTAATAACACTTTTTATTTCAAATATAATCCGATTATATTTGAAGGATTGTATTTGAAACAACAAACATTTTTTATTAATAAGTAAATCATTTCGGATAGACGGAGGTCTAAGGTTCGAGCTCTAATGGTTATATACATTATCTTTTTCACATTTTTAATTAAAAACATAAATTGATTAATTCTATATAGTGAATATGTCGTTGTTTCAAATATAATTTTTAAAATACAATCGATTTGATATGTAATCCGTATTCGACATACAGTTTAAAAAAAACAATGATTGACATATTAAGTTAGTTTATGACATATTAAACGATCACTGAAATAATTTTTGTTTGTTTGTTGGGCTATTGAAAGCTGCAGAACTAAATTACAATATTTATTAGAAGAAAAAAATTGCCTCTGTAAGGAGCGTAGGTTCCATCGCAACACATATCAGTTCATCATAGCTTTTCGATTAATATAGAAATATATAAGTAATTTATATATTAAGCCTTAGGAAAGCCTTAGTCCTGGAAGAAAATCGATGTAGCTGGCTGTATTATATAAACATATTTATGTATATTATATATAGATATATGTTTCATAAGAAAAAATTTAACATTTATAAACATTAAAAAAACATTTCCTAAAGCCTTTTATCTCTCTCTCTATATATATGTAAAAAAGAAATATGTTGTGTGTGTGTTTATGTGTGATTTGTCCGAATTGTTTGGAAAAACTATAGGATAGCGAAATAACGATGAGAGAAAATGCAAGGTAAATTTTTTTTACGACTCTAGAAAATCGATTAGTTCAAAGTTCAAAATTACGGCTAGATTTCTTATATAATTTAGAGTTTCTATAGAAATACCTGCATAAACAAAATTTTAGAAATATATTATTTGTCAATAAATATCCTACACTATAAAAACTATCTAGGTCCTAGGACTAGTTGCAAAAAAATGCTAAAGACTTATAGACTATAGAGTATAGACTATAGAAGTAAGTTTTTATAGTAGTAACGTTTGTATTATAAAACTTTGTAAAGTATCATTAGGCCTTACATATTGTTTTGGAAATTGTATATATATAATCGGGTTTCTACACAATAATGTGTAACACAGATGTGTAATAGGTGTCCATATAATAGATATTTACCTTTATTATATATATATATATAACCAAACCTATAATACCTGTAAGTGACATAAAAAAAGGTTATAATATTATATAATATATATGTATATATATATATATATATATATATATATATATATATATATATATATATATATATATATATATCGTATATAATATATATATAACTATATATAGTATACAAGCATTATTTTATGATGCAAAACTAATTTAAAAATACAGAGGTAAAAACATTATTAAGTTATTTTGTTTGTAATTTACAGTAATCACCAATTTTAGTAGATTTTTATTTGATGTGACCGAATATATATATATATATATATATATATATATATATATATATATAAAGTGTAATATATAATATATTATAAAAAAACAAGAAACCTGGTGCTAATAACCTGTTAAATAATCTACCAATTAACGTATACTTTTATAAATATCACATCTAAAATTACAATATATATATATATATATATATATAGGTGTGCGTTATAATAACATCTAATAGGTAGGTACCAGCTATAAGTATATAATGGGTAATAAAATACGGTTGACTTGTTGTGAAACTAGAAAAGTCTTTTAAGGATTTTTAATTTTAATGAGTTAAAAAAATCGTTGTGTTTTGTTTTAAAACATATAAGAAATATATTTAGAATATAATAGTTTGAATTGTTATCAACTAAACGCGATAACATTCAACTGGTAGAAATGTACAATATTGCATTCAGTTAAAGAAATGCAGGAGAGTCGTGTAAATTGAGGTCCCCTCTTCTAGTTCGGATTTCCTGAACACCTTCAAGTGATAGTATAATAAACATTCAATCAATAGGATAATTAAGTCAATTAGGTTAGATTCTAAAAATAATCATACTAAAAGTTATTATTAAGATCATTTGTCACAAAGAAGTGTTTAATCCTTTTTCGAATGAATAAAAAAACCGTTCCAGCATAAATGCTCGGGCAGCACTGTCTAAAGTCGTTTTATTATTTCTCTCTTTCAAATATACACTTTCAAAATATATAAACGAAAAAGTCTAAACTACTGATATCATAAGCGAAATTTTACTGTAACTTTATCATTAAAGATTATTTAATACTTCGCGTAGATTCTTTCCTTTCACTATCTTAGCTTTTATGAAGAGTCTCTGTTTGGTACGACTATTTTAATGATGTATACAATAAATGACCGTCCAAGTGGCCGAGGGGTCTAAGGCGTTATGTCTGAGTTTACTTCGAACTGGGAAGTAATGGGTTCGAATCACGATATCGGCAGTTTGTCAATTATTAGGAAAAAAAGGGGCGGTTAATTGACTAAACTATCAGCGTATGGACAAGAACGAAGTAGTCGGCTATGCTTGTGAAGGTTTTCTGCAGTTTCCGGACTGGTATTTTGGAGAAGCAAGTATGAATAATAAAAAAACAGAATATTAAAACTAATAATAGTAATATCTAAGAATAATAATTTATTATTAAGATATTACCAGTCCAAGTGGCCGAGCGGTCTATGTCGTTATGCCTACTTGGAAACTCGGAGGTTATGGGTTCGAATCCCAACATCGGCAGTTTGTCAATTATTAAAAAAAAAAAAAGGGGTTGAGGATAATTGACTAAACTGTTGGCCTATGGACAAAAACGAAGTAACCGGCTATGCTTGAGAAGGTTTTCTACAGTTTCCTTCACGAACTCCAAATGAATATCGGCATAGTTCCTATCATAGTCGGTTGCAGCCGCATATCCTACCAATTACTAGTCTATACACAAAAATTCCTTCCACTCTGCTCACATCTTCACCTTCACATCCTTAGACATCACAATGGACCTTATGGTCGAAGTGTAGCCCGTCCAGGGCAGCCTCTACAATCTATTTATTACAATCTAAGATATTACAGATCATAGAAGTTTCCTTATCTTTTCACACACGTCTCTTTTTTCTGTAGTATAATTCATCTCATTCAATTGTATATTTCCTCTTATCAAATAATAAAAAAAGAGTGTTAGATTACAACAGCTTCTTCATCAACAGCTGCTATTCACATTAATTAAAAACATAACGTATGAACACTGTAAGGAACACTTTATTATATAACGTTATTTGAAAATATTTTGGAAATAGCTATTTATTCTGATCTCACCTTATCATTATCTAGTTATTTAGATAATCACACAGAATAATAAAAACAAAAGAACCAACCATATGTCAAAACATATGCGCTTGTATTTAAACTTTTGTAAATTCGTGCGAATGATGACATCTAATTATATCTCGTCAGACAGGATGTTGAGTAGTCGACATGTCGAACGAAATGTGAGCTCAATTATAAATTAGATCAACTAGTTTAATATAGATGAAAAGACAGCGGAAACGTATTATTTTTAAACGAATCATTTTTATATTTTACAGTTGATGAGAAAATTATACTTATATATATGTAACTGGAGAAAGTTATTAGGCATAAGTGCAGTGAAATTATAAGAAACGATGTTATTTGGTATTATCGCGATCAAAAGTGGTCGGTTCTTACAGATCGTATTATAATTTTGATGGCTTTCAAAAGTTGTGACTGGTTTTACAAGTTGAGATACTGATAATATTTGTTCAAAACATTTTTTCGAAAATTGAATAGATTCAGAATTCTCTTTTGATTATCATAGTATTCCTGCTGTTCAATTGGTAGTTTATTCAAATTTAATTCATAAAATTTGCAAGTCAAAATTGTTTACCGCAACTTATAATTGGCATACAGCCAAGTTAAAAAAGTATATTTAAACGAAAAATGTGGATTAAACCATAGATATTTTTTCGTTTTTTCGAACGGAGATTATGAAGCTTAAACCTGAATTGGCTAGACGCGTAAACGCCAATTTCAGCATCTAATAACATTTTTCAATAATTTTGCTCTGATAATGCTCTAACAAGTAATTTAATATTAACTATTTTTTCGAAAATTAAGAAACTTAAAAAAAGGTAACTCTATAAAGAAGGTTTTGAAACTACTATTTATATGACTTTGAGCAGGATTGAATAAAATGTGTACACACCGTTGTAATTGAGCTCGACTCAATCTAAATTTTATGTTATTTTTGACCCTATAAGTTAAATAGAATCAATTTTTGTTAAAAAGTGCAATTCATGTTTGAATGTTTTTACAATTAGAAAACTTTTTTAACTCTATCATCACTCGAAAGTAAAAGAGAAAGAAACTAATGAGAACCCACCCGTAACGGAAAATTTGTAGAAATATAACTTTGGGTGGCTTGATCACATATAATAATGAGATAAGCTATCAATGGGAAATTGCAAACAAAATTTCAAAATTCATATATAGTATTAAACAATTATTTTATTCTCTATATATAACTTTGGTTATTAAACCAATTAGCGTCTTCAAAAAAGATGATTGGAATTAACATTATCTTTATCCTCCCTTTCAATTTAAGAATAAAAGTATCCACTTTTAATTTTTTAAGTATCAACAATTTATTCCACTTTTAATTATTATAAGACCATTTTTATCTTTGGGTACTCCACAGAGTCATTTCACAGAAGTTCTAAAAGACACTAAAACTAAATTTTAGCTATTAAATTCAAATTTCTTAGAATACTATACCTAAAATAGATTTCAAATCTTAATTAAAAAATTATAAGTTCAGATTATTCTATATAGAAAATTGGAATTGTCTATGTATTAATATTCATAGATAATCACGTCTTATAAGCTCAGAAATCTTTCAGAAAAAATCATTCTGAAATCTTATGACGATACAAAATTAGTGTAAAAAAAAAGACTAAATTGCCTGAAGTGCTTTTATATGGAAGGAAATTTGGAAACCTTAATTGAAGACGATATAAAATTGGCTTCAGCTTAAGAAATAGACCAACTTGTCCGAGATGATTTTATAGGAAAGAAAATAGAAAATTTGGCAGTATGTCATATGAGTGGAAGAACTTTCATCTTCAAAGTAGGTACTATAAATTTTTATTTTTTCAAGTGAAGAAAAACTGAGATTCAATAGAAGACTTCCGGTGAGAATACACGTGGATCTTTTATATCTCAGAGTCACAAACTAACTGTGAAATAGACACTTGGCCAGTAAAACATCTTATTCTGTGATTTTATGTAATGTGAGATATTATAAATGTTTGATTTATGATTAATTTTATTTAATAAATTATATATTATATATTAAATACTCATATTATGATTGTGTGAATGTTAAAACAATAAAAGAATTAATTTTAGAACAATAATGTTTCGCACAATGATAATGGCGTACAGTAAACGTTTGATATAACGTTCAAATGTCATTGTTTTCCTATTTTATTATTGCAGTAGTTCAATAGAGAAGATTCACATTGGTTAAAATATTTGAAAATACTAAGACGCATATATTTTTCTTTATGAATTAGTTTATTATACAGGATATATGGAAGTAGCGTAGAATTATGATCTATTAGTTGCCAAGAATTTTGGGTATTCCCGCGAATTTTGCGTTTTTGAAGTGAAACAACTTTTTAACCGTTTACTTGTTAACGAAAAATCAGCACTGTAGCTCTTTTCGTTCAGAAGATATTTCCGGGTCAAATCTGCTCTGATAAAGTCCAGATGTGTCCCTTAAACTCGGCCTTGCGCACTACCGTCCTCTAGATTCAGTCAATAAATTGTCCATTATCACCACTAATGGTACCAATGAGGTACGCTACTTTCGACACTATCGAACGTCATTTTTCGGTTTTACCCAAATGACGGCAGATAAACAGAAACACTAAAGATTTTGTTTTGTTTCAAAAATTTATATTAAAATTGGAAATTAATTTTGTTGATCTTGGAGTACGCAATAACATAATTCAGCAAGTTGAATAAAAAATAACCTACCTCAAAATAATGTCTTTTTCATTGAAATTTACCTTGCGAGTGTATTTCCCCATTGTACCGATGATATGACAATCAATATAACAATTTTATATACGACTTTCACTATATTGTCAGAAAAATATCCTTGGTAGAAGATATATAGTAATATTTATTACATATAACATGTAAACGGCAATAGCATTTCAAAGAAAAAAAAAAATCATAATGCAATAATATTCGTTCGTTTATAACTAGTTATGCTTTCGTTAAATAATAGAACAAAAGTTATAATAAATAACCACGAACAGTAATTATCATCTATAACCAATTAAATAGCAGAAATACCTACCAACACGTCAATAATTGAAGACGGTATATAATAGGTTTATTACTGCCTATAATTCCGAACCGTTCGGAACTCCACATGCACATTGACATATTCTTATATCTATATTTAATTAATAATGGAAATTAGTCGTTTAACTTTACTATTTTATGTAGATTTATTAAACAAACGAGTGTGTAGGTTTTGTGGCAGTTGATATCAGATGTTTTTCCACATACATTTAAGGAAGTTTGGGAGATACAGTCGGAAATAAGAGTACTGATAATTAGAAATTCGTGAATATCTACGTTTTTTAGCATAATAAATAGTGACAATACAGATAGAAATATATAATATATATATATATATATATATATATATATATATATATATATATATATATATATATATATATATATAAAATTTAAAACAAAAAAGGAATTTTACCTATTTAATATTGAATTAAAACAAATAATATGAAATAATTTTGCCAGTGAATGTACCTTTAACTTAAATCAACAAACACACACATATATCCTTTTTCTTTCTATTTTCTCAGAAAAATTTTGCATAATAAATATCAAACGAAAAAGCCATGCCGATATTAGTGCTATCAATTTATTATTAGAACATTACATTTGTAAATATCTTTGTAAATATTAGAGCTACAGAAAATATGGCCTCAGACGATCAATTTTCTTATGAAAGAAAATTCGCTCAACATGATTATAAACAAAAATAATTATATACAAAAACTAATAATTCTGGAAATTCTCATGAAAAACAAAACTCATGGTTTTGGTAATCATTGTCGTTTTAACATTAACGTTTTGACGTAACTCCACTTCTCTCACTTAATACATTACCGCGTTCTTCCCGTCCTCAGTGATCAAATTGGACAAATCAAGGAATATAAATAAAAGAACAACAATTATTTACAGACTGCATATTAGTATAGCTAAAAATCTATACACCGAACATAATTGAGACTTTGAAATGTTTGTAAAACCACCGAATAAGCTGGCGAAGAGGCAGAGAAGTCATTATTTACTCGCGGTCATAAGCTTGTGATCTATGACAATATGGTTATTATGATTTTTGGTGTGGACTGCACGGTCACCGACATATTGGCAGATGACCTTTTTTTAAGATGACGACTATTCTCGATCAGAATTTTTCATGATTTTGTGATTTTATACTAGTTACGTCATAATAAGCCTGTTAAAAAAAAACTAAATATCTCCTGTAATTTAGTGCAATGCGAACAATAGTATCGGGCTTCGATGTACGATCTAGCCTACAAACATACTCATAATATTATAAAGTATAGACTATTATATTGTGTCGATTGATTTATAAAATACAGTTACGGTTTCACCATTCATATATGCGTATGTGGAAGTACAATCCCCTACAGAAATTTATATAGAACTCAGTATATATAGATTATTTAAACAATAAACTCTATGTTCCATTTTAAATTGTTATTATTATGACTGACTGCAGTTAATTATATTCAGAAACGTTCAGAATTAGTGACTGGAGAATAACTAATAGCATCTTCATATATACCACACATTCATTCAAGAAGGTATCATATTTAATTATAACTATTATCATAAAATATTTTATTGTTAGTTCATGATGGTTGATTATAAAACAAATAATGATTTAAAAGCAATTATTTATAAAAATAGTTTAAATAAAAAAAGCAGATTAAATTTATTTAACATCACATTACTTCTATTGTGAAATATTTTAAATTATTTTGTTAACTAGATTTTGCTAGTGGCTGGTATCGATCGCGTGGCGTAGCGTAAAACATTATCTCTACCTACAGTAAAATTAATATACATCGATGACAGGTATCATTTAATTTAAAGTATATATCAAGGTGCACGTATCAAACGAATGCAATAAAACTGTCTTTGGTAAATTTATACAACAGTGTCAATTTGAACGTTAAAATACAAATGATTTTATTGTTTACATGTAAATTGTTGCTTACATTTATATGTCATGGAAACCATTCCACAATATATAACCTTGAAACAAATCTTTGAAAAAATGCCAACTATCTATAGCTCAGTTTGATAGGTAAGCTTGACGTCTACCGCTCTGTGCCTGTACGCGTTCTCCGCTGACACCACTTTTAATCTGATCGGAATGAAATTTTTTATGTGAAGTGTTTTTGTCAATGAGCAAAATTGGCCAAAAGAAAAGGTGACATGGAGACCATGGAGACATTAGTAAATTAGTAATATCAATTATTGAAGCTGAACAAGATGCAACAATGGGACTCCATAACGGGTCCATTATGTGCAGATTGTGTGGCGAGGAAAAAGAAACATCCAGTCACATTATCTTTGACTGCGAATTTCTAGGTTACAGCAGATACAGGATATTTAGTTCATCTCACCCCGAATAAATGAACCTTCACGAAGACCTTATAAGCAAGCTCCTGACTATTGCCAGCATATGGAAGAAGCGAATCTCATCGGACTGAAGTAGAACGGGGAGCACAATGGACTATAAGGTCGAAGTGTAATAGTTTTAGACCCCAATATAAATCAATCAATCAGTATTAATTATTATTAAGTATTACAACATTAAAATTGCAAATATTTCTGTAAGCATTGGAGTCACAGAAAATATGGTCCGGTGATAAATTGAGGTTAAATTTATTTTCTACGAATTTACCAATAAATTTGTCTATTTAACTAATATTAGTTAAATAGACAAATCCTATTATTTTTCCCCTTGATCGATCTTGGCCATTAATCCTCTTAGCGTTTCAAACACCAAAAACACATAAAATTTTCTCCGATTGAAGTACAATTGTGGCCTCCAGAGTGCGTAAAGCCACGTATACGTATAAATAAATTTTAGTTATGGCCATTTAGACATCTATTAGATAGGTTCGATGAAAATTTGTCCGAAATTCGTTTATCGATAAAAAACTATTATTCTTCGAAAATTTGCAAAAATCCATTTTATTAAATTGCAAATATTTATCAACGGAAGTATATATATATATATGACTGTAATATTATTATAATTATATTTATTATGTTTTGTTATGTATAAGTATACCAATGGAGACACACCGCCACGCCGTGATGCGCTGAGTGGGGTGCAAATATACGACGCACGGTGTGGTCAAAACAACACCCAACAATATATTATATTTGTGTGGCTACAAAAATTAAAATATTAAATACACACTACACAAAATAAAAAGTTATAATAATAATATAATACTCGTACATTTTAAATGCAAGCAACAAGCAAGGTATTATTGCCAACACTAGACAAAATGAAACAATATAAAAATATTCAATCGAGTTGATAATCGTCGTAAATAAAATAAATATACGAACGAACATACTTATAATAATAATAATAATAATAATAACGGCGACAACAGACAGTCGTAAATAATAATATTAAGATTATTTAAATATGTAGATTGTTTGTATTTTTATAGGGATGGCCATAATAAAATAATAACTACAGTCGTCCGTCGATACAAGGAGAATTCTTTGGCGGTTATACCTTTATAGCGATGTATGATTATAATCCCCTTATTGTATTCGATTTTAAAGGTTTTCTTATATTTTAAAACCGAGTAGCTTATTTTGTGCTTAGGGTTCCGTATAACGAATAATGTACGTTTTTACATACAAGATTTTTTAACTGATTAATTACAGCATCATAGTATCAAAAAAAGAGGCGGTTAATTGACTAAACTGGCGTATGGACGAAGTAACCGGCTATGCTTGAGAAGGTTTTCTGCAGTTTCCTTCACGATCTCCAGATGAATATCGGCATAGTTTCTACCATAGTCGGGTGCAGCCACATATCTTACCGATTCCTAGTCTATACACAAAAAATTCCTTCCTTCTACTCACATCCTCACATTCTTAGGCTCACAATGGACCTTATGGACGAAGCGCAGCCCGTTCAGGGCAGCCTCTACAATCTGTCTATCTATCTAAATTAATACCAGCATTGTCTTGAAATTTTCACCAAATTAGTAACAAGTAACATATCCTGCGACAATAAGAGTAATTTTAATCAGAGTAAAATTAACAGGAATAAATGTGAATGAAGGAAATTTTAACAAGAGTAATTTCAATATAATTTATAATTTATTATATTTTAAATCCAGTATATTTTAATTTAGTTATTTTTCTATTTATTTTTATTTTTGTCTATTGATCTCGACTTTATATCTATTTCTAATTGTCAAAGAGTAAAGTACGACTAGCTAATTTATACTGATGATGACTACATTATAGTCGAAATACGTATTTATAATACAAAAACTGATCTAGGTAAAGGGGGCGAATTTGAAATTTTATTTGTATAATCAGGAGAACCTTAACTGTGCGTTTATACTATTGTGAAGAATATATTTTATTACTTGGTCCATATTCCAAGTCTTTGGGATCTCAGAGATTTGACTAGTGGTGCCGCAAAAGATGAGGGAAACGAGACGAGGGACGAGATGAGAATAAGTAGGCTAGAGACGATACGAAAATTAGAATTCTGATTTTCGATAAATATTTGAGAGACATACAGAAATTTGATCATTTTATGAACACTTATACAATTTAATTTTTTACTGCGGTCAATATTTACAAAGTCGGGAGTAAACTTATAATATCCTTGTAAATACAGGGTGAATCGAACCAGGTGCATAATAGCACAAGCCTCCATTTCTTTCTATGATACTCCCATTCCTCAATAACATCCAATAGAAATCGATAAATTTATTTTATCCCCGAAACAAACGAAGATCACTTGTGATTGGTTCAAAGATATGATAAACACCAAAGCACTCAAAGTGGAGTGTATTGGGGAATGGGAGCATTATAGAAAGAAATGGAGGCGTGTTGTATTAAGCACCTGGTTCGATTCACCCTATATTGTTCAACCCTATGAGTGAAAGAATAAAATAAATAATAAATATTTTAAAAAGATAGACCTAAGCAAACATTAAAAATTATTTATTATCAATTTTATAGTTTATTGATGAAAATTTTTTTTGCTATTCAAATAAATAATCATATCTTTTCTATAGTCTACATACATACATATATACATTCATAATATTCATATAAATGTTGTTGATACATTCATTTGGTTTTGTGTTATCAGAATAGTTTTATCTTTTACAAAATGTATAACTACAATATTTTTATATATTTTTAAATTCATAATACATATAAATAATTTAATAATATATATACCTGTTGTACGGCGGTATGGCATATGTCATAATTTATTATTATCAATAGTTCGTAGTAATAATATCTATCTACTATTAACTATATATACATGTACGTGTATATACGAACGATGTATTTGTAATAATATTGAAATGTATGTAAATATTTTTTTATCGATCGTTGTTCAATAAAACTATTATTAAAAATTTCATGTTTTTAACATTATATGTTACTACCATAATTTAATTGGCAATTCAATATAATAACTAGATGTGTAAATAATATCTCTTTTTAGAGATTCTACAGTAAACTTTTGAAGTTTACTGCAGAATATATATATATATATATATATTCTGCAGTAATCCTATATCCTATATATATATAGGATGAGTCAAAAGTCATGAAGTTTTTTGAAAGGGTGGATAGGGGATGAAATTCTAAGATGAAAAATGGGTCAGGTGCAAAAATGACCAAGGACTTTTCATCTTATAATTTCATCCCCTATCCACCCTATGAAAAAACTCCATGACTTTTGACCCCCCTGTATATATACAGAGAATAAAAGTATTTGGTAACAAATTATTCTTTCAGAAATGTAAAAATTTAGTAATTATATAAGTTTAGAAATTTAGCTATCATTGTTGGTGGATTCAAGTTTCGTTGGTGGATTTTAAAGGTGTGTAAATTTTCACAGTGTGCTGATTTTTAATTTTATCTTCAATAAGATAAATTTGCGTTGTCGATGGCTGAGATCGCCATTCCATTGTTTATCTAGACATTTTATTACATTACTAAATTACTAAATTTGGTGGTAGCAAATAAATAAATTGAATGTGTATAGTTTTTTGAATAATCATTTATCTTTAATATTTAACATAACATTTTTTGTTAATCAAATAAATTTGTATTGAAATATGCAAAACGATATATACCACACATACATGTGTATAATTTCAAAATTATCTATTTTGTCTTAGATTGAAGATGATCAGATTATATTTCAAAATGCATTAACTTCAATTTCGTTAAAATTCTTTGAATACGTGTGTGAAGAATCATAAATTCGAGTATATAAATATTGTATATTTTGTATTGAATGGTCGTTTATACTTGACGAAATTTCATTATAATTATTAAATAAAACAAATATTTGAAATTTTCTTAATTTAATTAACTAGTTTCGGGACACGGTCCCTTCTTCAGAAATAAAAAATGAAAATTGTCATTTTTTATTTCTAATTTTCTGATTTCCGATTTTACGAAAATTTCAAATATTGTTAAATTTTTTTCAAATTTTATTAGTTTGGCTTATATATTTGTAAATAGCAATGTGTTTAAACTACAGCTGATTGATTTCCACAATTGAATTCCACCCACTTCTTATTGTTGTATATATTCGAAATCTGATGATTTGGTAAATCCTATCTGGTAGTTACTTCATCACATATTTGTCTTTAATTACACTTCATGCAAATTGTTTTAAACGTATACTTGCCCGACTTTTAAATCTCTTAAAATTTCAGTCACCTACCCATTTCTGTATAAAACTTTTTGTTCGTCTCGATAAATAATTAAGTAATTATTGATAGATTTACTAAAAGTATGCGAAAAGTAAATGAACTCGTATTTTAGTATATTTCATTCCTTTGTAGACTTTCGCCAAAAATTTCGAACAAAAATTTTACGCTTACTGCGCCATCTATCACGAATCAAAAGAAATGTTTCTAATTAAACTTCGGGATTTTTGTATGGAGAATATGAATCTGCAATAAAAAATTGAAATTTCCATTTGAGATTTCAAAACTGTCCCTCGCCCCTGGGGTGTGGAGGTAGAGGGCTGAAAAAAAGCGAATTTTTCATTCAAAGTGTTATTATCGAGTTATTCGTTTCCATAATTTTTGGAAACCCTACATTTATATATACATGTTTGTACGGGCTCTGCATGTCGCAACTTTAGCCTAACGAAATGAAATTTGGTATGCGACGTGCTTTTTTATTATTTGAAAGGACGGCCAAGTTCATTTATGGGCAAAATTGATCTAAGATATAGGGAGGCTGAGAGGAAAGGATAAACAAAAAATATTAAAGCCCTTTGAATATTGTAAAATAAAAAAAAGGGTCATGAATAAAGTAAATAAATTTTACTCCATTTTGGCTCCTGATCATATTTCCTCAAATATTTAGAGTTACAGAATATTTACAATGAGTGAGATATTTTAATGTTTCATTACTAAACTGATAACGCCATAGTAATTTGATGTAATATTTGTTATGAATCCATCTTCTGAGAAAACTTGCTAGTTTACGTAGCTCCTACGCGTGACGCATGTTTTTAACTTTGAATTTTGATGGTCCATATGTCGAGCACAGACCATAGAATCAAAAATCTCATAATAAATATTTTAATAATATTACGATATCTCTATATTTCGATATATCATAATATAGTTATATCTTAAAGTTTACAAACATTGACAAATGTTTAAACTTCGAAGTCCAATATTTTAAAAGTCTTCAGTCGAGAAAGGAGTATTACAGAACTCCAACCAAACATATTTTTTATAAGATACGTTTTGAAACACAATTGGCTAAGAACCGTACAAAAACTTTTAATATTTTAAATTGTGTGGCCAATTAATTTTATTTAAAACAAAATTGCATCAATAAAAAAATAAAAATAGATTTTTCATTTTACTTTAATTTAAATTCCAGTACCTTATCGAATTAAAATGATATTATAAATGGTACGTAGGCACAACAAGAACCATTTTAATTACCAAACAACAACAATAATCTTATAAATAAGGTGAAGAAGACTTTTTGACGACGTCTATATGTGTTGTGTTTTTTGTATATGTTTATGTTATGAGTACTAGAATATGGATGGTATTATATTGTGCATTATAATAAAAGCTTGTGGGAAAACAGGCTTTGCCCGCGGACGCGGTAACTATTCATATCATAATAATATAAAAAAATTTTTTTTTTACAATATATTTATAGTGTACATTGTATTGTAGAAAATAAGAATAACCATTATTTATGTATAAGTTCATCTTTATTTAAGAGAAACACATTCAAGATACATATAAAAGTTATTACAGAAACATTAGAGTTAATATTACAACCATACAGTATTAGTTTACTATATACAAACATACATACATATATACATACATACATACATACATACATACATACATACAAACATACAAACATACATATATACATACATACATCTATGGTAAAAGTATGATGATAGAAACACGAATACCGACATGGGGGGACGACAGCAACCACATTGACTGCTAGTGTTATAGTATAGTGTTTGGTTGGAAACATATATTCATACAGGATGGCATTATTACAGAATATTTCATATTTATTCTACATACCGTTTTTTCAATGATTTACTTTGGTTTAACATACCAGTCCAAGTGGCCGAGCGGTCTAAGTCGTTATGTCTGGGCAGTATGCGTACTTGGAAACTGGGAGGTTATGGGTTCGACATCGGCAATTTGTCAATTATTAAGAAAAAAAAAAGGGCGGTTAATTGACTAAACTGTCGGCGTATGGACAAGAACGAAGTAACCGGTTATACTTGAGAAGGTTTTCTGCAGTTTCCTTCACGAACTCTAGATGAATATCGGCATAGTTTCTATCATAGTCGGCTGCAGCCGCATATCCTACCAATTCCAAGTCTATACACAAAAATTTCTTCCACTCCACTCACAATCCTCACATCATCTTAGGCATCACAATGGTCCTTATGGTCGAAGCGTAGCCTGTCCAGGGCAGCCTCTACAATCTATCTATCTATCTTGGTTTGACATTAGCCCAGGGAACTAGTGCATAAAAATGAGCTTATCTCTTAAAAAATACTCGTGGAGATTTTCCAAAAGAATTATCTTCATTTTGGCACCATGAAAACATGGCAGAAAGTTCATAACATAATCGTACGTGCAAAAAAATTTATTGAAGCTCAAAGGTCTAGAAAATCAGTTTTTCTCAAATAATCGTATTAACTATTGATTTTACGTTAACTTGAAAAATCTTCTCCACGAGTATTTTTTCAGAGGTAAAAGTAATATTTGTCTGGGTCACATCGTACTTGAATGGATCAATTTTAATGATTGAAATATGATCCACTTTTAGTAATCGTGTCGATTTGAAAGTTTGCAGATGTATGACAATAAACTAATTTGGTACCGTCTAAATGAGCGTCATGGAAAACATCAACGCATTATTCACCAATAAAATTGATACGTTTACCAATTATTAAACACATAACATATTAAACACAATCTTTATTCACCCAATAAGAATATACTTTAATATATCGTGAAATTTAATAGTATATTGTGCAACAAGTGCGGTAAGTTGTCGATTGCCCACAAGAGCGATGCAGTCCACTCATTCACTCGAGTGGCCAATCGACAAACCCGGACGAGTTGCAGATACAATTTTTTTTTACTAATGCGAGATAAGTACTATTTTAGCGTAATAATTTACTCAGGTGCAGGATATTTCTTATTTTACTTGTCTTAGAACTCAAGTCCAAAATATTGTGCAGCCCTAGCACATAAAAGGATAAAATGTCGCGAAGCTTACCGTATAAGAAATGTACAAGGGAACAATCATTCCTAGATGTTCAATCATTTCCCTATGGTGGTGATGCTGGTCAGAATTATTATCATGATCATAAATTGGTACAAATTGGTTGGTACAAATTCAAATTTAAAATAGTAATCGAATGATAATTTTATGACCACAGATACATAAACCAGTAAGGTGTTTTCTTGTTCTTTTTAAATGTGACCTCACACCTTACTGGTTTGTTGCTCCGTGTCCATAAAATTATCATTAATTTACTATTTTAAATTTGAATTTGTACCAATCCATTTTATGATTATGACAATAAAAATTCTGGCCACATTTACCACATTTCTTCGGAGATAAATTATGGTTAGCTGATCCATACTGACGATGACTAATTTATGTTCGAAATGCATATTACCCACAATTGATATAGGCATTGAGGTAAATTTTGATTATTCAAAATTATTAAAAACCGTAGCAAACTACGCAACTAATTGGATTATATTTAAACAAACGTCAATACTTTTAAATTTGTTACGAAATTTGGTTTCACATCTGAATTGATCTGAAATGTAGTATACTGAAGGGTAGCTGTTTTTCTAAAAAAATACAGATACCAATAAGTTGTCTATACTTCTTTATAAATTTCGCGAACTAGTTGCGCCCCTGCCTAATATGATGTCTTGTGAGTTCAATTCTTTATGCTTGTAATAATTCAATGCGGGAAGTACTTCAAATCATATTTATCTGATTGCACGTCCCCCTTCAAATTTGTTTAAGAGGACGTGAAACAATAAATGAATGAATTCAAATTCATTCAAGTAAACACTAGCTGCTATTGTACGTTCACGTGATAAAAGCTATTATTCAATACCTGTTTGAGTAACAATTAAACTTGGTCTTTCAATTAATATCAACACCATAAGCTTTGTATAAAAATTCAGTCAACTAACAATCTTCAATTCATATTTCAAAGGTGTTTGACTGTATCAGGATTAAATCTGGGTAAATATACCGTTTCCTGATGCAAAAATTATGTTTTAATGGGATTCATAAGTACAGAAATCAATTTTGCCACATTATTTTATCAATATACGCTGTACGTGTAATATCAGACAGATATAAAATAAAAAAATCGATTTTGATTCGAAATCGAAGTTCGAAAGAGGATGACACATGAATATTGTAGCTTATATCATATTACACGCATGCATATTTTTAAGCTCGTTTTATCATAAAATATTCTATATACATAAATATAATTTTGTAATCGAGGATAATTACGGATTATTACATAACAATTTACATGTCTCAAACAAATGGAAACTCTGACTCCGTATTTTACCCCCTCCATAGTTGCTTTTCTAAAGCAGCTTAAAACACATGTTACATTGTTAATAGCTAAACTAAAAGACGGGACCCCAATACAAACTTTCATCTCCTTATGAGAAGATTTTTGAAAAATCCGTTCGTAGTGCACCCTTAAGGAATATCCCTAAGAAACATATCCCCTAAGGAACATATCTTCTAAATTTCATGTTTCTAACAGTTTTGGCTGGGCGATTATGAGTCAGTCAGTCAGTGAGTGGTATTTCGGTTATATATATATACACGATATAATCAGGCAGGGTACTGCCACGTAAATTATTTAAATCGAGCTTTAAAGATATTTGTATGGTACGACACTCTGTAAGAGTGTATAATAAACACAATACATAGATACATACAACGATCGCTCTGCCGCATTACCCGAAACATTCTATTCAGACACTCATATTCAGAAACGAAACCCCCCACAGACAATGTTAGCCACATTTGTTTGTTGACTTCAAAATTCAGGTTTTTGAGAGGTATTTCCAATGTGTTATGAAATTGTTTATGTCTTCATTATTTTTAATATGACCACTATATATTTTTGTTATTATTATTATTATTATTATTTTACTTTAATTTATGTTGTGTTCAAGTTGATTTTTTTTTTGTATATACTTTATATATTTTGTTTGTAAAAGAAAACAAAAATTGTGCTAAAAGTTTTGAACAATAATAAAATATACATTTTGACACATTATTATAGAGAATTATATTTTTATAAAAGTACACTTTCATTTGTTATGTTAAATAAACGAATTATTATTTATGATCTTGTTTTAATGATCTAATTACAATACAGACACTACATATTTACATTATATATATATATATATATATATATATATATATATATATATATACAGGGTGAATCGAATTAACATAATAATAGTATACCCCTCTCTTTTCTTTATGATCCTCCCATTTTTTAATAACATCCTATAGAAATCGATAAGATGATAATTTCTTTAAAACAAACGAAGACTATTCGTGATTGGTTTAAAGATATGATAAACACTAAAGCACTCAAAATAGAGTGTACGGGTGATAATTATATAAGCGTTATTAAGTGTTTATATTATTAAAATAAACAAAAAATAATTATTTTGTTAATGAAACACATTGATTTTTTATGACAAATGGAAAGTGATAATTACGGTATGAGATTTTCACCAAGAAAAATGTTAGAAACAAGACAGGACATATTGTAGTGTGTATGGGTGCTTAAGTAGAGCAAATAACTACTTCAATTTTTGATTCCATAAATTTCCTGTATCTGTCAACGTCTTATAAATAAAATAAATATTTATGGCGAAATTGAAACAACAGATATCGTGCAAACATTATGATGAATATTTAAAAAATAAACTAACTGAGTTAATTTCTTAAATACCCAATATATTCTGAATTTATGTAAAAAAGTTTATTACAAAATATGTTTATTTTTCAAAAAGGAACATTTTTTGACTTTACAGGTTTGATCTATATCTTACGGTTTCAAAGAAGAACAGTTTTGCCCATTTTGCCCCAACATAGTCCCATTTTGCCCATTCACAAACTTGACCTTACTTTTTACCTTTTGAACACACACACAAAATTTCCGCTCGTTATCTATTTTTGTTTTAGAGGTATCGTTTTCACAGACGGACGGACATGTTTTATGAATACCTATTCCAAATATTTATGTCTGCGACCAATATTTTCCAGCGTTACAAAGTCGAGACTAAACTTAATATACCCTTGTATATTTACATATACCGGGTATAAAAATATTAAAGATGAAATAAGAGACTTCATGAAGCGAATAGAACAGATACCCAAGAGAATTTAATGCTTAATTAAAACACAAACCTCTTCCAATATACAATGTTTATGAACACCTAAAAACTGTACAATCAAATATTAAAATACCGATTATAAATATAAAGACTACGAATATGAATGAATGTTCCTTGGGCACATAAAGTCACTAAGTAAAATAAATAATATCCATAAAATATTTTTTGTAAACATTTCTTCTGCGATTTCGGCCCAATGTTCATCGAACAAACTTAGTAGATGTCAAAAATGCTTGTTAAAATCTTTTGTTGAGAAGAATTTCGTTTGTTTCAAGTTTACAAAATATGTAAAGATGGAGATATAAGCTTCTAAACATGGATTGACCAAAAAAATGGACTTTTTTAAAGTATCAAAAAAATCTACAACTGCCGGATTTAACAACCAAACGTTATCAGCCAAATCAACGACCTACACGTATAAGATTTTGTGTTGGTGATATTTGAACTATCATATAATACCTACAAAAATGCATATTTCAACTATGCCAACATTGTAACTTAATTTGATAATTGATTCCTCTAGGGAAATTCGCTTAAGCTCGTAGCTCCTACATAAGTTTATTAAGCTCTTACATTAAGTTTACTATTATAAAATTATTTTTGAATTTATTTTTATTTCAAGACTAAAAACTCAACTTGACTTCCCACCTCTTCCACTACTTCAAATGTAACGCTTCCACCAAATTTACCTTACAGTGAATATTATGGAATAGGGAATATGCATGAAAATTTTTTATCACTTGAATTGAAGCATGTTTACTTGACAAATATCAAGGTAAAATTACTTTTTAAATAACTTTAAAAATAAGCGAGATATGAATGATTGAAATTCCCGATTAGACAAAGAGGGTGATAGCCCTCTTGATATGTTATGTGACGTCATATTATACTTTCACCATTTAAAATACACATAAAACTCTAGTTTTAGTATTTTTGCAAGAAAGACACAGATAATAATCTTCAAAAGCTTATAGCTTCCTTGATATTTGTCGGATTTTAATTTCGTTTTTAAATATTATTACAGTATTAACAGTATTTTCATATTCTGAAAATAAATGTGAAAAAAAATTTTCATGCATATTCCCTATTATATCGTTATAGAGCGACATAAGATATACCGTATGTGTTCGAAAACATTGCTAATAGAGAATCAATGTTAAATATTATTTACTATAATAACTATACACAATGCTTAATAAAGAAATAAAAATAGTGGGGATACACTTTAGTTTGTGTGTTGTGTATACTTGCTAACCTGTACTCAGTACTGTATTAATATGGAATGAGAGTGGGTTAAATATGGTCTTTGTTGCCTTCTTAACCTTAGCATTACTTCTAACAATTGAAAATTATTTTTTGAATATCCCTTATTATTTGTATGTGGAATGTTTGAAAATAAATGAGAGTATTATATTAACAACGGTATAACATAAAACAACAATCCACACAAATTACAAGAAAAATTAAACCCAAAAAAGAAAATAAAATAGAATTCCGACAGAAAAAAAAGTTAAACCAACGGTTCGAATATTCCTCTATTATTTGCTAAACAATATCCGAATCGATTGTAGAAATCTACCCGGGTATTTTTTAGCACTTAAGGAGAAATATTCGCACAATTGTCAACAATTCTTTGCCTTAATTGTTGCAAATTTTCAGGCCTATTCCGCGAATAGATATGTGTTTTGAACGTTCCAAAACCACTCATAAGACATTCCTGGAAAATTTGTTCCAGGAACAGCCTTACTGTAATGGCATTGTATGTAGAGCAACCATCTTGTTGGAACCATACAGATTCCAGGTCTAAATTAGGAAGAGCTCTAATAGTTGGCAAAATATTATTTCGTAACAAACTCAAATATTATTGAGAATCTAATGATCTGTCAATGAAGAATGGTCCAATAATATAGTCACCCAATATTCCAGTCCAGAGATTCAGTTTTAGTATGTATGTGTATGTATAGTTTTATAGTAAATATTTTATTTATTTATTTAACATTGATTCCTATTAGAAATGCTTTTAAAAACGGTCTGTATAAGACATGAGGTCAAGTAACTTCTACATGTGGGCAAAAATTCAAACTTCTAACTCAATTGGAGCTAGGCGAAATATTGATTGCAATATTTGACCTCAACTAATCATATATGCGAGTTAAATAAATGCTTGTAATAAAGATTCTATTTATGGCGGTAGATGCTTGAAAACAGCGATTTAGTTGGTAGAGTGTGTAGTATATATGTCATAAATGGTTCATAGTGACGAAAAAAAATTAATGACTTGTGACATAACCATTTAAATTTCCATAAATTTGTGTAACAAACCCAAACTTCATTAATAATCTGCGAATAAAAAAATCTGTGATACATATTGGGCAGCAGTTGAAGAAAGCAATACTATTTGAAAGTTCCTGATTTAACTGCGGAGTCGTTAAAAGAATGAAGGAGCCTTGTATTAGTGACAAAACTATTTCTAATTTGAGTTAATATAATATTATAATTGAAAGCTAGTATCTTTTTCTCATTCGTTATAAAAAAATAAAATTAAATAACACTTTCCAGTATTAATTAAAATAAACATGTTATTCAATTGACGCAATATAAAAATAATAATAACTTTATAAAATACATAAAATCAATATAAAATTTTAACAACAAAAAAGAAAGACTATTTAAAAATAATAAAATTTTCTTAATTTAGAGATTGGTAAAATAACGTTCTTAACTAAAAACACAATAAAAAAACAATTAAAAACCACCTAATTATGCAAACAAAATCAATTTATTAACATAATTAAGATAAAATTTCAATCAATTTATACGAAAAATTTCAATACACAACTAATTAAAATACAAAATAAAATTTTTTTTTAAACAAAAATGATTTCAAACTAATAACCTCCATTAATAAAATCAAGTGATGTGTTTATTAGTTTTTTGTAATTCATTTAAATTACATTTTTTTAATGATAACAGGATACATTAAAAAAGGTTTTTAATTTTTATATTTGGAAGAAATCTTACTTTTAATTTGAATACCAACATCTTTACATAACCAACTATATGGTGCCGATTTAAAGCCTATAAGTCTGTAGTATGCATTATTTGCTATTTTAATAAAAGTAAACTTAAACAAGTGAAAATCACAACTAACTGAATAGCTTAAATACCCGGTATGTACTGAATGAATGAAAAAACTTTCAATAAAACTTGTTTATTTTAGATAGATAGAGAGATTGTAGAGGCTGCCCTCGGCGGGCTACACTTCGACCATAAGGTCCATTGTGATGCCTAAGGATGTGAGGATGTGAGTGGAGTGGAAGGAATTTTTGTATATAGACTAGGAATTGATAGGATATGCGGCTGCAGCCGACTATGATAGGAACTATGCCGCTATTTATCTAGAGTTCGTGAAGGAAACTGCAGAAAACCTTATCAAGCATAGCCGGTTACTTCGTTCTTGTCCATACGCCGACATATTAGTGAATTAACCGCCCCTTTTTTGCTTCATAATTGACAAACTGCCGATGTCGGGATTCGAACCCATAGCCTCCCAGTTTCCAAGTAGGCATACTACTTTTCAAAACTAAACAGTTTTGCTCATTTTGCCCAAACGTGGTTCGATTTTGCCTATTCACGAACTAGCCCTTACTTTTTAGCTCTAAAACACATATACGCAATTTCAACTCGCTCTCTCTTTTAATTTTTACAGATTGGCGGACCGACGGACAACTTTGCAGACTAATTACGTCATTTTATCACCTATACGAAAATTTATTTTCTGCTATCCTTATTTTCAATCGTTACAAAGTCAGGACTAAACTTAATGTACCCTGGTAAATATTATATATCGGGCATAAAAATTAGGAAGATGTAAGTTTCTATTAAAAAAACATTTTTAAGAACAAGCTTTTTATAGTAAAACTAATTTTCTACAATTTTACTTCTTATGTGTTTTTCGATTTTTTTAATATTAAGAGAGATAGACCAAATTTTGTGTTTACCCCTCCCTCTAAACCGCCCTTTTCCATTGTCGATTCGTGTCATGCTTACCATAAAAATGCATTGTCATCGGAACTGAACCAACAAGTAAAAATACAACTCCGTAGGATAAGAGGAAGTGGTTCAAATTCAGCTTGCAAGATTTGACCCGAACATATATACATGCATACATACATTGTAAATTAAATAAAAGCTTGTAAAAAATAGGTTGAAGTATAAATATTATGGCCAAAGTACATTATTATATTTGAGTTTGATATTAAGGACATTCATATGTGAAATCAGATACTAGATAGAAATTGTCATCCATGATATTTGACTTAGAAGTTTTTTCAAAATCATCTTCTTATCGATCATGTGAAAAATTATAGATTAATGATTTTTCTAAATATCTAGGTATTTGTAATTTTATTTCAAAAACCAAGAGTTCTCATTAATTATCATTTGATAATCTAATATCCAATTCAGCCGTTGACGGAGAGATATATCAGTTTACTCAGTTATATGGTCTTTACAATTACAACTTTCGATATTTGTATATATATTATGGAAGTATACAAAAAAGTTTTGGTTGCAAGTTCAAAAAATGATTACTTAATTTAGGGGTTAACAACCGAGAGAAATTGTCATTTACGCATACTGTGTATATTTCCAAGACTCATAGCATGGATTTAGCATTTGATACCAATTACATCAATTACAGATGTATATTTTGTGCTCCTTTAATTTGCAATAGACCTTGACCACAGACCTCATACTGTGTGCAACGTTTTTCCAAAAGTATAGAAAACCAAAATATCGATTCGTACTGTTTGCGTACTTTTAATTTGAGATGAAGTTTCGATATTTTGCAGGCACAAAAATAAATAAATAATAATAAATTATAATAGGTTTTTATCTCCGCTCTGAGACTCTATGTTCTATAACAGAGGCCACCCACATAATTAATTTTTAAGCCATTTTACGATACATTAATGGTGTGAGTATAGAACAAGAAATTTGTATGCAGACTAGGAATTTGTAGGGTATGCGGCTGCACCGACAGGAACTATGCCGATATTCATCTGGAATTCATGAAGATACAGCAGAAAACCTTCGCAAGCATAGGTTACTTCATTCTTGAACATACGCCGACAGACTAATCAATTAATCGCCCCATTAATCCTCAAGTTTCAAGCAAGCAGAGCGTCACAATACTAAAATAATATTAATAAAAAAATTTTATAGGTTCAACATAAATTGAGTGAGTGATATTGTGATTTTATTAAGATAAACACGGTTTTAAATAATAGTATTTAATTTGGTATATATTTTATTACTTCAGGATGTTCAAGCATACCACCACTTTTCGACAGATTTTGCACATTTTTTGTTCACAGGCTAAACGTTTTCTAATAAATCCCGAAGTTTCAGAATTTTTGACCGTTTAGAACACGAGATAATTAATTAAAGTTATCATTCTCTCTCACTCTCTCTTTAGAAGTATGTGAAACTTGTTGCCCGCTCAACAATTAACTGTTGTATTAGAAAAAATACTCGACAGAATTAAAAAAAAAACTAGGAGAGTAAAGCTAATTATTTATTATATGAATTGAAAAAATTTCGTGTGTTACCGGTTTGTTTTCGAAATAAAAAGTTTAAAATTATTCCTTTTCTTCAACGTAACATTATTTTGTATATGTAAATAGTGTTTCTGTTTATGTGTTATATATGTGTATTTATGTTTTGGTGATATAATAAAATAAAACCGGTGTATTGTACTGATTGCATAATTCAGTGCTGGAACGTTCTTAATTTGATGCCTTTCTCTGTAGGATATTACTACTTCACATAGCCTGACATAAAATGTAGTCTTTCAACACCAAGATCAGATAAAAAAAGGGAAATCATACGTTATTAGGAATATAATTCGATTTAAATTAATTGAAAATTTTTCAAAAATAAAAAGAATATGGATTATTTTCAAAATACTTTATTTATAGAAAAATATTAAGAGAACACAAAATAGATCGATGGTCATTTGTAATATATTTGTTATATATTATGGAAGTAGACATAAAAAAATCAATCGATACAAACATAATAAAAATCGACATCAATAATAATACCTGATTTAAATTTGCATCTTTGATAAAATTCGATATTAAAATAATTTGAATAACTTTCAATACCAATTATATATATATTATAAAGTTCTCTTTCTGCGTGTATCAATGTAAAATAATCAACAAATAAACAACATTTATATACAAAACGTACCTACATCTTACATATAGATAGATAGATATGGTGGATGGCATCAGAGCGCACACAACAGCATCAATACACCAAAATAAATATGAAAAAAAAGTACGCTATATTTATTTCTCTTTGTATAAAATAATCACTCACCTCTATATATGAACTGCAGATCTCTTTGCTGTAGATAGATAGATACATAGATAGATTTTAGAGGCTGTCCTGAACGGGACACACTTCGACCATAAGGTCCATTGTGATGCCTAAGGATGTAAGGATGTGAGAGGAGGATAAGAAATTTTGTGTGTAGACTAGCAATTAAAACTATACCGATACTCATCTAGAGTTCGTGAAGGAAACTGCAGAAAACCTTCACAAATATAGCCGGTTACTTCGTTCATACACCAACAGTTTAGTAAAATAACCGTCCCTATTTTTTTAAAATAATTGACAAACTGCCGATGTCGGGATTCGAAACCATCACCTTCCAGTTCGAAGTACACACAGCGCCTTTACTTGGCTACTTGGCTAGATATGGTGGATGGCATCAGCGCACACAACAGCATCAATACACCAAAATAAATATTTAAAAAAAGTACGCTTTATTTATTTCTCTTTGTATAAAATACTCACCTCTATATATAAACTGCGGATCCCTTTGATGTAACATACGTTTACAAGATCACTTTTCCCGTTTTTGGTTTTTTTTATCTGAATATTTTTCGTAAATTTTATACGGTAAGACATTACAATAAATATCACGTCACTGAAACACCGTAAATTGCTGTAGGTATCTTTAGATACAAGATTTTCATTAACTTATTTTCCATTCTGTTATCTTTCACTTGTACTGTGTATAAGTATATGTAAACACAAGGTATATTAAGTTTAGTCCCGACTTTGTAACGCTTAAAAATATTGATCGTAAGCATGCATTTTTCGCATATGTTCGCATAAAATGGCCTAATTCGGCTATTTCGGCATGTTCGTCCGTCTGTCTGTCTGTCCGTGAACACGATAACTCAAAAACAAAAAGAGATAACGATAAACGATAAGAGCTGAAAATGTGTGCTTTGTATGTGTGTTCTATAGCATAAAAATGAGATCAAGTTCGTTAATTGGCAAAATCGGACCATGTTTGGGAAAATGGGCCAAACCGTCTATCTTTGAAACCGTAAGAGATATGACAAAAGTTTAATTACAAAAAATCTTCTTCTCTTCAAAATAACTTTTGTTTAAAAATTTTTTCCATAAACTGCGCCATCTCGTATTTTTATTTTATTTCATGGTTCTGTCAAAACTCATAAACATACATGTAAAAAGTCAACTTCAATTTTAACTTTAAAGAAATAATTACATACAATGCCATTGATAAAATTGATGAGCAGCTTCCAAGGAGTATAGTTAGATATTTTTAGAAAAAAAATTTCTAAAGGTACAAAATTATGTACTAGTTTTCATGTTTCTAATGTCTATTAATGTCTATGAAAAGACTGATGTCAATGATTCTCGGCGAATTAAGAGAAACACCTTTGCCACAAAAACATTTGGTACAAAGTTATTGTTGTAATTAACAATGTTATTAAATTATAACAACAGTTTTATGTGAATATTTCAAATTAATTGTGACATTATGATTGTAGAATGTGTATACGCTAGTAGTCTGTATACTGTACCAAAAATTCGCCGAGAATCATTGACATCAATCTCCTCATAGACATTAGAAAGATGAAAAATATACTACATAATTTTGTACCTTTAGAAATAATTTTTTTTCTAAAAATATCTAATTGAACTTCTTGGAAGCTGCTCATCAATTTTTTCACTGGCATTGTATGTAATTATTTCTTTATAGTAAAAATTAAAGTTGACTTTTTACATGTATATCCGTATGTTTACGAGTTTTGACAGAACCATAATTTAAAATTAAAAACACGAGAGGGCGCAGAGGTTGCTCGCCAAAAACACTTTACTAGTGTATAGAAAAGAAAGTAATTGATTAATAAAAAATATA
The DNA here is from genome assembly GCA_963920215.1 of Nineta flava. Lineage (NCBI taxonomy): Eukaryota > Metazoa > Arthropoda > Insecta > Neuroptera > Chrysopidae > Nineta > Nineta flava. The sequence goes on along the minus strand of OY986041.1, from coordinate 99,564,427 downwards.
ATCCATTTGTCAAAGTATTTTTAGTAACTTCTGCATCTGCCACTGGTTGGTAGGCAGCCGATAGCGTTTGCATCAAGTTTTCCCATTTCTAAACGATAGAATAGACAATCCATATACACAGAGGTCAGTGAAAATAATATATATTTGACCACCACCAAAGAATCACAACAACAACAACAACGGCCGTTTCATCCAACTACTTACTTGTACACATTATTACTTCTTTCTACTCTCGTGAAATGTGATTCTCTTGAAAACCTGACGACTGAATCAGTGTGTGTGACGTCAAACAAGTTAGACCTACAAAGTAACTCCATCGAAGAGTTGAAGCTCACATGCACAACAGTGATTCTTGAACTCTTCACCAATAATAATGCTTGCTTGTATGCATACTTTTAATTAAACATTGATTTCATCAACTGCGAAGCGACCGCGCGGTTTATTACACAAAAAATTAATACCTCTGAGATAATACCATAAGAAACGTTTTGTTGCTGTTGTTTTTTATTTTGTTGTTGTTGTTGATTATTAAGACACCCAAAAACACAACTCACCCAAAAAGATGTGATTTTTGTGTATGTTGAGGGAGGAGTGTGTGTGAGTGTGTATGTATTTGTTTTTCTTTGAAGTGTTTAGCGAATATGTTGTGTGTAAATATTTTTTAAAATAACAACAAACATTTATAAAACTTGTGTGATTTATTTTTGGTTATTATTGTTAAGTAAATGTTTGTAGTGATTTGCAAATAACAGAGAAAAACACTTATATAATATTTTATTTTGAGGGATATATACATTGAATGGGGTATTATTGTTAAAATTTGATATATATATATTATTATGGATGAGGTGAGTTTTTAAATAAATATATAATATTTATTATTTAAAAAAAAAAAAAATTCATAAGAATTTCTGGTTTTTTTTTTTCAAACAGTTTTTATTTAAACGTCCTTTATTTAAGTATAAAAAGTTTTGAATATTTTGTTTGTAAAGCAAATATGACAGTTTTCAGGTTTTTAAACATTTGAAGATGCGTGTGCTCCTTATATACCAAAGTATTTGTTTGATACATGCGCACTAGCATTGTCAAATTTTCATCACATGTTACTTCACGGCACTTCCACTTTAGTTGTCACTCAAACGTCTACTCTTTTATTAACCCTTCGGTGTAAAAGGTGAATCTTGCCGGCTGATTCTAAAATTTCAAGTAGAATATTTTCAATATTGATTTTATTTTAGCAAAATTCTTTTTTGAATTTGTTATAAGGTTTACTGTAAAAGTAATGGAGTGAAAATGTGTGTGAGCTTTTTGGCCATATAAACTTTCGATCTCCTGATTAACTGTTTTTAAATATAATAGTATATATATTTTGTTATAATTGAAAACGAACATTATTTGCTCGAACAAACAGATTTTGCAAAAATTAAGTTAATTCTTTACTTTTTTCTAGGCATTAATTATTGATATTTTTAGCGAATTTTCGAAGATGTATTTATTGGTTTTGTGCCGATGAAGAAATTTCGGAAATAATTGAAACCAATACAAGAATGAGCGTTATTTTTGTGTTCGCAATTTCGAACACATACATGGTGTATAAAGTAGGTACACTTTTTTCAGATCATTTTAGGAAGCGAATGCAAAAAACCCCATCTCAATCCGTCCTTGTCGACAAATTTCGGAGGTTGAGTGCTTTATTTCCTAGCCTAGTTCAGGTGTGTGTGAAATAGATTCCAAACATATTTTTTAATGTTATTCACATCTAGCGACTTTTAAAATTTATGTTTTAACATTTCATTAGAACGGTGTTTATGATAGTAAATTTAAATTTTTGCCTTTTGAAGTCATAATGGAATACAAAATATTATACATATTGTTTGTAAAGTTGACATGGCGGTATCGCTATTATATATTTAAAAATATTAAAATTATGTAAAATAATTTCCATTATAGTTGTGTATGATATAATATTATATGTCCTCTAATATTTTGTTTTATTTAAATTATCAATTGTCAAAGTTATTTTGTAATTTAATATTAACAAAAATTTTCAATGCAAACAATTTTTGGTATATTATTATCTACAAGAGTATTTAAAATTAAAGTTGTTTTTAATGACATACATGAAATGCTGTTATGTAAAATACAACCAGCGATAGTTGTTTCGAAACAATAGCTTTTCAATATTTAATGCAGATTTTTTATCTGGCGATGGTTTTTAGTCAGGATCGGTCACCAATTTGATTGTTAAGTTGGTTATTGGAACAACGTCCAGAAGCACCTGAGATATTTATTAGTTTCCGCTTTTTAACTTCAAACAAGATCTCTCGATATTTGTTAACTCTATTGAGCACTTCTTCGTTAGTGACTCAATCAGTTCACGGAATGCGGAGTATACGGCGATTAATGCATAGCTTAAATGTATTTATGCGGTTCATCAATTCTTTCTTAAGCATCCAGCTTTCTAGCCCATATAAAATAATGGGTCTTATGTAGCAGTTAATTAGACGAATTTTTAAAACTAGATTTCAGATATTTTGCAGGTAAAAAGATTAGCATCTTTTTATTTGCTGCTCCTGCTTGTCCCATTATTGCAGCTATCTCAGTTTTATTATTGTCCGTGTTACTGACCCAAGATCCAAGATAATTATATTTGGTAACTTTCTCCACTCTGGTCTTGTTTATAAACAGTTGTTTTTCAGCTGTATCCGTTTTACTGACAATTTTGTGATCAGCATATCGAAGGTTGTTGACACCAACACCGTTAATAGCTATACCAGCGGGAGCTCCTTTAATATCTCTTCAGAATACATACTGAATAATAAAGGGGGCAATATATATATCCTTGATGCAAGCCTCTGTGTATGCTTCTCCCGTAAAAGAGTTCTCACCTTGAACGGCAGCTGATTGGTTCCAATAGAGATTCGCTATAATACTTATGTCTCTATCGTCAATTGTTTTAGCCGTCAGTATCTCATAAAGTTTATCGTGTCTTATTCTATCAAACGCTTTGGCATAATCGATTAAACATGAGAGAAAATAAGACTATCTCTAGTGTCTATTTCTAAATCCTAATGGTAAATTCTTAACTTGATTACTTTTAAAATTAATTTAAAACACTACTCATGAGACTTAATGTTTCTAAAGTCTTCACAATCAGTTGAGTTGAGTGGAAATTCTCGGAAGTGGTATGAACGTCGCCAATCTCGTGAAATGATTACAGTTATACACAAAGTGTGCTATAGATCAGTTGGAACCTTTTTGGAATTATCATCGCATATCTTTAAAAATTCTACGTGAATGTCATCTACCCCTTACATTTAGCATTTTTTAATGCATATTAACAACTTGAATATCCATCTTTCATTTTAACTAGGCTTAAATAACAAATTGCCATAGGGGTAGAAAATCTTACAGTGGGATCTTATTATAATACTAGAAATATTTCTAAATTGTATGCAAAAACTTTATTACTTAATGATAATTTGTAATTGAATAATTATCATACCTTTAATTTGCTAATAAAATTGAATCAAATCAACAAGTTAGTATATAAAAGTAAATACGAATTTATTATTAAGTATTAAAAACATAAATAATTTATGTACTTGTAATCTATATTAATTGATTAATAAATAAAATGTACTTTGTGTTGTCTATGCTGTGATGGTGGTATGTATGTGTGGAAATCTTTCTACCAGTTCTTGTAAATAATCATTCATTAAAAACTATAAAATGGTATAGTTACCGACGCGATTAATTGTTTAATAATAAATGATTCTGTTTCATTTATATTATAGTAGAGTATGTATTATATACGTTTGGTATGTAGTTATATATACATACACAAATACATTAAACTACTGATTTTATTTAATGTTCAGTAATTATATTTAAGTATCAAAAGATGTTTGAAATATCAACTTATTTTTATTTCAGAATATTTTATACGATTAATTATTATATGAATAAAAAGGTAAAAAATCCATTTTCAAATTTTAAAATGTGGTAGCAAATTGTTTTTATATTTGACATTTTTTATGTTTTGTTGTAAAGTAAATAAATCTGCAGTATATTCGGTTTTTTTTTTTAATCAAAAATAAAAAAATATTTTATAGTTTTTGCTTTAATTACTTAATTCCAACATCATAAACATCGTAAGTAAAGGTAACAGCCAGTCGTATAACGAGGATATCAGCTTTTACAAACTATGTATTGACAACCTAGGGAAATTTTCTCCTCTATTTAAACAAATGTTAATAGGATAACTTCAGTTAAAGCTGAATTCATTTGTTTTGACCATTATATTCGCGTAAGGGGAACTTATTTAAAAGTAGAAGGGCAACTTATTAAAACCCTATTTTAATCATATATTTAATACTTAGTATTAAATATATGCTTGCTCCCTTTCATTTTAAAAATAGACTGATCCACTCAAACTGTGACGATATTCGAGTGTTCTTTACAAATGAATATACTTCTATAACTATTGGGATAATTTACATAAAAATGTACGACTTTGAAAATAAAAGCTTCCAAAAACTCTTGGCTGTTTGATTATTATTATCATTTGGTTTTGCTGGCAGCGGACCTCAAAGCCAAACTGCCTGCAGGGCCCTTAAGGCCCTGATAGATAGAAAGATTGTAGAGGCTGTCCTGGACGGGTTACACTTCGACTACAAGGTCCATTGTGATGCCTAAGGATGTGAGGATGTGAGTGGAGTTGAAAGAATTTTTGTTATAGACTAGGAATTCTTAGGATATGCGGCTGCAGCCGACTCTGATAGGAACTATGCCGATATTCGCCTGCAGTTCGTGAAGGAAACTGCAGAAAATCTTACTTCGTTCTTGTCCATACGCTGACAATTAACCGCCCCTTTTTCTTTTTTTTTATAATTGACAAACTGCCGATGTCGGGATTCGTGCCCATAAGTATGCATACTGCGCAGACATAACGCCTTAGACCGCTCGACTGGTAAGGCCACTATGGCCCAGTCCGACGCTGATTAATGGTATGCATTAAAAACAAAAAACCACGAAAAAATCAATGCGACGATTTCCGTAACTGTCATTTAAGCATCATTGTTTGTGATGTAAAGGGCATTATTTATTAGAGTATGAAAATCAAAATCGTAAATGAACATCATACAATAGAAACTGAATAACGACAACGTGTCTTTACATGATACCCTAATATAATTAAATATTTTTGCATAACATTATTTATTTATCCTGGAGAGTTGAAGTTGAATAAAATAAAAACTAGTTAGTATGCTTTATAAAAAATTCCTCTTTGATGACAACTGTTACTTGCACAATTTAAATACCCTCATCATATCGTGTTAGTTTTCAAATATTAGTTCCACATTCTTAGTCACATTGTAAGTTTTTTGCTAATAGAATAATAAAAACCGTTATGCCACACACCAATTTTCTAAATAATAAATAATAACTTCGATAATTCTGTAACAAAATTTTTTGGGTACAGAAATTAGGTCAAAAACCAAACAATTATGTTTAAAAAAATATATACATATACAGAATGATTCATAAGAAATTAGTTTTTATAACAAATAATCAATTTATTATTATTTCTGTCTTAAGCGACACAATACAATATAAATCCAGAGGTTCGACTCCTGGTTGAAGAGTTAATTTTTTCTTATCAATATTGTTTGTTTTGTTTGAATTGTCAAATGTTTTGACGTGTTAAATTTCTTTTTACTTGTTAAACTCTTTTTGATTTGTTCAATCAATTCTGGCCAAAAATTATCAAAACCCCAGAAATCTCAGAAACTAACACAATTTTGAAGATTTTTCTTGTAAGTTGAAGTTTAGTAAAAGTCATTCGACAATGTCAAAAGTGGCTTTTGTATGATCAGACAATCGCTTTTGAAGCGAATCGAAAGCCTTGACACTTTAGGCTATTGACCCTTTAGAGCTATATTTGTTCAAAGCTCTCTTGTTCAAATGAATGCTTATAATAATAACATCAATGAATCAATCTTTCTGTTTTTATACCCGGTATTTAATATATACAAGGGTATAATAAGTTTAGTCCCGGCTCAGAAACGAAAAGAGATAGCGAGCTGAAATTTCGTATTGGGATCTAGAGCTAAAACGTAGGGTTAAGTGAATGGGAAAAATCTTTGAAACTATAAGATAAAGAACAAAAATTCAAAGTAAAAAAATGTTGTTCTTTGAAAAATAAACTTTTTTTCCATAAATTTACTTTATACCGTGCATTTAAGCAATTAACTCAGTTAGTTGTTATTTTTTTTGTTTGTTTTCACTGCAATGTAAAAAATAGTATAATTTTAATTTCACAAATTCCACCTATCGACCGGACTAGATGGAATTTGCAAAGTATTGTTTTTTAATTTTTTTAAATTTTTGCACAATTTTTTACATTGTAGGGAAAACAAACGAAAAAAATAACCACTAAAACTGAGTTAATTGCTTAAATACACGGTATATACTAAATTTATGGAAAAAAAAGTTTATTTTTCAAAAATAATAAATTTTATAAATTAAAATGTTCCTCAAAACCGAACTGCTCGGTATCGTAGTAAAGCTCCAAACCGTACAAAGTAAAAAATTGTGTTTTCGAATAACTATTATTATTGTTATCAATTTATATATATATATATATATATATATATATATATATATATATATATATATATATATATATATATATGTATATATATAATCCAAAAGTAAAAGTGGAAAATGCCACTTTAACGCCGATTAACCATACACACGATCAAAAAGTACAAAGAACTTACTTTATGGAAGTCGGTTAAAAAAACAATTTGTTATCTTCACTTGTTAGTTTCATAATATAATAATTCAAATAGCTTATATAATTCTATTTAAACACCCTGTGATCTATAATCTTACATTACATCTTTTATACAATTCTTTGTATGTAGTATAGTTACACATTGAGAATTGATTCCTCAAATAATTGTGGTCAATTTAATTTAATATTAACTTTTTTTTTATAATATTATTATTATTTTTATTATATTATAAAAAAGATGCGGTTTTCTACTTTTATAAAAAACAACAACTAAACTAATCTAAGTGAGTTTATATATTATATTTACTTTTCATTCTTTGGCTGTATTATAATATAAATATTATTATTATAAATTTGCTGTAAATAATAACTGATTTGCAATTAAACATTATAAAAGTTAATTAGCTGTGGTTCGTAGAATGTTATACATTACTTTGCCGCTTCCCAGGATATCTATATCATGTATATTTATTATCACTACTTTTGAAACGACAAAGTTGTTCCTGTTTTAGAAATTATTAGATAATATTCGGTAGAAGTCAACTATACAATGATACAAAATTACATTTCAAATTTTTCCCCAATTCCTAGAACAATTATCTTTAACACCATACCCCGGAGATACTGATGATAGGAATTGGGGAAAATTAGAAATTTAATTTCAAAAAACTTACAGTTCTCTTTGATTATCTTAATAATCTTTATAATGGTACCCAAAAGGGGCCCCCACCTCACACTCTGGGGTCCGCCTTTGGTATCTATATATGTATATATATGAAGGTGGTCCTGTAGGGTATTTTCTTTAAGTTAAAATTTTTCTGCACCAATCCCCCTCAAAATAAAAAAAGAATTGTACGCAATTGTAGCTCAATCGGGCAACTGAGAGGTAACTCAGAAAGTTGAAAATAAGGGCCACTCTAATATAAAGGGTCACCTTCATGTATATAACCAGTCCAAGTGGCCGAGCATTCTAAGGCGTTATGTCTGCGCAGTATGCCTACTTGGAAACTGGGAGGTTATGGGTCTGATCACGATATCGGCAGTTTGTCAATTTGACAGTTTGAGTAAACTGTCGGCGTATGGAAAAAAACAAAGTAACCGATATATACGAAGTATGCCGATAGGATGTTGGCTGCAGCCGTATAACCAATCAATTCCTAGTCTATACACAAAAATTCCTTCCACTCCACTCACATCCTCACATCCTTAGGCATCACAATGGCCCTTATGGTCGAAGTGTAGCCCGTCCAGGGTATCCTCTACAATTTATCTATCCATATATATATATATATATATATATATATATATATATATATATATATATATATATATATATATATATATATATATATATATATAACTTATTCAACTAACAAGTCAACTTGAAAAGCATTAAGGTTTTTGAAACTAACACAGCCTTTAAGAGAAACATGAACACGCCACGCCACATCATTAACATTATTTTTTTTCTCTTTAAATTTATTCAAATGATCTTCGTCAACTTAAAAAGAAAACATGGTATAGAAGATATTCATATTATTTATCAATTTATTATGCTTGACAATAATATTCTTAAACATTATATTATAATGAAAACGAAAGATTAATACAAAAAACAATGGCATATAATAGAGAAATACGGACATGGGAGACATTCTTGTCTTGTTTTAATGCCCGGTTCATGTATAAAATATAATTATAATACTTTGTTGTTGTTGTTGGTTGCATTGCAGTGCAGTCAGTACATACAACAGAAGTTATTCACATTATAATTTCTTCTATATACATTCTATTACGTTTAGTTTACCATTCAATAATATTATTTACATATTACAATACTTCTGAATTGTGATGTGGGTTAAAAAACATATCACTGGAAACATTTACATAAAATGTTTGTTGTTTTTACTTCAAAATTTAATCAACAGGGATAAATAATAATAAGTACAGTATAATCGATTCATTTATAATATAAATATAATCGTGAGTAAAAAAAAAAAACAAATACAGTACAACCTCGATATACCACGGGCTGACCTCCGGCTATACCGGCCCCGGTAAATCGAAAACCCGGTATACCCGAATACACGGTATTCCATAGTATTATGTACATACATGTACACTCCCGTTCAAACAAAATGAACAGACCTTAATAGAATCAGTCTCTCACAATTTTTATTATTCTTGTAGTAAATGTTTTTGTTTACATAAATTGTTTACATAAATAAAAAATATAAAACTTTCATTTCTTTTTTCACATTTAAAAAATATATTACTTATCTTTGTTTATAAATAAATAATATACAGTAAGTTACAAAAGTGAGGAGTTTTATGAAATGTAAGAAAATTAACACTTCAGGTCTTTTCATTTTTTTTGAACGGGAGGGGCAATTACACTACACATACATGATTACCCTCCATGAAAGAAAATCAGGTATAAAAGAAATGCAGTCACGCCCACAATTATAAAACATCGGAAGAAAAAAAAATTTTCCCGTCGTCACAAACAATTAACTTTTGTTTTGGCGCTGATGAAGGTGTTCTTATGATGAGGTTAGACTGTATTTAAAATTTTCGGTAATTCACTTTATTTGACTAGCTTCGGAAAACAGTTCCTTCTTCAGAAATAAAGAATGAAATAAAGTAAATTTCTGAAGAAGGAACTGTGATCCGCAAACTAGTCAAATAAAAAGTGATTTTACGAAAATTTCAAATATTTGTTTTATTTATTAATTATAATAGATTTTCGTCAAGTAACGACCCATTCAATACATAATCGTGAGTTTTGAAACTAAATATTTCTAATTGTATTATAGACACTAGATTTCATGATGTTTATTTATTTTGGTTCAATAGCCGACCTTAAGGGATTCGGACCATTTCAGAATAGCTTAAAAAGAGTATGGCATCAGTGAGAAGTTTCGGAACGTAACACATGCACAAATATAGTGTACTCTCGAATATTTGGGTCCGGACGAATATTTAATTGCCGATGCGTTCGAATGGTCCGTTCGAATTTTGTCGTACAAAATATTAAATTGTTGAAAAGTTCAAACTTATCTTGCTGGTAATGTGAAGTGAAAATAACAACTAACTGGGTAAATTACTTAAATACTCGGTTTCTACTGAGTTCATTATCAATGCGTGAATTGATTATTTTATATTTTGAGATGAAATTGCGGCAAAACTATTCAGTTTCAAAAAAAAAATTGGTTAGTATTAAAACAGGAAAAATTTTGTTCTTTATTTTTCCTTCTATCCATATTGTTTCGAAGTTAGATATCCTTGTGGCGGATATTCACGAACTTTTCTTTGCTTTTTACCTCTATAACACACACACACACACACACACGCAAAGTTTCGGCTAGTTTCTTTTTTGAGTTAACGTGCCCACAGGTATATGGATCTGCAGACAGAAATGTGTAAATGCACAAATTAAGTCAATTTACGAACGACTATACCAAAAATTTTTTTCTGCCATCAATATTTTCAACAATTACAAAATTGGGATAAACTGGAACTACCATATATATATTATAAATATACCGGAACCAAATAAAAATTGAAAGTTTCCATGAAGCCAGTTGTTCGTACCCACCTTTCCAAAATTCGTCCGCTTAATTAAGATTTATTGCAAATATTCTAATTGACAAAATTAACTAATATTTTTCTCTTTAAAGTCATAGTACTCAATGTATACAACATTTTTGAACAGTTAAGGACGTTCCAGCAGTCTGTTATGCAATCAGTACAACAAACCGGTTTGATTTTTTTATAGCACCAATACATAAACACATTTATACAACACATAGACAAAAACACTGTTCACATATACAAATTAATGTTATGTTGAAGAAAAGGAATAATTTTATACTTTTATATTTCGAATACAAAACGGTAACACACGATTTTTAAAAAAAATTCATATAATAAATATTTAGCTTTACTCTCCTACAACAGATAATAGTTGGGCGGCCATGAAGCTTCACATGTTTCTAATGAGAGAGAGAGTGAAAGAGAATGATAACTTTGATATTAATTATCTCGCGTTCTAAACGGTCAAAAATTCTGAAACTTCGGGATTTATTAGAAAACGTTTATTTTAGCCTGTGAACAAAAAATTAGCAAAATCTGTCGAAAAGTGGTGGTATGCTGGTATAACCTTAACTTTCTTGGCTGAAACATTTATTGTTTTGTTAATTATTTGAAACTGACGATGCACAAAATTCTGAATAGCATATGCTGGATCATTTGTTACTCATAGATTTAGTAACCCTGCAACTCTATTCTACTATTAAATGAAACAATATGCATGTTTATTTGAAAGACGATACTTGGTGAAATGTTATTATCAGTATATAATAATTCTAGATAATTAAAGGATCCACCTACAAATTGAATTTAATTAAATCAAACCATAAAGAAAGAAAGAAGAAAAAAACAATAAATCATTTTTTTAAATATATTAACTACAATACTCGAAAGAAGAATGATTAAACATAATTTTGATTATTCATCTCCATCGATACCACAATACACAATGCGAAATAATAAATGTTATTAAATGTTAAATCTGCACCGAAATCACGTAATGAACACGACAGGTATAACCTCGGTCAGATCAGTATTAACGAATATATGGAGTAACCAATTAAAAGAATACTTTTTGGTTTTTTTTTTTGCTGTAAATGAATGAAATTTTTTGTAAAGTATTTCTGCAATGACTTGCAGAGAGTGAACTGTAAATATATGTGAACCAGATGGTTATGGTAAATGTTTCACTTGTAATAATTACGTTTGTTAGAAAATAATTAAGTTACTATAAGCAGTCAGAAAAATAATTTCAGTCATTTAATTAAATTGCTGATTTATCAAAAGTTTTGTTGAAAAATAAATGTGAACTATTGTTTCGAAACTTGTTTTAATTGTTATTGGCCAGTTTCATATTGATATGTTAATTGCTGTTAACTAAACTGAGACACCGACAATCTGCGTTTATTTTCTTTTCACATTAATTTTTGATTACCTACCTATACCTTATCTACCTTAACCTTAGACGTTTTGCTTTTTGTATTGACGTTTTCTTCTAGACAGAGACTTAAAAAGCACGCAAAATAACTCGTATTTCTTCCAAGTTGAACCAAGTTGACTTTACGATTCATCATAATTCGTCCTAAACATATGCGTTCAAGAGTTGTAGATTTTAAAATATGAGGTAAACATGGCTTCTTTATGTTTGTTCACTTCGAAGACTACTTTTCACGTGAAAAATTCTAGGTAGTTTCATTATTATCTTCAAATAGCAACCCTAGAAGATGCTTAGAAGATGCTTAGGCTTAGTAGATGCGCCGGGGACAGTGCTTAGATACAGTGCGCCGGAGCACGCCAGTAAAGCACCCAGTCGGCATGATTTTTTCCGACTTCAACTATCATTGTCATATTTCAGCCAATTTACACAAAACCTCAATGAATTATACACCTAAACCTCCTCCAAAAATCACTCCGTCCATCGGTGAAAACCGTATGAAAATCCGTTCGGTAGTTTTTGAGTTTACCGCGTACTGACAGAGAGACGCACCTGCGAGACTTTATTTTTTAACATGTAAGGATTTAGAGCAAAACTATTTGTATTGCCTCTGCAAGTGAGGGGCTCGTATGAATATAGCAGTCGTATTGATGTTTTTTGTTCTTCAAGGCAGAAACTTTAAAAGCACACAAAGAAACTATTATTTTTTCCAAGTTGAAACTCTTCTCTTCGGTGAAGTACATATAATGAGACGTAACGATTCGTATAAACAAACAGTGAGAATACACTACTGCTAATTGGCAGCATTGTCATGAACGGAAAGCGTAAACAATCTTTTATCAGCTCTTGATTACTATTAAGCAATAAAACCTTACTTATAATTTGCATTAACACATAAAATCTAACATCTATAAATGGTATAAAGAGAGATATCCATTTTCAGAAATCGATTAACAAAAGTGTTACTCAAAGATATATAAAATAGAAGAACAAATGTCAATTAAGCATCAATTTACTGTTTCGTAACAATCTTTATTGAAGAAAAATCTAAATATAAATGATCACACCATTTTTAATTAAAATTTATAGCATTTCAAAATAACGGAATTTCTTTTATATTTTGCTTTGAAGGTAATTATTTTTAGTTAATAAATAATAAGCAACAGTACTATATGTATACACATATTATTAAAATAAAATACCGCACACACATCACATATCATGTTACTTTTTTATTTCATTGTTTTTAAATTACTGTTTGATGGATCCAACATTGCATATCTTTGTCGAATAACATTCGATTATAGATTATTTTTACTTTTATGTAGACACCACGACGTATATCGAGGTATATTTGTACACAGGGTGTCCCATAAGTAATCGAGTTCCATAAGAGGGTAGGTAGAGGGTACGATTTTGGAACGAAAAGTCCTGAGACATTTTTTTATTAAACGCACTGTTAATTAATTATTTATTAATTAAGGAAACTTGGTTGAAACCAGAGTTGCAAAAAGTGCATTTATTTTATAATTCATTTTTGATTAAATTATCAATTTTTGGAAAAATGTATTGCTTAAATTTTTCAAATTATTAATTCCTTGAAAAGTCATTAGTTAAATTTTTTTATTTTTTGAAAAATGTCATAAAAATCCACAATAATGTTTATTATTTTTTGTCGTAAGTTAAAATTAAAATTTAATTTAGGCCCGTCTTACTGGGCCTAAAAAAGATATTTAAGAAAAAAACCTGAAATTTCGGGTAATTAAGCTACCGCCGACAGAAATAAAATTTACCCGAAATATCAATTGTTTTCTTAAATATCTTGTTTTTTCGGTCCTTCATACCATAATTTTATTGGATCAATCTCTTTAATAATATTTTTATTTTCTATTGCGTAGTTTTTTTTTATTCGTCTTATTTTATTCCAAGTGATTATAAGTGGTCAAAATATGTATAAAAATATGGGTTTCTCCATAACGGCAATGCATTAAAACTCGAACTTTAACACTCAATAATTAATTCAAGACCCTAGTAACCTCTCCTGAAACTTTTATAATCAATGCGTGAACGGTTTGTTTTATTTAAATATGCACAAAAGTATACAAATGCAAAGTAGATACATAACATGCTTTTATAATTGTTCAAAAGTTTTAAATATTTGTTTCAGTTGAGTTTGAATTGTGGCAAAACAATTCACTGAACAAAAAAAATTTGTATTTAAATATGTCTTCTTTCCCTTACGGTTTCAAAGATTGATATTCCACATCGTAGTCGGTGGATGCACGAAGTTATCTTGCCCTTCACAAACTCTCATATCCTATGCCTGCATTGACTAAATTAGATAAAACTCAAATCACATTGACGTTAATATACTTCAATTGGCACTCTCCAACGAAGTCGAAATAATTTTTGTTCTTAAAATTTCATGCACTCTAGTGACCTCATCAAACGTGATGAAATGGTGAACATTATGATTCCGATTTTTGGACCGATTATATTATTTTTATTCTCTTAATAACTTAAACAATGTTGTAAATAAACAAAATAAAAATCATTAATTAGCTCAGTTAAATAGTTCTACAATCAAACAATAATATATGCAGACAATTTATTCAATACACTTCAATTACAATTCAATTTATTATAAATTTATCGGCATGATTTTACTTAAATGTTCGATTGACTTCAATCACTTTATATATTCACAACCACACACTTGACTACAGTTCAAACTTTATAACGTGGATGATATATAAATTAGTCAGAAAAAATCAACATGCTCAATAAAAGAAAATCACCAGTCAAGTGGTCGTGCTGTCAAAAGCGCTCAGCTTGGAACTGGGATGTTACAAGTTCGAATCCCGGCGATGGCAGTTTGTCAATTATATTTAATTAGACGGATAATTGACTAAACTGTCGGAGTATGGACAAGAACGAAGTAACCGGCAATGTTTGTGAAGGGTTTCTGCTGTTTCCCTTCCTACAACCTACCAATTTCTAGCATAAAATTTCTTGGCCTCCACCCACATCATGAATGTTTTGTTATAAATTAATAAAGGTTAAAAAATAATAGTGTGGGCCGGCCTCTGTTATAGGCCGTGGAGTTTCGGAAATGGAGGTAAAACCGCAATATTTTCACGAATAACGTTATATTTATTTTTCAATATTTTCTCCTCCGATCTCACATAAGTCAACATTTGAACAAAAGAATACCACTTTGAGTCGCAATGGTATCGATTAGACAGGTTGTAGAAATTAATCAGAAGACAAATTTCAGTTCTATCATTGTTAATTTTAGATTTGAAAACTGTCCTAGGGGCGATCTTTTTTCAAATTTTTGCACTCGATTAGTACAGTCGATTTAAAATAAAACGCCAACAGCTTTTTTGCCTAGAAATTTTTTTTCGAAAACCTAATTAACCTGGCAGTAACCAACTGCCAGGTTAAAATTTTGAAAAGGAACGCCATTTTTGCTGTCGGTAGTACTAGGTATTCTTATTGAAAACCATTACAAAGTGTACAATATATTTTTAATTCACATCCATATATAATATTCACTAATGAATCACATACCTATACATATAAAATGTTATTTTGTGTCCATTTAACCTTGTTGTCACGTCATTGTCATGATCACGATGAAGTTGATGGTGATCATCATGGTTTGTTACAATCATTTATTTTATCATTTATTTTAATAATGGTTTTGGCTCAATGAGTTCAAATAAAATAAGATAAAAAAAATCGTTACTGATAGAACAATGAATATCTTTTATAAAGCTATAATAATAATAGTGTATTTTGAATGATTAAATGTCTTAAAAAATTCAATTTTATGGTTGTACCTATACGATCCGTAGTTGTGTTGTAATCATTCTCTTTAAATGCTATAGAGAAATATCAAGAACCTTTAGTTTTTTTTAATAATTCATAATACTTCTAACTGTGAACAACTGGCTTCTTGGGTTATAATATTTTATCTTGACTCGAGTTTCTTAGATATTATAGTTACCAATTAGTCAGAAACAAAAATCCTCATACATAGTGTTTAAAACAAACATTTCGTGGGTCTGTATACTTGTTAAATTGAGGTCTTTTCCCATGTCCGATGAAGTTTTCTGGGGAATATAATGAAAAATCGAGCCCAGCCAAGTTATTTAATGTATCTAGCTTATTTTGCTAACTTCTGAAATTCATTATCTCTCGGTTTTTTTCTATTTCAAGATATAACTCCGGTCCTTGATATTATAGACAGATATCTCGTGTTCATCGGTAGTCTATCTATTCCACAGTGTCCCGAAATCCATACTAATGTAAAATTCTATATCTTCGAAAACATCATACCTTCAGATCAACATGTCTATCTGCGCAGGTAAACGCATTTGGTTCATTGTAGTTCGTTCCCAAATGCAAGTGTGACAAAGGCCTCAATCTAGAATACAGTAGCGAAAGAACCGAGCGAAATGTTGACACTAGTGTTTTCAATAAATAATCCCTATCTCGACCTAACAGCTTTGGAACAGTTTCGAGCTCTCTTGAAGCAAACGGAAAACGAGTGTGTTTGTAGTTTGTTCGCATAGGTATTAAGATACATTTACGAACACACTACATATGCTCTTTGTTATTTCGGTAACTACATGTTGTTACTTCAGTAACTATCGACAAACTATCTGATATTATTTATAGGCAAAATATAGTCAATTCCATTTAAGGGTGTCAATTCACACATTTAAGGGTGTATTCGTTTTGGGTGCTCGCTTTCAGTGTTCACGCATATAAGCACAATTTATTGGCGTTCGTTTTAAACAGAATAAGTTTTGGGAGTTGGAGCACGATTTGGACTCACGCTTTTAATCTCCTACCTCAATGGATAAAGCGTCTGTGAGTGTGGTGCCAATCGTTGAAATCAACCATTAGCGCACATTGTCAGCGTACACGGCATCAAGTTAAACACTAAAAACAATACTAGATGGCGCTAAAAGCGTGTAAGCACTCGAAACGAATACACCCTAAGTCTAACACTCAAGTATTAGCGAAAACAATAATAAAACTTAAATATATGTTTTAATATAATTAATTTTAGTTTTCACGTATATAAGCGCAAACGAACCATTTAGTATGTCTAAATTAGACACTAGTTTTGTCTATTTTGAGGATATTGTATAAAAAGAGATATCATATATAGTTAATATCAAAGGCGGGATTAATGTTTAATTTCAAGTTTTCACTTGATTAACTGAATGGTATGGAAGTTTTTCAATTTGATTCGGTTAAATCCTCCTATTATTTCTATAAGCAAAATAGGTAGACATTACATTTTTTTAATTTTAAACAAATAATAATCATTGTTACCGTCATATACACCTTTTTTCATGAATTGTTTCAATTACAATGATAGATAAACCCCCACCAAGCTATTTAATTAGTTGGTATATATATATATATATATATATATATATATATATATATATATATATATATATATATGTATATATATATATATATATATATATATAACTAATAAATGAATCAAACGAAACGTAGTATTGGAGTTTGTTCCTTAGGACTTTGACATCTGGTGGCATGTGAAACAGAGTAGTCAGACTCAACTGTGATAGATATTTAATAAAATAAACAATTATTTTGTTAATGAAACTGTTTAAATGTAGTCTCATTAAAGGTACCATTTTGAAATATGAAGTCATGAATAACTTTACCAATACCTACTTAGTAAAAACATTTCAGTTTTGTAATTTATCATTATTATTCTTACATTATGAGTAAAAGTCAATACATTCACCTCTTTCTTTTGTCACATAATCAATATATTTATAAACAGGACAGTAGTTTGAGAAAACATGGAGTTAAAACTACAATGGGTATCTTGCATTAGTATTTAGCGAATTTTCGAAGAAATTGTAGCTATTGGTTTTGTAGCGATGAAGGAATTTCGGAAAAATTCCATTATTTTGGTTGTTTGATTTTTTTAAATATTTATTTTTAGTTGTTATTGTTATATTCATTATATTCATATTTATATCAAAATAACATGAATATAAAACGAAAACTATAAAACGAAGTCGGGCTCTGTTTTGACATAGCTACATGTTTCAGTGAATGTATTTGGTATTGTCGATTGACTGCAAGGCTTGAGTTTTCTATAGTTACATATACACTTCCCTGGTAAGAAAATCCCAAAGGAAAACCTTCATCTATACTTTTTTAGGAGAACAAGCTAGAACTTACACCGCTTTACACTTTATGTTTTTGGTTGGATTATATAATTGAACAAACATTTTAAAAATATATTATAATTGTAATTGTTTTATTTAAAAAATTGTCGTTTTTTTTTTTGGATAAAATTATTTTAATAAGCCGTTATGCACCAGTAAAATTAAATGAGTGTATCCGAAAAAAAATATTTTCAAAAAGGTCCCAATTAATATTTGTTTTGTTTTGTTTTTTCGCTTCTGTATTAAAGTAAATATATATAAGTGAAGTATTTTAAAATGTAATTATAACTTTTATATATAAGATCATTATATAGTTTATACTACTATAATACACTTATATATACTATTTTATTTATTTATTTTAAAACTTTAATATAAATTATGTTTCTGTTGTCGTTATATTTTTGTAATTGTGTCTCTCGATTCTACTCGACTCGACTACTTACTTTTTTTTATATACAACAATAATAATTATGTGGACAAAAAGTTACAATCCAGTTTTTATATCATCCAATTATTATTGTTGCGAATTTACATTTATATGTATACAATGAGTAATTAAATGTAATTATTTTTAATTAAATAACTGTGAACGATACCATATACAGGATGCAACAGAAATAACATTGTTGGCGCAAGAAACGAGAATTTCGAGTCGACAAGAGGTAACATTGCCAAGAGTCGAGACAATGCTTATACTGGTGATTTGTTAGTTTGTTTGTGTGGGAAAAAATCTTGCAATCATAATTTGGACGTATTCTAACTGAGCTAGAGCTTTGAAATTTTGCAAACGTATGTAAATCATGTAATATAGAATATAATCTAATATCGTTTTTTATGGATAGAATTAAAAAATATTTCCTGAAATAGTAATTTGGTGGAAGTTTTGATTACCAGTCCAATTGGCCGAGCGGTCTAAGGCGTTATGTCTGCGCAGTATGCCTACTTGGAAACTGGAAGGTTATGGCTTCGAATCTCGACATCGGCAGTTTGTCAATTATTAAGAAAAAAAGGGGGTGGTTAATTGACTAAATTGTCGGCGTATGGCCAAGTGCGTAGTAACCGGCTTTGCTTGAAAATGTTTTCTGCAGTTTCTTTCACGAACTCCAGATGAATATCGGCATAGTTCCTATCACAGTCGGCTGCAGCCGCATATCCTACCAATTCCTAGTCTATAAACAATTATTCCATCCACTCCACTCACATCCTCACATCCTTAGGCATCACAATGGACCTTATGGCCGAATTGTAGCCCGTCCAGGGCAGCCTCTACAATCTGTACATCTAAGTGTTGATACATATTGGGAAGTAGTGGTAGCGATGGGTAATTGAATTGAGTTTTTTAGCCTCAAAATAAAAATTAATAAATTAAGAATATTTTTAATAATGAACTAAAAAGTAGAAAATAATACAAAAAAGAAATTTTTTAGTTTGGTTATTGTAAAACCGCTTCCTTAAAAATATTTTGGTGCATTTTTTTAATCAGACACATGGTAGAATCGATGAAAAGAGTGCATAGTGTCAATAGAAATTCTCAACATCTCTATATGGAAACCAGTCTTAATTTTTCGAAATTTGAAAAAATTATACGGACATTTATAGAGTAACTTTTGAGCAACTAGAAATTAATTAGGGTGGATTGATAGAGCGGCATAAGCGTAGGGTAAAAAAAACATCCTCTAGAGTCTAGATGCTGTGAAATATGAATCACTTAAAGTGGTCCAACAGAAAAGACGTAGGCTCGCCTTTGGTTCGTTGGAATTGTTGATTTCAACGAACCTCCAGCAATCCATAGGAAACCGACGAACATATATTCATATTGCAGTGAACATGAATCTATCACAAAAAGCCGTTATTTAAGCCTGAAAAGAGTCTAAAGATATTAATAATTAAAATGTTTACATTTTAGTTCAGCTTGAAAAATGTTAAAGTTGAACTAAAATACTACATTTCAATTAATATTAAAAAAACAATAATCACATGCGCGCTAAAAACGACAAACCTTTCACGAACACGTCCAAATATGAACTGCAAACATCCAAAGTGTTCGTTGAAAAAACCGACTTCAGATGGATCGTTGTTCGCCACGTGCGCGCACTCTCCGAATATGACGAATTCGATGCACACGAGCGGCGCGCGTACCGCGCAGCGCGAATATGTAGGCGTACCACAACAAAAGCCAAATTAGTTTTTCTTATTTTCGTGGTTTTTCAGCTTCAGCGAAGAAGAATTTGTACGACTCGTTGCTCCTTAGAAATTAAAATCGTTCAATCGTCGAGCGAAAATAAAAAGAGTAAATTTTTTTAAAGAATATTCCCTTTACCCTATTTCTGATGATGTGTATAGACTACCAACCAAGTGGGAGTACGTTATCAAAATTAAAAAAAATGCACGATACCCTTTTTAATGACATAAATTGAGAAATATAACGATGGGAACGACTTTGCACTCTTTATTGCTGATACTCAGGTAGACACAAAGAAAAAATTGACATTTTAAACTTATTTTTAATTACAAACAATTTAGATATCATAAATATTTTTTAAATTATTTTTTTACTGTATCTCACAATTAGAGAATTTAAAGAGCTTCCTTTTTAAAATGATATTAATACGCAAGTTGAGGATAATGAATGTGGTTATGTCATTCACCTTTAAATCCTATATAGTCTTCAGTTTAAATAATTCATACAAATTATTTAATTTATTAGCTGAAATTTTATGTACTGAGCAAAAGTTTTATCAAAGCTGTTTGTTTATCGTAGTATGATATAACTTTTTTGGGTAATAAATCTTATGTGCGTGGATCTCTATTTCAAAGAATGATATTGGATATACGAGAAACGAATTTGGTATACTTTTTTGTGAGATTTACAATTAACTTTCGAAATAAGTATAACATCTCATAATTTACTCGTATTTTTGTTTTCATTATCCATTAATTGTAAGCTAAGGACTAAATTAATTGGATATGATAATAGTACATTGCAAAAATACTTCCAGGAATATTTGTTTTCATATCTCCTCACAGAAATGGTTCTGTCAGTATTTTTATCGAGTGATTATTTATAGAGGTGAGTTTTTGGTTTTCGTAATATCTTGTAAACTTTTGATTAATTAAAAAGTTATTGAGAGACATGTTGTAGGAACGGGGTTTTCGAAAATATATGCAAACTGGTTGCTTTTTCGTCAAAAAATAAAAATAAAAATGGTTAATTTTCTTTTTACCGAAATTGAAATTGATTCGTAAACAATTGGTGATGGAACAAAATTTCCAAAAAAATTGTTTTATAAAAATACCAACAACTTTATGGAACTTTATCTAAATAATGACAAAATTTCATAATTTTTTTTTCTCTGAAAAACGGAACACTTATGGAATCACCTCGGAATCACTTAGGGAATCATCTATCACAGACGATTTATTCAGAGACTATTTCATGTACATGATTAAAATTTGGCATTGGTGTAATAAGCACTTCCTGAAACACGGACATGAGAATTATAATTCGAATTTTTTAGTTGAGAGATTAGTTTTGGAGAGATGAAATGGGAAAAACTTTCAGGAACATTATGTAGGGTGCAAATGGAAGCTTATTGAAACACGAATTCAACAATACTCGTATATATGATGTATTTTATTAATAAATACATTTTTTTTGGGAAAATTGTTAACAATTGCTGCCTACGTCTCAACCTCCAGGATCACCAAGAGGATCGTTCAGAAAAACCAGAAACAAAAGAGCATTAAAAATAGGTTTAGAAAAACAAAAATTGTAGTGCGATCATTCGTTAATCGTTTTTTAGTACAGCTAAATTAGTTTTTACAATTATATACTAAACAACATTAACGTAACGCAGGTAGCCTTTTCAATATTTTTATAGCTATTTTTTTACGGAATAATCCAACATTGCAAACTATGAACAACAAACATACATGGCAATTATAAGTTTTGCATCTTCCTCGAGTCGAAAATGGTATCTAATTCAAAGAATTGATGTTGATACATATCCTTCTAGCAACTAATTTTATCGACAAATAACTCAAAATATACTTAGAAATAAGTTATCACGATATTGCTTTGAAATTTATACTTAATTTATACTCTTATACTTTGTTGGCAACGAAATATATCAAACATCGTCACATATTCGTATAAGTAAATTTTAATCATAATCAAAAAATTGATCAAACAAATTCCGATGGCCGATTAAATATGACGCGGCGGATTTTGATAAAATAACTTTGATGCAATATCCAAAAACAATATAAATAATATATGAAAGTCAATAATTTTATGTAGTTTATTGATTTTCAACTTTATTATAGTTGTCATAAATGGATTTCAGTAGTCACAAACACACAAACAATAAACATAAAATACAAACTACAACAAAAAAATAAAATTGAAAATATAAAAGAGGATTGTTAAAAAAAAAATTCAACATAAAAAATAAAATGAACAAAAAACAAGTTTATTTTATCTGTCATTCATTAATTTAATAATCAAATTGATCAATAATATAAATTAATTATGTAGTAATGAATGCAAACGTCGTAACTATCAGTTTTAAAACAAAATTCCAATGAGTTGTTAATTAATTTTAAACATTAATAATATTTTATTTGGTTTTATTATACCCTTCTTCACTCGACTGTGAAAGCTCTTATACCGTACCCGCAGCTCTGTTTACAAAGAGTTTTTTTTATATTCAAGGAATAATGACGATATTATTATTATAAGCGATATTCAAGTTATTTGTAGTAGTGCTATGTTTACTTATAAAATACTTACTGATTAATCTTAAAAATAAAAGAAGTGAAAATAACAACTAAGTTAACTGCTTAAATTACCCGTTATTTACTGAGTCTCGAACAAAATTTGTTCATTTTTAAAAAAGGAACATTTTTTGTATTTTTTGCAAAGATGGATATTTTTAGTCCAGTTCGATTTTACTCAATCACGAACTTGACTTGACTTTTTAGCTCTAGAACACACACACACACAAACTCGTCATTTCTTTTCGTTTTTGAGTTATCGTATCTAAGGACTGGGACACACATTCGGGAATGCGATAATTAAATAGTTAGGTCATTTTATGAATACGTATATAAAAAATTTTTTTCTGCGATCAATATTTTCAACCGTTACAAAGTCAGGACTAAACTTATAATACCCTTGCATATATTATAATACTGAGCATAATAAAGTGATAAACAAAATTTGTTTAGTACATGTGAACATAAAATTTGAGTGTAAAATGATGTCACATAGCTCATCGTATTTTACCCGACATACCCTTTCATTTGATATTCGTTGCAAGGTGATTGTAAAGAAAATGATATTCTACCATCTTGGGACGTCAAACTTAATGGATTTAGAATGTCATCGGATAGTTTATCGTATTTTCCTCGTTAAACCTTTTCACGTGTAATTTATATCAAGGGGGTTTAAGAAACAGATAATCCGGCATCTTGGAGGTGGCATCATCTCTGTCATATTAGATTTCTTATTGGACTACTGGTCACTGGTCACAAATTTTCTTATTGGACTGGTTGTGTAGCTTCCTTCAATATTTTATGAACTCTTCGTAGGTGTAACGGTGTTTTTATATTTTATTTTATATTTTCAAAACATTTTTAAACTTCAATTAATTAAATTTTAATTAATGTTAAATCTTTGCGTAATCATTAATCAAAATATTTCTGATATCGGTGAAAGAAATGTTTTATTCACACTAACAATATTTTCATCTGTACTAATTATTTCAAAATATTTTAGTATTTTTGATATGGAATGTGATTGCTAGATAACATTCAAAAAATTTTCAATTATCACCTGCTGAAAATGCAATAAAAAAATTTTTATGATTCCAGGTAGAGCGGGCTCTCTGTAAACAATTTTTTGGTCAATTTTTTGTTATATAACAATCAAAATCTGGTGCAAAATACTCTCACGGCCTCTATATTTACAGACTACATTGAATTCAAATTTGAATATTAGAATGTAGGTTTGAAAATTTTCAAAATATCATGGTAGTTACATCATTAAACAAAATCCAGTTTTGTTATACCTGGTATATAATATATATCAGGGTATATTAACTTTAGTTTTGAATTTGTAACGGTTGAAAATATTGATCGTCGAAAAAAATTTTTATATAGGTGTTCATAAAATGATCTAATTAGTTTATTTCCACAATTAAGTTATCCGCACGACCGTACGTCCATCCGTAAACACGTTAACACGAAAACGTAAAGAGATAGCTAGTTGAAATTATTTATGTGAATTCTTGAGCTAAATAGCAAGGTCAAGTTCGAGAATGGCTAAAATCGAACCATGTTTGGGCAAAAACGCCAAAACTGCCCAACTTTGAAACTGTAAGATATAGAACAAACATTTAAAGGTAAAAAAGTTATTCCTTTTTTAAAATAAACAACTTTTGTTTGAAACTTTTTTTCATAAATTCAGTATATATCGGGTATTTAAACAATTAACTTACTTAGTTGTTATTTTCACTTGTTTATATATTAGAAAACATTTGGGTATGAGCAGAATGAACGTTAAACTTTTCCGTGTTCCCATGGCATGTGTCTTGACGAACCTGATCTGAAGTTGGAACATATAAACTTGTTTATGCTTGAGATTGCTGGGCCTTACCCGTGAAATGTCTACCTCGTCCAATTCTCTCAGTACAGTACGTGAGCCTGTTTCCAGGCTCCCACATCATATCGTCTGGTAATAATACAGATTAGAAGTGACCTACTTGAGGACACTTAATATTTGCTAAGTCACTCACTGAGGATATGGCATGGCTACTTTAAATTCGACGACCAGAAGTCTGAAAATTAGAAGTTAGAGAAACATAGCTTTGCCTTGACATACGTTCGTACCTTGGGAATAAATCAATACAAGGCGAGTTAAGAATTCTTAATCAAAATGTTTCAGAAAGGCAATGTGCTGAAACATTGGCATTTTATACTGAAAATTGATATCCATATGAAAAAGGGAAATAAGTTTTTGGTTGAAATCACATTCAATTGAAAACTACAATACATGGAAGTACATTACGTTATTTATAAAATTTCAATGTTCAAATATTCTTTGTTCTTGAGATAGTTTTAGGAGATCTCCCGATATTTGGAATATCGGCGGAATCATAACTTTCGACATGGATACCTCTAGTATACATTGCTTCTATATAGAAGTTAAAAATAATAATAAATACCCATATGATGAATTCATCATGTGTTAAATTAAAAATTATTATGATATTAAAAAAGAAATTGAGGGATAGTTTTTTTATTTATTTAATAAATAAAATTTAAAAAAAACACCCTTACTAATTAAAAACGTATTGTTATCGTTCCAACTTGTGCCTGCCTAACCAATAAGATATACAAAGTTTTTTATACCTCCATCTGTTTGTTCACTCTGCCATCAAATTCAAAAGTTTTTTCGTATCCGCTCGTGAGTGGTAACTAACTTGTGTGGAACCGCTCGACAACACGAATGATTAAAATATCACCCCAGTTTCGAAACATCAAGTGAGTAAAGTAAAGAACCGTCTATAACATTCACTTTTTTCGCTAAAAATTAAGGTCAATTTCATGAATTGACAAAATTGGATAGGGCTTCCCTCGCCAGGACCGAAAATATCCACCGTTAAAACTGTACAAGATAGAAAAAAAAATTTAAAAACAAAAAAATTAACAACTTTGATACCTTTTTTCAAAAATGCATGCTCCAAATTTTTGTTTTGGTAAACTAAACAATAAAGATTATCAAAGATAACTCCCCAATTTAATCTAATTTTAATTAATCTCCGTTAAGATACAATATTCGTTGCTAATTTGGTGCGTGTCTCACAATTTATTAAATCCGTATAATCAATAGAAATAATTGATCTAGGAATTGGGAAATTGAAATTAAGATAACTGTGTGCCCATCACATTTTGACTATAATGCCTTCATTTTCTCCAACTTAGGCTTTAATTGCCTAAGTAGCTGGAAATTGCAATTAACTAACGGCTTCTACAATATTATGAATGATTTAACCCGTATATATGCAACTACTACTGTCACAGACAATATAAATCTGAGCTTAGTTATCTATCAAAATTGCTTCAACTATTTAAGACGCAGATAATTATTCTGTACTCCCTTTTTGTAATCGGGTTCACCAGCAGCTCTAAATATTGTTAAGCTTATAGTGTTCAGCCAAATATACGCTAGATAGATAGATTGTAGCGGCCGCTCTGGACGGGCTACATTTCGGCCCTAAGGTACATTGTGATGCCTAAGGATGTGAGGATGTGAGTGTAGTAGAAATTGGTAGGATGTGCGGCTGCAACCGACTCTGATGGGTACTATGCCGATATTCATCTGAATTTCGTGAAGGAAACTGTAGAAAACCTTCACAAGCATAGTCGGTTACTTCGTTCTTCTCCATATGCCGACAGTTTAGTCAATTAGTCGGGATTCGAACCCATAACCTCCCAGTTCCATGTAGATATAACGCCTCAGGCATAATGCCTTAGATCGCTCGGCTACTTGGACGGTAAATAAACGCTAACCAATTGTTAAATTATGTATATATATATATATAGAAAATTGCAGAAACAAATTAAAAATGACGTATTTTGTAAGACTTATTTTAGGTACCATCTCTGAAACTTAATAAGGTGGTGTTTTAAGTTTATAACAATGTTATGGTCAATGATCCACATCGTAATCTGATTTATTTCTCACAGAATGATTGGTTGATTGATGTAAAATGAGAGAAGAATTACAGTCCGCGGATACAATAATAAAGAACATGTATATATAATAAATATATTTACCACAAAATTCTAATAAAATCACGGAATTCCGATAACCATCAAATTTTAATGATTTACTAATTATAAAATAATCTTAATTAATGTGTTTTATTTTTATCACAATTTGATCTAATACTTTTTAAAATAAAAAATTTATTGATACTGAAACAAACAATTCTGTTGATATTTCATAATTTTGTTGATAAACATTACAAATGCCATGACATCGATTTTATTTAACAAGCTGTACCTACGGAATCGTTGACTTGGAATGAGGTCGTGTTCACAAAATGATATTTAAAAATAAAGATTTGTTGTTTCGATAGAATCTATACTTATAATAAAATTGTAAACAGTGTGAGTTTGTTCCTACATCATGTTATAGCGGCTGAACCGGATGGTAAAGAATTCTGCCGTATACCATATAAGCTATAAAATTTGATCCATTTTATTATTCCGTTCTGCATGACATCTGAGACGCTCTAATGAATAAAAAGCCCATTTTTATAGTCTATACTAGTATTATAAAGAGGAAAGATTTGATTGTTTGTTTGCATTGAATAGGCTCCGAAACTACTGGACCGATTTAAAAAATTATTTCACCATTGGGAAGCTACACTATCCCCGGGTGATATAGGCTATATTATATTTTCAAAAAAAATTAAGGATCCTTACTAAAACTCAAATAATGTAACCCGAGGTGTAAAAAGGTGGAGGTTCTTGGAAGCCAAATAACATTTTAATTCTGATAGCGGAAGTGCCAACTCGCTTAAATACCCGGTATATACTTGAGGTTCTCTTAAGATTATCAATGTTTAAACTGATTATTTTTATTTTTGAGAAATTATAGCAAAACTATTCAGTTTATGAAACAAAATTTCAAACGCTGTTTATTTTTTAAAAGTTCGATACCTCCTCCCTTGACGGGGGGATGCACCACCAACAATTGTCCATTTACGCATTTTTTAGTAGTGATGCCGCAAGACGAGAGTAGCATGTATCTTGTTTTGACTTGTAAAAGTTTTCTATCGTCCCGTTTTTACAGTTGAAGATTTTCTTGAAAAAATGCAATTAAGATATTTAAAAATAACATTAAAATATGTTTTCTATTTATATAAAGTGCATATGTTTCTAATTTACTTAATTTTTTATATTTTAATTGAAACAATAAAGACTATAGAAAACATTGCCATACAAAATGATTTACTGTTTTGTAATTAGTACATTTTTACAGATACAAAATCTATAGGGATTGAAATAGACAACTGTCGTCTGCCTTTCGAATGTGTATCAAAAATCAGGATTTTAATGTCCGTCTCGTCACTCGATGACTTTTTCTCGTCCCGTTTCAGCCCATTATCTCTTTTCGTTTTTTTTTTAGTTATCATGTCTACGGATAAACGGACAGGCTGACATACGGGATTAAAGTTATTATAATCTAGTAGTATATTATATGCATACCGGTTATAAAATACCATATAAACTTCATTGCTTGTGGTTTGGAACAATTTATGAAAAAATTGAAATTTTTTTTAAAATTTGCTTAGAATTTATTTAAAAACCTGAAAAGCTAAAAGTACTCCTAGAAATTGTTTCGAAACTATTAAATAAACTTTAAGCTAGATTTGTCCAGCTGTGTATACATTTTTTTATATTATCATACTTTTAGACTTAAAGCGTTGATTAATAATTAAACAGTTAAAATGTTTATACGATTAAAAAACTATGGTACTTCTATTGCCGCTCTAAATATAAAAATGCCAATTCAGACAAATTAGTTATCATCACACTTAACGTCAAGCTTTATGTTGTTAAATAAATAAACCAGACTGATAACTTAATCTTTACACATATGTAGACGGGCGTAATCTGTCAATTAAAATGAGCTACCAGTTGTTTCGCTTTAACTCAACGGCCTTTCATTTTATGTATTATATTCATTCTCTTCTAGAATCACTTCTAGATTTCTCCCTGAAATTATTAGCCCTACATTATGACGTATTAAAATAATATGTGACTAATTAAACTCATAACTGTTTCTGGAGTACAATATAGTTTTGTTATTATATGTAGTTTGTCATGTAACCGAAAATTTTTCGGCCATTCGTCTATTGTAGGCCACTTTGAAAAAGTTTCTTAAAAGCTATACTCACTTTGTTAAATAATTATTTAATCGATAAGCATTCACCGACTCAAAATTATTAAACCGTTATGTAATAAATAAAATCTGTGTGACATTTGATTGATCAAAATTTTGTTGTTTTTCTTCTTTCGTTTGATTAAATTTCATTTAATTAGTGATATTTTATTTTTTTAAGTTCAAATTAAGAAATTGGTCTGGTTCATAAATAGAAAAGTTAAAAACTATTTTTTATCTCTTGATCATAACAGTTTATAATGAAACGATTACTGTTTGTTTATAACTTTAGAAAAATTTAATAATGCTATAAAACCAAAATAGCAATTATTTGTTAATCATTGAAAAAAATCATTTCATCTGACTTTTTAACCGTTATAAAAATGTCACCTGTGCTATAAATCTCCTGTAAGAAACACCTTAGGATCATAAAGAATTAAAGTAGTTTTTTATTTACCAGTTGTTTTACTAATCAGTAAAAATCAATAGCTTTAACGATTCAGATTAGAAACATATTTTGTTTAATGATTTCAAACAATGAAATTCTTTGTTTAGTTTATTTTTACCAGTAGCGTACATAGAAAAAGTTTAAAGATAAGGGGAAGGGGGTATTATTATAACTGGCGAAAATATTACTATAATTTTAAACGGTTATATAGTGTAATGTAGTTAGTTTTTTGCTTTCAAAGTAATTGGGCACCTTATGGGATCGTAAGAGGTATTTAACCCTCAACTGCAAAAAGTACATTAAGGCAACCCCCCTTGCTTTTTAACGGGGGTATATTTTTTTGGATATCTCCCCAACCGTTCAGTTTATTGAAAAGCTGAGTTATATTATAGGAACTAAAAATCCTTACATTTTTTATTTAAACAATTTTTAATAGCGTTAATAGTTTAGGGAGAAATAGCGAGCACAGTGAGTTCTAATTTTATACACAGGTTATAAATAATTTGGATATCATTCGTAAATTGTACAAATATATCCCCAAATTATATATCACTTACATAATCAAGAATAAGTCAGATACATAGTCAAGAATGAGGAAATAGGAAATACCTTAAAATTATGGTGTAGTTTTGAAAATTATTATAAATAAATGAATAATTAGTTTATCAATTAAAATATATTGTCAGGCAAAACAGTTGTACCTACACGGATTAACTAAGATAAACAGTCAGAAAATATATAATAATATTCAAACACAGAAATTATAGTAAAATATTTTTTATATTAATAGTATTCCAATCTAATGATGTCACGATACTACTTATTAAAAAAAATTCTTTATTTGTTCTTTCCTGTCATCATGTATACGTAATCCGAATTTGTTATGTCTATTCCGCAGTTATAAAAAATATAAGGTCACGTATGAACTAGGGATGAATTTAAATGAATTAAATGTAACCTAACACATGTAAAGAAAGTATACAAAGCATCAAATAGTCATATGCATAATAAACTATATGTCCAGATTAAAATTAAATTAGAAATCACGTTTCAATTCATACTCCATGGAAAAGTATTTTAAAACAAGAAACGTTACAACAAACGAATATACTCTGTATATACTGAGGTCACTATCATTACGTGATCTGTCATTATCTCCGTCTTCAGTTCATTATCATTTTTTAAGTTACCGGGCTGACCGTGAACGCTTTATTTCTATTCTACGATCAATATTTCCAGACCCTTACAAACTTGGAACTAAAATTATACATTGGAGTTTTCGCAGCGATGCCACAGTATAATAGTTCGTATACTTCTCCTTTCGATATACCCAATAAGATGTAATAAAATGAAATGAAAGTTTATAGTACTCACCGCAATTCCGGAAATTCGAAGACCGGTATAAGATCTCTACCTCACTTTTGTTCGTTGGTTAAAAATAAGTATAAAATATATTTCCAACGATGTGAGTATGATCGTACCTTGAAAGTGAAAACAGGTTTTCCTTTACTGGTAAGTACAGATACAAAAATTCTATTTATACGATGTTCAATATATATAAAATTTGATTTATTTCAGATGATACAAAAATGGATACATTTTTTTTTAAAGTTTAACCTTACTGGATCGCGTTAAACGATATAATAATAATGCATTTTTGATCTTGTTCCGTCTCGATCACAGCTTTCATTCAGCGCCCTCTTACGACTTCCATTAATCAATATATTACATATACACATCAATATATTACTATATAAATGAAATACATTTAAACAGGATATAATAAATTCGATTAGGAAAAAAAAGAAGGCTTGGAACACTATAAATATAAAAAATAAACTATAATATATACTATATAGTATATACATGTGATGATTTAAAATATTTAATAAATAAAAACAATTATAAAAGTATTTTTGTTTGTTTGTTTTCTTTCTTACTCTGATGTAGGTATTTAAATATTATAAATAGTTAAACAATTTCAATTGTAATTTTATTTAAATTAGTAGTAGTCCGGTCATTTTAGACATTTGAAATAAAGAAAATTCCGACAGAGCTAAATCTTCGTAGAGACCTTAGGTTTACCACAAGGAATAAAGTGTCAAAAGTCCCCATCAGTCCCATGTGAGCTTAGGGACTTATTCGGGGCCCAAGGTCAAAATTTTAGGTTTTTTGGATTTTTCTCGAAAACGGTAAGTTTTATCGAAAAAGTACCTCGGAGCAAAGTTGTAGATCTTAAAATTCTCTATAAAAATGGTTCCCATGATTTTTTCTCTAAGACCCACTATTTCCCAGATATTGCGCTTGTAAGAATCATGTTCTACATAGTATGCACACATATGCCACGTATATACATATTTAGGTACTCAAGCAAGCAAAAATGCCTACTCGTGCCTCTTCTATGTATACATTATACTATTCTAAGAAAATTTACTCTAAAACGACCGCCGGTCCCTTACCGAATCCCCTCTACTTGAATAACATCTGGCCTTGAAAAACATCTGCCTATTCTTTTGTCCATGTGGTGTCGTTCACGTATACCTGCTTCTTTTAGTGTTGAACGAGCAGTTCGAGTGACTATACGTATTTATTACAAGCGTCTACTATTGAAATTAGTGCTGATTAATATTTAACAAAAAATGTCACAATTTTGCTTTATTTGTAATAAACTTTTGACTGAAGATGAAACTGTTGTGGTCAGTCGTGGAATGCCAACTTTAATCGATGCAAGCGTCGCGAGAAGTGATGAGTTTGCTGATTATTTAAGAAGCCAAAAATCCGTTACAATTCACGTGGATTGCAGAAAATCATACACCCGGAAAACTTCAATCTCTGCATCAAAAAGACAACGTGAGGAAGAACAGGCCAGTACTTCAAAAGTAAGTCCACCTCATACTAGAGCGCGAATAAGTGAATCCAGCTTTTGTTTTAAAAACCACTGCTTATTTTGTGGCGATGAAGCGGATGAAGAAGCAGAAAAGAAGAAAGTGAAGATTTATCGCCGAAAAATTCATAAAGTTTCTACACTTACATTCAAAGATTCCATTTTAAAATTAGCTAAAGATCGTTCTGATGATGTGTCAAAAGCTGTCTTTGCGCGTATTAATTTTCAGTATGATTTAGTTGCTGCTGACGCTAAATACCATGACAGTTGTTACAAATCCTTCCTGAGACCTAATACTGGCGGTAAAATTGGCCGCCCTCAAAGTGAGGCTATAAACTCTGCAATGGAGGAAATTTTCAATTTCATCGAAAGTAGCGATGACTGCCAGTTTTCGTTAGATGAACTGAAGAATGTTTGCCAAAATGTAGCTTTAGAAAACGGGATTATAAAAATACGATTGAAATTAAAGTATGGTAGTAGAATTATTATTACAGAGAAGCCTGGAAAATTAACATTTATTTGTTTTGTAGACAATTACCAAGACATTTTAAGTCAAGCCTGGTCTGATAACAAAAACTTGAATGAAAAGGAAAAAAGGTGGAAAACTTTAAAAGCTGCGGCAGAAATTATTCGAGAAGATATTCAATCTTGTGTGTTTGATAATACTATGTACCCGCCACCGGGTAGAATGTTTGAAGATATAAATAACGATATTCCCGAATCATTATCTTTTTTTTTGGGACAAATCATTCTTAAAAATAAGCGTCATAATTTGGATCATTTAAAGTTAGTTTGCACAAATATTAGTCATAGCATAATGACTGCTGTTCGGCCTAGATCCTTCAAGTCTAAATTACAGCTGGGTCTTTCAGTTTTTTTCCATCGGCGGTTTGGTTCAAAACGGCTTATACAAATTTTCTCATCGTTTGGTTTATGCGCATCTTACAGTGAAACAATGAAGTATGAAGCAGCAGCAGTTTTCAGTCGCCCACCTCACATTTTATCACCAGAAACTGGCACATTTGTTCAATATGTTGCAGATAATGCTGATATCAATGTAAATACTTTGGACGGTAATAATACGCTTCATATCATGGGTATTATACAAATTGTAACTCCCAAAGATTCAGTATTACTAGAACAGCCGATGCCACGAGTAACTGAAGTCCTTTCAGCTAAAGATTTTGCAGCCAAGGCTCATG
The DNA here is from genome assembly GCA_963920215.1 of Nineta flava. Taxonomy (NCBI): domain Eukaryota; kingdom Metazoa; phylum Arthropoda; class Insecta; order Neuroptera; family Chrysopidae; genus Nineta; species Nineta flava. Next base: position 99,530,872 of record OY986041.1, on the reverse strand, counting down.
TACCTATACAGGTTTATCAAAATACTGGCGTAGTAGGATATAGCAAAATAAATGTGCGAAATTTTGAATACGAAAATGAAACAAAAGTATCTTTTCTAAAAAAAGTTGATGTGATATGGTTCTATGGAAAATGCAAAGCTTTTCCTTTACCTGGTTGGAATGGTTATATTGAACACGTGACTAGCAATATTGTAGACTTTTCAAAATCAAAAATTTCATTTCTGCCATTTGTTCAACAGCCTGCAAGTAATTACAATACGATATACACAACTTTACTTTGTGCTTTAGAAGATGCTAAACGTCACAACCATACAGTTTGCATAATTACTTTTGATCAACCTCTGTTTGCGAAAGCTCGCGAAATTGTATCTGCTGCACCTGAAGGATCGGAATTATCAAAGATTATAGTGAGACTGGGAGGATTTCATTTGTTAATGTCATTTTTCGGCGCAATAGGTTATATTATGCAAGGAAGTGGTTTAAAAGAAGTGCTTTCTGAGATTTATGCTCCTAAGTCTTTAGAGAAAATGCTTAATGGCCATGCTTACGCGAGGGCAGTTCGAGCTCACACGTTACTTCAGCTCACTTTAGCATTAACAATATTAAAAGAACTAGCTATTGATGATTTTATGGATGCAGATCTTATAATTACAGTGGAAAATATCCTCGATAAAACTCTTTTATATTATGACATTGAAAATGATAAGGAAATATCTGAAGTTTTACTTGATTTATTTAATAAAAAGTTAATGGAATATCAGAAACGAGGACCAACTGCACAATTATGGGTACAGTATTTTCGGATGGTGTCCATTGCAAAAGAATTTATAAGAGCTGAACGTATGGGAGATTGGCAAGCTCATTTGAACTGCGTTAAAGAAATGCTTCCTTATTTCCATGCATCGGGGCATTTACCTTACGCTAAGTCTGCGCACTTATACTTGCAGGATATGCTTCAATTAGAGGAGGTAATTGATCCTAGTGTTTATCGAAGGTTTACTGAAGGATTTTTCACTGTTCGACGTTCTGATAAACTCAGTTGTGGAACTTCAACAGATATGATTATCGAACAATCAATGATGAAATCCATGAAAACAGATGGTGGTATTTCTCGAGGACGAAGTACAAAAGAAAGTGTAATAAGCAAATGGGTTTACGGAATGCATGCAATGAACACAGTGTGTGACGAGTTGGAAGTTCTTGCTAATGTTCGAATGGACACGACAGATCAACATGTAGATGCGAGCGATTCGAGAGTTAAGAAAGATGCTAAAGATATTAAAAAACTTCTTGACTGGTTTTCATCACATGATCCTTTTCCCGAAATTAACAAAATCTTATCTATTGCTTCAGGAGTCGTTGGTGACGATAAGATTAATTGTCATAAAGCTCGTGAAGTTGGGATTGCCTCGATGTCTAAAATGACTGGTCAAACTTTCAATCATATAAAATTGAAACGCACAGATAAAGTACTTCCTCTTTTAGCTGTGAGTAGCACTGTGAAAGTTCACGACGAAGAAGTACCAATAGACCCAGTATTATTATTTCAACGTATGAGTGTCACTAAGACTTTTGAGGATGAAATTGAAACATTTTTCGCATATGATTTAGCTCCTTACCCGTTGTCACTCTTCGATGCAGCTGGAATGCGTAAAACAATGAAGTCGGCTCTTTACGATTGCTTTCAATCAGTCAATGCTGAGGTTGATTGTACAAACGCTGCTTACGTTATTGATGGAGGATATCTACTACATCACGTTGTGTGGGATCGAGAAGAAACCTTTAACGTAATTTTTGAAAAATATGTTCAGTATTTACGTAGACATTATGGTCATACAGTTACGGTAGTATTTGATGGCTACAGTGACACAACAAAGAACATAAAAGCTGCAGAACAACGTCGTCGTGCTACAAAAACATCCTCAGGTACCGACATAATGTTTGACGAATTTATGACAGTTCCAGTTAATCAACAACATTTTTTTGCAAACATTAATAATAAATCTCGTTTTATTTCTATGTTGAGTAACAAATTAACAGCTGAAAATATTGCCGTGAAACAAGCTCCTAATGACGCCGATGTCCTCATAATTGAAACAGCAATAGAACAATTTAATGCAAGAAATACAGCTATTGTAGTGGGTGAAGATGTTGATTTATTAGTACTACTCACTGCAAGGACTCCATCTGATAAAATTATTTACTTTTTAAAACCTGGGAAGGCGCAGCAACGGACAGAAATATATTCTTCAAAAAGTTTATCAGCTTATCCGAAATGCCAAAACTTTATTTTATTTTTACATGCGATAACCGGATGCGATACTACGTCAGCAATGTTTAGAAGGGGCAAAAATTCAGTATTAAAATTATTTGAAAAAAATGATTTGATTGACTGCGCAAAAGTATTTACAGAAATTAATTCTTCACCTCAAATACTAATTACTAAAGGAATTCGGTTTCTTCTTGCGGTTTATGGAGCTCCAAAAAAAATTGATTGCATAGATACGTACAGATATTTAACATTCGTAAAAAATACACGAAACAAAAAGCAAGTACAGCTATCTTGTCTTCCTCCAACATCGGCATCTGCTACTCAACATTTGTTTCGAGTATACTATCAAGTTCAGACATGGCAAGGCAATGAACTGAACCCTGAAGACTGGGGTTGGAAATTGATAAATAATACTTTGGAACCGATTCGAACTTTACTGCCCCCTGCTCCAGAAAAACTTCTTAACACTATTTTTTGCAATTGCAAGAAAGGTTGTAGTGCCAAATGTGGCTGTAAAAAAGTAGGATTGCAGTGTTCTCCAGCGTGTACCAATTGCCAAGGTGTCTCTTGCTCAAATGTTCAATTAAATACAAGAGAGGAAGATTCATGTGATTTTGATGAAGAGACAACTGATTCATCTTCATTTGAACAATTTCTAAGCGTTCATCAACAGGAAGGAGAAGAAGAAGAAGAACAAGAAGAAATTGAAGAAAACATGATTGTTGAAGTTGAATATGAAGAGTATGAGTCAGATTAAAGTAATAAAAAAAAGTTAGAACGACAGTTAAACTCAGTAACCCATATCAATAATCTTCATACTATTAAATAATTATTGTTCCTGAAAATAACGTCATAAAGGTTCGTGGAATAGGCCTACCGGGGATACCACGTTAAAAAAAACGCGCCGAGTACACTACCTCACAGGTGGTGTGGAAATGTGTGCATATTATGTAGAACTTGATTCTTACAAGCGCAATATCTGGGAAATAGTGGGTCTTAGAGAAAAAATCATGGGAACCATTTTTATAGAGAATTTTAAGATCTACAACTTTGCTCCGAGGTACTTTTTCGATAAAACTTACCGTTTTCGAAAAAAATCCAAAAAACCTAAAATTTTGACCTTGGGCCCCGAATAAGTCCCTAAGCTCACATGGGACTGATGGGGACTTTTGACACTTTATTCCTTGTGGTAAACCTAAGGTCTCTACAAAGATTTGGCTCTGTCGGAATTTTCTTTATTTGATCACTATTTTTATGTCTAAAATGACCGGACTATAGATAGTAAAAAGTATTAAGAAAATGTGTTATTCATTGAACTGAAATAAATTACACAAAAGTAACTATCTGGTGGTATCTAAACATCCATACTTGTTTGGTTGCTATCTTCTCTGTAACATATACATACATAATATAATGTTAAGTATAAATAGATACAATATTATATTGAATTTGTTCGGGTTTTTAGAAAGAAGTGAAATTATTATTGTTGTAACTGAACATGTACTCATCGAATATTATACTATCGAACATGTGAGATATATGTTTAGCATTATAAGTGAAGCTGGTATTCGTCGTAAGAAACAGAAACTAATAAATAAATTAAAAAAATTAGAATAATATGAAAAAGTTGGCTGTTGCATCACAATCGTCTTTGGTGTAGAGGAAGCATACTGGACTAGTTATCCAGAGGCCCGAGGTTCGATTCCTGGTTGACGAGTTTATTTTTTCATATCAGTATTTAATTTAATTAATTGAATTTTTCTGTCAACGCAAGGACAAAACTCTCATTTACGTTTTATGTGAATACTAGATACTCAGAAAAAAATACCATTTGGTTTAGACCATATTAAAATCTGAAGATACTTGAATATGTAAATAAATTAATGGGGTTGTTAATTGACTAAACTGTCGGCGTATGAAGCGTAGAATGAACGTAACCGGCTATGCTTGTGTTAGTTTTCTGCTGTTTCTTTTCAAAAACTCCAAATGAATTTCGGCTTAGTTCGCATCAAAGTCGGCACAACCTACCCACTCCTAATGTACATACAAATCCCTTGTCCTTTATGGGTCGTTAAAAAAGCCTACAAAGGCCTACTCACCAGGCTTCAACCTTTCCTTCGATATTACTACTACTACTAGATATATTATTCGACAGAACTTATTATGTTTATCAAATCAATTAGGACTCTTGTAAGATCGGAGTAAATGAAACTACTCAATTGTCTCACATCTATAAATAAATCATAAATAAAAATATATTCATAGCCTCTTGAATGGATGAATGAATAATAGTATGGGGAGAATTAGAGCATTGTGATCAAGAATATATATTATGCTCCCCAGTCAAGTACGTGCCGAGGAATGATCTGGGCTTACAGCACCTCATCGAGGAACCAGCTCATAGGATATGAGTTGGATCTAGAAATGGTAGCCCCTCTGTACGTATCTGGTCGCAGTCTATTAGGAGGTGTTCATAAGATCCTAGTCAAAGAGGACAAATTTGAAAGTTACACATTTAAAGCGACGTTGTGATGTTTCTTCTGTACTTTAAAGATGTCAACTGTTGTATTCTCATATTCAATAGGGACTTTTCCTTATTCGTTGCAAGTAATTTAAACTTTGCCTCTCCTGATTAATTTAATTTTGTAAAGTATCGACTTAAGATCATTAAGATAATAATATTGATCTTATTTTAAGATCAATATAAAAAGATAGATATATAACAATTGAAACTTTTAACCGAACTATTTTCTTGACAATTAAAAAAGCTAAAATAATATTCAGGTATAGATTACTATCACATATTCATCTTAATTTATTAATATTAAGTAATTCATAACACATAAACCAAATTTTATATACTATACAATATATTAACAAGACTAAATTGAGATCAGTGCCACTAGACAACTATTTGCGAAGTTTTCTAGTTATCGTACTATATATTCCGTATATAACACCACGATACACTTGTTGGTTATCATTGATTTTATTTCGCACCTCTAAAATTAAAAATAAAAATGGACTAAAAGTATAAACATTCATATGCTTCCTTCCCTTTATTTAGAAAATAGATCGATTCATTCAAACTGTGACAATATTTGAGGGTTTACAAATGAACACAGTTCTAATGTACGACCTGTATTTGTAACTCAATATTATAAACATTGAATTTATTATAAAGCTATATACAGGTTGTTATTATTATTATTGTTGTTTGATATTGTTGTTGTTGTTGTTGTATTTACAGGATGTATGTACATATAATGTTTGAATGTAATATAATATCTAAGATTAACATAACAAACAATGTTATGTAATGTTCAAAATGTTGTAAAACGTGAATATTGTTTTATTAGAATAACAAAAAATGTGTATCACAAACACAATATTGTTGTATAAATTTATATATTATTATAATATTATTATTGTACGTATTATGTTCACAAGTCCACCACTACTTTTGTTTTCTTGTTTTATTTTTGAGAAACTCTGGTTAGTGTGAAATACTCATATGACATTCGTATACAACGAATGTTTATATCGAATACATTATTTACAGTTAGCAAAATAAATTAGAAAAACACTTTTTTCATAACGCACTAAAAAGCAAAAAATATTAACTAAGATATTGTAAAGAACGTGGGATGCTTTCTGGTTATATTTCTTTGACAAAGATATAATCGTTTAATTTCAACAGATAACATCTGTACAAATAACAACAAATAACAACTCAGTTAATTGCTTAAATTAAATTGCCCGATATATACTGAATTAAAAAATAAAAGTTTCAAACAAAAGTTGTTTATTTTTAAAAAAGAAACATTTTTTGTCTTTAATTTTTTGTTCTATCTCTTACGGTTTTAAAGCAAAATAGTTTTGTCCATTTTGCCCAAACATGGTCCGATTTTGCCCATTCACGAACTTGACCTTACTTTTTTTGGCTCTAGAAGATAGATATGAAATTTTAGCTCGCTAACTTTTTTCGTTTTTGAGTTATCGTGTTAACGGACGGACGTACAACTTTGCGGAAATGGACTAAATCAATCATTTTGGACTGGGCCAAGTAATTTTATGAATACCTATACCAAAATTTGTTTTCTGCGATCCATATTTTCAACCATTACAAAGTCGGTACTCAATTTAATATACCCTGGTATATTGTATATACTGGATATAAAAACAGTGTTTTAATTTTAATGGTAAAACTCTTTTAAAGAATAAAATGTGTTGTCATTCGAAAAGGACTTCAACTAATTCTGAAACTTAACGCAATCTTTGTGTGTTTTCAAATTGGCAATTTGTAAACAGAAAAGAATGCCAATTGGGATTTTTCTTCGTACGTTGACAGCAATAGTTTGGTAGTTTGTATATATTAAGTTCCCATTATTATAATTGAGCAGGTCACTGTTTAGCTTGAAGATTGTTTATTATCTATTTAATGAGTAATTGTACGAAATATGTCAATGCAAGGTACTGTTAGAATTTTCATTTTCTTCAATATTTTTCTCACCGATTCTCTTGGTTTTAGGTTGAAGATTAATGTTTGTCGCATGTTCCAATGCAATAATATTGTACTTCAATATATTGTGAATACAGTCAATGACCGTAATAACTGTAGACATGACACTCAGATATTCATAACTAAACTTTAGTTTTGAAGTTTTGAAACTTTATTTAAATTATAACAGGTTAACACCATAAATGTAACATATTAAGCAAAAAATTAGAAAATTTTACAAATACACAACTCGTAATCAACATTGAGGCCAAACTTGAAATTACGTCGGTTGGTTTTAAGACATGATGAAGTACAATCCCTGATTTAAAGTAATTTAAAATTGAAAGATAAAAGTAACAGCTATTTGAAAATAGCGATTTGTCAAAAACTGATTGACTTTTTTTAAAATTATTGCGAGGCCATATATCAAAAAGGAAAAAGTCGATAAGTAAAAATGATTATCGATACGTAGCTAGCAATAGAGTGTATCTAAACGATAAAATGAGCCATTAGTTAGCTTTCTATATCAAACACAGTTGACCTGAGACCGTTTATGACAAAATATTTGGGCCCTCATTACATTAAGAAGACACAATCAAATAATTTTACATAATATATAAACATATATGAAAGTACAAAAACATGATCAGTTATTTCTGTATTCAAAAGCAAGTTTTTGATGAAATAAATACGTTGATATTATAAACTTGATTTTATAAAGGGTTTTTTTTTTATACATTCAAGTATTGAAAAACTGTAATACGAAAAAGAAAGTTACAAAATTTAAAAAAAAAAATAGTATTCGATGTAGACACACACTAATTAAAAAACTTTTTTTTAAACACACACAGCTGTTTATTTCATGACTTTCGAACAATTTATGACACTATTTTTTTTTTTATATTCAACTTTAATTTATTTCAATATTAAATAATGGAAACATAAGTCATAAAAAACATTTTATAAAAACATGATCCTCCTTTAAAATAATAATAATAACAATTATAAACGCTAAAAATATAAAAAATTAATTAACCAAATTTTTTATTGAATGATATATACACTATGTATATAAAATTTAATTAATTACATTAAATTTTGTACCCCTAATAATCCATACAACGTTTTTTCAATACTTTGTTTGACGACATAAATATACTCCCCCCCCCCCCTTCTATCAAGTAGTAATGCTAACATATAAACGGCAGCAGATTTCCAAGAATAATATTTGTTTAAACTTTTATCCGACACATGGGACTTATCCAATCATTAATTGAATTAATCATGAGAATAAAAACAGTTGGTCGCATTTCACTGGGAATCAATCAGCCAAGTAACTAGATCTAATAAAAAAAATAAAAAAGGGGACGTCTCGCCTTCGGGTGATAGATAGTTCTCAAGAAGGGCACAGAGAACCCATTGGTCTAGGTGCTAGGGACCCGTTTACGGTACCTCTCTTTCTAATTATTATTAACTCCATCTACTAATTTTGTAATTCACTCAACTGTATTTAATTAATAAACTAAATAATAAAGAAACAGACAAATAAACCTGACGTGTTTCAAATCCTGACGAGATCGGATTGATTATTAAATATTTCTTGTACCACACCCATACCATAAATAATTGTAATAAATTATATCTAAAAATATAAGGTCTAGGAAATAGGAATTTTTTATGGAGGTACACCTCCATGAAATTGTAATTCTAATTGTAATTATCATCTCAAAGGAGTCCAAGGTTGGAAAACACCCTTTATTTAACAAATTTCTAAAATAATGTATATACTATGCTCTACTTTATTGCATTGAATGACACAAGTAACGTCATATAAAAGGCCCTTTTAAAAAAATCAAGTTCTAAACTTTTTTGAGTGAAATTCGATAATATGGCGTGAAACATTGGAAATTTGATAAAAACTTTGGTTAGATTATAGGAAGTTTTTAGTTATAAAAAACAATAACTTTTTGACCAAATCGTTAACATATTTTTGTACTAAATCGGTATTATGGTAAAAAATAACATTATGGTTCTTCAATCTAATATGAGTCTTCGATCAGCTACAGGTTGAAATAATATAGTGGGGCACATAAAAACGATTTGTCTATATAAAAGTCAAAGAAGACAATCAAGTCCAACATAATTTGAAACAAAAGTAAATTTTCTAATAAATATGCCTCACCGTATTATTTTCCGACTTTTTTCAAATGCATTTCAAAATTGTATATTCATTTTGTGCCTTATTAATGCGTTTATTCACCCCCGACGCAAAAAGAGATGTGTGTCTGACTTTATGTACATCTCTCCGTGCCAGCTCTCAAACGCCTGGGCTGATTTAATACATTTGATATGGATTTTTTATTTGGTAGCTGGTTTTCTTGCGGTGGTTCTTAGATATATTTGGTAAAAATCTGTTCAGTCATTTAAACATTATCAGCTCTTTTCCGTGAAGATGTATAGACATATTATTAACATTATCATTTTACATATAAATTTGGCGCGGGTAATAGGAAGTTCTTTATATGTATTCAGGTTATAAATTTTTTAGCTTTTATTGTTTTGGGATTTTTAAAAATTTTTAATTTTACTTCTTAGCTAAAAAGTTTCGAATAAAAGTTGTTCATTATAAATATACTAACAACATTCGAAAATACAAATTTTACCCAACTTTACAATTTTGAAAAAGAACACAATTTCTGTGGCCCATAGTACATCATCGATTATATGTACAATAAAACCGTTTAGCTTAAAATATTTGTACTTAATTTATTTTAATAATGCCATATTTTAATAACCAAGAAAATAAGTAAATTTAAGAACTTTATACAGAACCGAACGAAATACCTACATTACACATAGTACGAGTCCGTATATATACATAAAAATTAATTTGTAGAACACATGTGAATAGTAATTTCAACACCAAAATGATATATTTATATTAATGAATAGATTATATAATCAGATAATATTTAAATTTATATAAAATAATCAAATGAAAAAAAAAATGTATATATAATATTGGTACACACTTAACACATACATTTATATATCTATATATTTATATATCTATGTATACAATTCGAAACAGATTACTTCATTAAATTGAAACCAATTAAAAAATAATAGAAAATAAATACGAACTAATTAAAACAAATTATACATATAACTTCTATTACTACTCTATATAAATACTTTATATAGGACAACTTTTGAACATTGAACAGACTGTGTACTCGCATACTACCATGTCCCATGCAACCAACAAACCATGTATTATTGAAGTTAAATTGAAAAAAACTAGTCGATAAATTAGAACAAACACTACTATGAGCTACAAAAGTAACGATAAGTTTTCTAAATTTTTTAGTTTTATTTTACCTTATTCAAACTGTTTTGGGGAAAATGTTTCAAATAATAGTTGTTTTAATAATGAACAATGTTTATCCAAAGCCATTTTTTTCGAAAACCGAATGAATACTGTACAAATCAATTATAAATCAATTAGGCCTATCAAGGCTGATGTCAGTTGTGTCTGCTGGAAGACATTGTGAAACATTGTGGTAGACTGGGGTACCCTTTGCGGAAGAATGGGATAGACCTTTGGGAAGAATGCGCACCACATTCCGCCGCACCCGTTCCGCCCCAGATACACGATTCGGGTTCGGAGGGTAACAAACATTTAATAAGATACAATTCAGGAGCAAAAAATCACACAACTAAAATTCCACGCACCAACGACCAAGAAAACTAGACTAACATGAATGTCGTAGTTGAATAGCCTCAGGTTGGTTTAGTTCTACGTATTGCCGCTTGCTACTAGCACCCCCTTGACAACGAAAATAGTCAAACTTCATTCCGCCTTGGTACCCCGTTGTGCCCCAGGTTCCCCTATATCACAAACACAGGGCCTTTAATGGAACTGTATATTGATGACTGACACATTATCAGCCTTCTGGCATATATTGCTAGTATTTGAAACTATTTACACCAATCGTTATTTTATGTATTATGATTATTGCCGATTTTTTTCCAGATTTTCTGATTATAAAACCGTGTTTTAATTTTGTATATCATTCCTTTTAAAAAGAAAAAGAGAAATACAAAAATATACAAGTTGAAAATATTATGCATAAATATAATATTCAAAAATTCAGTTGTAGAAAATGTTAATTTCCATCCAAAATGTCCTATGGTATTTTTTCGTATCTCCAGCAGTTTAGGCGCTAAGGACGTTGGAAGGATAAGAAAAATCAAAGTTTTTCTGCTAAACCACATATAAAATACTAAGCTTTCAAAAAAAAATACGCCACTTTTGTTGTCGATAGAACAAATGGTATAAAAAATAACTCAGTACTTTTAAAATATCTAAATCAAGTTCATATTTTCAACTATCTACAGTACACCATGTTCTCAACGTATACTTATTATTTGAGTATGTTAAAACCAACTAACACAACATTAATATACATTAGTAGGGATAGTGTTTATATTTAAAAAAAATTCATTAAATTAGTTGTTAATAAATATATAACAAACATATAAACATTATAGATAGACCATAGATAATATTAGAAACAAACTTCATATATAAAAAATATATGCACAGGATGAAAAAGGTTAAATACCTAATAAAATGTATAGTAGTTACGTAGTAGAGACATTTTTCTAGAAACGCGAAAATTCATAACGGCTACAATATTGGGTCCATCAATTAAAATATTTAATTGCTACTGGATTGTGGTTTAGTTAGATACATAGAAACTCTTATTTGTGGCATTTTTTCAAAATACCATTACTATTTTAACGTACGTTTCGCGTCTATTGCCAAACGCATCATTGGCGAAAATATAAATACAAATTTTTTAACTAAATTTTTCCACCCAAAAATAAAAAAGGAGGATAACTACGGCCTTGCAGGTGTCAAACAATATTTTTTTTCTCTACTATTACATTTTCCAAATAACTTTATATATTTTATTTGATTGAAGGAAAATTTTTGTCAATATTTTAGCTGATGATGCGTCAGGCATGGTATTAACCTTCCGTCGGGCGCATTTGATCTGACAGTTACAGGGCTCTAGGCAACTGTAGGAAACCCTGTCAGTTAATTTCACCTTAACCTTCATTACGGAAAGTTATTCACGTTTTGTTCAGTTAAGTTCATTGCGCTCAATTTCGTGAAATTTTTGAAGAGGACCCTATCCTGGAAGATTTTCTGAACCTATCTTGGAAGATTAACGATTTTTTTACTTTTATTAGTAAATATTGTTTACTTTATACGACTTTTGATAGTAGATCAAAAATTGTATTAACAATTGCTCAACTCATTTCATGCCATAAAATTTTTACAGAAGGCTTGTGATTTTTCTTTTTACACCACATATAATAATATACCTCACTGGAAAATTGTATAAATGAACATAGTCCGGTGTTTATTATGCTTTTTGAATGTCTACCTATTAAGTACACTGCGCCCGATTCAGCAGTCAAACGTATAAAACGCCTGACGGAAGGTTAAAAAAAACAAATTAGCGTTTCTATAGATCTCATCTACTTAATAAAACTCTACTGGCTGAGAGACAAACAACGCACTTAAACCGGTGGGTCTAGAAGCATGAAAATTTTGCAAACGAATAATCCCATAATTCAGTTAAGTTGAAAACGTTTCCCGAATTGGGTATGATCCGGATAATTGGAGGTCTACTGTTCTGTGTAAAAACAAAAACTTATAACTTTGAAGCGTCATTCAAACTGCTAGTAGCTATTTCTGTTACTTCCTGTATATGATCTAACTGAATTAATACAATGTTTATTTATATTTGATTTTAAATAATATTATTAAATGTTGGTTGGTTAGAATATACGGCTTTTATTAATATATATATACATATATTTATATATATATATATATATATATATATATATATATATATATATATATATATATATATATATATATATATATATATATATATATATATATAAACGCAATGTCCATATGTTTTTAATACATAATAACAACTATCGAAGAGTATAAATGATTATTTTATTTATAATTTTTTTTTTTTTAATTTTCGATTTGAAACACAACTCTAAAAAATTAATTTAAAGGTGTTTTTATTGTATTATAAATATTAGTATTCTCATTTCCTGTAGACAAATATTAGGATGTAGGATAAACAATAGGTAATCTGATGGTATGTTATTAATATTATATTGCTTTTTTATACACCGTGTCAATTTTTGCAAATAATTTGTTTTTGTAAATTAATAATTGTTTTTTGTAATTGTTTTTTTAGCAAAGATGTTTGTTAAAATATTAATATGAACCGGATTTAATGGAAATTTTCCAGTTGAAAAACTTTTATACAGCCGACTAATGAACCTAGATATGTATTAGATAAACGCCAGTTTTAGTAATCAGTTTTTAACTGTTCAAAACTTGCATGCATTGACACCCCACCCATCCTTTATTAAAGTGTGCTATATGTGTAAAAAATTGTTTCCATTAATACCTTATTCATCGCAGTTGCTGTTGACGATACCAAGTAGAATAATATATAAAACTAGCACTGCCCGTCGCAGCTTCGCCCACGAAAATTGTAATTTTACAGACCTTATATTACTTAGTATTTAAGTAAATATTACTGAATGTTTATACAAAGTTTTGAAGTAGATTGGACCAAGGAATCACGTTGCCCTATACAAAATTTTCCCCTTTGACTTCTATCCCCTAGGTTACAGCAGATACAGGATATTCAGTGCATCTCATCCCGAATATAGAAACCTTCGGGAGGACCTGATAAGCCAGCTCCAGGCTATTGCCAACATATGGGAGAAGCGAATCTCGTCGGACTGAGGTAAAAGAGGGAGTACAATGGACCACTAAGTTGAGAAGTGCAATAGTTTTTAGACCCCAATATCAATCAATCAATAAATCAAGATTTTATTGGGAGTAGATACTGTTTGTACAAAATATTATAAATTTCTTGTTTATTTTAATCAAATGTGCGAATGTGTCTGTTGAATTAATATGAACGTTTTCTTTTATTGCCTGTCCGAAATTGCAACGGTGTAAATAAACATTTTATATAAAAATCATTTAACAGCAAAACAAAATTTTTATGTACTTACCTTAGTTAGTGTACCTTTTTTCTGGAAATGTAGAAGTTACGGAGTATAAAAAACCTGAAACAAAAACACTTTTAAGTACTTTTTACATTTATAGTAAATTTAAGTAATTAAATTCTATTGACCAGGTAATCTATTTTAGCATTTAATCAAAAAGGTTTATTCAATGAATTTGTTCAATGAAATGAAAGTATTTGTCAGTTGAACATGAACATAAGGATTGCATATACACAAAAACTCACCTTAAATTTATATCAGATAAAAGATATTGAAAAACATATGTAGTAAGTCAAATAAAAATATATTGAAATCTAAATAAAATCATCAACAACAACAAAAATCCATTTCAAAAGGTTTATTGGTTTTAACATAACATTTATCCAACCCCTTTGAAAGAAAAAACTTAATTCAACATTCATTTATTAAAAACAAACCTCCTGAGTGTATCGTCCATATTTCCTTCATCAATACAACATATGTATGAGTGGAGATCTTTTAATTTATATTAATGAAGAAGAATCTTCGATAATGATTTATGAGATTACTTCACATCTTCTTGCGAACAACAGCGTGTTCAAAAACCTTCTGTGATTAAATCTAAAAAGCCATTCAAGACTGGCGTGAACGCCACACGAACTCTACATTCATATTTTGCCGTTTATTTGAAAAGTGGTTCATTTATTTAAAATAATTAAAAGTTCTTTCATAAGTACCTTCAGCTATTACCGTTTTACCGAGGAACCGAAATCGCAAAGAATATCGTGTTCTATAGAACACAGTTATGTCTAATCAGAATGACAAAATTTTAGGAAGTTTCTACTAAGTTCGTAGTAATGAGCAAAATTGGTCAGAAGGAAACAGCGGCTTAGATCGAGGGGTTAACTCCAAATTTGGAATATATCTAGAGCACGGTAGTGCGTAAGGCCCAGTTTTACTTTATATTTGTTAAATGAAAAAGTTGAGGATGAATAAAGTTGTAGAAAATAAATAAAATAATTACTACAATGATAATTACTACAATTATCATCTGGCCATATTTTCTGACTAAGATAACTGAAACCAGTCCCAGTGGCCGTGCTGTCAAAGGTGCTCACCTTGGAGCTGGGAGGTTGCGAGTTCGATTCACAACAATGGCAGTTAGTCAATTAAATAAAGAAAGAATAAATTTAAAAAATGGGGCGCGGTTAATTGACTAAACTATCGGTGTATGGACAAGAACGAAAGTGAGCGACTATTCTTGTGAAGTTTCCTTTCACGAACTCAGGTGGAATATCAGCCTAGTTCCTATTAAAGTCAGCAGTAGTCGCACTATCTACCAAATTCCTAATTTGCATACAAATTCCTTGTCCTTTAGAGGTTGGTAAAAAAGACGTAGAAAGTCTTACTTGCCAGGCATCCACCTGCCCTCCGCTACTACCACAACGGAGGTAAGTGGGACGTCATAATTTGAATATCAATTTTTCGTAACACTTTGTTTAGATTTGAAAGAAAAAATCTCCTTTTTCGGTATATCAAAATATAGGTCGCTTTTTTGGTCAGTATATTTTTTGAAGTATGTTAATTCTCAAACTTCTTAAAATTTCTTTCATGGATTTATCAAAATTTTCGCTTTAGCAGTAAAAATATATCAAAATTGTAACCTCTAAACACAACCAATAAATTTGGTCAAAGCGATCAGATCAATGAGTCTCTCATAATCAAGCTCCTGCTTGTTTTTTAGTAATTTAACAACTAAATCAATCACTTGGAATTAAGAATGCGAAAAGTAATTCTCAAATTCATTTCAACGTAAAAGTATTAGTTTTAAAATTATAATCTACGTATTACCGTATATTTAACCCAGGTTTTTACTGTACATCATCTATAAATTAATAAAAAATTAATATTATTATAAAAATATTAATTAATTAATACTTTGTAAATCATGCTTTACAAACAAATTATAAGCATGCGTATACTTTTGAACTGTTGTGTATGTGTTTTCAAAAGTACACAAAATACTAATTTATCAAGCTTTGCTTCTATTAATTACTAAAAATACTCCTTTAAATGTGTTAATTATTCATCTTTTTTAAATCTTATAACCACGACCGCACCTGCTCTTCTTATATACGATGCTTTTCAAATGGATTATCTCTCTCAATATTAGATTTTAATTTATAAACTATTTTAGAAGAAAAAGAAAAATAAACATGATTTATTTCTGATTACGTAAATTAAAAAATTAATTTTTTCATAATTAATTTTTTGTGATATATATATAGCAGCTGTCAATTTAAATATAAAAATCATACAAATGCCTTACACAAGAGTTTAACTTTATTTATCAATTTAAATACGGACTCCGTATTGAAAACTCCTTTAGAAATCCGTAAAAATTATAAAAACCTTTACGCTTCACATCTAAGTAACAATGGAGTTCAAAATAAATGATAAACAAAAATATTCACGCCCTTAAATTTGCATTTCTATTCCTTAAACAACCTGTACAAAATAAAAAGAAACAATACAGGAAAACTATTTATGATTTTTTATCCTGCTTATAATTTTAAAATTTTAAAAATCTGAAGCTGCTAATTATTTTAAGAGCGTGATAGATTTTTCATTACCCCTTTGCGCCGCCTTAAAAGTTTCGAATCGTATTGGATCGGCAAGAAATTCGTTTCATCTAAATTTTCTATTAATTGGATTCAATATTTTCGGAGAAACGCGGGCCAAAGGTATGGACCCGAATTATATTAAAATTTATACAGTGCTTAGATATAACGTCTTTTAATTCAATAATTTAGAGGGAAGCTGGACCAAAAAAAAAACACGTTTTAATCATTTACGAAATTTTCTATCTTCGAACTTCAAGGTATAATGTCAAATTATGTATTAATAGATTCGGATAGAATCTCTGCTGTAGGAGAATGGGTAGCACATTTCACATAAACTACTAACCGTTTTTCATCCAAGACAAATATTTTCGATTTTTGGTGTATATTGAATGGGTTTACTTTACGAAAATCCATTGTAATTATTAAATAAAACAAATATAACAATAAATATACTTTGAATATAGTTTCGAAACACAGTTTCACCATCAGAAAATGTATGAATATGATTATCATTTATTTTCTGATGAAGGAACTGTGTTTCCGAAACTATAATCAAAATAAAATTATTGTTCGAAAAACTCAAATGTTTGTTTTATTTAATAATTTTGAGAAGAGCTTTGGGCAGAGTACGGCACACTGGTGGAGTTTTTATTCGTTTTTTGGATATTACGCGTTTGATGATAATGAAAAACTTTTATAAGTTTATTTTATATTTTATATATATATATATATATATATATATATATATATATATATATATATATATAAAATATAAAATAAACTTATAAAAGTTTTTCATTATCATCAAACGCGTAATATCCAAAAAACGAATAAAAACTCCACCAGTGTGCCGTACTCTGCCCAAAGCTCTTCTCAAAATTATTAAATAAAACAAACATTTGAGTTTTTCGAACAATAATTTTATTTTGATTATAGTTTCGGAAACACAGTTCCTTCATCAGAAAATAAATGATAATCATATTCATACATTTTCTGATGGTGAAACTGTGTTTCGAAACTATATTCAAAGTATATTTATTGTTATATTTGTTTTATTTAATAATTACAATGGATTTTCGTAAAGTAAACCCATTCAATATACACCAAAAATCGAAAATATTTGTCTTGGATGAAAAACGGTTAGTAGTTTATGTGAAATGTGCTACCCATTCTCCTACAGCAGAGATTCTATCCGAATCTATTAATACATAATTTGACATTATACCTTGAAGTTCGAAGATAGAAAATTTCGTAAATGATTAAAACGTGTTTTTTTTTTGGTCCAGCTTCCCTCTAAATTATTGAATTAAAAGACGTTATATCTAAGCACTGTATAAATTTTAATATAATTCGGGTCCATACCTTTGGCCCGCGTTTCTCCGAAAATATTGAATCCAATTAATAGAAAATTTAGATGAAACGAATTTCTTGCCGATCCAATACGATTCGAAACTTTTAAGGCGGCGCAAAGGGGTAATGAAAAATCTATCACGCTCTTAAAATAATTAGCAGCTTCAGATTTTTAAAATTTTAAAATTATAAGCAGGATAAAAAATCATAAATAGTTTTCCTGTATTGTTTCTTTTTATTTTGTACAGGTTGTTTAAGGAATAGAAATGCAAATTTAAGGGCGTGAATATTTTTGTTTATCATTTATTTTGAACTCCATTGTTACTTAGATGTGAAGCGTAAAGGTTTTTATAATTTTTACGGATTTCTAAAGGAGTTTTCAATACGGAGTCCGTATTTAAATTGATAAATAAAGTTAAACTCTTGTGTAAGGCATTTGTATGATTTTTATATTTAAATTGACAGCTGCTATATATATATCACAAAAAATTAATTATGAAAAAATTAATTTTTTAATTTACGTAATCAGAAATAAATCATGTTTATTTTTCTTTTTCTTCTAAAATAGTTTATAAATTAAAATCTAATATTGAGAGAGATAATCCATTTGAAAAGCATCGTATATAAGAAGAGCAGGTGCGGTCGTGGTTATAAGATTTAAAAAAGATGAATAATTAACACATTTAAAGGAGTATTTTTAGTAATTAATAGAAGCAAAGCTTGATAAATTAGTATTTTGTGTACTTTTGAAAACACATACACAACAGTTCAAAAGTATACGCATGCTTATAATTTGTTTGTAAAGCATGATTTACAAAGTATTAATTAATTAATATTTTTATAATAATATTAATTTTTTATTAATTTATAGATGATGTACAGTAAAAACCTGGGTTAAATATACGGTAATACGTAGATTATAATTTTAAAACTAATACTTTTACGTTGAAATGAATTTGAGAATTACTTTTCGCATTCTTAATTCCAAGTGATTGATTTAGTTGTTAAATTACTAAAAAACAAGCAGGAGCTTGATTATGAGAGACTCATTGATCTGATCGCTTTGACCAAATTTATTGGTTGTGTTTAGAGGTTACAATTTTGATATATTTTTACTGCTAAAGCGAAAATTATATATATATATAAACTAAAAAAGCAGACGCGATATACACTAAAAATATTAAAAAATTATATTAACAGAAATGAGAAATGTACCCTCTTATTGTACAAACATCATACGTGAAGGTATTAAATAAATTTTTTATTTGACACTAATGATGTATTTTATATACAATTTTAAATTTCAAAAAAAAAAAAACAGTTTTTTCAAATTGAATAGGTCGTTATCACTTGTTTATTAGGAATACTATTATTTGTTTAACAGTTTTTTTTTTTTATAACCTTTCAATAAATTTTAATATTCATTTTTTTTTTTATATTCGTGCGTGTTTGTTAGGTATTTACATAGATACAACACTTTCAACCACATTAAAAATTTTGAAAAAAATTACGAAAATAAACAAGATTTATAGGATAGTCAAAAAATACGCTAAATGTTGATTTATATCAAAATTTAATTTAAAAAATAAAAATAAGCTACGTAGTAATAATAATTTGTTTTAATTACACTATCTTAATAATTTATAAATCGTTATTCGTATTCCAATGAACGAAAATAAGTATCTTCTAAAAATAACTAACTTCCCATATTTTAGTAGTTTCTTTTAATTTCCGTATCTTGAATTTTATAGACATTTGCTTATTATAAAATAATTGGTAAAATGTTCGATAAAAATTTTCTTATAAAATATAATTGAAGAGTTGACTGCATAAAATATAGCTAAATGATAAAACTGACTCAATGCAGTCGAGATTTAATAGAATACAATTGTTTTATTCAAAACTAGCCGTGTCTTTATCCATTGTTGGTATGGTTGCCTTTCGGTTATATTATACCAACGTAAGTGACTAACGTTTACTTAATTCGATATTTAAGTAAGTAAAATGCTCGATATGAAAAAGCATACACATCTAACGTCGTGGGAATCGAACCCATGACCTCTGGCATTCTAGCTATTCCTCCGAACTACCCGACATGTTTTGATAGTGGAACGAAATATGCGATTTACATATTTTTGAACTGTTTTTTTTTTTTTTTGTAAACTAGCGTCTATTTGATGTGAAAGAATGTTATCAATGCCCAGACATATTACATAAATGTCAAATTAAATAAACGTTAGTCACTTCCGATGGTATAATATAACCGAAAGGCAACCATACTAACAATGGATAAAGAGGCGTTATTTTACAAAAAAAAAAAAAAAAAAAACAATTAAAAAATATGTAAATAGTAGATTAACAAATTAACAATACATTGACATCAAAGATAGTGAGAAGTAATCTGCATTCCACTACCATAACATCTCAGGGAGATCAGAGGCAGAACGTTGGTATAGAATTCCAGAGGCCGTGGGTTCGATTCTTATCCTGGATGTGTATGATTTCTCATATCAAGCTTTCGATGTCAAAGAATCATTCGAATAGCATAATTAAACTACTACTACTTCATATCAAAAATGATGAAAGTTTTACAAGCGAACTCATCGACATTCCAACGGGTTTCCCGTCTTTTGAATTTTTTTTTTTAAACGTATAGAAGTTTTTAACAATAAACTGCCGATGATCATTTTAAATTGAATTATTTATGAATGGAAAAAAGTAATAATACAAAAAGTAGGTATTACATGACTTTAATATAGTTAGTATTTCTACACCAATAAGATAGTGTGTAGCATTTTTGTAGTAACTTAAACTCATAGTTGTCTGATACATAGTAAGTATGTAGTAAGTTATACATAATATAACACACAACATTCATAACAATAATATATTCGTGATAAGTTAATAATAATAAATAAATATTATGAATGAAGGAGAATGTCATCTATTCGATCATATAAAAAGTCATGATTCGTCTTGTCTTTGTACCTACATACATATCTACGTACTACACATACAATTGTACTTATATTATAAGTAAGTAAATACTAATACTACATAGTATACTTATATAGAGGAATCCGAGACAGAACGGGGTACGAAGTTGAAAATATGCTTTATAAATACAAAAGGGTTTGGAAAAAGAACAATTTTTTTTTTTCGAAAATAGAAAATTATGTCATTTGCCCCGTTGTACCCTGGACATAGAACAGAACGAGGTGGTAATGACATGTTATTATAAACACATGTAAAACTAGTGGAAATGTAGAAAAAATAAGTTTATGCACAAAATTCATACAAAATTCAAAGGCTGTCCTAGTAGCCTCATAATCTTCGCTATATATTCCCGTTGGTGAAATGAAGAGACTATATTGCCAGTTGTCATCCAAGAGCACCCAAGGTTAATAAAATTAGCCTCTTCACTTGAAGGCCTATCAAGTCTGATGTCAGTGGTGTCTACTGGTAGACATTGTAAAACATTGCGGCAGGAGGGGTCCCTCATTGGGCAGAATGGGGTACCCCATTCTAACCCAGTGACACCATTCGGGTTAGGGGGGTAAATTCACTCGAAAAATATACGTAACCAAATATCTAACTACACCAAATTAACGACAATGAAACGTACTTCAAGCATGTACTAACTGTAGTTGTAATGTAAACACGTATGTAAACAATGTAAACACCTCATCGTGGTTACAAGATCAGCATAAGTTAAGAATACTCGAATAAAATGAATGTCGTAACTGAACAGCCACAGGTTGGTCTAGTTCCTTGACATCAAAAATTTTCAAACATCATTCCGACCCTGTACCCCGTTGTGCCCCGGGTTCCCCTATAGTCTTTCTTATATTTGTGGTTGTTACTTAGCTAGACCAGTCGTCTTAAAAATATATTATATTAATCAAACAATATATTAATTCAGAATGTCTCGGAAAAATAGTCGTGTCGTGTTGTGTTCTAGTATATTACAGTATACATTTTTTTTTCAAAGATTCCTAAATTCTAATATAGTAAATATGTATACCAGGTATATATAATTTACACAAAGAAATATTAAGTTTCGTCCCGGCTTCGGTATAGGTATTCATAAAATAACATAATTAGTTTAAAGATTATTAAAATAATCAAAAGAGAACTGTAGGTTTTTTGAAATTACATTTCAAATTTCGCCCCTATTCCTAGAACATTTGCTTGTATTTTATAAATACGTATTTCGACTACAATGTAGTCATCATCAGTATGAATTAGCTAATCGTAACTATCTCTGGGATATGGATTCAGAGATATGTTGCTTGTTGCTAATTTGGTGCGTGTCTCACAATGATATTAAAAAAGTTCCGTGTTTTATACGATTTGACGGAGGGTATGATCTGACCTGAGGTTTATTTGAGTTGACTGATTAACGGATTAGGTGTGTGAAGAGCTCCATCTATTTATTGACGGCATTCCTTTGTGTCCATATCCCAGGGATAGTCACGATTAACTAATTCATACTGATGATGACTACATTGTAGTCGAAATACGTATTTATAAAATACAAACAAATTTTCTAGGAATAGGGACAAAATTTGAAATGTAATAACTAGTTAATTTCTCATGTCCGCCTGCCCATCTGCCTGCAACTAAATAAACAACTTTTGTGTGAGAAAAATTCATCAAAATGGTGTCGAGTTGAGATATAGTTATTCAAATAAGTAAAATTTTAACATAATACTACCAGAAACGTAATTTTGTTTTAAATATTGTTTTTTTGAGATTGTTTTGAGTACAAATTTTCCAGATACTAGTCGATACTACAGATACTAGTTTGTTTTTTATAGATTTAAGATTAAAGCTATGTTTAAAGATTTTATGAATTCATGTTATCAATGTTCAGACATATTACTTAAATGTCAAAGTAAGTAAACGCTAGTCGCTTCCGTTGGTAAAACATAACCGAAAGGCAACCATACTAACAATGGAAATAAATAGACGCTAGTTTACAAAAAACAATTTGAAAAATATGTTAATAGTAAATAAACAAAATTAATAATACAAGGGCCTCAAAAATGATAGTGAAGGATCATATGCATAGTACTACCATAACATCTAAGGTAGCTCAGTTGGTAGAGCATTGGTCTGGAATGCCAGAGGTCGTGCGTTCGATCCCCATCCCTAGATGTGTATGATTTTTCATATCAAGCATTTGATGTCAAAAAAATGTTATGAATTCAATTTGATATTAAATATTCCCATGTGAATTTTTATTTACATGAGACTTATCCATTAATTTAATAACTCTTTTTTTCTATTTCTTTATCACAAAACATTCCGAAGTCCCAAACTTGAGCGATTTCTGGCGCGAGTATAACTAAGACTTATAGAAAAAAATTACTTTAACTAAACTTGTTGCCCGTTATGCCATCTTCTACTTGAATTAGCACTTTTTTTCGTTCCATTATCTCATAACGAACAAACGTTTATAGATTTTATGTTTACAGAATGTTTCTTAGTCAACGTACGAAAACAGAACATTATTTTGTGGATAATTTTATTCCCTACAAAAATGGTCAAGGCACTTTTTTGTAAAATTGACAAGAAACGAGTTAGGTATATGCAGAAAATCGTACCCAAGAAATTATGGTGCCATATATAACTTTAATTCAAAATGAAGTTCTTTCTTTTTTTGAGCCACTTTTAAATAGAATATGTACTGCTAAGTATTATTCAGATGGATACAGAGGCAATGAGAGATGTTATGTTATGTTGTGTCGCGGAACAAGAAGTAGTGTCACCTGCACTTAGTCTATCAAACTGTATTCTTGTAAACAGAGACTCTCTTAAATAGATGGATAGATATACAGATAGATTGCATGAATAGATACTTTTCTAAAGTCACTTGAGTCTTAACAAACTAGTATACATACTAATATATATCTATCAAATAAATAAATAAGTAAACAGTAAACAACAATCTCTCCTTCTAGCAGTTAGTGATCATTTCTTATTATGTACTTGTATTTTTGATACTTGTTAACAATAATACTTAACATACATGTATGTATCAGAAGATACAAAGTCATATGTTAGTTCAAAGTGGATATGTTAAATATTTATTAGCGATATTATTATTCGTCTATATTCTGTTGAAAAACTTCTGTTTTTTCAATTCGTGTACACTGCGTTACAAAAGTAGCGCACATTTTACACAAAATACACTTGTATGTTTCCAGAGTTAAAAAAATTAAAGTTTGACATGGTCACAGTGGTATAAATCGAGAAATTTTGATCCTGTGTAAATTTTTTAAGGAAACTTTTTTGTGCAAAATTAAATGAAAATGTACTGTATCTGACATTATCAGTTTTTGAATAAATTTGAGATATTCGAGTCTGGCGTCGAGAACGGCTTCGAGTTCTGAGGTTTTTATCGTACGAGGTTTACACAGATAAGACTCGTGTAAGGTCCCCGACTGAATTATGTTGCTCAAAACGACCATTAACCGTTTTATTGTGCATATACTTGGAGAAACCCTTGACTCCATAATGACAACAGTAGGGGTTCGTTGTATTAGAACAATTAACCCTTTAATGTGAATGTGAATTTTTTCACGATAAGTTCCCAAGGCGTCTTACAACTATGAACCCGTTTGTGACATTTGGCTCACCTATATTTGAACTCAGTTATTCTTCAGTCTATGAATTGTGCCCTTATTTGGATAATTTTTGTAAAGCAAACGATATATATATATAATGCATGAAATTTTGTTATAAATAATAAATGCCACTAAATAATAGTGTCATAGATCTACAAAGCTACATATACCTACGCCAATGTGACAACTGGTAGGAATAGTTGATATGAATTTATGTCATAATTACATATGGGTGGAGTTAATAAATAGTGGCGGATGCAATAGACTTTGACGGAGCCGAACCATGTTGTTTTTTAATAAAGTTAATGTTGTACTATACAATAAAACTATAAAAATTTTACTATAATTACGTTGTCATATATATATTACACCAATTATAAATTAATTGAAAAAATGCTAATTGAGGCTGGTTGGGCTATCTGAGTTAATTAATGGTATTGAAACATTAATTTATAATTTTAGTTCGCCAAATCTGCAATACACTGAAGTAGTATAGCAATGTTAAAGTAGTAAAACAAATAATCTATTTATTATAAAATAAGCTGATGATTACACTTTTTTACTTTGATATCTGGATAATAAAATATTTACGAGATAGAATGTAAAACAAAATTAAAACCCAATAAGTAACGCACTAAAAAATAATGATCATTATCAACAACATATGGCACTCTGTAAATTTTTTTCTTTACAACGTTTATTTTTATTTAATTATCCAATCAAATACGAATTTAATCTTGGAATGGAAATAAGCTAAAAATTTGTATAGCTTTATCTTTTGACATTCTAAACACTAACTTAAAAGCCACGGTTTTTGGAAAATATCTCATCTGCTATGCGTCAAATCACGTTTAAAGTCATTATGAAACTTGTAGAGCATAAAATTATCTATATAATTTATGTCCAGGTCATTTTTTTAAAATCATAAACCGTTTTAGATATTGATCAGATATAAACGGGATTTGATGGAAATACTTCCGGAGGTCACGCCATCACTGAATGTGACACAAAATGTGCGCTGTTGGAGAAGAGGGAAACTATAATAATAATAATTGGGTGGCCATTTCTGAGACTCCACGATCTTTAACAGAGGTCACCCACATCCTAACTTCTTTATTTTTAACATTTATTAATTTAATTACGGGTGGAGGGCAAAGAATTTGTATGCACAGCCGATTTTGATCTGAGTAATGCCAATGTTCATTTGGAGTTCTAGAAGGGAAACTGTCGATAACCTTAACCAGCATAGCTGGTTACTTCGTTGTTGTCCATATGCCGGCAGTTTAGTCAATTATCCGCCTCATTATATGATTGACAATCTGCCTCAACCGAAATTCGAACTAGCTCCCAGTTCAAAGCAGAACACCTTAACAAGCGTGTCTACCTGACTGATAAGAAAAGGTCAACTATAAATTATAGAAATGCTTGAAAAACATCCTGAGATGTACAGCAATAAAGGACAAGAAAAAAGGCGTTCTTTTTTTTCAAAATTTTACAGCTGATTACTGCCAAATTTGTTCAGTCTTCGAAGGATTGTTTAAAATAAACGCTATTAGTATTTTTATAATGAACAACTCTTATTCTAAGCATTTTTTTGAAAACCAAATGAAATACATTGTTCAAACAGCAAAAGTTTTTAAATATAAACTTTAATTCTCTCAATTTGATTTTTAGTCATTAATTAAGACAATTATAATAAATACACTACACAAAATCCCCATAATTCATTTAAACAACACAAGTAATTCAAAACCAAAAGTCTATTTGTAATGATTTACTTTTAAATGACTTAAACAAATGGCCATTAAAGAATTCAGTTTCAGTGTTTGTTTTTTAAACTAAACGAAAAAAATTTAACATTTCCGAATTTTGTTTTTTATTTGTACATCACAAATAAATAATTATTAAATAGATTTTAATTACATTTTTCAAATTCTATTTTGTTTATAAAAAACACATTTCGAATTCCATTTAGAAACGACAACTACATGTTACAAGATACACTGTAGTGTATACATATACATAACAATATATATATATATATATATATATATATATATATATATATATAACAATCATTAAATAAAATTCCATTCCAAATAATAAACAAGACAGTCATTTAATTATTTGTGTTCTTAAATGGTATTTTAAATAACAAATCTTCGCTGTGTCTTGATGACTGCCCAACATTAACAATATTATTTAATTAAAATCGAAAGACGAGGAAAAAAAACAGTTAATGTTTTAAATTAAGATAAATATATATAAAACGCGGATAATTCTCAGAATGTATTTAAAAATATATAAGTAAAACCTGTTTTTTACATTATAAATGTAAGTAAAAGTTTGAAAAATAATTTGTTTTTCTCAATTCATATATTTGTATACATAATAATCGATTATTGTGTGTTAGATTTAATAATTACGTTGATGCATAGAATTTAAAATTAAAAAAAAAAACATGAACACGATTTACACATGAGTATTTTATACATCAAACTCAAAACATCAATATTGACTCCGGAAGATTCTCGGAAGTTATTATCCAGAATTGAATGAAAATTTTTATAGTGCTTAGGTATAACAAGTCCAAGTTGCCGAGCGGTCTAAGGACTTATGTCTGCGCAGTATGCTTACTTGGAAACTGGGAGGTTATGGGTTCGAATACCGACATCGGCAGTTTGTCAATTATTAAGAAAAAAAAAGGGGGTTAATTGACTAAACTGCCGGCGTATGGACAAAAACGAAGTAACCGGCTATTCTTGAGATGGATTTCTGCAGTTTCCTTCACGAACTTCAGATGAATATCGGCGTTGTTCCTATCATAGTCGGCTGCAGCCGCATATCCTACCAATTCCTAGTCTATACAAAAAAATTCCATCCACTCCACTCATATCCTGAAATCCTCAGGCATCACAATGAACCTTATGGTCGAAGTGTAGCCCGTCCAGGGCAGCCTCAACAATCTATCTATCTAGTGCTTAGGTATAACGTCCTATGATCAAATTTTTGTCCAGATTCGATTCGATTAGTTTAAGGCGATGCTACATTTTCAAACCTCCTTTGACGTAAAAACTTCTATTCTCTCGATATACAGTCGCGTTCTATTTCTTTGGCATGCGTGGAATGTTTACGAATTAACTTTGTCTATAGATATAAATTGTTGTAGTGTGGATATGCGTTTATCTAGGACATTGATTCTGCTGTCATTGAGAAGAAATTGAGTAGCACTTCTAGAAAGTATAGAGCGACAATAAAAGTATTCGCCGGAATATAAGAGAAAATCGGTAATAAATTGAAAATTACAAAAATTGAAGATTTTATCTTATATGACTAGTAAATATGCTCGGAATTATACTAAACGTATACCCGAAGAAAGCTCACGTCAAAAGAAATCCAACGAGCCTAAAAAGTGCAGTGCTGAACAAATACGAGAACTACGGTAGCATCGAATAGGAAATGAAAATTACAAAATAATTAAAGAATTCGTCTCATATGACTCCTTTATGCTCGGAATTACCAAAAACTTATCATAGGAAAGCTAAGGTCGAAAGGAATCCAATAAGCCAAAAAGTCCAGTGGCGAATGAATGCGAGAACTACGGCAGGTCGAAAATGAAATGCAAAAACAGCGCAAAGCGATTAAGTAGCTGGTCCATCAGGCATTCAGTAGTAATCAACAGTCCAATAATAATAATTAGAAAGAAGGGTACCGCAAATGGGTCCCTAGCACCTAGACCAAAGGGTCCTCTGAGTCCTCAACAGTCCAACCGTGTGCGGATCATAAGCAGGACGTTTTCACGAAAAATCAAAGGCGCGAACCTGAACTGCACCATTGTTTTTTTTTAATATATATATGATTGTTATCATTAATAAATTTTTTTCCAGCCATTTCATGTTCCATTTGAAGTCTATGATTCCAAAAGTTTGATCCTAGATCCGTACCTGTTATCTAAAGTGTACACACATTCTTAGATTACAAACAGTAAAAAAGTTTAGTGATGATATTTTCCACATCAACCAAATCAAACTCCACTATTTCAATGTATGGAACCAAAAGGACAGAGAAAGTGGATTTTTTTTACATATAAATATTACGGTGTATGTAAATCGTAAAACACACTATACACAAAAGCATAGCGTAACAAAAGCATTTCCATACACAATAAAATATTGTTATTATTGGATATATGTTAACAATAAATAAATACTTATACTTTTATATATAGTTTTAAAGAATTATTATTATGTTTGGTGATTACGGCGTCTCGCTCGATACATTATTATTATTATTATTATTATTATTTATAAAATAACACAAAAATATAATAAATATATATATACAGGTTGGCCCGTACGTAGTCGAGTTCCATAAGAGAGTAGGTCGAGGATACGATTATGGAACGAAAAGTCCTGAGACATTTTTTTATTAGACGCACCGTTAATTAATTATTTATTAATTAAGGAAAGTAGGTTGAAACCAGAGTTGCAAAAGTGCATTTTTGGCTTTTTGACCCAATTATTATTTTTGTTATTATTATTATCATTGTTCAATTATTAATTGAAATTTTAAACAAACAAAAAATTGACAAAAAAAGAAAAATAAAAAAACCTTAACCGAAAAATTGGAGTTAATTATTTGATAATAATAAATTTTAAAACAGATTTTATTACAGCAAAACGACTTTTTCTTTTGGAATGGCTCCCCCTGCTAGAAATGCTTCTGGTAATAACGAATTTATTTATTCATTCTAATGAAAATGACTTTTTACTGAGTTCGAAACCTAAATGATAGAGTTGAGATTTGAAGGGTTGGATCTCCGTTTTATAGAGACGCATGTCTCTGGTGATTTTTTAACAGGCTAGGGACATGTTTTATGGGGGTGCATGTCATGCAATTTTCAAAAAATTGATAATTCCAAAAATGTAATTATTGCATTATTAAAAAAATCAATCAATAAAATAAATTTTTAATGCACTTTTGAGAAAACTTTATAATTTGCGCATTTAAAAAAAATCGTTATTATTAAAATAATTTATTTATTACATTTTTCAAAAAATAAAAAAATTTAATTAATGCACTTTTCAAGGAATAAATAATTTGAAAAATTTCAACAATACATTTTTCCAAAAATTGATAATTAAATCAAAAATGAATTATCAAAAAAAATGCACTTTTTGCAACTCTAGTTTCAACCTAGTTTCCTTTATTAATTAATAATTAATTAACGGTGCGTCTAATAAAAAAAATATCTCAGAACTTTTCGTTCCAAAATCGTATCCTCTACCTACCCTCTTATGTAACTCGACTAATTGACTACGGGACACTCTGTATATATATTTTTTACTTGGAAGAGACAATATACATATATTCGACTATTATAATTCTATACAGGTATTATGTGTATATAATATATTTTATTTTATAAACATGAATATAAATTAAATTGTTTGATGGAAAATGCAATAAGATGACGAACATAAGTATACATGTACATATAATACACATATACATACTTTAATGTTGGTACATACAAAATGTACTATCATAGAGCGAACATAAAGTTTTTACAATAAAAATTTTATGTAATACATGTACACGAACAATAAGGTTAAGAAAAAACGATAAACAGTACTTCGGATATTTTAATTCATGAATATTCATATTCAATGAAACAATTCTGTCTAGATAAAATCAATCTATGCACGCGAACTTAACAATTATTTCTGAACTGAACTAATAATGTTTATAATAAAAGATTGAAAAATAATTTATTTTATTAAATACTAGCTTATACCCGTTGCTTCGCTCGCGTTTCATTGTTATATCTCCGGCTCCTGTCGTATTAAATTAAAA
The DNA here is from genome assembly GCA_963920215.1 of Nineta flava. Classification (NCBI taxonomy): domain Eukaryota; kingdom Metazoa; phylum Arthropoda; class Insecta; order Neuroptera; family Chrysopidae; genus Nineta; species Nineta flava. The sequence continues at coordinate 99,500,527 of OY986041.1, read as the reverse complement.
ACCTCAATGTAATTTCCCACCGCTTCCACTAATTCAAATATTTATCGTTTCCACCGCTTCCAATACTTGTAAATAATATCCATACTACTTATATACATACCAGTTTTTAAGTCTAAGCTTTTCAAAAAAAAAGTTTTTAAAAGTTTCAAAAAGTTTCTTTAACAAGTGCGTGATTAATTATATATTCTTATTAAAACGTCGGCCATAAGTTGACACCTATAGACAAACAAATTTTATCATATTTCTATCAGATACTTTTAGCTTTAATTTAGCTTTTTAGCCTTAATTTGGTAGACAATTTTTTTAAACAATACGTTATTTATGAATAAAACATACATTTGTACCTGAATAAAGGTATTTTTCAAGTATTATGGTGGCAAATATTTTTTCTTACGTCTCTAAAACGAATACCTCTCGATTAGCATATTGCTTATTATTCTGACAACAAACGAGGGTAATTGTTAAAAAAAAACTAAAATTTACCTGTGCTAATTAGCACTAATTGCTTTACGATTTTTGTTGGCAACCTTATCTAATTATCTACTTTTTTGATATTTTGTATTGTATTGAATTTGCTACTTAACGAAAATCCATTATAATTATTAAATAAAACAAATATTTGAGAAATTTTATTTTGATTATAGTTTCGAAACAGTTTTTTTATCAACTACAAAATCTCATCTTTCATTTTAACTGAATTTAAATTAAATAACAAATGAGGATGAAAGCTGGGACTTGAGGCTAGTATAATATATCACACTTGAAACTAAATACTTACACAGTCACATATATATAAACATTTAAAACATAAGTTTAATTGAAATATCTAAAGTCCTCATCGATCCGATTTGTGATGAAAGAAATGTATCGAACGATATATATTTGTGATTGATCGTTCGTGAGGTTTATTCCAGGGCTGATTATAGAAATTATACGATTTTATTTATTTATTTTTATGATATATTTGAAACAGGACGGGTAAAATTTCGAATAAAAATCGTTATTCGTACATGTTTATTTTTCTACGGATTATTGGGCTGGAATCCAAATTCATGTAAACTAATAAATAGTCTGGAAGACCAAGGTGTTTTTTCGGGATGATGAGCATCAAGCTGGTACATTGTAAGTAGCTTCGTTTTGACAAGAGGCCCAACGTTTTTAATTATATAATTTTGGAAAACGGTATCGAAATTTTCTGGAAGCCCATTCCATTGAATTTGTAAGACGAAAATTTTTCCTCGTTCTTCACTTGATTATCTTATAATTAAACTTAAAAATAAATCGACATGTTCAACAGCTTCCAGAAAATTTCGATACCGTTTTCCAAAATTTTACAATTCAAAAAGTTGGGCGTCTTCTCAAAACGAAGCTACTTACAAAGTACCAGCTTGATGCACATCATCCTGAAAAAGACTATTTGGTCTCCCGGACTAAAACTGTATGCCCTCACGGTAACTCTGGATCGTAAATTTACTGATAAATTTACTGATCGTAAATTTAATTTATAGATTATTATTTGTATATACTTAAAACGTCACAAACGTCAGTAGTATACCAATGTCAATTTCTATTAAGGTTAAGAAGACATAAGTATGAAAAAATTAGCGTATACTATTATAGACTTACATGTCATTGAATTTTTATTAATATTAATATGAAAAAATTAACTCATGAGTTAATTTATCACCAAACGATACCTCAAATTTTGAGGAGAACTAAAATTTTTTCTCATTAAATGATATAAGTCAATTTTATATTTATAATATACTAGCGACCCGCCGGCGGCTTCGCACGGGTAGCACTAATTATTAATAGCCAGATGACTTCTGGTGGATGGAACCAAAAAATGGGCTAGTCTGGTAGTAATGGGCTAAGCAACCTCCGCCTGAAAATTTCATCAAAATCGGTCCATCCGTTTTGGAGTCCATGATTGACTATATTGAATGCGTATTTGTGCATCATTTGGTTTTAACTCGTGAACCAATTAAATCTTAAATGGTAACGTATGTAAAATTCTTTGCAAAGACCGCCTAAAAATCACTAACTACTGATAACATCACCTGGTGGAAGTTTCGGGGTTTTCCTCAACACTTGCTTGCACCCGAGCAATGTTCACATTATTTTGAACTGCACGAGGTCTTCCAGCATGTGGTCGATCACAGACAGCCCCATGTTGCCGAAAACACTGAACCAATTGGTAAATTATTGGAGCGCTAGGTGAATTTCTTTGCACCTAGCGTGATGAAAGAAATTTCGATATGATCTTTGTGTCTGAATAATCGAATGTTGACTTTCAAAATAAAGTTAGTTATGCGCCACCCTATAGATGGAAGATTAAAAAAACTAATAGGAAAACGCCCGAAAATAGATACATTAGGAAAGTGATAATCATTCGCTTCATATAAGTGATTTTGAAATCATCATTGAATATGAATGTCATAAATCACAAATACAAACTAGAATATACACATCATATACATATTTCATATCTAGAAGTAGAAAACGAAATTTGAATACCTAATATTATAAACTCTGCACTCCACACCAAACATCATAATATATATATATATATATATATATATATATATATATATATATATATATATATATATATATATATATATATTTTTTTTTTATATCACTTATTTGATTATATTTGAAATTCTGATTCGCAAAGTGAATATAAACGAAGTACTTTCTATTTATTTTGTAAATCGAAAATAGATTTGTGGAATTGAAAATGTCTGAAATTGATTGAAAAACTATCTATCAACTTTCGTTAGTGATTTTTTTCATACTTTGTAAGCATATGAAATATTCAAATTTATAAATAAATAAAATCACAGGGAAGTTGCACTTGGAATTCTAAATCAGAACATTACATTTGATCCAGTTGGACGTTTCGTCTCTTTATTGAGACTAAAAAATAATTATATACAAAATAACTATAAACAGGATAACTCATCGTTAGGCACCACATTGGGGGGAGGTTTCAGTGCACCAACCCCTCCCCCATTATCATTCAGTCAGAACGAACAAGGAAATTATAATGAAACCGACCGTCTCCATTCACTACATATTGTTTAAATATATATTGGAAGTAAGTACTTTTATTGAAGCATTTTATACTTTTTAAGTATTAAAAATATTTTTTGAGCTGTATAACTCGGCATAGTTTGTTTGTTGTGTGTTGTTTATTCTTGTTATAGATACAATAATAATAAATTTATTATATTCATAGAAAATTATTATGTTCTATACTATAGTAAATAATAAATGTGCTTGTAATATAACAAACTATTATATACTATATATACATTATACATTACACTATACAGTATAATATTGTTTTATATTATAGAAAAACTTTTGATATCAACATTTTATTAGCATCGGATGTCCTGCACTATAGCTCGTTACAGTTTTCCCCATAGTATAAGTAGGTTTCAGCTTACTAGAGTGGTTCAATTTTGGAAAAACATGTTTTAGCAAATAAAATAATGTATTGTATATATAGCGCGAGAAATGTACTTCAAAGTTAAAGTAGTGTTTGATAAATATTACACAAGTTTCATTCGGCTCGATTGAATAATCAGGTTTCACTGCATTTCCAAATATATTTTGATGTTTATATTTGGAGTGTCTAGGAAATTTGGGAAAATCCAGCTCATTTTATCGTATGACTTAGTATTTCAAGATATTAGGTATTCAACTTTATCGACTTTGCCCAAATTAGTTTTTCCTGTGCCCAAATTAATCTAGAACACTGCTTGCGTCTAAATCAGGGAGAACAAATATTTCTCGATTTTTTACGATTTTTTTAAGGTTTTTAAGTTTAAGGTTTTGAAAATTTCGGAAAATGGAAAAGTTTTTCCTTAAAATTTTAATGAAAATCACCCTCTTAGGTAATTTGACCCAAAGTTTTCAAAAATCCTGCTCATGTTATCGTATGACTTATGGATTTCAAGATACTAGGTCTTAAATTCTAACGGTTTTGAATTTTAGCACTGTGGAGATTATTCCTATAATGTTTGATTTTTAAATTTTAATTTTAATCGTAGATGATTTTTCCATATGATCGATAATTAGTTTTGAATTTTTGAGCAAACATAATTACATGATTAAACTAAGACATGTTAAATAAATTGAGTGTGACATCCTATAGTATAAATATAAAAACATATAAACCATGTGTATTATGTTTTATACATATAACACAAGAAACGTTTGTATGTACGTACACATGACCACAAAAAATGCGCTCATTTCTCATAATTTTATAATTGATTAGTGCCCTTAATCATTCGGTTTTCGAAAAAATGTTACTGGTAAATGTTGTTCATACAAATATACTAATAACTTTTATGCGAATGATTTTGTTAAAAATCCAGTGATTAAAGTATAAATCAACTTAAAAAGTTCGAAAATTGAGCGCGACTTTTGTGGCCCTTTGTACATACCATGACATATACCACTCTTGTAATATTTATATGTAGTACACATCATAATACAACATCATAATACAACATCATTCATAATAGTTTAACTAACAATTGATCATATTACGATGGTGATGTCTTTTGTTACACACATATTTTGAAGGACGTTCATGCGCTACGCTAGAGTCAAATAAGTACTATCTTTAATAAATTTATTTAGGATTTTAAGGTTGATCGGACACATGTATAGGTAAAATCGGCAATGTATAGTTACAAATCTGAATTTTTGATATTTTATTAATAGCTATCTCATACAATAATTTTTTGAAAAAAATCTGACGAAGGATTTTTATGTATACATTTTCGATAATGTTGCTCCACCTTCTATAGATTAAAAAATAAAATCTTCTATTGTTATAAATTAAATCTCGTACGTTACGTTAAAGTTATTTAAAAAAATAGCCTGACGAAGAGTTTTGTAAATTAAAAAGAAAAAAAAAAATCACGGAAATGTTCGTCAAATCGTCAAAAGAAGATTATTTTTAGTAATTAAATAATTACATAAATCCGATTACTAGGGATGTTAAATGCTATCTAAATTTAAATAATTAATTTACAGATTAAAATTTTTAATTTCTATTAAAAAGATAGTTTCTGTTTATTATGAAATGTACTGTACCTGTCTGATAACCTTAAAAAAGTTGTAAAGTATATCAATAATCTTACAACGACGATTTATAGCGTTTTTTTAAATGTAAATTAGAAATTGATTTTACTTGATTTGACAGATCTGGCAATAAACTATGTCTTGTTATGACATTCACAGTGTATATGTGTATATGTATGTGTATATTTTTTACTGTGCGCTGTCGCCAGTTTTCAAAATATAATGGCAAAAACAAACCTATCAAAACAGTTTTAATTTTATTAAATATTTAATTGAAACGTTCGTCAACATCAATTTTTAACCCGACTTCAAAAAAGGAGGATGGTTCTGAATTCGTCTGTATTTTTTTTTTATTTTTTATTTATGTTTGTTACCTCAGAACTCCGTCATTTATGAACCGATTTTGAATTTTTTTTTTCTTTTAAAGGGTTTGATTCCCGATTGGTCCCATTGTCACCAAATCGCATTCTGATGAGGGGATCTCCGGAAAATTGAGGAAAATCCTCATTTTATATGTGATAACCGATTTCTGCGAAATTTTTTTTTTTTTTGAAAGGGTATACTCATTCATAATGGGAAAATAAGAAAATTTTTTTAAAAACCGATTCAAAAAAATTTTTTACAAAAAAAAAACATAGAGAAATTCACATAACTTTGGACACCGCCTCCAAAAATAACAATAATTGTACATACATATTTAAAAAATTTTGCTTTGGTGAACTAAAATTGGCACAAGAATATGCAATTATTTTTTTACTTTTTAGTGCATCTTTTGTTATAGAATATTTGATTTTAGAAGTCGGGTTTCCATTTTGTCAAAATAGGTTTTATTTCTCGCTTTTTTTCTAAATGCAATTATATAAACTGCATATTTCAAAGAATATTTATAAACATTATTTATTATGGGATATACGAAGATATATGAAGATAACTACATAATTGAGCTATTTAATTCACTAAATTTTTATCTACTATCAAGCCTCATGCACGAACGTCCTTAAAACATATCATAAAATTAAATCAAAATAGGTATATTTATATCATAATACAATTTTTATACGACAATTTATAAAATAGTTTTTATTGTTAGTCATTATTATTATCATAGATAGCCTTCAGACATGTGTTTTATGGGAAATGCAAAAATTCTAATAACAAACTTAACGACTCAACATGTATGAAAATAATTTTTATTATCGTTTTGTTCAATATGACATAAAATCTAAATATACATGAGCTATCACTATTATTCTGTTGCTCAAAACCAATGTTAATTAGTGAAAATTCGTTACGCAGGAATTCGATTCGTTACGCTGCTATCACTTCTTTTCGTTTTCGAAATAGATCTTAATTAACTTTTATCTTATTAATGTTAATGGCGACCTGTGACCTATAGAATAGATAGAATGTCACTCACTAGTCACTTATCACTATGTTATATAGTCACTAGTCATCAGAATTTTAAGTCCAATCAAAATGAAATTTCGTGTCTAATATTCTTTTGGTATTTGAAACGCCAAGTTCGTAAATGAATAGAATCGGTCTAGGAGAAAAGGAGAGAGAGAGAGGATTACAATATAAAATATCTCTCTTAATAATGTAAAAATAAAAAAAACTATAAGTAGTAAAGTTGTAGAAAATAAACTTTATTACAATTCATTACCTGATCGTTTTTTCTAAAACATTAATATATGCAGAGATCTTAAATCGGAAATATATTTGTTAATATTAGAGTAACCGAAAAAATGATCAGAAACCAAATTGTAGTAAAACTATACCTACTAAATTTGGCAAGAAAGTAGATTTCAGTTCAAAATGATATATGATATGTACGCATGAGATATGTTTAAAACGATATATCGAATAACAGTCCAAATGGCCGTGCGGTCTAATGCACTTTGCTTGGAAATGGAAGGTTTCGGTTTCGATTCCCAACGATGGCAGTTATTAATGGGGTGGTTAATTGACTAAAATGTGGGCGATGCTTGTGAAGGTTTTCTGCAGTTTCCCTTCACGAAGTCAGATTAACGAAGCCCGACGATTTTTGGGAAACATAATGATGTGGATGGCCTCTGTTATACAATATAGAGTCTGAAAAACCGGGGTAAACCCAATTATTAGTACTTTAGATAGAATTATTCCCTGTTAAATTTAAGGAAAAACATAGAGCCTTTCAATAATAATAGGTTTCTTCTTACTGAAAATGATTTTCAACGGGTATTCTGACTCGTTTCTTCAATAAAAAATTAACAAAAATGAAAGTAGTAGAAATTAAGCAAAAGTTGCACAACGATTACATGTCGATTTTAATACTCAAGCAAAAACTTTTAATATTCATTCGCCAATATGTTAAAACATTTAGAAATAAATATTCGTCAAAATGAAATGTTTAGTAAAAAAAAATCATCCAACCGGAAATGTCACATTTAATATACATATTCTCTATTCCTTTGTTGACACCGGAAATGTCTTGTCTGATATACTTTTTATTTTATAAGTTTTTGATGAAAGTAACATTGGAACAATTTCTTGATCATTTCATATACATTAATTTAAATAATACATTCTTTCTGAGCCAAAAATTGCAATCTTTTTTGTCATTATACAAGGTGAGGCATGTATATGAAGCCATCATTATGTCACTATGCCAATATATGAACAATGGAAAAAAGGCTTCTGTTTATTAATAATCACACATCAACATTTCTCATGTCTTACTTAATTTAAAAGATTTTAGATATTATATGTGACGAATGATCTCTAAATTGAAAATAAATCTACCAAAAGCCATTTGTAACACGTTTTGCCTCATACAATTAAAAATGAAATAATTTCATAATACGGGGAGGAATTCAATTTAATTCTCTTCATGTCAAGCACAAATTCAAAAGAAATCAACAACAATAGTTTAATGTAAATTGCTCAGAAAAATAGTCTAATAAATATGAGATTTTTTATAAAGCAATTAACAATATATTTTATATATAATTGTGAATAAAAACTTTTGTTATAATTGTATCGTATATTTTATAATACATTTATTGAACATGTAAGTCGTAAGGAAATGCAGAATTAACCCTCAAAACATTTACTTGTTGCCAGTAGGTGGTATTTACTTTGGAGGGCTGGACTGTGCAGTAACTAGTGAAAATTTAATTAGTAATAATTTTTGATATAAAATTTAAAAAAAAAAAACATATGTGAAACATCCACCCGTTCCCTTCAAATGTTGATGACTTAACTCTGCTAGCTTAACAATCAGCTAGCAGAGCATGCGGTTACCCAGTGCAACAAAAAGCATTTAATTTTTAATTAGAGCATTTAATTAACTTAATAATTTGATATTAAAAACAATATAATTAATTGATTTTTGAAATATTGCTCTGTTTGCTTAACATTAAGCTAGCAGAGCATGCGGTAACACAATACAACAAAGAGCATTTAATTTTTAATTAGGGCATTTAATGAGCGTCTAATTATGAGACAATTATAATTGTGTTCTGCTCAGGTTGCTCTGCTAGCTTAATGGACATTATTAAACAGCTATGTTTGACAATTTAAGACACTTTAAAATCTTACAAACAAAATATCTCACTAAAAAAAAACAATATCATTACGACAAAATACCATAATCGTTACGAAAACGACACGTTTTAGATTATTTTTATTGATTAAGTAATAAGCATTTCACTTGGGAAAAATTAAGGAAAAGCTGAATTTTGGTATAAAGCTTACTTTTAGTGTTCTAAATTTAAAAAAAAAGTCCTCTTCGATCCGTGAGCTGATAAATATTTGACGACAGGTTAAACGTCATGAAAAGCAGTTTTTTACAAATATCTGTGACCGTAGACACTTTTACAGAATAAATTTTGCAAACCAATTTTGTAGCTTAGCCAAAAAAGATTTTAGGACTATTTTTTTTAAATATATACAACCGTTTTCGAGATAATTCAATGAACACAGTTTTAACGTTTATTATTATAACCTGAATTTATTTAAAATATATATAAGGTTGTTCCGACTTTGTAACGATTGAAAATATTACCAAAAAAGCTTTTGATACAGGTATTCGTAAAGTGGCCTAATTAGTTCATATCCGTTTTACCCATTCGTAAACACTATAACTTAAAATCGCAAAGAGATTAAGAAGTTGTAAAGTAGTTTCCAAGTTCACCAACATTATACATAAATAAAGAGTATACTAATAAAAGTCCTAAGTCTGTCGATTTAATTATTTTGAAAGAAGTTGTTTATATTTAAAAAAAGTCATTGAATGTTTTTTGTAGGACTTTGTCTTCAACATTTCTTCTGCTAAAGTAATCGTTACGAGATTCACTTAAAACTGTTGTTCTCGTCCTTTGAACTAGTGGCACTCAGAACTATGGGAACTTTTTAGTTTGATTAGGATAACAAAACGAAGCTTTATACCGAAAAGACACATAGCACACGACCGTTATGTACATTTATTTGCTATAAAATTGTAAAATGTTCTAATTTATGTTTTTTGTTTTGTTTTAGGTATGTTACTGAATTTTTTGAAAATAATCGTTTTGCAAAATCTGGTATGTGCATTTTTTTTTTCACTTATTAACCAATTTCTTGATTCTTTTCACAAAAAACTATATTTGAATTTATTAATCTATACAGCTCAAATCAAAGTAAAAAATTTAAAATTAGTAATTTAGTAATTTTTATAATTTTAGTTGGTGACTTCGATCACAGCGGTTAAAAACGGCGGTCTTCTTAACCGGTAGCACTATAAAATTGGCCAAACATCATAGACCAAACATCATTGTCCAAAAACTTGTGTATCAAGAGTGTTCAAACTCTCTATACGATTAGAAAATGTCCCAAATCGTACAGTCATCAAGAAGACATCATTTAAAAAAAAAAAAAAAACTATTTATGACTACTATTTATACGTAAAGTAAACTAGTATATCTTTTATCAATATTCCTTTTCGGAATACATCTTTAAAATAAAACCAATTACAGTTCTAATCTATTATTTATATTGATTTAAATAATTATTATTTTATGTTTTTAAAACGACAACAATACATAAATACTAAACTAAAGTTAAATAGTAATCTAATCTATTATAATGAATGTATTTACACAAAAAAGAATTTTTATGTTTTTTTTTGTCAAATATTTATATATACTTCAGGAATAACAAATATACACACATTGTTAAATATACCTTTTTAATATACCGGGTGCACATACACACTGCTAAATATTCTTTTCAAAATATATAGGGTGGAATTATGATGATGATTAATGATGAACCTTATTTGTTTTTTTTTAACTACAATAAAATATTCGATAATGGTGGAGTATAAACTGTTCTTTTTGTTTTTGTTAAATGCACCTACGGGTTTACCTTGCAATTTAACATGGATGGCATTAGTTTTTTTGAACGCGCTAATCTCAGGAACTACCAGCCCGATATGAAAAATTATTTTTGCGTTAGGCTACTAAAAGTTTCATCAAATTTAATGTATCATCAAATTCATGTCATTAATCACCACGTGGCAGCGAAAACCTAAGTTTTGAACGGTGCGAGATAGAGAAAATCTTAAAATATAAAAAATTTTTATCTAATAAAAACAAACAACTTTAGTATGAAATATTTCTTCATACACTAAATGGTTTAGGTACAATTTCAGTGCAAAGCCTGCATTATTTTCCTTATTATATTCCGCTTTCAGGATTCCATTAACGAAATCAAAGTCGTAAAAAGGCTCCTAACGATAAGAGGTGGAAATGTGGATTGTAAGAAATGGGATAAAATTTTCAGTTCTTAAATGATAAAATAAGTCTGGACATGAAAATAAATTATATCACAACAGTGGGGCTCGTTTGTACTCGCTCCTAAATCTCAATGCACTTTCATATTTAGAGACATTTGCGTATACACTACATGTGTCTAAGTTGACACGGAAACTCTAACAAACTCATATTTGGTTTCAATTCCAAAATATTGTCTTCATTTATTTATTTATTTATAGAATAGGTTCCAGATTACTTTTTCAAGAAAACTAAAAAAATTTGAAAAGTTATTTACTGTAATATAGTTTTGGACACTTCTACGGCTCTGTATCTCCGATATAAAGAGATATTTGAAAGAAATGCTAAGGGCGCTAATCTTCATAAAATGACTTAAAAATAATATTCCCTCATAAAAATGGGGAGGTCCATTTAATATTTCAAACTTTGAACTTGTTATAATATCAATTAATATTGGTTAGGTTATTCTTTGTCTAATATATAATGAATACTTTATATATCTACGGTAATTTCTTCCGATAAATATACCCGAAACAAATACAGCATTACTATTCAAAATATTCTTGAATGCAAAACGTTGTATATTGTTCGAAATGTCTTATCTTTAATTACATTTCGTAACTATCTCTGGGATATCTGGGTCGATTAGCTAATTCATTCTGACGATTAGCTAATTCATACTGATGATAACTACATTGCAGTCGAAATACGTATTTATAAAATACAAATAAATATTCTAGGAATGTGGGCAAAATTTGAAATGTAATTTCAAAAAACCGAGTTCTCTTTGATTATTTTAATAATATTTGTCTTATCTTTAATTGTGTTCGAAAAACGTATAGTAAATCTTGTATAGTACTTTAAAATCGTATTTTCAAAAAAGTATTTTCACCACGGCCATCACCTTGTTGCGAACAAGTCGTCAACTTTATAGTTTAATGGGGTGACAGTCAGTAGTGCATTTGACAGTCAATTGATTTAAATGCCACTTAACTGTAGTATATAACAGACTTAGCTTGAACTTAACAGTCTCCAATACTAGACGAGTCATCATATTCCACTAGTGTATCAAATTATCATCATTGTAAAAACATTAACTGAACGTGCTTCCAAATTTATTTATTACAATTGAAATATTTTATTTTTTAAATGGAAATAGAAATTCTTAAAGACAAAATATTATCTAAAAAGTTAATTTGTATGGAGGTAAAAATAAAACTACAAGTACCTAGTTTTAAAAAAAGTTTTGTTTACACACTGTGTAATAACGTCTAGTCAATGTAATCTTTATTACACCTATTTCTAGATCTAGATCTAGAATACATGTTGAATATATCTCAGTCAATATAACAACCAAAAATCATTAACGAAATTTTAATGTATTAAAAGTTTGAAAAGACCAAAAATAATTTAAGTAAAGATAGTGTCGAAGAAAATAGTTTTCTAAAAATTTATTTATTAAATAAAAAGTTAATAATTGTTTTACATTCCTACATTTAAAAATAAATATTCATCAAATATTCTTCATCTCTAAATTTCCGATTCGTCATTCTGACATCAAAAAACAGTTTTGGTTCATATTTGAAAAATTTTGAAGTAGATTTTAACTTGCTACTGCAATTATACTTTTAAATTTTTTGTTAGGACCCTCCTTTTAAATCACAGGGACGAGTCAAAAACAAATTTTTGAGCCACTTTTAAAATTAAATTAAATGCCAGGTATTTATAGAACAGCATATTATATAGTTATATACCGTTAAGGTCCAACGTTCCGGAAACGGCAAAAAAATTTGATATTGGTTTCTTTCGTTTTTTTTTTTCGGGGAGTTGAATAAGCTAATCAGATGTGGGGTCCTATGCGAGTTATACCCATTGAGGCGAAACAAAATCAAAATCTGAAATATTAAATGGAACTCACCATTTTTATGAGGGAATATTATAGACCTAGGTCCCTTAGTCTTTCTTTCTAATAATGTTTTGTATCGGAAGTACAGAGCCTCAAAAGTGTCCAAAACAATATTACAGTAAATAACTTTTGGTATAAGTGTTTATAAAATGACCTAATTATTCCATTTCCGCATGCCCGTTTGTCTGAAACAAGATAAAATCAAAACGGAAAAAAAGTTATAGAGTAAAAAAATATCTTTAAGTTCGTGAACGGGAAATTCGATTCGTGCATCCCCCCGTTAGGGATGGGCGAAATATTTCTGTTTAAAATCTTAAGAGAGAGAATAAAAGTTTAAAGACAAAAAAAATGTTCCTTTCTATAAAATAAACATCTATAAATTATTTGAAACTACTTTTCATAAACTCAATAGTTTTGCCATAATTTCAGCACAAAAATCTGTAATTACTTTTGAGTACAAAAGCATATAATTATCTACGTAGCACACTATAAAGCTTTGTACTTTTATACATTTGTACCTGTGTAGAAAGTAAAATAAACAGTTAATGCATTGATGAAAATGTGTTAACCGAGAATTTGTGCAACAAACTGATTTTATTAAATACATATCGAATTAATTATAGTCGATTAACTAAATTTCAAATTAAATTGTTTAATTAAATATCGATTTTTATTAAAATAATGAATTTAAGGCTACTATAAATTATTTGATTGCAAAATTACAAAGAAAAATTTTGAAATCGCTGAAACCAACGTATACACGTAGTCTATATTAACCGAATTTTCTAGAAAGCTTTCTATCAATGAAACAATTTATAATTTTAGTCCGATTAGAATTAAATCAATTCAAGTAAAAACATAACATTAGTGTATTTTTTACCGGACAATAAACTTTTGTTCAACTCTGACATATTAACAATAAAACTAAAACATATTGGAGTCAATAATCATACCTATAGTCAATTAATTTTAATTGAATGATCAAAAAGATGATGAATATCTGCCTATATTGGCTTGACAATACAATTGCTGCAAAGATTGAAAATTGACTGTGTTAAATACAATGTTTGTATCAAAATATAAATGAAGATATTATTTCAAAATTGATAATATCACAAAAGTTTATTAATGATTCATTCAAAGAATTTTTTGTAACAAATATATAATGCAAAACATACAAATGCAATTAAGTAGCACTATATTATAATCATACCTAAGTTTATTATCAAAATAATTAATGAATTCTACGACTACAAATCAAGAATTAAAAACTTGTATCAATTAGTGTGTTGTAGTTTGGTTATAGTTAGTATGTGTAAGACAGGCTCCTCCAAAGAATTCAATTTAGATGATTGTCATTGATACACTCTTGGTCAAAATAATTTAACCTATCTACATGACTTTTTTGTATCTAGTTTATTATTTTTTAAATATTTTCCAAGAAACGGTTGACCGTAAAACTTTTATGGAATTGAAGCTATATGAAAAAATAATTATAGCATTAATGAATCTTCGATTCAGATGAAATTCAGTGAGTACCATCTGCACGTCATACCAGTGGCGTCGTAAGCCTTACCGTAAGTACCATAAGTACCTTAAAAGTACTTACAGGCTACACATTACAATGAAAACAGTATAAAAATAAAATATCTACTCTACTGTGCAGTTTACCTATATAAAGGCCCCCATACACGATCAAACAACTTGCCCAACAACTCTTTTGGTGCAAACGTCATGTTTGCGCAAATAATGGTCCTTCCAACAGCTTGATTTCATTCACAATATTCACACAGATGAATATTGTGCCGCGGTCATTATTGGTTTATTTGTCGAACACTGAATATTTGCGCAGTATAAATCTATCCAAATCGATTTCTTTCAAACTGTTGTGCAACATCTCAATCCATGACATACAATCCACAAATTTTGTGTTGCACAAATTTCAGATACGAGGATGTATTTCAACCGATTTGCTTCAAACCAATGTGCATCAACTCGATCCATGCCATACACCGTCAAATTGTTTGCGCAAAAACTATTGTTGCGAAAATTGCTTAATCGTGTATGGGGCCTTACTAGTTAGGTCAGAAATGGCAAAAAGCCAACAACAATGGTGGCACAACTTTTATATCCGACATTTTCTCTCGAGTACACCAAAAAGTTAAATAAAGTTTGCACAAGTTGTTGGAAGGTGGTAGGTATATGGACTAAATATGAACAACCAATTTTCGTGTCTCTAACTTATATATAGATAAAGTTCAGTCCCGATGTATAGATTTCATGTTATGTTACGATTTATAGTGTAATATAGTTTATAGTTTCTATAGAAATGCCTAAATTAACAAAATTTTGGGAATTATTTGCCAATCAATTTAAAATATAGAAAAATGCGAACCGTTAAAATTTAGAATAAAATAGTTAAGGCATTTCAACCCCTTAAGGGGCGATTTTCTAAAATTCCTTTATAGTGCACTTCTACACTGTCTTTTCTTGTTTCTAACTTCAATAGCTTTGACTTGGCGGTGATGAATCAGTCAGGACATTAGTATTTGGACAACATTTTATTTGTATATAGATATGACTTCCGATCACAAAAATCATTTCAGATTAGTTCATTTTTTTAAAAACTGATTTGTACGCTATGCGCAGTAATTTGTAAGTTTTTCATCCTAATTTACAATTGTAAACTTTTTTTATAGAATAAAAATGTTTATTGATGAGATCTATTATTCTGTTTCTTCTCTCTACGTTACCGAAATTGGTCATCCCACAAGTTTGACTAACCAATTAAGATTTCTCAGAATTTGAAACAACATATTGTAAAGTTTTTGATCGTCATACCTTATTAATATAAGAATAGCTTTTTTTTGTAATATAAAAATCAGTATATATATATATATATATATATATATATATATATATATATATATATATATATATATATATATATATATTTATTTATTTTTATAACAATAATTGTTTCGTTAATGAACGAGAATATTACATGAGCGTAATCCTTGATATTATAAAAAGCACGTAATTACTAAATATTATTTCAAGCTAATGAATTCCGGGTATCTTCATATTTTTTAATTAATTCAATGAAAAAAAATCTCTCTAGAATTGGTATTATAGATTAAGCAATTGATTGATTTTAGTTAGTTTTGGTTTTCCATCGTTGTCAATGTAATTAATTGCTTATTTAACTTGTCTGCCATTTTTATTGAAGCTAATTTCTACTCAATAACATTGGAATAAATCTATTATCAGACTTCAATTAGTATTAGCAAACAAATTATAGTGTTTATTACTAGGCTAAAAATTGTGTGTCCTATATTGGGATGATAAAATTATCAGTGATGATCGGTCACAAATGGAATATTCGAATTTTTAAATGATTATTTTACCAACGCTACTTTTTTCGGAAAAAACCTGATTTGTCTTGCAGCTTAATCCGATTATATATAAAGCTCTTTGTGTAACTCTCTGACTGACATATACAAATTCTAACCCACTTCTATACATGCTAGAAGGGTGCGGTTTTTTGCATTCGACGCGGAATAACTTCAAACTTATGGGAAACATCGGAAAACTTTTCCGACGTAACCTGCTCGAAAATGGGAAAAACCCTTCGAAATTACCTTTTTTACTTCTATTCATACTAGAAAGGTGTGGTTTTTTGCATTATGCCAAGGCGCAATTCCAAGGCCAAAGGGCGCATCGAGGGTCCAGTGGGCGGACTGTCCCTGCGAGCATAGCGAGTCCTATAATGTGTACAGCCCTTTGTATAAATGACTCACTCACTTATCTAAACAAAATCTAAACCACATCTAGAAATGGTAGAAGGATGCTGTTTTTTGCATTCGACGGGAAAAATACTTTTATACATTTTATATACTTTACATCTATACTTGCTAGACGGATGCTGTTTTTTGTATTCTTTTTAAGACGCGAAGCAAAGACCGAATACCGCCCCGGAGTTCGCCCCTTGCGAGCAGAGTGAGTTTTATCCATAAAATTAGAATTTTATACATATATTTACAAGTATACTGTTACTACGGGTCTTTCTTACACGATTTGGGATGCATTTAATTCAGTTGAATAGTTTTAATAATTTTTTAGTTAAATTTCGATTTCTTCACTTCAGTACGTCGTTTTGAAAAATATTAATATCGGAAGCATTTTGTATTTGAAGATCTAAATTTGTTAAATCTAGAGCACGGTAGTGCGTAAGGCCGAGTTTAAGTATATATTTAAATCCAAAATTTGAATTTCAATATTTCTGCACGGACAGGATTTCGTAACTGCAAATACTTTTAGATTCGATTCCTTGAATTATTCGATTCTTAAACAACGATTACTGCTTAATGCTTATTTGTCGGAGAGTAGCCAGATTTGTCTTGGAAGCTTTGTTTCACCCATAAAATTTGAATTCCAAAAAACTATTGTTACTTCATTTACAATATTTGGGATTAGATTAATTCAGTTTGATAGTTTTCAAGGTTAAAATTCGAGTTTTTCAATTTTTGTTTGTTTTATTATTGAATGTAAAATTATAAACAATATGATGGTTTATTAAACAATAAAATCTTTAAAACAAAATGTGCATCAATAAGAAATCATTACAAATATATTTTAACAAATGATCAAAAACCATCTTTTCGAAACATTCCAACATGTATTTTCAAAAACTCTAAACAACAAAAAAATATATTTTTATTTTAATTGACACTACGGTTGATTTATGAAATCTACAAATATTATTTATAATAATCCTTACTTAAAAATTGTCAAAATAACAGAATCAAGTCCTTTATAACAACAAAATTGATCAATGATATTGATAAAAAAAAAAGTTTATTTTTTTTCTAAATAAATATTTTCAACTGCCAATTAGTAAAGTTAAGGGCGATCATCATTTTACAAAATGCATTTATGTTACTGTAAAAACCCGAATATTAGCTCAAATTTCGGACTTTCACCAACAACAATTGATAAAAGCACGTAATAAAATTAATTTATTGATCATTTAAAATAAAAACTTTTTTTTTTAATTTTTTGAAACAACAGATAAATTCTGTTTTCAACAGATTAATATATTTTGTATTTAAAAATTTTTTCTATCTCATATTCCTTAAAAGATCGATTTTGAGCACATCTACAACGCGAATATGGGTGCATAAAGCAAAAAACTTGATTAGCTAACTTAAGCAACGAAATTATCCACTATCTGGTGGAAACCACAAAAAAGTCAGTTTGGTCGTTTCAACGTGATACGAGAACAATAAATAGAATAGCGATAGTCCACTCCTTGTTATTTAATATGGGTTTAATATGGCCGAACGTGAAATTCAGTATAGTAAACCTGATGAAAATAACTTTTTTTTTAAAGAAAGGGAATGAAAGGGAAAACAGTACCTCTATATACAATTTTATGTTTACAACTTTTCAACAAACTTTCCAATGGTTATTAGAACTGAATTTCCAGCAATCAATTTGATTGTCTAAATCAGGGGTGGCCAACCCGCCTTGGACATTTTTCTGGCCCGCGAGATTTATCACACTTTTACAAAATATATTTATTTTATAATGGCCAACGTAGTGAAAAATAATGTATTAAATGCATAATACAATATTTGTGAATCCATATATTCAAAAATTTGTTATATGTGGCCCGCGGAGTTATGATACATTTCCAAAGTGGTCCGAAAGATTATTTAGGTTGGCCACCCCTGGTCTAAGCAAACAAAAACTTTGTCATACTATTTTGAAAATATTTGTAAGAATTGACCCTGTCGAAAGTGTTATTCAGTATAGATTTAAGTATAAATACATATGTACTAATATTACGGGTTTTTGTCAATTGTAATCAATAAATATTCAAAATCATAACATTTACCCGATATTCAGTCTTTAAAAATAAAATGTATGTATAATGCCTAGTTTTCGTTAGAGAAGATTTTTTTCTAGGGATAACATTTTTGCTAATGAAAATCTTATGGATAAGTCAAATTACCCCACGTCAAGGTATCCTATACTTCATATGGTTCAACTTCATGGTGTTCAGACACAATATTGGACTGTTTGTGTAAATTAAGACCTACTTCTATAAATAATAATGTAAATCTGATTATGTCTTCCTTAAATACAGTTTAACATGTGTGTCATTGTTTTAATCACTTTGTTCTTAAATAGAACAAATTCGTAATAAAGTCACTATAGTGACAGAGGTAACTCTTAGAGGTTACCCTCATATGGCCTAGAGAAAACTACCCTGGCAAAGGTGTCTGTTAATGAGTTGCTTATGTCATCAAATATCCTTTTTTTGTTTAACACTTTTAATTAAAAATTTCACCCAAGATAGAACCCGAAAATAAAGGCTTTTCAATTTAACTCTAGTTTGCCGTGGTCGTTTGTACTCGACTATAGCGACCAATCTATTATGAAAGTTCACACATTTCTTTATTATTTTCTGCAAATAAATCCTAATATAAAATTACGTCGTCTTAATATTTTATTAATTTTTTGAATAGACACACTACCAGTATTAATGTACTCTGGAGAAAAAAAGAAAAAATGATTCGATGACGAAGGCATCTCTTACAAATAACCCCTTCATACATATCTCTCATTCCCAAGAAATTTAATTCAAACGTTTATGGACGTTAAATCATATTAAATATTGAATATTGATAAAATTAACGTATTAGCCAGGAATCGAACCTCGGACCTCTGGATTTCTAGCCCAGCATGCTTACCGCTACACCAAAGATGATACTGACGTATGAGTTCATTTGTTCATATCATTGACTGTATTACTTTGTTGTCAAATATCAACTTTATTATTCACGCATATTATTATTTGTGTATACCTTGGCGTCACAATACAAAATGTCAAATTCCATTAAGGTTACCTAAGACATAGTATGAAAGAACTAGCGTATACTATATAGACATCCATTTCATTGTATTTATAATTAAATATTGATATGAAAAAATTAACTTATCATCCAGGAATCGAACCACGTACCTTTGTATTTCTCTCATATTGTCTATATAATATACATGTATATATATAATATATTATATTTTAGTATGTTTATTCACTAATTTACATGTTGATAGTTTACTAATTTATTGTTGGGCATAGACCAATTGTTGGGCAAAGAATCTATTATTAAATAATAGCCGTGAATGGATTTCGTACTTTTACCAATCATGATTTGTAAATGTCCAGTTTTATCGATAAATCCTAACTTTAATCGCCGGTCTTTTACAGTAACATATATTATATATATGGTAAGGAACACTTTTTGTGGATGACAATAATAATAATATAAGTTTTTGTTCAAGGGAAAGAAGTAGAATGTCTCTTCTAAACAATGCACGCCTGTACCTCCGTTTCAATAGAACAGAAGAGATCTGCAGATGATACGTTTTGTTTTAATAAAAACACATAAATAAGAACGCATATACACATAGGCATATAAGCCATAATAAACAAGTTTCGTGTTCTTCTTTGGTTTTGTGTTGTGTGTGTGTGTTTATGTTTGTGTTTGTATTTGTACTCGTATTTGTGTGATGCCTTTGATAAAAAATCAAAAATAAAACTTTGTATACACAATACGTACAATCGAATCTAAAAAAAATGTTCTGTTCTCAAAACTGAGAAGAGAACGAGAAAATATACACTACAAAAATAGAATTCTGCCAAGCTTACAAAAATGCCTAACAATACTAATTTATTAGTCTGAGTGGTTCAGTTATCTAAGGCGTTCTGCTAGGAACTGTGTACGCGGGGGGAACTTTGCTGTATCTAAGCACTTTACCCGGCGCATCTTCTAAGCCGGGACGGGTTGCTAGTTTATAATAAAAAAACTTTGATTCGAAACATTTTCCCAAAATGACTAAATTTTGGGAAAAGGACACGACGGGCGTGGCCCATAGTAATCAACATAGTTATACAAAGATAAACATTCAAAGGATTATTTATATTAACAATTTTTGAACTTTTTTCATTCAGTTAGGTTCAATTTAATTAAACAAGAGTGTAAACTGGACAATACATGCAAAACTATCAAATGCATATCAGGAATTTCGATTTTTGAATTTACATTTAAGAAATAAATAACCAACATAAATATATTAAAGTTTAAAAAAAATTCTACCGGATAAAATGTTTCCTTGTGAGCAGTCAAAAAAATTACAAACAAAATTCGTACAAAAAAAAAGCGTACTGTTTTTGTTGATATTTTGTGTGCGTTGTTGCGTTCGTTCGTTGTGTGTACTACGATAATATTATGTAGGCAGTAGGCAGGCACCACAAACAGCATCCACCACAATGTGAATATAATACTTATCGCCAATCGTCATCTCAAACCTTTAAATCTTCTTTAATATGTTTAAAAAGAGTTTACAATACACATAAGGTAGTTGTGAATTTCAAAAATTATTACCTATAATAGAAATATTATTGTATGTGTGTTTTATATATACATATTCTTCAATAATAAATAGTTTTTTTCGTTGCTGGCTACACATAAACATAATTCTTATTTAATTTACACCAAATATACACGAACTTTCAAATAATTCATTCAAAAAAATAAATTCATTCCATTTTACATTTGTTTTTTAATCATTTAGTTTCAGTATTTATTTAAATTTATAATACATCATTTACTTCTGTGATTGTATGTAATATTGGATATTTTTGAAAGTATGCAAACTTAAATATAAGTACTGAACTGAGTCTTGTTGTTTAAAGATGAGATGCTTTAAGGTAGAAGTTCACTCGTGACAGTCATAGCGAAGAATATGCAAGTGAAAATAACAACTAACTGGGTTAATTGTTTAAATACCCAGTATATAATGAATTTATGAAAAAAAGTTTCAAACAAAAGTTGTTTGCTTTTAAAAAAGGAACATTTTTTTGTCATTAAATTTATATTCTATCTCTTACGGTTTCAAAGATATACATATTTTCCCGTTTTACCTAAACATGGTCCGATTTTGCCCATTCATGAACTTGACTTGACCTTTTAGATCTAGAACATACATATAAAATTTCAGCTCGCTATCTCACTTATACCAAAATGATTTTTTTACGATCAATTTTTTCAACCGCTACAAAGTCGGGACTAAACTTATTATACCCTGGTATATATATTGCATACCGGGTATAAATATATAGTATCATGGGCCTCAAAAGTAACGTGTTTTTTCATAATTTTATTTGTGCCTTCTACATTTGGTTTTTGAGAAATTGTTTCGAATAAAAGTGGTTAGTAGTACTAATAAAGAACAAATTTTATCGGAAATATTTTTTCGAAAACCAAATGAATAAGGCATAAATCAATTGTAAAATTTTGAAAAAATAACGCTACTTTTGTGGCTATGTGTACAATAAACTTATTTACTGCAGCTCTTGAGCATATCGATTACCACATCTACAGTGTTTTAATATTTATGATGCAATGTGTTGTATGTTGAACTATGCAAGACTTGTGTTGGCAGTGATTAATCAATATTTTTGGTATGGCAGATGCAAATTAACACCGTCTTTTTTTTAAATTCGCAATACCTACATGTTTTTTTTATAATTAATTTGTTAAGGTACTCCAACTGTGCTATCTGTCCGGACTGTAATCCGGGGTGGGGATGAAACAACCTTCCACCTGCTAGCAGAATGTCTCTATAGAGCCAGAATTAGATACCATAGCTTCGGCTCGACCGTTATTTCATTCGTAAAGAAGACCAGATGCGGTAAAGGTACCAGATGCGATAAAGGTAGAAGGGGTTGAGGGTATGGGTTTCTAAGGGGTCGGTAAAAAAAGCCTGAAAAAGACTACTTGCTAGGCATCGGCCATCCCACTACTACTAAAATTTCTACTATTAAGGTAGCTCGACACATAAATGAAAATATATTTTGTGATAATCAATACTTAGAACAGTTAACAGTAAAAATTTAATTAATTCTATTTTTAAAACTCAACATGTAACCATTAGAACATATATTTCATCATAGATAATAATGAATCAGTGATTTACAATATTTATATATAAATATCAAGGGTCGGATCCAGCCGTAAAAGGTTGACTGCTGTTTTAGATGATACATTAAAAAATCATCCAAATCGGAAGTAGATCTCCTTTACTATTTCCCAACGACACTCGACTTGCTGGACCAGGTAGACAATCTAAGATGGTCTTGTTGCTTTAACTGGAGTAATCACACCAATTAAATATTTAACATGATATGATTTTGAGTACGAATGATTTGATTTATTATTAATAAAAACGGAAGTTACGTGATACCTTCTATGCTTGATTAAATGATGAATATAATACAAAAACATGTTGTTTTTTTTTCCTGTTTTGCGTATCATTTTCAAAATTTAAATTGGACTGCCAGAATTATTTAAATAAACGAAAAATTCCTTTTCAAGTACATAATACATAAAAATATGTACCTTTAGAAACTACATAATATATTAAATTAACTCAAATCTATTTGCATTCTTTATTCGTAAATTTTATAAATTTGGAATCGGATTAAATATTGTTTACGAATGTAATATAAGAATAAGTACCAAAAATATCGAGAATGCTATGATATTTTTAACAATATCTTGTCAAGACTGCCCATGACCTACACAAGAGTTTATTTTATACTAGCTGAAATACCCGACATTACCTGGGCTTCAAACAATTCCTATGGGGAGTGTACACGAAATTTATGTCAAGTAATTATATATATTTTCAATTTTAAATAATTGCTTAATAAATTTTGTTAATGCAGGAATTTCTATAGAAACTATAAACTATATTAGAGATCTGTAACTTTGGAACGGTTTGGAATTTTGAACTTCTGGTAGTTTTTTTGAAGTCGTAGCACTATATCGATATCTCATTGAGTTTTCTCCAAAAAATTCGAATAAATACACAATATATTTCCCTTTTATATATTTTGTATATCAACTGCAAAACTCCAATAATAACTTCTCTCTACCCGATTCGAATATTTTAATAAACTATAATTATGTTAGATTAGATAGATTGTAGAGGCTGCCCTGGACGGGCTACACTTCGATCATAAGGTCCATTGTGATGCCTAAGGATGTGAGGATGTGAGTGGTGTGGAAGGAATTTTTGTGTGAAGACTAGGAATTGGTAGGATATGCGGCTGCAGCCGACTATGATAGGAACTATGCCGATATTCATCTGGAGTTCGTGAAGGAAACTGCAGAAAACCTTCTCAAGCATAATCGGTTACTTCGTTCCTGTTCATACGCCGACAGTTTAGTCAATTAACCGCCCCTTTTTTTCATGCAAGTCGAGAAACAAAAAATTTCGAACGTCAAACGGTGGAACAAAATGAATGTTTTTTATACACAAAGATATGTTTTTTATTTGTGTTTCGGATTCTATGTCTTTTGCAATAAAAAACCTCAAATTTTTAACAGGGGTTAAAATTTCCATTTATCTGACTCGATTACATAAGTTTATTATTATTTTATTCATATGCATAAAATAGACTAACACACACCTTAAAAACTACCCTTAATTACATGATCTATTCCTAAAATACGTGAGATATTTATCTCTAGAACATAAAGAACGTTATGTTGTCATATTAAGTTCGTGCAGGTATTTCATATAATAGCATTCTTCAATATTGAATTATATAACCGACATTGTAAATAGAATTTAAAATCTAATATTTTTATCTACGTAAGCAAAAGTAGATTTAATCGGAAATATTTTTTTAGACGACAAATTAGTGTTTTTTGTAAAAGAATTAAAATAATGATCACAAATTCGATAAATACAGAATGATCACAAATATTGTTTCGGAACATTTTAGTATTTGTATACTTGATGATGATTACGAATTTCACACGATTAACAAAGAGTTCGTTTGGGATGCGTTTTTTTGGAATTCTGAGTATAACAGAAGAAGGATAGATTGATTGTAGAGGCTGGAGAAACCATCTGGAGTCATCTTACAATATTGAAATAGTATGCATTTCTGTTTAGGCATAAATCTTAAGTCTATATGTGATAAAGAATTTTTATTGCAAGTTTAGAAACCTCTTCTTTTGTCTTTCTTTTTCGAGATTTTTGCGAAAAAATTCAATTCAAATCCTTTCACGCACTTAAATATTATAAATTATAACTTATGGTAACCAAAACTTAAGGTAAATACAGAACGTCCAATATAAAAAAACGGAAAGGGTTTGAGACTTTTTTTATTAATTTAATTAATTTAATCCTTTTCATTAATTTCAACGGGTGCTAAACATTTACTTTTTTAATATATCCGCCGGATAAAGTCTAATACGAATAGCCAAAATAACAGTAGTTATGACCATTGATGTTATCCATCGAAACGTAATGAACGTTAGTTCAATATCGAATTCATGATTGCACGTGTATTTAATACACTTGTGCATATTCAATTATAGATACACTTACATTCACTATATTTGAAACAGTAACATTCTCAGCCTATATATTACTGAATATATGTATAATATTACATTCAGTAGCTGGATCAATTTTATTGAACGGGAGTGTATATATAACACAATTCAATTATACAGAGTGTATCATTTTAAACAACGCACCTCAATAGTTCTTAAAAGAAGCGTTTTTGAAAAAAAAACCAACCCGAATAAAATGTTGTTCAGAGGGGAGCATCTTATGGTGACCTTGATTTTCAGCTTGACTTTGGCCTTTAAGACAGTTTGAAGGTCAACTTGTGTTTTTCAAACAGAAACCCATATTTTTCGTGATAGAATCAGCCAGATGAAAAAAACAAACATAAAAACTGAGAAATTATATCTATTTTGATTTAAAATTAACCATTTTATGAACGTTTACAAAAGAAAAGACATTCAAAGATAAGATTGTTTTTTAAGAACATCAGGTCCTTAAAAATTATCAAAAATAAAAAGTTGTTTTAAGATTTTATTAAAACAATAAAAATAGATCAATAGTTTAAAAATTTTAACTGTGAATGCTGCAAAGATGAATGTTATGAACTAGAACTGTAGGTACTACATATGAAATAGGGAAAACTGAGCGTGGCTCAAAAAAAAGCTAATGTTCTGAAACATGTTTCTATTTTATTGATTACGTTTCAATGATAGACCCTCTACCTGGAATTTTGACATGAAATAAATATTTCAAAGAGTTTAGTTTCAATTGAAAAAAAATTGACAAATAATTTAACTGAAATAACTAAATGAAATTTACAATAATTTGAATCCTAAACGAACTCGTCTTAAAATCCTTAACTCATCCCTGTTCGTTTAGTAGTTTCTCAGTTACAGTTATTCAAAAATTGAATTTTTTCCTGTCATATATCGTCAAAAATACGCCTGCCATGCGAAACGTCATAGACAATGAACTTGAAGAAAATTTATTTCAATCAGCCACCTTTTAACCCATTACATCTCTGAAAAGTGGCATATACCCTTGAAAAATAGAATTTAACCTTGAAAAATAGAATTGAGGAAAAATGTACAAATTGTACCACTTTTCGTGAAGCACCCTGTTTTAATTATACATATAATAAACAACAACAAAAATATGTAATTGTAATATTTAAACTATTTCTGGTTGGTTCCACAAAATTCAAGTGCATGATTATACCAAATACCAAAATGAAAACATTACAAGACATTTAAATAAACATACACATTTAAAGTTGACTCATAAAAGCTCTCTGAGAACGTCAGTAAGTGTACCAACCAACCAACCAACCAGCCATATATAAATAAATGCATACAACAACACACAGGTGCATTGCATAAATTTATGTCTTAATTAAAATATCAAGTTAACAACATGAGTTTCTCAGACGTGTTCAGAATTTATGCATTTCATTAGTTTCTGGTGTTTGTTGTGTGGGCCAACAAATATTCATGTTGCTAAAGTATTTAACTATAATATATTATAATATGTGTATTACTCACTCGACTCTACTCTCTAGATTCTCTACAAACAAAACATGCAATTTTGAGTCAATTTGGTACACTCCTGGTCAATAATATCGAACCTTTCTGGCCAGAAAAATATGTGATAATGCGGTAAATCTATATACACAGTGTTCAGAAATTCATTCAAGAAAACTATACAACGGTGTAGAATTGGAAAAAACAAACAAAAAAGTTAAATAAAGTTTTTCGATTTGAGGCTTATTTTTTAAGATATAATCAATTAAACATTGATAAATTCAACCAATCACAGAGCGCATAGTGTAAGGGCACGAGGCCTCTTACCGTCTACGAGCCTTTAAAAGGTAAAGCACCCTGCTCTTCTGCTAAGGCCGCGCCTCCTTACACTATGCGTTCTGTTATTGGTGGAATTTATTAATGTTTAATTGATTATCTCAAAAACTAAGCGTCAAATCGAAAAAAACATAACCCTTCCTTTTGGCTTTGCCGTAGTCGGGTAAAACTTAGAGCCTTGGTTCAAGAAACCCTGAAATTGACAAGTAACACAAATTAAGGTCGTTAGGGCTTTTCGTAAGTTGGGTTAATGACAAGTGATAAGTATTCTTTAATACGGAAAGTGCATTAGTAGCAAAAAATAAACAAACAACTAATGAATTGCACATGTGCTGACTTGTGCCTAAGTACTTGTTGAGGGTGTTTACACAATACCGCAATCGACAAGTACGTAGTATAATTGTGGTTTTTATCGCTAAGTATTATATAAGGACTTTCTTTTCACACTCACATGTTTATTCACTAATCACTTACACTTGTTTAGACATGGAAGTAGCTAAAAAACAGCGAAATTTCCAAATATTTAAATTTTTTCTCAATATCTCACAAAGTATGGCAAAAAAGACTCTCGTTCATAAAGATTAAACCAGTTCAAACCTTCTAAATGTTACTGTATGTAATATTATACATACGGGGCTCAAATTGAATACCAGATGCAGGCTCAAACTTACCGAATTTTAAAAAAGACAAGGAAATTCCTTTTTTACAAGTATCCCGCTATTATTTTAATCCTCAATAAATGCTCAATTATCCTCAATAAATCCGCAAACAAAATTTAAGATTGGTTTTTGTTCAAGTCAGGAATAGTTCACCCATCAACCGTGTAATATATAATAGCTTAACGACCATAATCGGTTAAGTATGGTCTTATGTCGGGCTTTGTATGTTTTTATACTTTGGAAGAAGGGTCAAACAATAAAAACATATCAGTAATCGTAAATAGTAAACTTGACAATATTTAAATGTTACGGATACTATTTGAATACTACGGATGATCTACGTAATTCGGGATAAATTCTACATCAAGTCATACATCAATTTGTATAAAATTAATGAGTTTGACTTGATTGTCGAAATATTACAAACACTCACTGAGAAGAGGCAGGCTTTCTAGACATAAAACAATTTTATTTTGTTTTTTAAATTGTTTTTAATACAAATGTACACCAGCATAGAACGTTCTCTTATTCATATTGTTTATAAATATTTTTACTTATAAGCATATCCATATAGGTACCTGAGCTCGCGTTGCACCAAAGGTCTTATTATCAACATTTTAAATATTATTTTTAACTAGCTTTTGCCTCGGGCTTCGTCAATAGCATGAGACCTATACATTATCATTTAGTGATGGAATTTCAATAAACAGTTCCGCATATATTAATCAACTTTCTCTCTGTTAATAATTTAAGTTAGACATAATATAGATCAATCCAAAATGTGAATACCTACATTGTTACACAATATACAAATTTTCGGCAAAAAATCGATAAGGTAATCGAGAGGTTTTCCATTTGGCTATAAAATTGACATAAATGCTTGGAATGGGTATTCATAAAATGACTAAATTCGGCCATTTAGGCATGTCCGTGTGTGGATACGATAATTAAAGAACGAAAAGAGATAACGAGCGGAAATTTTGTATATGTGTTCTATAGCAAAAAAGTAACGTAAAATTCGTTAATTGGCAAAATCGGAACGTGTCTCCCCCCGCCAGAAGGGAAAATATACATCTTTGAAACCGTAAGAGATAGAAAAAAAATTTATTTACAAAAAATCATGTTCTTTTTAAAATAAACAACTATTGTTTGAAAATTTTTTTATAACTTCATAGTTTTCTCATACTTTTGCTCAAAGAGCAAATGGTATACTATTCATAGTCGAATGAAGGCGGACATGTGTTGAGAACATAATATCTCATATACTATTATATACTGGGTATTCAAACAATTAACTCAGTTAGTTATCACATTACTTGTTTTCTTTGTTAATTATAAATCTTTAAAGAGCAGGGCACTAAAAAGTCCGAAATAAAAAAATTAAAGTTTAAAAAGAAAAAATGCACATACTTAAAAAAAAAACAACTAAAAAACCAACTTCAGAAATATAGTAGATAGGTAGGTAATTAATTTCTACATAATGAACATCTGTTATTGTGTGTTTTTAAAGTCGGTTCAACTTTTTATTTTTTATTATTACTATAATCAATTCGAATTTTTATCTTATGCGTATTTCGAGTTTGGATATTTTGTACCTAGAACATTCGTTCTTTATCATCACTAATATTTCAATGTTTTACAACACGTTTTTATACCCGATATATTTATATGTACGAGTATTCCGGAGTAAACTTATGATACTTTTATACATATAAATAAATACAAGCGTATTATAAGTCCCGACTTTGTAACAATTCACCGATAATTTTTAGTATTAAGCCAAAAGAAGATCAAGCTCGTGAATAGGAAAAATCAGTTCATGCGTTTCTCCACTAAGCGGAGAGGGGGATTTCCACCATTAAAAGCGTAAGAGATATAGGAAAATTTCATAGTAAAAAAAATGTTCGTTTTTAAAAAATACTCTTTAAAATACTTTTTTTTTCATAAACTAAATAGTTCAAAATTAGCACAAACATTTGTAATTTCGACTGATTACAATAGCATATTCGTATAACACCTTTACACACTATACATTGTAATTGTAATTTTATACACCTATGCCGCATGTGTAAAAAGTAAAATAAACAGTTTACTCATTGATAATGAACTCGTTATTGAAACTAAAGATGAATTTCAATAAATTTATATTATGATAATTGGCTGAAGCATGTTAATATATATTATATATATATATATATATATATATATATATATATATATATATATATTTATATATATATATATATATATATATATATATATATATATATATATGTATAATGCTTTGATCTAACCGTTTGTGACTATAATTAAGTTGTTTTCTTTTTCATTATATTTTAAAATATTACTAAGAACACCACCAAGCCTATAATAAAACTTAATATAATTGGTTAATTCTAACAACATCAGATCACAACAGAATGCACAATCCTATAATTAAACGGTTTAACAAAAAAATAAAAAATAAATTTCGTAAAATAAACCACACGACTACTATATTATTTCAAATATAAAATAGACAAGAGACGAAGTCTATTAAAAATGTCAAGAGGATCAGTCAAGTAAAAAAAATAAATAAAAACAAATTATTGCAACCGACTAACGTCATTACAAACAAAAGAGTTTTGTTAAAGATAATTGCATTTGCTAACGTTTTTCGATCTATCTAAAAAGAGTTCTATAGAAATCTACTTTTTTTTTGTTTTATTTAGAATATAAATCACATTCATCATGAGTCTACTTTACCTAAACATGAATATGTGGTAGGTTCGTATCTACCTATTTATTATTTATACGCTGATTTGTACAGAATGTTTTAACCTACCTACAGAAGAAATAGCAAAATAAAATTGAGGGTCTTGATGCAAGAACCAGGTTAGTACAAATTTTCCAATGTTTTTTAAAAAGTATCTTTGCAAAAATGCATCTAAAAACATTGGAAAATCTGAA
The DNA here is from genome assembly GCA_963920215.1 of Nineta flava. NCBI lineage: Eukaryota > Metazoa > Arthropoda > Insecta > Neuroptera > Chrysopidae > Nineta > Nineta flava. The sequence continues at coordinate 99,469,818 of OY986041.1, read as the reverse complement.
CTTACACTCCTCAATTACACTCTTGGAAAAGAGCATAAAAATTATAGTTTTTTTGTAAAAGTTTATTTTGATGTGTAACTTATTTTGATAGCGGAATCCCGACTTCGGCACTTTGTCAATTTTTAAGAAAGAAAAACGGGACGGTTACTTGACTAAACTGTCGGTGTATGGACAAGATCGAAGTAACCAGCTATGCTTGAGAAGATTTTCTGCAATTTCCATCACGAACTCCAGATGAATATCGGCATAGTTCCTATCATAGTCGGCTGCAGCCGCTTATCCTCCCAATTCCTAGTCTATACACAAAAATTGTTTCCACTCTACTCACATTCTCACATCGTTAGGCATCACAATGGACCTCATGGCCGAGGTGTAGCCCGTCCAGGGCAACCTCTACAATTTATCTATCTAAGAGATACAAAAAAAATTAATTATTTTATTCGTAAGTGTTTCCACGGATTGGTATCTCGAACGTAGCATAACTATTGTAGATCACTGTGTACCAAAGTATATAAAATAGGTTTCGCTTAGCTATCCGTTAATTGTTTCTTGGATGGTTGAATAAATAAAAAAATATATAATGTCGGGACCACCTCACACACTAACAACCGACATTGAACGCGACTCTGTTTACATTTCCTGCTTCAATTTAAAAATATTTTACATAATATGTATACGAGTATATATATATATATATATATATATATATATATATATATATATATATATATATATATATATATATATATATATATATATATATATATATATATATATATATATATGATGTACATTTTACCATTACTTTTTATTTTGCAAAATGAAATGTAATATCTCACTCTGTTGTGAATAAATATCCAAACCGTCATTTCATTTCCGTTTTATGGTAATATCACACCACACACCACCTATAGTGCATAAATACAACTTATTTATTTATTTATTTATTTCAACTATTTTATTTTTTATTGTAAAATTTTTGTTATAATTTATGATATCATAATCAATCTGATTAGATTTTTATCAATTGAATTATTGTTCTTTATAGAGGTATTTATTATTATTTGTGTTTGCAATGAATATTTCATACCTATTGTATTTTATCAAACAATTATATTTCAATGAGTTTTTTTTTTTGTAATGGGAAGAGAGGAGGTTGGATTCTTTTAGTTCTCGGCACTTATAATTTATTTAATAAAATAACTGAAGTAGAATATGAAATAAGTCAAGTTATAACACTATATGGTTAATGTACAATAAAGTTAATAAAATAATTATTTAAAAAAATTTAATCGCATAATATATACTTTGATTTCATCAGTAGAGTTTGATTTTGCAAAAAAAAAACGTAAATTACATATAAAACTCGAGCAAAACCGGCGAAGAACAAAAACAGCAATATAAATTTCAAACGTTATAATATTCACAATTCGTTGAGTAAGACTATCAAGTTCACGAACAGTTCAAATTTCATGATTATCTAGGATGAAATCGACTTTTAAAAAATATACTTATATTTTAACTCGGTAAGATCAGTGTAAGTGTTTAACGAGGCACGAGGCGAGGCGAGGTTTTGGTATCACCACGACTCGCCTCGCTTTTTTAAATATCACCCTCGCCTCGCCTAGGGTTAGCTATCATCCTCGCCTCGGCCGAGGTACAGTTTTTACTAACTTTGACTTATTTTGCATGAATTTACTTAATATGGTAAAAAAAACTTGTTAGAAGGAAATTCGGTAAAATAAGGACTCGGAAGGAAATATACAAATTAGAGAAAGGGTTGAAACAATAACGTAAACTACGTAACTTCGTTCCTGACGGGGGTCCCCCGACCACACAATTTTTTTTCTCTAAAATAAGAATATGCACTCGATCAATAGAATAAATTTATACATTTACTCTTCTCGATAAAATTTGCAAACCGGTGATGAACAAATTTATGGTTATTATTATAAAAAGTAATCATGGCTAAAATTTCTTTTTTCTTTAAAATTGCTTCTTGTTTTTCAGTAAAAATACATGCTACTATATTATTTTTTTTTTAAATTTACTCTCTGTAAATTTGTCTCGGCCGAGGCGAGGGTTTTGGGACAATATACCTCGCCTCGCTCCGGTTAGTAACGAGGATTAAAATTATGAACCTCGCCTCGCCTCACAAATCATTTATGTCAAGTTTTTGTTTGTTAATTATTAAGTCAATAACAACAGCAAAACTTCAATGCAAAAAGTAACATACGACCATAAAATTGAAATTAAAAATATTTATAATTATTATTTTATTGTTTAACTACTCAAATTTCAATAATAATAAATTAAAATGAAATAAAAATTTTTAATGTACACATGGCCACAAATGTAACACTCATTTTTCAAAATTGTATAATTGATTTTTGTCTTATTCATGCATTTTTTTGAAAAAATGCTTCAGATAAAAGTTAGTCTTTATAAATATACACACAACTTTTGTTTCAGACATCTTCTCAATAAACGACTAAATCAGGTATAAATCAAATAAAATATGTGATAAATGAGCGCTACTTTTGTGGCCTATTATAGTACAACAGAATAAAACAAATTTGTACATTCGGTTTGTATTTGACTACTTGTTTTATTATAGCAATAAATAGATACGCAATATTATAACAAATTGAATCGCTAAATATAATTGAATTACCTTCATAATTGACCCAAATTTGATAAAAAGACATTTATTTCCACCACCAGTTATTAAGTTATACGTGGGAGGCTTTAATCAAGCTCGTATGCTTCGAATAAAATTTGTTCATTATAAAATTGCTAATAGCTTTGTTGTAATGAAAATTAGTGAAATAATTTTTGAGGCCTCAACGCATTCTAATTACACAAAGAAAATTATAATGAAAATAGTTATTAAATGAAATAATTTGAAAATTTGGATTAAATGAAATAATTCGCTTTTTCCGCAATAGCTTTTATTCTAAACAATATTTTGAAAACTGAATAGATTGGGCACAACTCAGATGTAAAATTTTCTAAAAAGAACGCCACATTTGCCATTGTACAAGTGAGGAGGTTTTTTAAGCCATACTATAATTTTTTATTTACCATTTCTTAAACAGCGCATATGTTGTGTCATTCATTGATGGCGTGACCTCCATAAGCATTTTAATAAAATCCCATTATCTGCACGATATCTCAAAAACGGTAAGTGATTAAAAACAATGGCCAGGACATAAACTATTATAAAGAATTTTATGCTCTACAAATTTTATATTACTTTAAACGTGATTTGATGCATAACAAACGGGATATTTTCAAAAAATCGAGACGCGAACGCGTGAATATATGAGACTTTTTAGCCAGTGTTTAGAATGCCAAAAGAAAGGTCTATACAAATTTTCAGCTGATTGTTTGATTGGGGTATATAATTAAAATACATTTAATGTTTGCAGTTAGAATGATGATTCATTACCATAAAAAATATTAGAAATATAAACTCCACAATATACTCGCACAATCAAAATATATTAAATATAAGAATATAATTCATCTGATAATCAAATAAATTATAATACCACATAACATAAAATTTTCTTGTCGATAGTTTAGAAATTTAATGGGTTCAAAATTATGAAATAATTGGAATTTTATAAATAATAATGATTATTATTAATGTACGTACCAAAACAACAATATCTAGTTCAAAAGAGCCATAGATCTCTTTATACAGAATGAAACATATGTAATCGTTAAGGTTTCTTGTACTATATATGAAAAGTTGCTCTTTTAATTTCATTTCTAAGTGTAATAGAAGTTACATTCAAACCTAAAACAGATTATATTACCTTCGAACTATTATCTACCAAATCATTGTATTGTTTAAACAACGGTATCAAATTTCCCAAACGGCTTTAGAAGTCAGTTTTCGAATCGTAATTTTGGTCGGCATTGAACGATTTCTCACAGCGGTCATTGAAGCGTATCTCACTGAGAGATATGCTTCAATGGCAACTCGAATTGTCTTTTTGAAGTGCACAAAGGAAAGATACCCTGAACTCTTCGCATAAGTGTAGTTACAACTTTGGATTTAAAGATGAAAATACTAATCGGAGAAATAAACTTTTGGTAAAGGTGTTGTGTCTAACTGTTCACATGCCTCTCTATATGTCTCTCTGTCTTTGGACACGCAGGCGAAAAAATATGTACCTTTAAAACTATAAGAGATAAAAGAAAATGCTTGATATTTTTTTCATAAACTATATAGTTTTACTATTATTTCAGCTCAAACATCTGTAATTACTGCCGATTTGTATTCTTCATATATATATATATTGACAAATAATTTATTTCAAAAATTTGCAATATTGCAGGTATTTCTATAGAAACTATTAACTATATTAAAGATCTAGCCGTCAGAAAATGGCTATAACTTTGGAACGGTTTGGAATTTTGAACTTCTGATAGTTTTTCTGAGTCTTAAGGAAAATGTACATTTATCAAATAAAATGTACATCCAAAAAAAATTGGGACAAACATACATACACATAACATATAATTTTCCTTTTATATATAGAGAGTAAGACGCCGAATATCCTGTCTTAAGCATCACAATTGATAGTTTTGTATATCTGCGATAGTTTCATATAACTCAGTATTTACAGAGTACTTAAATTATGAACAGTTTCAAACAATAATCAAACAATAATATAGTTCCAAAGATTATCAACTTTTTCTGAATTTCCAAATCAAATGAATTGGAAGTTATACCCTTGTGCATTGCTCATTTTTTCGCTATTCTACTATTAAAAAACTGTAATAATCTGTTTGTTTGTTTGAGCATCACGCAAAAACTATTGAACCAATTTTGATGAAACTTTTTTGTGTTTAAAAGCTTATGATTAGAACCTGTACAAAAACTGTTATGTTCATCTCGCTACGATGGCAGGAGCCGGAGTACAATACATTTTTTAATGACTACAGTTTTGATTGGATATATATCATTTCCCAAATTTCCGGATTTTGGATTATGAGTGGTTGGAATTATTACATACATTTTTTAAGCATTCTGTAAACACACACATAATTAACAACTACAAATTATCATAGGTATTTGGAATTGGATTTGGAAGAAAATAATATTTGATATAATTATTAAAATAGAACGCTCGGTATAATATAGAGATGATATAATATAGTATTGTTTTAGATCTAATAAAAAACAAAACAGAGCTTTGTACTCAGTACTCAAACAAAACGCGTGTTCAATTATTATTAAATCATAAAACGATGAAAATAGTAATACTTTTAAATACATAAATTTGATAGGTATTATTTTGTATTTTTTTTGAAAAAAAAAGAAAGAAGACTTATTTATAATTGGGTACGTCGCATCGTAGTTTATATTATATACCTCTTCTATCGTTGGAATATATCGATGGTTGTTATTCGTTAAGTAATAAATCTTTTAAAAAAACGTCTTTATTATTAGATAACTTACGGGCTTTAAATGTCGATGAACCGTTACCTCTCTACACTAATGAAGATATATCTTTTATATCTCTATATATATATACAGTGTGTCTACTTATGTTGGCTCCATATGAAAAACTTTTTTATTATAAGGTTTACGAAAAAAAGTTATTCTTTGTAAAAATCTCTGCATTCGAAAATATTAATATTCAACTATTCACTTTTGACATCGAATGTATACGGTGTCTAAAAATTGAAAAAGTTCGATAGGAATGTTTTGACCACCTTAATTTTAAATTAAATTTTGTATATTTTTGTTCTAAATGTAGACCATATAGAACAGATTATATGGGAAACGGTTCAAGAAATCACTCCCGAGATATGTAGGAGTGGATTTAAAGAATTTTGTAAAAGAACAATTACGTGTATGGAACGCGAAGGTGGATACGTTGAGGCAAAAACGAACTGAAGATAACTGTTGTTATTTACGTCAACAATAATAATTGTATTTGTAATGTAATGTATGAAAAATAAATGTTCTGTATTCATTATTTTGTTACATATCATTAAATGTTTCAAATCAGCAAATAAACATTTGAAGTACGATGACTGGTTAATTAGAATAACAGATAACGTGTTTTATAAGTAGGATTTGCAAGATTTAATTTAAAATTGAAGTGGAAAAAAAATTCCTATCGAACTTTTTCAATTTCTGCACACCCTGCACATTCGATGTCAAAAAAAAATAGCTGAATGTTAATATTTTCGAAAGCATAGATTTTTATAAAGGATAACTTTTTTTCGTAAACCTTATAGTAAAAAAGTTTTCCATATAGAGCCAACTTAAGTAGATACACTGTATATATTATATACATGCATATAGATATTATTATTAGTGAGAGTCTCAATACAGTATGTCTCAGAAAAATTTATTATTGTTTAAGAATACTTTGAACAGTAACCCTTAACTGGTAACGTCGGGATTGGCTTTGATACCATGGGTCATGTTTTGAGATGTTTTATTTTTAAATCTAAGCAATTTCAAGTAATTTAATTTAGTCACTGCATCTCGTTTAGGGGTGGAGGTCCGTGTGTCTTGGAGGGATAACATTTGTTTTGGTTCTATTTGTTAATTAGAAACATATAAAAATGTTTTCATACCCCGCTAACAAATCATATATACAGCATGTAATCGTGAAGACTTTCCATTGTGATACGAAATTTGCAACAGCATATATATGAGTATCAGCATATATAAGATAGACATACTTATATTTGTAAAGGAAAGAAGAGACAGACATATACATATATTACTATTACTGTGTCGATAGCCTGTATAAGGATATTTTAAGTTTATTTCCGATTTTGTAACGGTTGAAAAATTGATCGCAGGAATTAACAATAACTCAAAAAACAAGAGACAGCGAGCTGAAATTGTGTGTGTGTGATTTCTCTCAAACGCGTGGACTGATTTGAATTCGGTTTTTATAAGATAGCAGGTTTTCTTGCGACGGTTCTTAGCTATGTTTGATAAAAATCTGTTCAGTCGTTTGAAGATTATCAGCTCTTTTCCAAAATGATGGATAGAAAAAGTTGTTTTTCATATAAATCTGGTAGAAGGTAACGAAGTTCTTATTACGTTTCATATTAATGCGTTAGGGGTTTTTTAAATTTTTTATTTTACTTGTTAAATAGAATTATGTATTTCAATGGATACGTAAAAAAAGAATTGTGATGTTCTTCCATAACGAAGCAAATAGTTTAAATCAAAATAGGGCACCATTGATTGTTTAACAGGTTTTCCGTCTCATTATGAATATAAAAAGGATGAGCAGATAAATTGATTTTTATAATTGATAAAATGTTTTTAAATCAGCTTAGTTTTGTCTGAGTAGGGTGATAATTTATAAATACAATATGGCCTCAAGATATTCAAAAATTAAACTTATACATTCACATCCACCACAAATAAATAAGAGTTCAATAATAAACCAGAATATTTGTCTCGAAATTTATTAGAAATAATAACACTATTGGTGGTCTCACCTTCAGAGACAACCTGTGTGTATTATTATTGAATTTAACGTATCAGTGTTAGTACACTCGAAATTATAAAATTGAACAGATCTAAAATGATTTTTTGATTAAAAATTTGAACACTTTTTATACATTTATACAATAAAATTGATATCATAAGTGTGTTGCCTATAAACACTTACAGGCAATTATTATTTTTTCTAAGAATGGCATGATAGACTCTGAGATATATTACGTTTGAATGAGGTCCCTAACCTTTGGCTCGACCGAAATGGAGAAATCAGAGGTAAAACAATTAAAGTGGAGTTATGTCCTGTTCTTTTCAAAGAGGGTAGGGATCTGCAAAAACCCTATCCTCGTAGAAAGGCTTCCTTGGCAAACTTCGGCTTCCTTTCCACTAACTAGAACTAGTGAAAATAACAATTAACTGAGTTATTTGCTAAAATATCTGGCATATACAGAGTCGATTGGCAATGCGTGAACTGCGTATTTTACTTTTTATACACGCACATATATCCTTTTATATTAAAGAATTATTACAGATGTTTGAGCTGTAGTTGTGAAAATACTATTCAATTTATGAAAAAAAGTTTCAAACAAAAAAAAAGAACATTATTTTTTTTAAAGAAACATTTTTGTTTTTAAATTTTCTTCTATCCCTTCCGGTTTGAATGAGATATAACACCCCCCCCCCCCCCCCATATTGCCCGTTGAAGTCAATTTTTAGCTCTAGAACACACACAATTTCACAGTTTTGTTATATCTTTTCGTTTTTGAATTATCGTGTTTAATTATCGGACAGGCGGACATGCGGAAATGAACTAGTTAGGTCAAACTATGAAAACTTATACCTTTTCTATACACAGTTGTGACTAAACTTATAATATCCTTTAATATAAAAAAAATGATTTGAAAAATAATGATTTGACCCAAGAATCTAATGAGGCCATACAAATCTGAAGGTCATATTTTAAGTGAAGTGGAACAAGCGACTTAAGTGGTGATTTCATGTGAAAACTTATGTTGAAAATCATGTGAAATCCCATAAAATTGATACATATCGATATTTGACCCTAAATTTGTAAACCATCAATTGAATAAAACTAGATAAATATTTTTGTAGATATATTTAATTTATATGATCAGAATTGTACTTGGACGTGACCCAATGTTAAATGCCGATCATAAAACCAAATGAAACAAACTCTCATGAATTAGAAATTTATTAGAAAACATTTAAAAAGATGCGAATTGTTATTTTATTGTACAGTATGCAAGTAATTATTATATTTTAATAATAGTACGTTTTGTTTTAAAGAACCTACGTGCGTTCAAACTAATTTTTCTTCACCCATTTTTATTAAACAAAATAACTATAAGCCGTTTTTATTGAAGAAATATTTCTTTATTTATCAAATGAAATACCTAGATAATTTTTGAATAAAAATATCTTGGTAGGTATAATGGATTCATTGTTTTTATTACTGATTATTAAAGATTTTTTTTTTTCAAATAATAATTTATTATTTATGTGGGTTTACTTATTATTTTATGGTATTTGATTTATGGATTTTAACCGTATTCAACATTAAAATTTTTTAAATCTCTTATATTTTTATATACATGTAATGTTTATAAGCATATACAATTTACTTCAAAGTCTTTTGTATATGCAAATAATTTTATGATTTGATTAAAACATTTTTTTTTTTTTGATGAACTAACAATAGCAATATAACATTAATAAAATATTTCATTTTTATTATTAATATATAAAAATTTGTTTTAGTTTAAGAACATTAATGCGTGAAATTTGATCTTAGAAAAAAAGTTTTAATCTTTGGTATTTGGCAAATTTAATCACATGATTATGTTTTCTTAAAAGTTCAAAAACTCTGATCAACTATTTGAAAACGTTATCAACGATTAAAAATAAATTGTTTAACACAGAGCGTTATTATAATTTATAATTTTTAAAAAAATTATAATTTTTTTTTCTTAAACTTGTAACAACTCTGTTAATAAATTAAACACTGATAAATAATCTTCGAATTATATAGTTTTTTTAAATGAATTAATAATAGTGTTATAAAACGTTAGAATTCATTATTAATTATTATAATCAGGATATTTGAAACTATTTTGGTAAATTTTAACAGCAACAGCACGCTAAAAAATATATGCAGTTATACAAATATACTGAAACAAGAATGTGCATTAATGAATTTTAAGTTTACGTCCTTAAAATTTAGAAAATAATTAATGCACAATTTTTCTTGCAACCGAGTTGGCCATAGAGTTTGCCATCCGGAATCAAGCCTGTGTGGCCCCCAGGCTTACTTCCTACACGCAAAATTGTTCATAAACGGGGAAGAAGGCTGTAATGAGCAGAAATATATCTGTACGCAAGTGGTTTAGATCAAACAGCAAAGAAAGCTTTTGTTTGTCTCAAAGAGATTCGGATATCTGTCAAAGCTGCATATCTTGTGCGTGTTAACTTTTGTCCCAATATAACACACACATTGATACGTACTCCAACTTACACAATACGTTAGTATTACACAATAAGGTAATACTCACAATCTTGTTTACGTAAATAACATAAAGACTAGGCTTCGTTCACTAAGACGACGCGCGAACTGCTGGACTCTTTGATTATCCAAATACAGAATTGGATCTTATCAAGGATATGGCCGATAGCATTTTTTGCGAATAATTTATTGAAAATCTAGCTAAAATATCTACTCTTTATACAAAAAAGTTGATTGGGTAGGTTCGGGTATAAATACTTGGAACTTGTATCTAAGTGAGTGGCGGGCCCTTAGAACCGCCCTATTGTGGGGTGAGACATGATACGAGGTAAAAATTTTAAGCTTTGAGACTTAGAAAGTTTAATAGTGAATTATCCTCAAAACTTCAAAAACCCTGATACCACTTAGCACTTGTCAATCCAAGTGGCCGAGTGGCCTAAGGTATTATGTCTGCGCAGTATGCCTACTTGAAAACTGGGAGGCTATGGATTCGAATCCCGACATCGGCAGTTTTGTCAATTGTTAAGAGAAAAAAATGGGCGGTTAATTGACTAAACTGTCGGCGTATGGACAAGAACGAAGTAACTGGCTATGCTTGAGAAGGTTTTCTGCAGTTTCCTTCACGAACTCCAATTGAATATCGGCATAGTTCCAATCATAGTCGGATGCAGCCGCATATCCTACCAATTCTTAGTCTATACACAAAAAATTCCTTCCACTCCACTCACATCCGCACATCCTTAGGCATCACAATGGACCTTATGGTCGAAGTGTAGCCCGTCCAGAACAGCCTTTACAATCTATCTATCTATCTACCATTTACCAGCGAATCAATGCTAAAAAAAATATATATTTAGTATTAACAGATATTTTAAACGACTACTAATAATAAATCTTTGCTCGTATATTTAATGAAAATATATAATACTTTACTATTTCGATTAGAATCAGTATTAATAATGACCGGATTAGTTGATTCATAAATTACAATCACGATGAATACCATTATCTAAACATTTACACCTGCGACATGAAAAAACCATGCTTTAGGAAAAAGACTAGACTAAAGAATAGTTATTGCGTGAGAGTGCAGGGGCGACAATAAAACTTTGAACGAAATCATTTGGGTAAGAATTTGTTTGTTATTTCGATATTTATAACTACTAAGTGGTTGCTAAAAGTTAACCGATAATAATTTTAGTACAGGGTGTAAAATCACAACGTAAAATATTTAATAGTACAAAACAAAGGATGATATCAGATTTAGTATTGAGAAAAGAAAAAAGTGAACACACTTTTACGCCAGTCAGTAGAGATATTGTATGATGGAAAAGGTGGTGTAGTATTTTTATTTTTTAAACTTGTATATATGGGTACAAACTTGTAAAAAACAATAGCATTATACGGGCGACCTCGGGACAACTTTTGGCAGCCAAAAAAACACGGAATTTTTTTACTTTTTTTTGGTTTTTTGCTTATAACTCCTAGATTGTGTATTCTAGCGAAAAAGATAACAACGACAACAAGTAGTAAGGTCAAAAAGAGATAAGTATTATATTTGAGCTTTCCTAAAGCTTAGAAATGATTACTCTAAGAGAAATATTGAAGTGATAACTTTTTAAATGATCACTCGTATAAATTTCTTGTTTCATGCATCCCTGTTATAAGCTATCTTTTAAACGGTGCTAGATGGAGTAATCTTTTACATAGAATGCGTGTAATATAATATAATAATATTTATATAATGTTAATATTTATATCATAAAAACAAACAATTTTTGTATGAAACTTTTTTTCACATATCTCATAGTTTTGGTGTAAATACGAGGTGCAAATGTATCGTAAATTTTGTATTTACTCCAAATATTGGATGCATGAAAAAAAGTTTCAAACAGAAGTTTTATTTGTTTTGTTTATTAGAGACAAATATTTTGTGTAGTTTTGAATAGCACATCAGCGCTAAAATAGAATTACTCCCGCATTAGTAAAAAAAAAAATAGGATCTGCAACTCGTGCGGTGTTATCGATTACCCACTCGAGCCAATAAGTGGACAATATCGCACTCGACAACTTACCACACAAAATACTATTACTAATCTTGCACCGTTCAAAATATAGATTATAACTAGCGGGTACGGATTCATAGAACAAAAAAAATGTAATGGCATTTGTTACTCTCAGCTAAATTCTAAATCGTTTGGTGAAAATCACGTCAAAATCGATTCAGCCGTTTTAACGTTATATTACCATTGGCATCATACCCCCCTGATTTGATCCTCTATTGACTGGCGTATTTATACAACACTACGAGTATAGGTATACTACTAAATCACGAGAGGCAACAACAAATTCTTCGGAGCAAGAGTCTAGCTGACAAGGGGGCATGAATAAGCTGTAAACTATACAAACACACAGAGCCTTATAATAGTATATGGTGCTTGCTTGCTTGCTTGGCTTGCTAAGCTAACTGCTACAGCGTTTGCAGAGTATCACATATATGTGGGATGGAGTACCTACACCGACCACTAGCTGCGGTTTGCATTACACTACATATACTACGTCTTTCGTCTGTTCATATATAATAAAAACAACGTTATACTTACACCAAGAGATGCCTATCTGTTGTTTTTTTTCTTCTTCAAACTATTGTGGTGCGACGACCACCCTCGCGAAACATTTACAATAACACTAAAATCTTGTTGTTTAGAGTTTTGTTGTTTACTGTTACTATTATTTTGCGACTCTTGTGTTGTTGCGTTTTTTTTTTGTATGTCATTGTATAGAAGATGCACTTGATTATTTAGTAATGGTTGAAAAAAATGAACGCGTCTTTTTTCTCAATAAACGGTAATGTACACATTTTCGATACATCAGTATGAAAAATGTGTACTGTTTAATAATATGCTCATAGTAGACATACGTCAGTCAGTAGAGGGGGTAGGTTGCAAAGGGTGGTGTAAAAGCTTTTATTTTGTTAAGGTAGTCCAGCACTGTCTTATATGTATAATTAGGACAAAAAAACGGCTTGCTTTTATTATAAAACAAATACATGTACACACATACACAACACAAAGATATATTCACTATTCATATATACAAATTAATGTAATTTTTAAATAAAAAATAATTTTAAACTTTTATATTTTGAAAACAACACAGTAAAACGAGATTAATTTTTTTAAATTGATTTAATAAATATTTATCTTTATTATGCTAGTTTTTTTTTTAATTCTGTTGAGTATTTTTTTAATACAACAGATAATAGATGGACAGGCATGATGTTTTACATGCTTCTAATGAGAACGAATGATTACTTTTGCTATTAATTATCTCGCGTTCAAAAATGCGGAAACATCGGGATTTATAAGAAAACGTTTTTAGCCTGTGAAAAAAATGAGCAAAATCTATCGAAAAATGGTTTCATGCTGTAACATCCTTAACTTGTATATATGGGTACTAACATGTAAAAAAAAAAACAAAAAAATGATTATACGGGTGGTATCTCGGGGACAACTTTCGGCATAATATAGAATGAAGATTAGCTCCCTTAGTATAATTCCAAATACATGTATTCACCTCAATGGATTCATGAAGTCCGATATGTGACTAACTCACTCAATTCGCCAGAAAAAAAATTTACAAAAGGATCTAACATCAGATTTTATGTTTGCTTCGCCTGGTATGTTACTAATATTATAGAGAGAAAGTCAAGATGTTTTCCTGGGCAAATCAAAGTCAAAGTCTATTTTTTTATGAAACATTTTTTAACATTGAATAACAAACGCTTCACAGCAACACTGTAAAACTCCTATTATGATTTCTACTCAAGCCTTTTACAGAAGTTTTTAAGAGGGTAGGATAATTTTATTTTTTGTTAAGTAGACTCAAAGAAATTGACTCATATCTGTTAAAATCACATCTTATAGACGTCTATAAACGATTTTCCAGTATTCGCTCCGATCGCAACCGTACTCAGCGCCATGCGTGGTCAAAAAAACAACTTCATGATCAACGACAATGATCAAATAAAAACCATAGACGTTTCTCAAAAAGTTACAGTTAATTTAGCTTTTACATGTTGTTTATTTTATTTAATTAATTATTTCTGTTAAACGCCTATGATTTTTTATACACTGACATTGGTCATGAAGTTTTGACCACGCATAGCGCTGAGAACCGTTGCGCTCGGAGCGAATAATTTTTCTTTTCATAATTTTCAATCATTTTTCAAAATATTAAATGGATGCACACTTTTTCTGTTTCCACGATCATTATTTACTGCATATCCTCGAGAATAATATCAAACTAAATCCTCTTGATATCTCTTACATTCAGGAGATTTATTTTATTATTCTAATATCAATCTAAATACATACGAAAATATAAAGAAAAATTAAATTTCTATAAAATTATTCGACTATCACTATCAAGAACCATTATGCCTGTTAACAGTGTCGTTTTTTTTGTAGAACAAGAACCTTACATGTCGAAAATAAAAATAAACGATATACAATCCAAAAACGGGTGAAATATTACTTTGATAACGCTCTAAAAATAATTCAAAAACAAACAAAGTCGGTGAATAATAATATATCGATGCGAAAAAGAGTATTATAATAATAGGCGCGCGTGTATTTCATATTTTAAGCTTCAAACTATCATATTTTTCAGATACAATCGTAAATCTTTTAGCTGTTTTGTGTATAAATATACATTGGAATTATATATATATATATATATATATATATATATATATATATATATATATTTATTGACAGTACTTTTATCTCTTAAAAGATTCTGTGTGTAGTATTTTATACATATAATATATTATAATTCTTAAATACAAAAATGCTAACTTTAAAACTATTGAGAATAAGATTGTTTTGTCGACAGTAAAATTTATGGTATTTCTATTTATTCATAGTATAATAATAATAATAATAAATACTTACCAATCGTTATAAGCTATTTGTGTTTACATTTAGATAAAACCATATTGAGTGTCACCATCATAATACGTAGAGCAATATTATAATAGACCATAGTTTTAACTTTCAAGCTTGATTCAC
This sequence comes from Nineta flava, assembly GCA_963920215.1. Classification (NCBI taxonomy): domain Eukaryota; kingdom Metazoa; phylum Arthropoda; class Insecta; order Neuroptera; family Chrysopidae; genus Nineta; species Nineta flava. The sequence continues at coordinate 99,454,730 of OY986041.1, read as the reverse complement.
TCCCTACTGAGTCATGAGACTCAGCCGTACTATCTGAAATATACAGTCTTCTTCACTAAAAGTCATAGTGAGTATATTAATCATCCAGACGCCAGGTCAATTTTCGTAAACTATTTTTATAAACAAATACGATAATTAAATTTTTCTGGCACTTTGACTCATTCAAAACTCATGCAAAAAGATTATCTTTTCTCTTTTTAAAGAAGCATCAGATATTTTCGGAAATCTCATTGTTTTCTCAGAAAAAAATTTTCAAAATTCGCGTTATAGCGAATTTTCGAAGAATTTAGCGAATTTAGTTAGGTAATGATAACGGTTTTGAGAATTTTTTCAGGAAAAACTAGTACAATCAAATAAGGCAAAGCATAGGCTGAACCTCGGGATAAAAGGTAATAAGCTGGAATTGTGCATAGATCTTTCTTTTGACGTCCTAAACTCTGAGTCAAAATCCTTATTTAATCACGTGTGCGCATCTTAAGATATTCAAGGGGAAAGAACACGAAAATCGGTTTTTATATATCTCGATTCGTAAGCATGAAATCGTCTTTATTATGTCATTATGCAACTTGTGGAGCACAAAATTTATGCTATGATCATTTTTTAATTACCAATCATTTTTGAGATATCGTGCGGAGAATGGTTATTTATTGAAATGTTTATTGGGCCACGCCGTTAGCGGATATGATACAATATCTTCGAAAGTGATGGCAATTGCAATATTTGATTCATATCTTTTGAACCTTATTAAAAATTAATATACATTATTTTCAATTTCTGAATCGCTCAACTTAATAAAACGATTTACCAGCCATGTAAAATACAAATTCCAGCCTGCTTGAGGAAATGCATTTAAGCTTATGAGCCACAAATTTTGACGATATATCCAAAAAACAACACCTATTCATAATATAGAAATTATTTATTTCATTAAAAGATTATATTTTCGTTTTTAGCTTAGTACCTCTTTTTCAATTTATTTCATTTTTTTACCATAATTTCTGGTGGAAGAGCAGATAAACATGATGGAGAAACGACTCGAGGAAGATAACAAGCACATTTTTTATTTGAATTAGATAAAAATGACTGGTAATCAGTTCGAAGGGTTCTGAATTAATTGCAATTATGATACCACATTTATTACGAATAGAAAGTATTTTCAAATGATATTTACATACTTTGGGTAAAGAAATTGCATCCAATTTGGTGGAAACTAGTGGAAACGGGCACTTATATTTCGACATCTGTCAAACTTAGGTGATATTCGAGGATAGGAAGATGTTTGATCAAAAGAATTTGAATAGAATCCTCCTAAATTTTAGGGCTACTCATCCTCATAAAACACTCAGTGTCCTGTATATCTAGAACCAATTACACTGGAATTAAATAGCTGCATGAGTCTTCTTTCTTAAGTGTGTGTTAAAAAAGGTCAAATTATAAACTACTATTATAAAATTACATATCTCTTAACTTCCCTAAATTTCATACTTAACGCATTTACCGTGAAAACTATACAAGGAGACCGAACTCCATGTAAACAAATAATTGACAAATGTCAGTAGTTCCTTCTACACCGGAAGAGAGAATAAGGCGCGAGTTTGAAATGAAAAACATGACGCATTTATGTAGCATTATAAAAATTATTTGCAGCCAAAATACTTTTTTTAAGAAATGAAATAAAGTAATTAGTTGAAGTAAGTGATAGTTAAAAATTCGCAAAATAATTATAAAATGAAAATAAATTAAGTAAAATTATTAAAATTAATTTAAAGATTATTAAATCAAATATTAAAGTAAACTTTTATTTATTAATAATAAGTCTAACAAAATGACAAATATATACTTCACTCCTATTTATCCTACTATATTCACTTCGGTACGGATGGACAACTAGCGACGCTAGTGGCACAAAAAGTAAATATAACTTCTACCATTACGTTGCCATATTTTGTCAATTCTCCCGTTTAAGTTCGGTCTCCTTGTGTAGTCTCCATGGTATTTACATCGAAAAAGGTGATTTGAATGGTGAACCACTCTTTTTCACCTGATCACATTAACAAAATCTTTATTTGCAAAATTTTATCGTACATCCTACGGATATGTAGATACAATAAATTATGATAATTCAGTAACACTAAATTCTCGGAAAAATAACTCCTATGCAAAACAAAAAATTATCGGTACATGAAAATAAACAAATTAATGGGCTCCTTCTCTCGTATTTGCACCCACATCCACAAACAGTGTAGTAATTTTTAAACACGATTTAAATATCGAAACATAAAATATATGGAGAAATAAATTTTGTCTTGTGCTGCTGCTAAACATACAACAATTGGGTCGTGAAGAGGTCATCCTGTAAACTACAGGTTTTATAAAATACGAAAACAAATAATTGTTTAGTGTCTTTACGTTTACATTAATATCTATTGTTGTTTTTAGTTATTTTCTTCTTCTGCATGGTGGCACCTCCAACTTACTAGTTATTTATAAACACTTATATATATATTTATTACTTCCTAATCGGTTTTTTCCATTTTTAGATGTTCCAATCAATATCGTTTAGCTTAGATTATTATTTTGCAATGATCAATATGTAATTGTTAAAGTGAAACTAATGTTTATACATTATTAAGTTGAATCCTAGGTATAGTAGTAGTAGTACTAGTAGCTACGGAGAGGAAGTCAAAGCCTGGAACGTAGGCATTTCTTGGCTTTTTTTATCTACTCCAAAAGGACAAGGAAGTTGTACATAGACTAAGAATTGGTAGATTGTGCGAATGCAGCCGACTTTGATATGAACTATGCCAATATTCATCTGGAGTTAATGAAAGAAACTGCAGAAAACATACATAATTGACAAACTGGGACCGTTGGGAATCGAACCAGCAAATTTTCGACATATACATTTTTTTGTTTGTATTGACATGTACTTTAAGGTTTTAGGTGTTTGCCACTTGCGAATTACAGTTTTTTCTTCATTTCTTTATATTTCTTTATTTTTCAGTTTTTTTTTTATTTTCCGGAATATGCTGTAATTTAAAAAGGGCAAACAATTGACTTCTTAATCTGGTAGGTAATACCAACAATTCCCACGAGGGGGGGAGGGTTTCATATTGGTGGCTCGTGGTCTAATAATTTAGTGAGTCAAATTTTATATAAGATTTCTGTTATAAATTTTCGTTTAGAAAATTTTATAGTTTGGCATTACATTTTATAAGAGATTTGAAGTTCTGTCTCCCATGCTTTTGGTGGTCGGGCTGCTTATTTACCTCTCTGCTATTGGTTCTAAAATCAATTACTTTTAGCTATAGCACGGTAATCAATGGCTATAGCACGATAGTGCGTCAGACCAAGTTGAAGCACTATGTTTAAATGAAGGATTAGATCAGAGGTTTTTAGGCCTCTGTATAGTTTCCAAGATATTTAACCCTCAAAATTGACATTTTGGGGACTTACTAACAAACTGACTCAGTCATCATCAATATTCTAGGGTACTTCAATTGCCCTAGAAAGTTAATTTTTGGTAGGAAGATACTATTTTTATACTTACTATAAAAATAAATTTTTAACACCGAATAGCCGACGCAGATTTAGCACGAGTTTATAATAATCAAAATAATATTTTATTAATATTTATACCGCAGGTCTCCGACTGAAAGTGAAGCGTTCAGCTGACCAAACCCTTAAACCTACACCACTAATCCCGACTAATTATAAATAGACAAAAATTAAATATTAATTGTGAAATTGTCACCAAATTAGTAACAAGTAACATATCCTGCGACTATTTAAGAGTAATTTTAATAAGAGTAAAATTAACAGGAATAAATGTGAATAAAGGAAATTTTAACAAGAGTAATTTCAATATAATTTAAAATTTATTATATTTTAAATCCAGTATATTTTAATTTAGTTAATTTTCTATTTATTTTTATTTTTGTCTATTGATCTCGATTTTATATCTATTTATAATTGTCAAAGAGTAAAGGACGACTAGCTAATTTATACTGATGATGACTACGTTGCAGTCGAAATACGTATTTATAATACAAAAAACTGATCTAGGTAAAGGGGGCGAATTTGAAATTTTTTAAAATTAAATAGATGTGCATATTCTAAATCTTGATTTTATATGTATATTAAAATTATATAAATTCCGTTGTTTTTTTTTAAACAAAACATACGAATATTTAAATTCTTCTATATAAATCAATCGAATTAACTTTTTTTTTTTGTAAATGGTTAAAGTTGTTATTGCAGACTCATGATTTCGTCTCTATAAAAGAAGTATTCATTCTATTGTGTGGTTTTCAATAACATTGACTACTACAATTCGTATACATGTACACATATGTATAAAACATGCTTCTCGTAATGCTCCTACATATTAAATATCCTCCAATCAATGTTTGATTCTGTACATGTATAATATTAAAATGCAATATTATACTATTGTATGTATAATGGCTTTAAAAATGTTTCATGTTATGTGAGATATTCCAGATACAAAAGGTGACAAAAATTTATTAATCGTTCGACCAAGTAGCCGAGTGGTCTAACGCGCTCTGCCTGCTTGAAAATGGGAGGTTACGGGTTCGAATCCCGACGGTGGCAGTTTGTCAAATAAAATTAATGGGGCGCTTAATTGACTCGGCAATTGTCGGGGTATGAACAAGAACAAAGTAACTGGCTATAAGATAACACGAACTCCAGACGAATATCAGTGCAGTTCTTATCAAAGTCGGCTGCACAACCTACCAATTTCTAGTCTACATACAAATTCCTTATCCACCACTCACACCATAAAAATGTATCGTTAAAAAATTAATCATGGTTGAACATGATGCTATGGGTGGCCTCGGTTATTGATCCGCGAGTTCCAGAAACGGAAGTAAAACCTCATTATTATTAACCGATCGATTACATCTTAGTCTATTTTTCACAGTGTAGTATTAATTTGGTTGTCAAAATCAATTAGTTAATGCAAAAATGACTCATTCTTTGTTGAGTCTTCCAATGAAGCAGACATTGAAGGAAGATACTAGCTACCTTTCTTGCAATTGGAGATTGTTTCTTCATGGCTTTGATTCTTGAGTATGAATTTGGTATGTGTTAGTGCCGAGTCTCAAGAAGTAATACTACGCCGACTATTAACCGTCCCTTTTTTTTTTAATAATTGACAAACTGCCGATGTCGGGATTCTAACCCATAACCTCCCAGTCCCCAAGTAGTCATAGCGCCTTAGACAGCTCAGCTACTTGGCTGGTCTGTGTATATAAATATGTTACTATGTTCATCTGTTCCTGCGTTCCTGTGTATCTGTTTCGTAAGTCTTACTACGAAAAAAGCATGAAACAAGTTTGAAGAAGCCTTATAATTGTTTCTCGTGGTCGAAGGCCCAGCTGCGATGAACAAAGCAAAACTGTTGCAATTCCCGGCCTTCAACAACTAGCAATATTTACAAAGCTCTTCAAACTTGTTTCGTGCTTTTTCGTAGTCTGATTTTTTATTTTTTAAACTTAATTTATACTGATAATTAATTATTGCACTTGAATTGAAATTTGAACTTAATGTCTACACTATGATAAAATTTTTCCATAATATTTCTTTTTAAACTAATAAAAGTGTTTTTTTTTTTGTTACAGGTAAGAAAGCTAATACTGATTTACTAATGTAAATTTTTGGAACATGTGTAAGTAATTAGTTATAAATATATTACAGTCGTTCCTGTTTGACTATTATTTCTATTTGAAACAGACAATTTAAAATGTCTGTTAAATTTAAACTTTTTAAAATGTCTGTGGACTCTCTAGCGGTCACAATTTTATTCCGATTGGAATGAAATTTGGTATTTGAAATTTGGTAAGGAAAATCGGCGAAGGGGAAAGGGTTTGGATGGAGGGGGAAACACAAAATTTGGTAAATTTTCTTTAATATTTGAAAAATCGAAAAATTTATCAGGAGTTAAGTTGTAGGTACTAAGTTTTACTGTAATTTTGTTTCTTATCATTTTTCTGTTACACTAATATTTACAAAAATATTTACAATTAAAGACTGAAAGTTAAAATTCTAAATATCTCTGTTCACATTATATTTTGAGAAAAATGATCAGGTACTTTACTCCTTACACATTTTTCGATTATTCTAATATTAAGAGAGATATTTTATATTATGTGTTTGTTTGACACGAATACATGAAATATATACTATTGTAAAAAACATTTAAAAAATTTCAACCGACTTCAAAAAACTCAAAAGTCATCTCCACAGAAACTCTACTCTTCAAGATAACTATAAAATTATATTATTAAAATTTTGTTAAAATTTAATTAAAATTTTGAAATGTCAATTTTGATTGTCGTTTCCATAGTAACTATAAACTATAATCGTTATATATCGTTCTATTTTGGCTATTAAATTTAATTTTTGCAAATACTAAAGTCATGTTAGATATTATATTTCGATCACACTAAAATTATGACCGCTAGAGTGATTTATGTATTCTAAGGAAATTCGTTAAGTTAACGAAGCTCCTTCGTAACGGATTTTTTTAAATCGTCTTTAAAACATCAAATATACGTCGTTATCGTTAATTGGTTTTTTTGTAAACTTGCGTCGCTTTATCCATAGTTAGTATGGTGGTTGTGTGGGATGGATCTAAATATTGAGCAAAATAATTCCACATAACTCTCAAAGTTATCCGAAACATAGTATCCGGCGAGTAGTAAGTTATGCCACAAAATCAACAATGTCCCTGTACTATTAATAGTATAACATAATAAACATGCACTGCATAATATAACATAACATTTCAATGTACCGATGTAACATAGGTACACATGGCCAGAAAAGTAGCGTCCATATTTCAAAATTTTATAATTGGTATGTTCCTTACTCTTTTGGTTTTCCAAAAAAATGCATCGGTTAAAAATTGTTCATTATAAATATACTAGCAACTTTTATTCGAAACATTTCCCAAACAACCGAATGAATAAGATACAAAATCAACGAAAAATTTGTGAAAAATAAGCACCACTTATGTGGCCTGTAGTACTATGTATTTAAAAGATATATTATGATGGTTGTTGCTGGCTTGGTTGATGACTGTACATTATTTGATTTGTATAGATAATCTCGCTTTCGGCTGTCATTTATTATTATATAAATACCTAACAATGTCCAATCATCATCAACACTATATTTAATATACAACAACTAACCCGTCTCTCCTCACCCTCATATATATTATATTAATATTAAACTACCTCTACATATGTAACTTAATAAAATATTATTTTTATATTCACATATATATATATAATTACTCTTGAAAATATTATATTAGTTACAAAGTGTTTCATAAAATCACCGCTTTGCTTGAAGAGCAAATAGTATGGAAAAAAGTCCTTGTAAACCCTCATATGAATTGTAGACCCCCATATGAAGAACCTCTAGCAAGATACTAACGATGGTGTGTGCAGGAAATTCTTATTTCAGCTACATATATAGTAATACGATTGACTGAAAATAGAAGCTCTAAAAAACTGGAATATACATGTAACTGCCTAATATATAAACCATATTTTGACAAAATGGAAACCCGACTTCAAAAATCAAATATTCTATAACAAAAAATGCACTAAAAGTAAAAAAATAATTGCATATTCTTGTGCCAATTTTACTTCACCTAAGCAAAAGTTTTTAAATATATATGTACAATTATTGTTATTTTTGGAGGCGGTGTCAGCATAGAGATTTTCACATAACTTTTGGACACCGCCTCCAATAAAACAAAAAAAAACTTTAAAACAAAAAAAAAATTCAAAATCGTTTCATAAATGACGGAGTTCTGAGATGACACACATAAAAAAAAAAAAACTGACGAATTGAGAACCATCCTCCTTTTTGAAGTCGGGTTAAAAATATTATTAACTAACAAATAAAATTAAAAATACGAAAAATTGAATAAATAAAAAGTTTTAAAACTAATCTAACTTATGTTGAGCTTGAAGATTTGTCAAGCACAGAAGTAGAGTGTTTTCGTGTACACCCGCTTGGGAACCAATTGGGTTGCCCAATAGGGATCCCGAATTGGGAAATAACGGATAGAAGTCTTGGGAACCGATCGGGCAATCCCTTTCTGATCCTGATACCAGTAAAAAATAATTATAACCATTACTATTACTATTATTACTATTATCATTTCATCTAGAGCACGGAAGTGCGTAAGGCAGAGTTTGAGGGGTTAATACTATTACTAATATTATAAATGCAAAAGTCCAGTTTGTTTGTTTATTTATTTATTTTATATATTACTGTTTATTCAACTACAAGTTATTATCATATACTTGTCCCTTGCGAGAGTTTATTCAAAATTTTGATTTATTTTTCAAAAACTATTCAATATCTTAAAGTTTTTTATCCGCAGATACGTAATTTATATAAATTGCCACAAAATAGCTACGCTGAAATAGCAAAATAAATTACAAATTTTTTCTTATTTTTTTGCTTTTAATCAACTATTATGTTAGGTTTTCCCAATAATATTCCCAACAGATCCCAGTTAGGCAAATATCAGATTCGAAATTTCCCATTGGGTTTTCCCAATCATATCCAAAATAGATCCCAGTTAGGTAAAACTGATACCAAATTGTTAATTTTTATGTTGGGTTTTAGGTTAATTTTTATGTTGGGTTTTAGGCAAGTTAGGCAAAATTAATGTCAGGTCATTGATTTTTACATTGGGTTATACTAATGGGATCCGAATTAGATCCCAAGAAGGAAAAATCCATATTAGTTTAACAATTTTTACATTGGGATATCCAAGTTGGGTTTTTATTGGGTTCTGATTGGGGATAGCCTTACTTGGCATACCCACTTGATTCCCTATTGGGTCCGGAATTTCTAGTCGGGTAGACTTTGTTTTACTTTTGCGCTTTCTTTTATATAAGAAAAAATAATCATTTCAAGATTTGTTATCTTGAATCATTTTGAGGTACCTGTACCGTAAAATATCCGTATGGAAGACTTTTGAGATACTTTGTTATACCTGTGTGTAGTGTATATAGTATTATTTAATTTGAATTATAAAGAATAGTTACTATTACATAAATGAGTGATAGTTTTTTATAGGTATCAGAATAGTTTTAAATATTTTTGTTAACCGTCAATGTTAATTAACAGTCTTGTGAATATTATTATTATTTATTACCATTCAGCCAGCCAATCAGTTTTTTTTTTGCTTGGATTTCTAAATGTGCAGCAGCATATAATAAAATTCATTAATAAGTCATAAATTTATAATTATATTGTTTTTATTCAGTTCTTTAATTAAAAATATGTATGACTATATTTTTATGTTTAATAAAATATTCATAATAAATTTGATTAGGTCAAAATTTTTTATTACTAAAGTTGTGAAGTTTTAATTTATTATAAAATGGATTAAATTATAGCGATAAAATTACTCGTGAATATAGTCCATGTAACAAACATTACTTACTGGTTGTATATCATAAAAACAACTAATAATTCATTATTCTGAACATTAATGAAGTCCTCTCGTTTTATTAAACTCAATAACATTTGCTTTGTACTTTGTATATGCGCATTATTTTGAGAAAAATAAAAAAAAAACAGGTTAAACATAGACATACAACGTTTTTCAGAAACTCTGTTTGTTTGCTACCTCTTTACGACTAAACGGTTAAACGGATCGTAATGAAATTTGGCAAGAAGCCTATTTTTTAAAAATTATAAATTATAAATTATAAATTATAAATTATAAATTATAAATTATAAATTATAAATTATAAATTATAAATTATAAATTATAAATTATAAATTATAAATTATAAATTATAAATTATAAATTATAAATTATAAATTATAAATTATAAATTATAAATTATAAATTATAAATTATAAATTATAAATTATAAATTATAAATTATAAATTATAAATTATAAATTATAAATTATAAATTATAAATTATAAATTATAAATTATAAATTATAAATTATAAATTATAAATTATAAATTATAAATTATAAATTATAAATTATAAATTATAAATTATAAATTATAAATTATAAATTATAAATTATAAATTATAAATTATAAATTATAAATTATAAATTATAAATTATAAATTATAAATTATAAATTATAAATTATAAATTATAAATTATAAATTATAAATTATAAATTATAAATTATAAATTATAAATTATAAATTATAAATTATAAATTATAAATTATAAATTATAAATTATAAATTATAAATTATAAATTATAAATTATAAATTATAAATTATAAATTATAAATTATAAATTATAAATTATAAATTATAAATTATAAATTATAAATTATAAATTATAAATTATAAATTATAAATTATAAATTATAAATTATAAATTATAAATTATAAATTATAAATTATAAATTATAAATTATAAATTATAAATTATAAATTATAAATTATAAATTATAAATTATAAATTATAAATTATAAATTATAAATTATAAATTATAAATTATAAATTATAAATTATAAATTATAAATTATAAATTATAAATTATAAATTATAAATTATAAATTATAAATTATAAATTATAAATTATAAATTATAAATTATAAATTATAAATTATAAATTATAAATTATAAATTATAAATTATAAATTATAAATTATAAATTATAAATTATAAATTATAAATTATAAATTATAAATTATAAATTATAAATTATAAATTATAAATTATAAATTATAAATTATAAATTATAAATTATAAATTATAAATTATAAATTATAAATTATAAATTATAAATTATAAATTTTAAATTTTAAATTATAAATTTTAAATTATAAATTATAAATTTTAAATTATAAATTTTAAATTTTAAATTATAAATTTTAAATTTTAAATTTTAAATTATAAATTTTAAATTTTAAATTATAAATTTTAAATTTTAAATTTTAAATTTTAAATTTTAAATTTTAAATTTTAAATTTTAAATTTTAAATTATAAATTATAAATTATAAATTATAAATTATAAATTATAAATTATAAATTATAAATTATAAATTATAAATTATAAATTATAAATTATAAATTATAAATTATAAATTATAAATTATAAATTATAAATTATAAATTATAAATTATAAATTATAAATTATAAATTATAAATTATAAATTATAAATTATAAATTATAAATTATAAATTATAAATTATAAATTATAAATTATAAATTATAAATTATAAATTATAAATTATAAATTATAAATTATAAATTATAAATTATAAATTATAAATTATAAATTATAAATTATAAATTATAAATTATAAATTATAAATTATAAATTATAAATTATAAATTATAAATTATAAATTATAAATTATAAATTATAAATTATAAATTATAAATTATAAATTATAAATTATAAATTATAAATTATAAATTATAAATTATAAATTATAAATTATAAATTATAAATTATAAATTATAAATTATAAATTATAAATTATAAATTATAAATTATAAATTATAAATTATAAATTATAAATTATAAATTATAAATTATAAATTATAAATTATAAATTATAAATTATAAATTATAAATTATAAATTATAAATTATAAATTATAAATTATAAATTATAAATTATAAATTATAAATTATAAATTATAAATTATAAATTATAAATTATAAATTATAAATTATAAATTATAAATTATAAATTATAAATTATAAATTATAAATTATAAATTATAAATTATAAATTATAAATTATAAATTGTAAATTGTAAATTGTAAATTGTAAATTGTAAATTGTAAATTATAAATTATAAATTATAAATTGTAAATTGTAAATTGTAAATTGTAAATTGTAAATTGTAAATTGTAAATTGTAAATTGTAAATTATAAATTATAAATTGTAAATTGTAAATTGTAAATTGTAAATTGTAAATTGTAAATTATAAATTGTAAATTGTAAATTGTAAATTGTAAATTGTAAATTGTAAATTGTAAATTGTAAATTGTAAATTGTAAATTGTAAATTGTAAATTGTAAATTGTAAATTGTAAATTGTAAATTATAAATTGTAAATTATAAATTATAAATTATAAATTATAAATTATAAATTATAAATTATAAATTATAAATTATAAATTATAAATTATAAATTATAAATTATAAATTATAAATTATAAATTATAAATTATAAATTATAAATTATAAATTATAAATTATCAATTATCAATTATAAATTATAAATTATCAATTATCAATTATCAATTATCAATTATAAATTATAAATTATAAATTATAAATTATAAATTATAAATTATAAATTATAAATTATAAATTATAAATTATAAATTATAAATTATAAATTATAAATTATAAATTATAAATTATAAATTATAAATTATAAATTATAAATTATAAATTATAAATTATAAATTATAAATTATAAATTATAAATTATAAATTATAAATTATAAATTATAAATTATAAATTATAAATTATAAATTATAAATTATAAATTATAAATTATAAATTATAAATTATAAATTATAAATTATAAATTATAAATTATAAATTATAAATTATAAATTATAAATTATAAATTATAAATTATAAATTATAAATTATAAATTATAAATTATAAATTATAAATTATAAATTATAAATTATAAATTATAAATTATAAATTATAAATTATAAATTATAAATTATAAATTATAAATTATAAATTATAAATTATAAATTATAAATTATAAATTATAAATTATAAATTATAAATTATAAATTATAAATTATAAATTATAAATTATAAATTTTAAATTATAAATTATAAATTATAAATTTTAAATTATAAATTTTAAATTTTAAATTATAAATTATAAATTATAAATTATAAATTATAAATTATAAATTATTAATTATTAATTATTAATTATAAATTATTAATTATTAATTATTAATTATTAATTATTAATTATTAATTATTAATTATTAATTATTAATTATTAATTATTAATTATTAATTATTAATTATTAATTATTAATTATTAATTATTAATTATTAATTATTAATTATTAATTATTAATTATTAATTATTAATTATTAATTATTAATTATTAATTATTAATTATTAATTATTAATTATTAATTATTAATTATTAATTATTAATTATTAATTATTAATTATTAATTATTAATTATTAATTATTAATTATTAATTATTAATTATTAATTATTAATTATTAATTATTAATTATTAATTATAAATTATAAATTATTAATTATTAATTATTAATTATAAATTATTAATTATAAATTATAAATTATAAATTATAAATTATTAATTATAAATTATAAATTATAAATTATAAATTATAAATTATAAATTATAAATTATTAATTATTAATTATTAATTATTAATTATTAATTATTAATTATTAATTATTAATTATTAATTATTAATTATTAATTATTAATTATTAATTATTAATTATTAATTATTAATTATTAATTATTAATTATTAATTATTAATTATTAATTATTAATTATTAATTATTAATTATTAATTATTAATTATTAATTATTAATTATTAATTATTAATTATTAATTATTAATTATTAATTATTAATTATTAATTATTAATTATTAATTATTAATTATTAATTATTAATTATTAATTATTAATTATTAATTATTAATTATTAATTATTAATTATTAATTATTAATTATTAATTATAAATTATAAATTATAAATTATTAATTATTAATTATTAATTATTAATTATTAATTATTAATTATAAATTATAAATTATTAATTATAAATTATAAATTATAAATTATAAATTATAAATTATAAATTATAAATTATTAATTATTAATTATTAATTATTAATTATTAATTATTAATTATTAATTATTAATTATTAATTATTAATTATTAATTATTAATTATTAATTATTAATTATTAATTATTAATTATTAATTATTAATTATTAATTATTAATTATTAATTATTAATTATTAATTATTAATTATTAATTATTAATTATTAATTATTAATTATTAATTATTAATTATTAATTATTAATTATTAATTATTAATTATTAATTATTAATTATTAATTATTAATTATTAATTATTAATTATTAATTATTAATTATTAATTATTAATTATTAATTATTAATTATTAATTATTAATTATTAATTATTAATTATTAATTATTAATTATTAATTATTAATTATTAATTATTAATTATTAATTATTAATTATTAATTATTAATTATTAATTATTAATTATTAATTATTAATTATTAATTATTAATTATTAATTATTAATTATTAATTATTAATTATTAATTATTAATTATTAATTATTAATTATTAATTATTAATTATTAATTATTAATTATTAATTATTAATTATTAATTATTAATTATTAATTATTAATTATTAATTATTAATTATTAATTATTAATTATTAATTATTAATTATTAATTATTAATTATTAATTATTAATTATTAATTATAAATTATAAATTATAAATTATAAATTATTAATTATTAATTATAAATTATAAATTATAAATTATAAATTATTAATTATTAATTATTAATTATTAATTATTAATTATTAATTATTAATTATTAATTATTAATTATTAATTATTAATTATTAATTATTAATTATTAATTATTAATTATTAATTATTAATTATTAATTATTAATTATTAATTATTAATTATTAATTATTAATTATTAATTATTAATTATTAATTATTAATTATTAATTATTAATTATTAATTATTAATTATTAATTATTAATTATTAATTATTAATTATTAATTATTAATTATTAATTATTAATTATTAATTATTAATTATTAATTATTAATTATTAATTATTAATTATTAATTATTAATTATTAATTATTAATTATTAATTATTAATTATTAATTATAAATTATAAATTATAAATTATAAATTATAAATTATAAATTATTAATTATTAATTATTAATTATTAATTATTAATTATTAATTATTAATTATTAATTATAAATTATAAATTATAAATTATAAATTATAAAT
Source organism: Nineta flava (assembly GCA_963920215.1). NCBI lineage: Eukaryota > Metazoa > Arthropoda > Insecta > Neuroptera > Chrysopidae > Nineta > Nineta flava. The sequence goes on along the minus strand of OY986041.1, from coordinate 99,439,586 downwards.
TATAAATTATAAATTATAAATTATTAATTATTAATTATAAATTATAAATTATAAATTATTAATTATTAATTATTAATTATAAATTATAAATTATTAATTATTAATTATTAATTATTAATTATTAATTATTAATTATTAATTATAAATTATAAATTATAAATTATAAATTATAAATTATAAATTATAAATTATAAATTATAAATTATAAATTATAAATTATAAATTATAAATTATAAATTATAAATTATTAATTATTAATTATTAATTATAAATTATTAATTATTAATTATTAATTATTAATTATTAATTATTAATTATTAATTATTAATTATTAATTATTAATTATTAATTATTAATTATTAATTATAAATTATAAATTATAAATTATAAATTATAAATTATAAATTATAAATTATAAATTATAAATTATAAATTATAAATTATAAATTATAAATTATAAATTATTAATTATTAATTATTAATTATTAATTATTAATTATTAATTATTAATTATTAATTATTAATTATTAATTATTAATTATTAATTATTAATTATTAATTATTAATTATTAATTATTAATTATTAATTATTAATTATTAATTATTAATTATTAATTATTAATTATTAATTATTAATTATTAATTATTAATTATTAATTATTAATTATTAATTATTAATTATTAATTATTAATTATTAATTATTAATTATTAATTATTAATTATTAATTATTAATTATTAATTATTAATTATTAATTATTAATTATTAATTATTAATTATTAATTATTAATTATTAATTATTAATTATTAATTATTAATTATTAATTATTAATTATTAATTATTAATTATTAATTATTAATTATTAATTATTAATTATTAATTATTAATTATTAATTATTAATTATTAATTATTAATTATTAATTATTAATTATTAATTATTAATTATTAATTATTAATTATTAATTATTAATTATTAATTATTAATTATTAATTATTAATTATTAATTATTAATTATTAATTATTAATTATTAATTATTAATTATTAATTATTAATTATTAATTATTAATTATTAATTATTAATTATTAATTATTAATTATTAATTATTAATTATTAATTATTAATTATTAATTATTAATTATTAATTATTAATTATTAATTATTAATTATTAATTATTAATTATTAATTATTAATTATTAATTATTAATTATTAATTATTAATTATTAATTATTAATTATTAATTATTAATTATTAATTATTAATTATTAATTATTAATTATTAATTATTAATTATTAATTATTAATTATTAATTATTAATTATTAATTATTAATTATTAATTATTAATTATTAATTATTAATTATTAATTATTAATTATTAATTATTAATTATTAATTATTAATTATTAATTATTAATTATTAATTATTAATTATTAATTATTAATTATTAATTATTAATTATTAATTATTAATTATTAATTATTAATTATTAATTATTAATTATTAATTATTAATTATTAATTATTAATTATTAATTATTAATTATTAATTATTAATTATTAATTATTAATTATTAATTATTAATTATTAATTATTAATTATTAATTATTAATTATTAATTATTAATTATTAATTATTAATTATTAATTATTAATTATTAATTATTAATTATTAATTATTAATTATTAATTATTAATTATTAATTATTAATTATTAATTATTAATTATTAATTATTAATTATTAATTATAAATTATAAATTATAAATTATAAATTATAAATTATAAATTATAAATTATAAATTATTAATTATTAATTATTAATTATAAATTATTAATTATAAATTATTAATTATTAATTATTAATTATTAATTATTAATTATTAATTATTAATTATTAATTATTAATTATTAATTATTAATTATAAATTATAAATTATAAATTATAAATTATAAATTATAAATTATAAATTATAAATTATAAATTATAAATTATAAATTATAAATTATAAATTATAAATTATAAATTATAAATTATAAATTATAAATTATAAATTATAAATTATAAATTATAAATTATAAATTATAAATTATAAATTATTAATTATTAATTATTAATTATTAATTATTAATTATTAATTATTAATTATTAATTATTAATTATTAATTATTAATTATTAATTATTAATTATTAATTATTAATTATTAATTATTAATTATTAATTATTAATTATTAATTATAAATTATAAATTATAAATTATAAATTATAAATTATTAATTATTAATTATTAATTATTAATTATTAATTATTAATTATTAATTATTAATTATTAATTATTAATTATTAATTATTAATTATTAATTATTAATTATTAATTATTAATTATTAATTATTAATTATTAATTATTAATTATTAATTATTAATTATTAATTATTAATTATTAATTATTAATTATTAATTATTAATTATTAATTATTAATTATTAATTATTAATTATTAATTATTAATTATTAATTATTAATTATTAATTATTAATTATTAATTATTAATTATTAATTATTAATTATTAATTATTAATTATTAATTATTAATTATTAATTATTAATTATTAATTATTAATTATTAATTATTAATTATTAATTATTAATTATTAATTATTAATTATTAATTATTAATTATTAATTATTAATTATTAATTATTAATTATTAATTATTAATTATTAATTATTAATTATTAATTATTAATTATTAATTATTAATTATTAATTATTAATTATTAATTATTAATTATTAATTATTAATTATTAATTATTAATTATTAATTATTAATTATTAATTATTAATTATTAATTATTAATTATTAATTATTAATTATTAATTATTAATTATTAATTATTAATTATTAATTATTAATTATTAATTATTAATTATTAATTATTAATTATTAATTATTAATTATTAATTATTAATTATTAATTATTAATTATTAATTATTAATTATTAATTATTAATTATTAATTATTAATTATTAATTATTAATTATTAATTATTAATTATTAATTATTAATTATTAATTATTAATTATTAATTATTAATTATTAATTATTAATTATTAATTATTAATTATTAATTATTAATTATTAATTATTAATTATTAATTATTAATTATTAATTATTAATTATTAATTATTAATTATTAATTATTAATTATTAATTATTAATTATTAATTATTAATTATTAATTATTAATTATTAATTATTAATTATTAATTATTAATTATTAATTATTAATTATTAATTATTAATTATTAATTATTAATTATTAATTATTAATTATTAATTATTAATTATTAATTATTAATTATTAATTATTAATTATTAATTATTAATTATTAATTATTAATTATTAATTATTAATTATTAATTATTAATTATTAATTATTAATTATTAATTATTAATTATTAATTATTAATTATTAATTATTAATTATTAATTATTAATTATTAATTATTAATTATTAATTATTAATTATTAATTATTAATTATTAATTATTAATTATTAATTATTAATTATTAATTATTAATTATTAATTATTAATTATTAATTATTAATTATTAATTATTAATTATTAATTATTAATTATTAATTATTAATTATTAATTATTAATTATTAATTATTAATTATTAATTATTAATTATTAATTATTAATTATTAATTATTAATTATTAATTATTAATTATTAATTATTAATTATTAATTATTAATTATTAATTATTAATTATTAATTATTAATTATTAATTATTAATTATTAATTATTAATTATTAATTATTAATTATTAATTATTAATTATTAATTATTAATTATTAATTATTAATTATTAATTATTAATTATTAATTATTAATTATTAATTATTAATTATTAATTATTAATTATTAATTATTAATTATTAATTATTAATTATTAATTATTAATTATTAATTATTAATTATTAATTATTAATTATTAATTATTAATTATTAATTATTAATTATTAATTATTAATTATTAATTATTAATTATTAATTATTAATTATTAATTATTAATTATTAATTATTAATTATTAATTATTAATTATTAATTATTAATTATTAATTATTAATTATTAATTATTAATTATTAATTATTAATTATTAATTAATTATTTATTATTTTTTAAATACATACAATATAGAATCTCCTCATTTTTTTGGAGTCGGTTAAAATCATTTTTTAACCGATTTCCTCAGAAACTAAAAACTAAAAAATATCGGTAGTTAAATAACTTATTTTATTAAAATTTTGAAATTTCCTCCAATTTAAGCGATTTTTTAAAGGGGTACCCCTTGGAAAAAATGTGAAAAAAGTGAAGAAAATTTTTCTTCTCATTTTCTTCTCATAATCATTTTTTAGGCTAATTTTAACCCAAACAGTACGAAAATCAGGTTCATTTTAATGTCCGACCAAAACATTTCAAAATTTTGCCTTCTCAATTCATACAGTTTGGAATTTTAGCACTGTGGGTCTGATATCTTGAAATCCGTTAATCGTATCATATTTTAACCAACGCCATCATTTTCGCTAGGTCCAAATTAGCTTAAAACCAAGTTTTTATCAAAATCGGGGACATAAAATTTTCCTCCAATTTAAGCGATTTTTTAAAGGGGTACCCCTTGGAAAAAATGTGAAAAAAGTGAAGAAAATTTTTCTTCTCCATTTTAATAATAATCATTTTTTAGGCTAATTTTAACCCAAACAGTACGAAAATCAGGTTCATTTTAATGTCCGACCAAAACATTTCAAAATTTTGCCTTCTCAATTCATACAGTTTGGAATTTTAGCACTGTGGGTCTGATATCTTGAAATCCGTTAATCGTACCATATTTTAACCAACGCCATCGTTTTCGCTAGGTCCAAATTAGCTTAAAACCAAGTTTTTATCAAAATCGGGGACATAAAATTTTCCTCCAATTTAAGCGATTTTTTAAAGGGGTACGTACCCCTTGGAAAAAATGTGAAAAAAGTGAAGAAAATTTTTCTTCTCCATTTTAATAATAATCATTTTTTAGGCTAATTTTAACCCAAACAGTACGAAAATCAGGTTCATTTTAATGTCCGACCAAAACATTTCAAAATTTTGCCTTCTCAATTCATACAGTTTGGAATTTTAGCACTGTGGGTCTGATATCTTGAAATCCGTTAATCGTATCATATTTTAACCAACGCCATCGTTTTCGCTAGGTCCAAATTAGCTTTAAACCAGGTTTTTATAAAAATCGGGGACATAAAATTTTCCTCCAATTTTAGCGATTTTTTTAAGGGGTACCCCTCGGAAAATATTTGAAAGAAGTACAGAAAATTTTCCTTCTCCATTTTAATAATAATCATTTTCTAGGCTAATTTTAACCCAAACAGTACGAATATTGGGTTCATTTTAATGTCCGACCAGAACATTTCAAAATTTTGCCTTCTCAATTCCTACAGTTCACTATAAGATATTATTTTTCCAAGATACTTATTATTGGGACACATACACTACACACAACCATTCAAATAAATATTGACAATTTCTGCGTTGGTCATGACCTTCATCAGGAATCCACAGTTCCTGATCTAACATTGTTTGAATATCGGTGGGTCAGTGTGCAAATAACATCATGTCTCACCTGCGAAGCGTAAGTTGGAGAGTCAAACTTCATTTATTTCAGTAGCCATTCAAAATTGGAAAATATACATTGTAATAATGTGTTTGAAAAAAATGGGAGACAAAGGATCTTCTTACAAAAAGTTTGGTATAGCAATATGCTTAGTAATTGTTGGAATCAACGTATCGTCAAAATTCAAGTATTATTTCTTTAGAAAATAATCAAAATTATATGTTATTAAAAAAGATGAGATTTCATCCTATCAAATTATATCATTTGAATAACATTCTTGAATTATTATTAATTAAATGGCGGCTACCTATGAGGTATCAATCAAAATGTAATAAGCTTTTAATAAAACTTACTTTACTTCAAACTTAAAAATTTGGGTTCCTAGGTACAAATTATTCCACATAAATGAAAATTTCGATTTTTATATCTAAGCATTCATTATCTACCATCAATGGCTTCGCCTATGAAACCAGTCGCCCATGTAACTCAAATCGTGTGCGAATTAAACATAATTCAATTTCAAAAATAAAGAACAGAAACTTCCAAGTTTAGTTATTATCAGCGCTTATTCAAATGGTTTCCAACCAACACATAATTTTTTCAATTCTATAAAACAATTTTAAATCCATATATCTATAAAAAGTAGCATATTTTTCGAATTTGATTGACGCTACCTTAAAAAACTTTGTTTTCGTGCGGTGTTCTTTATCCATCGATTTTTATGGCTATTAGTCATACGAGAGGCGCATGCCAATTTTTCCAGAATGTTTTTGTGATTAAAACTTCAATTATTTATATCGGCATGCAATTTGAAAACACGGAAGCCCCCTTTAATTTTTTGAGCCCTTTCGGCCGCTGAGGATTACCGGAATACATGCCATCAATTATTAGAGCTTCAATTTGTTTGTACTACCTTATGTTACAAAAGCAGGCAATATAACATCACGAAAAACACGAAAACTCTTCAAAAAAATAAAATCGCTTTTCCTTATGACCGGAAAGCGTGCAGCGGCCAAAAACCCGTCTATCTTTAATATTTTAGGGTTAATTATCAAGCCTTAAAATGGCATGCGGTATAAAATGGGAGAACGCCACCTGTCACCATATCCTGGTCTATATATACACATGGCCACAAAAATAGCGCTCATTTTCAAAATTTTATAATTGATTTGTGCCTTCTTCATTCGGTTTTCGAAAAAATGCTTAGGATAAAAGTGGTTCATTATAAATAAACAGCTTTTATTCGAAACATTTTCCCAAAAACCGAATAGTTGAGCGCTACTTTTGTGGCACATAGTATGAATATAGAACTTTCTATATGTTGCAACATTATGTATTTAGTAGCTATGCGGGTTGAAATTCAAACATCGATGTTGATTTTAATCGAATCTACGAGTATGTGTTTGTGTACCTTTGTGAATCTGAGTGTGAATGCGATATCTCCACATAATATAAATTACAAATTTGGTGGAAGCGTTGATAAAATAAGAGAGTTACAATTTTTGTTTAATACACATTTGGTGAAACAGTTTGCGTAAGAACTCCGCAAATTTCTTATGGTAAGCTGCCCTCAATGAAATTCGCTGGAATCGATATATGTTATTCCTTTTGAGCTCCTGATTAAATGTTCTCATAGTCACACTGTATGAAAATGGACAATGTTCTAGATATGGATGGTTGTTGATTTCACATTCGCTAATTGCAGGTGAAAATGGCATTGACAAGTTCAAAGCATCTATTGAACCAAGGATGCTGCGAGTTTTTACTATGATCCACACAAGTTTCAATGTCAGTTTTTAAAACTTTTTAATTGATTTGTGCCTTATTGATTCGGTTTTCGAAAAAATTCTTCGGATCAAAGTTGATCATTATAAATATAGTAACAACTTTTATTCGAAAACCGAATGGAGAAGGCATAAATCAATTATAAAATTTTAAAATTGTCAGTGCGTTTTTCATCTTCCATTAGCGAATATGAAATCAATGGTGATAGTGCCATTGGCAGCTGCCAAACCGTTAAATGCCCCACTTTTGCTATCAGTTTTAAAATCAGCGGCCCAGAAAACCCCCTTGTATATATTCTGATAAATATGTTTTACGGAAAATAAGGTGAGTTGATATGGCTATTAGCAGTTGTCAATCGTCAAATTTATGAAACCGTATTTGAAATCTGGTATTTGAAATCAGCCACTCAAAAAACTCCTTTGTCTATAAGCTGATAATCCTATTCCACTCCTACATTCGCCATCGGATTCGTAATCACTGATAGCTCCATACCACTAAGTAAAAATCCCGAAAAGTCAACTTTTCACCCCGCATATCTGGAAAACTGTCCATTTTCTGACCGTGTGACTAAGAAACTTTTGATCAGGAGCTCAAAAGAAATAACATGTATCGATTCCAGCGAATTTCACCGAGAGTGGGTTCCCATGAGAAATATGCAGGGTCCAAGATAACTTTAATAAACTATTACTATTTTTATTATTACTGGGATATAGATGTCAACTAATAATGTTTCAACTACGATTTTTTCTCCATAAAATTAGTAATACGGTATGTAGTAAATATATGTATTGTATGTGTAGGTACGTATATATTGGTAACATTATAACAGATAAATCCGATTTAAACTCAAACAAACAATAACCACATAATAAACATGAATGTAATTTTATTAAAATTCAATATTAAATTGAAGCATAACAAACAATAAATATAATATCATTTGAATTCAATGATAAATCTATCATCATTGGCAGTGAGTGACTGTGCATATGAGTGAGTATGAGTACCATTATTACATTACAAAATGTATACATCTATCCATCTATCCATCTATCTATCTAAACAAATGTTTTAATTAAATTGTTTAAATAAATTGTTGATTATATTTGAATAATCAGTTTGTTTCAAATCAATGTAAATAATATTAAAGGTTATGTTTGAATAATAAAAGTGGATATTTGTTTTTACAAATCAGATTCCGTGTATGTGTATTAGCCCGATCATTTGGTAGTTTTACCTAGAGAGTTTTTTCAGGAGTTTCGAAAATTAGTATTTTTATAGATTTTGGCTCTTTTTGAATTTTCTCTCTGCCGCTCGTGTCTTTGCGAGGTGTTAAGAGGGTTTAAATAGTTCGCATTTTATAATACGAATTATTGAAACTAGCCAAAACTATTCAGTGTTTCAATTCTTCAGTGTTTGTTTCGCTATAAACTGTGCTGTTATCGCTGCAGCGTACATAAAACATAATCTCTAAATGAGAATGTTGGGGTAGTGGATCGCAGTTTTGAATGGCAAAGTGCGACATCGCTTCCTCTACGCAAATATGTATTAATTTCTCATTATTTATAATTTCTCATCAGTCTCATGAATATGTTCAACGAATGAGTCATGTAGTCTGAATAACATTGGAAGGTATCAACTAGAAGGCATATTCGTTGAACATGTTAAAATTTCATTCGATGTGTTTAGAAATTAGTTTATTCACAAGGCTTAATATTATTTCTATAATGTGTTATACAGAATTTTTCTCCTGGTGATGATTGCATTGTAATCGAAATACCAGTACTTAGTCCTATTAGCGTTAGTCCTATGTATATTTTTTAAATAAATTTCCTTATATTCGATTTTGTTTCGAGTATTGTGGTATCGTTTTATTATTTGATTAACTAGATGTCTCCACTTGAAGTCTACAAAAATGCATTTTATTAAAATGGTTTTTTTTTTGCCTAGTGCTCCTCCACTAATATTGAATTGAATACAAAGAACTTTATAAATCATTATATTAATTTTTATTTATACAGATTTTATTGTTATGAGAATTATTTATTGAAAACATTATAATATTAGATTACAATTATTATTATTTCTATTGTTTCAAATTACATATTTATTGTCTATCGATTTTAAATCAATAGGTATCTTTTTTTTTTATTGTTTTCAAAATGAGTATTATTACAAATAAAGTCATTTATTTAAACAAGAATTACATTTAAAAAAATTCAACACGTACTAAGCGAATTTTCTCAGATGAAGGGAGTATAATCTCTCTTCCTCTAAGTTATAAGTTGACGAAAACAATGACCTTTAATTATTATTTTAATTCATTATTACATTCGAATCATTAATATTTGTGTTAATGTTATGGAAAATTCCAAAAAGGTACTATCATGTGTTGCGGTTTAAAAAAGGTAAAAAAGTTCCGCCAAACAAAAAAAACGCTGCAGATACCTTACGAAAGAGTTTTTTTGATACTTCTCAAAGACTCAAATCTCAATACGGAATCCACCCCAACAAAAACAATTATTTTAAGGCGATACCAAATTTTTAGCACCGCACTTACGCCCGCTTCCTTTAATAAATTCCGATCAACTTACCAAGTACCAAACTGAAATTTTTACAAGTACCAAATATCAAGCAGCCAAAAAATTATTTGATTTGTTCATATCAAAATCTCGAAAGCAAAAAAAAATCTAGCTGAAGGTGAAATTACAGTTAGCCAATATTAGTCATACTTTGTATTTATAATGGTATTTATGTAAAAGTCCCCATAAATATTCATTGGTGACAGAACATAAATATGCTCTGACCATTCAAAAACATATAAATCAATATACTTTAATTTGATAATTCACCCTACGTCTGGTACTTCACAGCTTAACGAAAAAGCATGGTACATTTATTTTAACTAGTCGAATACAAAATTTTATTTAATAATGATTATCAACAAATCTGTTGATTAATTATTACATATAAATTATGAAACAATATGGTTTACTAAATAACAAATTTGGTCATAAATTAAAATTTGTTCTTTCTTTAAATTTCAAAATTTTCTACAATTCCAAGATCAATTATAACTATACGTATTTTGACAACAAAGTAGTCATCATCAGCATGAATTAGGAATTGGAGCAAATTTTGGATTTTAATTTCAAAAGCCTTGAATGCTCCTTTGATTACATTTGATAATCTTTAATTGGTCATAAATAATTTTTCATTATGAAATAAAATTTTGAAGAATTTTATAAATTGACTATATTTAGTGCTCATACATCCTTAAGAAATATATATTGATTATAAACTATACAAAAATGTATATATTTATTGTATTGTAATGTAATATTGTGTATTTGCCGCACTTCACCGCGCACTCTAAACGTTGTTGTGCTATTATTATTATTTTTTTATGTGTGTTATTATGTGGGTGGTAGGATGTTTTTCCATCTTGTATTGTCCACGGTTTGTTTCAGTTGTTTTTATTTTTATTTTTATGTTTTATGTTTTATTTTTTATTTTTTATGTTTTATTTTTTTTATATCATCTATAGGTCTACTATATACAGTATATGATATCTATGGTGATAGTGTACTTTATGTATGTATGTACACTCCTTAGTTTGTGTTTTGTTTCTTTGAAAATAATAATATTTTTTATTTTGTGTACACACGAATTTAAACAAAACCGAGCATATCGGCCATAACTCATGGCAAGGAACTGTCTTCAGTGCCGAATAAGCCGCGTAACCACGAGTTAGCAAATGCTACCAATCCGCGCATTGTGGGCCCCACACCTGTACATAAAAAAATATATCAATTAAATAGGTACGGTAAGCCACCTACCGCCAAATGAAAATTATTATACTGGTGTTCAAATCATTAAGTTTCTATTGAGTTGATTACATTAAGTCGAAAACACCATAATTTTAGTACGTCCAAACAATGCGGTCCACAGATATTAAAGCAAAAGCCATAGTCCTACCCGGCTGAGAAGAATACCAGCAACAGACTTCAAGTTTGAGATCGACTACAATGATGTTATCATCAAACACCTGGGTAACATTTTGGAATTTAGGTGTTTATTGTCATAACTGATTATGTACTGTTTGCATTAACTAAACGCATGGAATCGCACCATCAAGTGACTTTTGCTATTGGAATAATTCGGCAATTTAAATATTTTTGAGCAGTAAAGTACTTTGATTATCGGCAGTGTTTACCCAATAGATTCGGAAGAAAACCACGGTGACGAATTGATACAGATGTGGTTTCATCTATTGGCAACAAAAAGGTATTGGGTACTGCATTTATATTAACTATTAATGGAAAATTCATTAGCATCTTGTTTCTCAATTAAAACGCACTATTAGTGCATTATGCGTTCTACGATGGATTTAGAACGTCTACATGATGTCGCCTCATTGAACATCATTATGATTATTGATTATGATATGCTTAAAGACATTGATTTGACTTGAGTTATCTCTAAATTTGCCCACATTAAATCGATAAAAGTATTCTTTAAAGGTGCTGTTTTATTTTAAATACTTTCGCACCCAAAGCGCCGCAAGTGTCTCTTGTTTGCAGCAGGTCCCGCACTGGCTTAATTCGGCAAGTGTATAGTCAAGTACAAAAGAATGTCGAGTACTATACAAAGGTGATACATCTTCAAACAATGGCGGATGCGATTGTAAAAATGTCGATTTATGTTCAAAAATTAGTATAGCAATGTAATTTAATGGACATATTTCACTAATGTTCGGTTATATGTTTAGAGACTTATAATTACGAAGCCAAGATTGAACCCCAAGAGCACATTACTAAAATTTGTTGGTGAGATTGATAATAATCCTTGTTGTATGCCTTAGCAGTTTAATTTATCTCTCTTGATAATAATGCAGACAATTAATTTGTAGCACGAATTTGTTTTCAAATGATAAAATAAAGTACTCACCAATCCGACAAAGAAGCAGCTATTTTACATAATCAAATGTAATGACTACAAATTTTTGTAAAAATCTCGAAAATGAAAAAACAAACTTTCACAAATTAATTATTGCTTCAGTTTATTTTATCATGAATGTACACGACATGTATACTTAGTGTTTATAACATATTCCTGATACACCAGAAAACAAGTTCACCAAAATGCGTACACAAACCACTATTTAGAGATTAAGTAACATCCCGAGTATGTACGCATTTCTTATGATACTTAATATTAGTTATTCTTGGGCGATAGTAAACACTTAACTAAAAACTGAGATCCACTTTACCTAGAGACCATATATTTCCAAGGACATACAAAATACAAACACATTTACAATTTGATGTTTTCGAAACGCTTGCATGAATTTTTTAATTTCTTAAAAAATAATAATTTATAGGGAATGATAAGTACAATAGAAAAAAAAATTCGTCACGAAGAGAGGATTGCTTCGTAGAAAAAGCGAATTATTTTATTAATATTAAGAGGGAAATGATTTTATTTTTAGACCTCACTCAAAGTTCTCTTTCTCATTAATCGATATTTCCAATTAACGAACTTGGACTTACCTTCACACACCAAATCTCACTTCATCAGACTAAATTGGTAAATTTTTGTGAAATATTTTTATCGGTACAATCGCAATCGCAAATCTGGTCTCATACCATGAACACAAGATTTACCCGACCTGTTTACTGAGAAATATACACATAGTGACTATAACCTGTGTCAATTTCATTATGTGTCCATTAAAAGCAGTGATGTTATAATAATTAGCAAGAGGGGTACCGCAAATGAGTCCCTAGCACCTAGATCAACCTGTCATACGAAGGCGAGACGACTCCGGGTAAGAGGTGCTATTGTAAGCAGGTGAAGCTATAGGATTCTGTTGAGGCCAGACGCCGCACAATATGCACACAGCTTCTCTGCCGGGATTGCTCCCAGGATTGATGGATCCAGGGTTTCGGCCCAAACATTGTATACCTGACACCCTGTAGATTTCGTCCTCCATTCAGACCCTACAACTGGAATCATCAGAGATACCCAAGTTATGAAGGTGGTAGTACAATGGACAGTGTCCTGTCAAGAGCCCCACTACCCTTCTCAAATGTATTCTATCGAGTTTCAACCGAGCACAGTCGAATGGCCCAGCTGTGTTTATGCATAGCTTGGCCTGTCGCATGCCCTGCGCAAAGTCCCAGTAATCGAGATGAAAAAGTAGTGATGTTAGATGATTTTATGTTCATAGACGTAATCAATAGACGCACTGATTAGAATTCCGCTTCCGATAACTTAATATGCACATAGGATTGATATAGAGCAAATTTAAAACAATAATACGTCCATCATTTAAATACAATGGATTTTAATGGATAGTATACTAAATTAGCTACATTTTTAGCGTTGCACCGATTAATGATGCCACGAGAGATGTGAGAAACGAAAATTAGAATCCAGATTTTCAATTCATATTCGAGTGCAATAGAGGATAGTACTCTCGTTCAATCTTTATAGATTTTTAGTCTGTAAAAATGTACTAATCGCAAAACTGCAAATCATTTTGGGTTGTAATGATTAAATTTTTTCTAGAGTCTTTATTGTTTCTTTTAAATTTTTGAATTTTATCAGAACTCGATGATATTGAAAAATTTGCCATGAACAAAAGATAAAACGTGATTAACATCTATTTCCAAAAGAGAAGTGATTTATTTGGACGAAATTCGCTAAGTTGACGGAGCTCCTGCGTATCGCATTTTATTTTTAGCATTCAGTATTATCAGTATTTTTGTAAGTTATATACGTATGTTCAATTTATTCGGGACAACAGCAGTTCAAGCACCCTTCGATCCAGCATCGCGTTTTCTATGCTTTACATGTATAAGAAATATACTATTCGTGTTTGAATTTTTGCAATTGAAAAATACACAAACTGTTGTTCTTGATTAACACATTACTCAACATTGCTGAAATAATTTTGTAAGCACGACATATCAAAAAAAAAAAAAAACTCATTACTGTTAAATGCAACTACGGTAAATTATTAATATTGTCTAGACTATGAATCATTCAAATATAGGCACATATATACAATACATATTGCATTGTTTTTTGTTTCTTCATATATACACAGCCCCTATGGATTTAATATAAATACTAGGGGAATTGCACCGTCAATTATTGTTCCGTCATTCGTGTCGACTATTATATACACAAGTTACCGCCTTCATAATTATTTGTTTAGATGAGGCACTGTCGTTATTGGATTTTATTTTGAAGGGTGTTTCCTCCATCATGTCTTACAGTGTAAACTTTATTTTTTATAACTTTTGTGTATAAGTATCTCATCTGTAGCTATAATTGAAAACGTATATGGAGGATATATGCAGGTACCACTTACTAGGCACGCGTTTAATATTAAAATTTTTTATTACAAACCAAACAAACCACCTTATATAATCTTAGGAAAAATTCACATTCAGATGGAAATTTTCATGCCAGATTATATCCCAAGAATTACCAGAATGATTGGTTTTATTATAAATAATAAGTTTCCATTAAAAAAAAAACATTTTTTAAAACAAGCTTTTTATAGTAAAGCTAATTTTCTACAACTATACTTCTTATATGTTTTTTGATTTTTTCAATATTAAGAGAGATATACCAAATTTTGTGTTTCCTCCTCTCACTAACCCAGCCTTTTCCCCATGTCGATTCTTGTCATGCTTACCATTAAATGCATTGTCATCGGAACTAAACCGACATGTAAAAATTCAACTCCGTAGGATATGAGGAAGTGGTTCTAATTCAGCTTGCAAGATTTGACCCGAACATACATACATACATTGCAAGTTAAATAAAAGCTTCCCGTATACGTCTTTCTACAAATGATCATTTGTGATATTTCCCGATCAGTATCGTTATACTAACATTCCATTTATTTCTACTCTGCTTTAGTTTAATATATCCAGGAGGTTGCATTTACGACAGAACTTATTAGAACCAGGCTGTTGTGTATGGCGTTGATATGGTGGTTAAGAGACCAGACTTCCTAAAAGAGAACCTAGACATCCTCAAGTCATGAGTAGTCAACACGGGACTTGAAATCAACCTGCAAAAACGCTGGAGCAATGTGAAAGAATTTGACGGCTCAGAAAGAGTCAAGACATTCAAGTATCTGGGTACCAATATAACGGAAGATTATGAAGTATCAGCTGATATTCAAGCTCGAATAGCAGTTTCTATAGTTTTCTTAATGTGCTAAAATCGTCGATAATTTCCAAACAGCTTAAAACCGAATTTTTCACAATTATTATTAAGTCAGTAGTCACATACGAATCAGAGACGTGGAAAATCACGAGGGAAAATCTTCCTGAAAGAGTGGAAACGAAAATTTCTGTGTAAAATCTTCGGAACTGTCCAAGACACGGATGGGTGGAGAATCAGGACACACGTAAAATTATATGATTTATACTGTCAAAGATCCATCATTAATAGCATTAAGCCCTACTTGGCCCTATTGAACAGATGAACAAACATGAGTGACAAAGAAAATCACGAACTCCAGGCCCGAGGGAATCAATCCACTAGGCTGTTCTCGTAAACCGCGGTGGACGGCGTTAGACCGTTTAAATCTGAAAAAGCTATTAAATAAAATCGATTCTTTATAAAAGAAAACTCTTAATACCGGAACACGGATGAAGTTGAGTCATACTGCTTTTAGAAATTTAAAAGAATTTAAAATTTTAAAACCAATATTTATTCTGTTTATGGTTGCAAATATTGTAAAATCACAATATTTATGTGCTATGGTAAGATACAGGCGGTGAATATTTTAATAAAGGTTTATACCCCTAATAACTACAACTACTGATGATAAATAAATGATGAAACATACCAACATGACATAATTGAAATATGATTATTTTATAAACCCGGCTTATAAAAAAATATTTTATATTATTCAAGTGTTTTGGGAAAAAAATTTTTCTCCGATTATAATGATATTCTGGATATAAAGTAAATTTTGTGAGTGATTTACGAAATATCGTCAGAAAAAGTATGATACGGGATATAAAAACGTATAAACAAGATATATCTCGGAAAATATTCGTTAAATCGACAAACCAACTGTATTTTTGTGTTTGTGAGGTCCAATTTACCTTACAAACTAATTTAAATTCAATATAGATTAATAAAATTATTGTGAAATTATTCGTTTTTTTCTAAGGGTACCTTGAAAAAATTGTTAAAAATCGAAAAAAAAATGTTTTCTCCGATTTGAATTATATTCTGGATATAAAGTAAACTGGACCCAAAAAACACGAAAATCGCATGCATTTGATAATTTTGTGAGTGATTTACGAAATATCGCCAGAAATAGTTTGAATGTGGGGCATAAAACCGTATAAAGAAAATATATCTCGGAAACTATTTTGTGAATTTTTTCAAATGTTTCTGGGATGTTAAAAAAATTGAAAATTATTTCCCCGATTTGAATAAAATTCTCCATATAAAGTAAGCTGGGCTCCAAAAATACGAAAACGAACGTTTTTAGTTAAAGTTATGGCTCGAAATGAGACAAGCTGAGAATAAGTCAGTGAGACACGAGACGAAAATTAAAATTCTGATTTTTGATAAATATTCGAGAGACAGACGATAGTACTCTCTTTCAATCACTATAAATTTTTAGTCTGTAAAAATGTACTAATCACAAAACAGCAAATTTTTTTGTGTGATAACGATTTAATTTTTTATATAGTTTTTTTTTTGTCTTAATTAAGATATACAAATTAAATAAATTAACAAAAAATGCATTTTATGTGAATAGAAATATATTTACTTACGCGACGATAGAAAACTTTTACAAGTCAATACAATACATGAGTCATGATATTCTCGTTTCGCGGCATTAGTACACTGTATGTATATAGAGAGAATTAGAGAATTGTATCCAATCAATTGGTTTTCCACCACCAATTATTTTTATTAAACATTAAAATGTCAACAATATTTGAGTTTCGCACAATCTACAATTAAAATCTAAATTACATCAGAAAAAGTTGAAAAAAAAAAACAAAACCAAACCTTAGCCAACACACATCTTATCAATAAATAGTTGCAGCTGTATCAAAAATAAATGTTTATGATTGGAAACAAAATGCATTATATATATTAAGTATAGATATTATTGAAACCGAATCCATTTTGCAGTACATGTGAAATGGGATAATATAATATACGATTCAACTGATTATGTCGATGCTATCAGAGAATCGACCGAACCGCAACAGAAGAATCTCACAATCTTTTTTTTTTTTTTAGTTGAAATAACAACTGTAAGAATATAATACTTCGACCATATATATGTTTGAATCTTGTAATTAGTAGTGTATGGCTTCTTAATGGTGTCACAGACATCACCTCACCCATGTGAGGTGATTCTTAAATAAAATAATAATAAACGTTACATTACAACATTGCCAATATACACAACAACTAACAAACTGTAAGACTTTTTTTAGGGTTCCGTTATAAAACCATGGAACGTTTATAAAATATCTTCTTTATACTTCCAAATTTCAGATCTACAATTAAAATAAACCATATTTTGACAAAATGGAAACCCGACTTCAAAAATAAAATATTCTATAACAAAAAATGCACTAAAAAGTAAAAAAATAATTGCATATTCTTGTGCCAATTTTAGTTCACCTATGCAAAAATTTTTAAATATATATGTACAATTATTGTTATTTTTGGAGGCGGTGTCAGCATAGAGAAATTCACATAATTTTTGGACACCGCCTCCAAAAATAACAATAATTGTACATATATATTTAAAAATTTTTGCTTAGGTGAACTAAAATTGGCACAAGAATATGCAATTATTTTTTTACTTTTTAGTGCATTTTTTGTTATAGAATATTTTATTTTTGAAGTCGGGTTTCCATTTTGTCAAAATATGGTTTATTTCTCGCTTTTTAGTGACTTTGAAGTTCTATAACTAGTTTTATTTGTCTAAATATGGGTAGACCTACTAAACGAATTACTAATTTTTAGTGAATTTTTTTATAACACATTTTTTTTTTACCCGTTTTTTTTTTTTTTTAATTTTAAGAGCATTTTTTTATAACAGATTTTCAATTTTATTTACATGCATTTTGTTTTTTTTTTGTAAAAATTTTTTTTTTTGGGGTCGGTTTTTTTTTTGTAAAAAAATTTTTTGAAGTCGGTTTTTAAAATATTTTTCTGATTTTCCCATTATGAATAAGTATACCCTTTCAAAAAAAAAAAAAAAATTCGCAGAAATCGGATATCACATATAAAATGAGGATTTTCCTCGATTTTCCGAGGATCCCTTCACCAGAATGCGATTTGGTGCCAATGGGACCAATGGGAAACCAAACCCTTTAAAACAAAAAAAAAAAAATTCAAAATCGATTCATAAATGTCGGAGTTCTGAGGTGACACACATAAAAAAAAAAAAATACAGACGAATTGAGAACCATCCTCCTTTTTTGAAGTCGGGTTAGAAATAGGATAAATTGGCAGTAACCGTAGTTGGTTAAACTACGCGGCGGGTATGAATACGGCAAACAAAATTAATCAGTTCTCTGAAATACGCGGCGTATTTGCTAGAACTATGCGGCCTAGTTGAAACGATTATCCTAAGTTTGACGCTAATTTATAAATGTGTTGATTCAAAGTGATTATCACTTGAACACAAAATAGACATTATTAAAATTTTTTTTAAAAAAGCGTCCCTAGTACTTGCCCCTAGTGCGTCTCTAGTAATTTGAAAAATGAGCGCTACTTTTTTGACACATTGTACTGCACACGCTTTTAGAACAGTACGGTTTAGAAACTTCCAGATGATGTAGAGGAATCCCGCGCAGAACGGGGTACGAAGTTGAAAATATGGTTTAAAAGTACAAAAGGGTTTATTAAGAGAGCTGCAAATTTTTCTATGAACACATTTTAATGTTATAATCACAAATAAGTTTCTATTAAAAGAACATTTTTTAAAACAAGCTTTTTATAGTAAAACTAATTTTCTACAACTTTACTTCTTATGTGTTTTTCGATTTTTTCAATATTAAGAGAGATATACCAAATTTTGTGTTTTCCTCTCCCTCTAAACCCCACTTTCCCTTTCTCGATTCTTGTCATGCTTACCATAAAAATGTAGTGTCATTGAAACTGAACCAACTTGTAAAAATTCAACTCCGTAGGATAAGAGGAAGTGGTTCTAATTCAGCTTGCAAGATTTGACCCGAACATACATACATACAAACATACATTGCAAATTAAATAAAAGCTTGTAAATTACAATAATATTGTAAGAGAATAAAATAACAATATCTTTTTTCAAAAATAGAAAACTATGCCATTTACCCCGTACTATCCCGGGCTCGGTAATGTATGCAAGTATGTATACCTTATCTTTGTTAAGATTATCATAAGTTACAATATCGGGGCAAAAAATCACAGAACTAAAATTTCACGCACCAACGACCAAGAAAACTAAACTTACATGAATGTCGTAGTTTAACAGGCACAGGTTGGTCTAGTTCTACGTATTACCGCTCGCTAGTAGCTCCCCTATACGCCAAAAATCGTCAAACTTCATTCCGCCTCGGTACCCCGTTGTGCCTCGGGTTCCCTTATATGAGCCTCAAGAAAAGTTTAAAATTTTTACAACATTCAGTATAATATAAGAGATAAACCAGGCATATATTGACTACATAACTTGGCTTCATCCGTGCTCTAACACACACTTGATTAATATTTGTTCACTCCACCAACAACTACCAACAAACAAGCAGAAACAAACAATTCAAACAACAACAACAACAACAACCACGCAATACAATAATTGTATATAAATCTTTATCACAATTTTATTTGTTACATGTTTTATGTTTTTTAACGCTCACATCAAATGCTACGATATATATAGTATAAAGAATTCGTTTTTACTTTTTGTTGTATATATATATATATATATATATATATATATATATATATATATATATATATATATATATATATGTATTTTGTTTTAGACAATCAATTTTATTTATTGTTATCGATGACGACGCGACAATTACATTGTTTTAATAGATAAAATATTATTTTTGTATGTATAAATCATTTGGATATAAAAAATAATATAATATGTGATAATATTCAATTCAATTCATTCTACGCGTTCTGGTTGATGCACCTCTGTGTTGTTTTTTTGTTGTTCCAATATATAATTGACTTTAAAATGTCACTTTTTTTATCGGTTTAGTTTTGTGGGTTTCTCCAATACTATATTATTAATATTACGTTTTTAGATAGTGAAACTTAGTTGAATTTTGAAAAGTACCCTGCACATTTTAAATGAAAAATGGCCCTCGGTTAAATTCGCTAATTTTTTGATATGTTGTTAGTCTTGATGTGTTGAACAAATGTTCTCACGAGCACGAGCCTCCAAAAAGCTTCCTTGCATGTTTTTTCAGCAAAAAACGGAAGGAAAATGAAGCTTAAAATGAGGCTTTAATGCCGATCTTTACGACGTTTGGTGGTTATACGGTGGCTTGTTTTGCCGGAATCTAAATAGTAGAAATGGTAACTAATATAATATATATATATATATATATATATATATATATATATATATATATATATATATATATATATATATATACACATATATATATATATATATATATATATATATATATATATATATATATATCGCAATACTATCAAAATCTAAGAAAAATGGATCCTGATGGTTGTTACCATCTCTACTATACTTCGTATAACCTCCGAACGACGTAAACTTCGACATGAAAGCCTCATATTAAGCGTCATTTTCCTTCCATTTTTTGCTGAAAAAACACGATAGGAAGCATATTGAGACGAACAACATTACCATAACCGAGGGCCATTTTCTATGTAAAATATGCTGGGACTTTCTGAGAAAAATAATAACTTGAATTTTTTGTTTTAATATTAGTAAAATGAAAAAATTTGTAAAAAGTTAAACTATAATTAATAAATTTTACTACAATTCATTACCTGAACATATTTTCTAAAACTCTAATATTTACAGAAATATTTGTAATTTAAAAACAATACTCATAATAATAATGAATATTACAAATGCTAATCACCATGGTTACTTGATATTTTTAATGTATGTAAATGAATTTTTCTAATGTGAATAGTGATATTTCATATTTTGTGTTTTCTTCTTTCTCTACGTCTCTTACCCTTGATCGATTCTATTTATTAACGAACTTGGCCTTTGAAATACCAAAAGCATACCAGATACGAAAACATGTTTATTTATACATGTAGCCACTATAGCGGTCGTCCTGAACATTAATAAGATAAAAGTAAATTAAGCATCTATTTCCAAAAGAGAAGTGTATTTATATATTTATTCTAAGAAAATTCGCTAAGTTGACACAGCTTCTGCGTAACGAATTTTTATTAATTTTACGATGAACTATCAAACTTCTAATTTAAATAATAATATTTGTACGCAGGCAACAATTAAGGGTCGAAGTTTTTGATAGATAAAAAAAAAACAAACAAATCATTTAAATAACGATTGTCCAAATTTTTATATTCGAGTTCTAAAGTTAACCACATAAAATATTAAAATTACAATTCAGTGTTGTTAACATACAAAAAAAACTAAAGAAATAGAAAATTCAATTATCTACAAGAAAGGTTATTACCATTTTTGGCCTAAAGTGCACGGTAATGGACATATAGGCTGATACAGTTTTTTTCAAAATGACGGCACTTCCGAGATCGAAATTTGTAAGGATTTTGATCACTTACATTCAGTACGTGATACTGAACCTCATTTTTTTTAATAACTTCTGTAAAATAATGCAGCGCAATATTCTTTATTGATTGTACTATTTAGCATAAAAATATATATAAAACTGACTTTTTCAAAACATAGTCAAATCTATTTTAATAAACTAATAATTTATTGTATTTTCTGAATTTTATGAATGTGTAAAAGGATAAAACCGATAGATTATAGTATAGAATAGATAAACTATCTATAGATAGAGTAGAGTATAGACTTGTAGAGTGTAATAATAATAAACCTGTTTAGCTTTAGTTTAGTTAATCTTTTATACTTTTTGTGTTATTAAATAAAATACAAATTCTAAGTATACAACAAATTTTAAAAAAAATATATAGGTTAAATAGTATCATGACCGACATTTTTTTTTTGTACCTATAAATTGTACCAACAAAATATCATTTTTTTAAAAGTGAAATTAATAAATTACTACAACATAATACTGTACGCCGTACGGTATACTATATTATATAGGTACATACTAAGTATGTTCAAAGAACATATTATATTATTGACAATATGAGACAACATGTTAACAACAATAATAATTATTCATTGTATATAATGCTTTCAAAGACATTCCGACTTGCCTGAGATCCAAGGATTTAAAGTTAAACATTGTATCTTTTTATAGGATTGTAAAAATTGTTGTTTTTTTTTGTATATTACAACCGCTTTGTCGGGATTCTTTTTAAGATTCCATAGTACAAAATAGAATCATGTTTATCATTATTCAAATTGCGGTCTCCATTTCAAATTTCTTGTATTTTACCGTTTTACAAATCTTTTTTTGCCAAACGTTGTTTGAGAAAGTCTTCTCTAACAATCTAACTCTTCAACTTTCACACTAAACATATTGTACAAATTAAATTACAACGTTATACTGTACACGTTAAAAGTGTACAGTCAGTGATCAAAAGTGGTATATTAGATTTTATTATCATTAAATTTTTAGATCGAAAAATGTACTAAATCTAGTATTATTTTAGTTTTATTTTTAGTTTTATTTAGTTTTATCTAGTTTTATTTTATTTGTTGCCGTACTTTATACGTCACAATGCAACTTTTTTTAGATACATAAAAACATATTTTCAATTATTAAAACTCTTCGAAAATATTAAATTAAAAATATATTATTTATTTCTTTTTGAAGCATAAAAGCAAGTAAATTGGTATTTAACTATTTTAGTTATAAACAAAGAAATGGGATTAAGATATTTTAATTGTACAATTGCATTGATTTTAAGTTAAAGACATGCCAATTAGTTTTTAACTTATAATTATAAACAAAGAAATACGTATAACACCGGTTTTAGAATTTACAATTAGAATTTTCGAATGTGAAGCTGCAACGGGTAATGCTAGTATCTCTATTAACAAAAGGTTTGTTGAACTCACAAATATTTGCCATACAGAATTTTGGTACCCATTGAGTAGTTCCTGGTGTTTGTTTCATCATAAAACATTACCCCTATTCACAATAAAGATGATTTATGTATATTCTATAAACGATACAAAAAAAATTTTTTAACGTTTCTTAACAACTAATTATCGATCAGACAACAAGATCGATTTTTCATTATATAAATACTACAATTATTATAGTATATATATATATATATATATATATATATATATATATATATATATATATATATATATATATATATATATATATATATATATATATATATATATATATATATATATATATTGTATCTAAAGTATTTATTGAGAATGAAATTAATTAATTGTAAAGGCAGAACCAAACTGTCATATGGATCATCTATTATGATATGATTCACAATACATGTGCATTGCCGCGCCGTACTTACCAAACAAAACAAAAACAAAAATAATATATAAAACCATAGCTAAATGGAATCAATTGAAATTTTCACAACATTGATTAATTATTGTAATATGTTTCTTCTCCCGTGTAAATTATCATTAGCAGCACAAACGTATATATATATATATATATATATATATATATATATATATATATATATATATATATATATATATATATATATATATATATATATATATATATATATATATATATATATACCCATACATACATTATTATATCTAAATATTATATCTGTATAATGTTTTTGTTTTTTGTTTTTTTATAACTTAAACAGCGTAGTTAATAAATAACTTAAGCAGTAAGTTAAAAATGAAACGAACATAACAATAAAGAAAACAAACAACGACCATCATCATCAACATCACCTGCCTCTAATGACCGATACGGTTGTTGTACTGGGTGAGATAAAAATTTTGACTGTTGTTTTTGTTCGTTACACGACGATCAACAATTGTGTCAGAATACTACTGCTATTATAATGGATTACATTGAGTCGAAAACAGTTAGAAGTTAGAACTATGAGCAATAGATTTAGCCACATATAGTAACTAGTCTCATATGCACATAGAAAAAGTTATATGCATTGATAGACTTGCTGACTCATGAAGCAAATTAATTTAAAAATATATACTAAAAATTCATTTTACGGGACTATTCACAACTGATCACTGTGCTCACGACGTCAAAATAGTTGGTGGCCAAAATAGAAACTAAGTTTTGTGTGCAGTATCTTAATCTTCTACATATAAAATGGAAATATACTGCGTATCTGAATTGTTAGGAGAAAACAATAGGAGGTAGCAAAATAAAGTTGAGAGACAACCCTGGCTAAATTTTCTTACGACTCCAGGAAAACTATCAGTTCAAAAGTTCAAAATTCCAAAA
The DNA here is from genome assembly GCA_963920215.1 of Nineta flava. NCBI lineage: Eukaryota > Metazoa > Arthropoda > Insecta > Neuroptera > Chrysopidae > Nineta > Nineta flava. Next base: position 99,414,490 of record OY986041.1, on the reverse strand, counting down.
TGTTCCAAAGTTAGTGCAATTTTCTAACCGTTCCAAAGTTATAGCCGACCCAGATTTCTAATATAGTTTATGGTATCTATAGAAATACCTGCATTTACAAAATTTTGGAAATAAATTATTTTTCAATAAATTTAAAATATTTAAAAAATTGCAACTGTCAAAAAATAATATTAAATTCTTGATAACAAAAATAACATTTTGATTTAATTTGTACAGGCGTATATGAACACAAAACGAAAAGCCCCCAATGCATCTTAAAATGAAAAGAACTTGATTATTTCATAATTGCTGCTAATTTGCTGCTAATTTTGTATCACTTGCAAAAATAATCGTACTACCGGAATTGAAATTTAACGCTAGTTGTTTTTCGATGTTTTCCGAAATAATAAATAGTGTGAGTTTAAAGTTTTTTGGATTTGTTTTAGTGTCAAAATTTAAATAAATAAAAACAAGTTCTGAATACACAGACTTAAGACTGATTAAATGTAGTATAAACTACTACAAAGGTTATATCAAACTCGTAGATTATCGCACTAACGTCACGGATTGAAGTTCAAAAAAGCATAGAAATCTTAGGTGAATCACATGTATAGAAATTTTTTCCCCGGTACTAACCATAGATCACTGAGATCTAGATACCCAATTCAAAGGATATACGAATCCATTTTTGACACCCAATATTTGGTCCACTCTTAGATTCTTTAAACAAGTTATTCATCTGCCAATCAGTTTATTTGTAGTGACGAAGATATTGTGAACAATTTTGACACACATTTTATTTTATATAAAACGAACTATCAGTTAAAATACTAACAGCAAAAACCTTACAGCAGCCAACAAGCAAAACAATTCACAACAAACACTAACTATCCTCAGTACCTCTGCCAAGAAACCAAGCAACCAAGAACACTATTTACTGTATTACAGCCTGCACAGTGATTAACGATCTTGTTATTGTAATGTACATGATAGAAGTCTAGATAAAGTTTTTAGCCAAACGGAATATGAATACGAATTATTCAAATTCAATTCACTCTTCCTTTTTCAATTACTCTTCTTATCCTTAACAAATAAATTGTTATAGTTTAATTGCAGTTACCATATTATGTATGGATGCACCTCAACTAGAGTTAGGTTATATGTAAGTACAAGAACAACCATTTATATTATTATTTTTACCTCTATACACTAACCACAACGTAAAGAAGTATGAATGTTTGAGATAGAGTTAAAATTATAGAGAGGGTGTAGCGGTATCGCTTCTTCATTAAATTATTATTATAATTTTGTTCATCATTTTTATCTGTTGCATAAAAACTATAACTTCCCTCTATTATCACGGTTGCTTTGAATGTTAACAACCATGGTAATTTACATATTAAAAATAATAACATTTCATAAATCAAATCAATAAAGTAAGCCAATTTCGTTCTGACAAAGTAACGGTGTCGCGCAAGAAATAGTGGGGGAACACAAACAATACAATAAATAAATTGTGCGACAAGCGTCGCCTGAGAAAAACAATGACACGATGAATTTCAGACTCATCGTGTTCTTTAAATTTCTTTCTCAGTTAAGATAGAAACTGCGCGCGGCTCGCATCCCCACTATAATTTTAACTCTATGATGTTTGATATCCAACAGATTTTTTTCATTTCACAAATTGAATTAGATTACATAGGGAAAAGGAATCTAAGGGCAAATTGCAATAGGGAATATGCATGAAAATTTTTTTTCACTTGAATTGAAGCATGTTTACTTGACAAATATCAAGGTAAAATTACTTTTTAAATAACTTTAAAAATAAGCGAGATATGAATGATTGAAATTCCCGATTAGACAAAGAGGGTGATAGCCCTCTTGATATGTTATGTGACGTCATATTACACTTTCACTATTTAAAATACACGTAAAACTCCGTTTTTAGTATTTTTGCAAGAAAGAGACAGATAATAATCTTTAAAAGCTCATAGCTTCCTTGATATTTGTCGGATTTTAATTTCGTTTTTTAAATATTATTACAGTATTAACAGTATTTTCATATTCTGAAAATAAATGTGAAAAAAAATTTTCATGCATATTCCCTATTGAGCGAAGTGGTGACTATTGAGGGTAGAGCGATTAGGAAATAAGTGCCCACATTCTATTCGTAGCTAATGCAGTTCCGTTGTATTAGACATATAGCCAAAGGAATCAAGTAACGGTGTACAATTAAGCGGAGTGGTTGTTGTTGAGGAGAAAGAGTTCAGGAAGCAAGTGCAACATTCAATTGGCCACTTCAGCATGCACTTTTTCCTAAAACACTTTCTCCCATCGTCAAAAGCAGCCCTTTATATTCTCTCTCTAGATTTCTATGTCTATGGTTAAAGATCACTCAAATAGGACAAAGTAAACTCAAATGTATATTCATATTGTAACGTGACAATATGAACCTTACACATTACTTGTAGCTCTTATCCAAACTTTACGCCCTTCTAGCTTTTGTTTTATTTTTTTTTTTAAGTTTTGTTTTTAGATTAATAATCGAGTTCACCTGCTTTAAAGTTTACCTAAAAGATGGCTTTTTCTTGTATATATATATATATATAATTTACACGCAATTTCTGGCGTTCAAATCTTATACATATTATAAAGTCTAATTAAGCTGAAATGACATATATGCCATTTTTATCAATTTCACCATTTTTAATTTTCCAATTTTATGATTGAATTTGTAACCAGCGCTTTGCTGATTACAAACCAACCCCCGCCCCCCAGAATGTAAACTTCATTGAAAACGTTTGCATTTTTTTTTAAATTTGGTTATAGGTGTATTCCCATAACCTTAATTGGGAAAAACTTTTATTGAACAAATAGTGAATCCAATTGCTCCAAATCCCAAAGTAAAAGCTCTCATATTATATAGACAACTAATAAATACGTATTCTTGGGATAACCAATTATAAGTTCAACATTTGTAGTGATGGAAATTAGTATCATAAAATAGCTTTAATAGGATGGGATATCATAGTGGGAGGTATGGCGCAGTGATATATACATATTGAGGTCGTGTGGCAATTCACACCAAATTTGTTTAATGAAGTATACGACGGGAAAGAAGTTTTGTGGTCTATAAAAGAAGTTCAATTGCAAATGTCTTTTTCATGGTCATGCATTGTCGATTTGTTTAGTTGTTTTTATCAACGTTATTGAGTGAGTGGGTGCATAAATTTTTATCTAAAATGATGTTATTTATTTTATGCCATTTGTTTATTGATAGTGATGTGATGTTACGAAGCAAAATGTGTTAAATTACATTTTGCCATCAAAGTAGACAATCCAACCAGTTTGGGAAAAAATTATTCATAATAGCATTAATAGGAGAAAATTTAACGAGAGACATACTTTAAAAAAACTGGTCAAACATCTATGATACGACAAAACTACGATAATTACTTCGGCCAATAATAGGCTCTGTTTGTCAAGAATTACTTAAAATAAAATATTTTTGATAATTAAACTGTTTATAAAACAAAGTACAAACAAGTGAAAATAACAACTATCATAGTTTAATACCCGGTATGCATAAATACCCGGTATATCCTGAATCTATGTAAAAAATTGTATAACAAAAATTTTTTATTTTTAAAAAGAAACATTTTTTGTCTTGGCCATGTTTTGTCAAACATGGTCCAATTTTGCCCATTCAAACGACCTTACTTTTTTGCTCTAAAACACACATAGAAAATTTCAACTCGTTATATATTTTGTTTTTTTAGTTATCGTGTTCAAAGACGAACGGACATACGGATATTGCCGAATCAGGCCATTTTATGAACACCTTTTCCTAATATTTATGCCTGCGATCAATATTTCCAAGCGTTACAAAGTCGGGACTAAACTTATTATACCCTTGTATATTTAAAAGAGAAAAGCAGTTTATAATGGAATATTCTTACGACGCCAATTATTAAAAAACTTTAATAATTAGTTTAGTTTCTATATTTTTTGTTAAAACATTATATGGAACATATTGAGATAGCGTTGCATTCCACTTACAAGAGTTGGAAAATTTTTGAACTTGACTTCAAGATGGGATTGCATTATTGTTGTACTCCCTAAAGGACTTTAATTGTGAAAGGAAAAAAGTTCTATCTCTATCCAACTAAGTCCTAGACAAAAGCTCTTAACGTTTCCAGCACAGCTTATGTATTATAAATTCCATCAAAAGTTTCAACGACTCGATAATAATTTTAATAAGCAATTAATTTATTTCGATTATGTATCTCAATAAATTTAAATTATTTTATGAGAAATTTTGTTACTACTTTTATTTTTAATGTTAATTGTTATTTGGAAATTAATAATAAATATAGTTTAGTAATAATATTCACAAAATTGCAAAGAACCTCATCAAAAGGATGATGACTGCTTGGTAATAGTTAATCTCGCGGAAAAGGGAGTGAGAATGCTTTATACATCACCCACGCCTATAACTTATACAAATACAACACATAAAAATATTATTATTTTTATCCAGAATGAAATTTGTATTGAATATATATTATGTAATTAAAAGTAGAAACACAATAATTAGATGCAATGAAGGTAAAACCGTTACCCAGAATCATTCACCAATTTAACTCGATACAAATTTTAAAATATTTTAACACTTTTATTAAAGAAATAACAATGATATTGTGTTTATTTGTAATCAAATCATAAGAAAGAATTACAAAAAAATTAAACATAAAACTCGTATTTCTTTTGTAAAAACCAATATTCACCAAAGTTTTTATTATCTTGGAATATTCTAAAGAACGGCAAACTTCTTTTTCAATGTTTTTATAAATAATGAACTGTCAGTTGATGCAGTTTCACAAAACACATGACACGCGAGTAATCGTATTTGTAAAGTCTTCCGATTTGGTTACCGCATTAAACGACAGTTTCATATATATATATATATATATACAGGTTGTCCCAGAACAACCTGGAACCCTTCGGTGAAGTTGTTCCTTAGGTCAAGACGAACTCATTTTACCATATAACATAGGTCCGGAAATGATTTGTTTATCCGCTAGCCGCCATTTTGTGTTTTTTGCTTTATAATTTATATCTACACAACGCGTTGTCCGATTGAATTGAAAATTGGGACGATTTTTGCTTTAGCATAGACCAATAATAAAAAAAAATTTGAATTTTTAAAAATGTATTTTCACAAAAAGGCGGCTTTTAGAAAAATTCAAAAAATTCATAAATCTGCTTGTTTTTGACTTACGTAAGTTTGAATTTTTCTGTTTGCTTTTAGAAAAATTCAAAAAATTCATAAATCTGCTTGTTTTTGACATACGTAAGTTTGAATTTTTCTAAAAGCCGCCATTTTGTAAAAATACATTTTTGAAAATTCAAATTTTTTTCTATTATTGGTCTATGCTAAAGCAACAATCGTCCCAATTTTCAATTCAATCGAACAACGCGTTGTGTAGATATAAATTATAAAGCAAAAAACACAAAATGGCGGCTAGCGGATAAACATATCATTTCCGGACCTATGTTATATGGTAAAATGAGGTCGTCTTGACCTAAGGAACAACTTCACCGAAGGGTTCCAGGTTGTTCTGGGACAACCTGTATATATATATATATATATCATACATTCATTTTTCATGTATTTATGTCAATCTTATTCAAGTAAACGAATTCCCATGTGTATTACACAATTACACACATCTTAGTGATGTTATTTAAATTGCAGGTAAAAAAATATACTTTTTGTAAACATAGCGTTAAATTTAGTGGAAATATGTAAAAGAAATAATTTTGTACAATAAGAAAGAAACCACATAAAATAGAAAGATCGGGATAATATACCTAAATAGGGTAGTCAGTCATATTAGTACAACACCTGGGAAGAAATATACTGAGGGTTTTAAAATATTGAAGGTGTTAAAGTTGATATGGTTTGAAAACACGGGTGAGCTACCATTCGATAATTTTATTGAGATGACAGCCAATTATATAAATTTAATGTATTGTTTTTTTGAAATTTCTATGCCGCGTAAGCTTACAAAAAACAATATTGAACACCTAGTGATTTTTTTACTAATGCAATTTTTGCACCTACAGGGATGCTTTAGTGTGAATACCACAATTTACCATAGGGGACTCCACTTTAGGTATTTTTGACTCCTAAAATGGACTTCTTTTCTCAAATTTTTGAATGCTATTTATTCTCAAATCATTTTTCGAAAACCGACGGGATTCGACATAGATTAACATAATTTTAGTGTTTTATACAAGAGTATTTTATGCGAAATCTGTTAAGGGCGTGCATGCGCTAGTACATTCATAAAATTAAAATGCATTATTTTAATAACCAAGTATATTTGTAACTGTTAGCTCAAAATCAATTATATTTCAGTTTATTTGTAACTGTAAGCTCAAAATCAATTAGTTTCAATTATGCTTATTAAGATAATTAATAGGTAATTCTGGCGTTCGATAACTCAACTTTTTAATTCAATTAAATAAACTGTACAATTTACAAAATATTTTAAAACAATTTATCACAGTGTGTATTTTATTAGCATAGTTGCTACAAGTTATAAATATAAAATAATTTTATATATATAGTAAATTTCTATTTTTTCAAAAGGCTCTATGTTGAAAAATTGATTCTTATCACTTTTTCAAATAATCGATAAATGGTTTTAAATATTCGAAGAAAAATAATTGCCTGCTAAAAATCAAAGATTAAAAACTTTCTTTATCTAATATCAAGTCTCAAGCATGAGACTCCTTAAATTATTTTTATCAACTTTTCCACCCATTGTTACAACAAAAATAAAACTATTTATTACAGTCCTGAATTAAATAGATATCTGCTCAAGTAAAGAATTTTCATTCATTTAAGTAATGGATTACGATCAGAGCAGGGATTAAAACATTAACATACAGAGTGTAGAAAAATGAACAAACACAATCATAGTTTAGAAAATACCGAACAATTTAAGGAAGTATTTAAATAAAAGTAGAAAGTTTATTCAATAAACAGTCTATTTAATATGTGTGCGAAGATTTATATGATTTTTTATCGACGTTACTCGATTTTACTCAAAATCATCCATCCTCACAAGTGTCCACATCCTGAGATGGTATAACTTTACTGCTAAATCCTCCTATGCCAGTTAAATAACCATTAAAATAAATTTTTTTAGGTTTTAAGTAAACCACCTACGTTTAAATAGGTAAAAAAGAATAACATCCTTTGAATGTTTTAAAAATTTGAAATAATTTCACCTTCGATATTTTCAAAACTTGCATTATTATAAATCTAATTTAAAAATATATTCTTCGGTAAAAACACCTGAACAATAAGTCAATAAGTAATTGTGACTAGAAAACTAATAATAATTTCTTTACTAGTTAAAAAAATATTCATATCCTATTATACGGGAGCCAATTATGCACGCATTTCTACATGACAAAATCTTTTTATGTGCTACGATTCGGAAATATCCTAAACATATTATGATTTTTAATCTCTTTTTTTTTTTAAACAGATGTAAAAGTTGTTTGGTATTTATCTATCCATACGGGAGCTCTAAAAAACAATTTTGTCAATAGAAGTATAACATATTCACCGTTTCGTCATTTAATTTGATTTTACCACCATAAAATACCCTATAAATCCATCCGTCTCTATAAATGGTATGAATCAATCTTCTTAATAATGGTCTAATGATTAATTTATTTATACATGTTTATTATAAATATTTATATATATATATGACATGAAAACACAGATTAACTGCGGTATATTATATGAGTTGAACTAACGGTCAAAATATAACCTGGCATATGGCTCATATATATGTGACTCCATTTTGTGAGATAAATTTTTGTTGTTTACTAAAATAAAAGTCTCAAGGTTCAAATTTGAAAAATTTGGTACTTGGTGTTTGCCAATTGATTAAATTGTAAATCGCCGCATACTTTCAGCCGCTTGAAAAATTTCGAAGAAGAGAGCCGCTAGTATAACTGTGAAGCAGTAATAAGATGGAAATTTAAGACCTTTTCCACCAATATTTAAATTCAATGTAAACTAAGAATGAACACTTCGAAACACTGAAAATATGTTCGTTACACTTTAGGATACTCTTAGCTTTTAACTTGCAACGGTCTCGCTACTAAAATTAATTATTCAAATCTTTATCGTTTCTTCTTATTTATTTATTTGTAGGATTTTTAATTATTGGAATCTTTATATTCATCCAATCTTCAACATTTATCGTGCCCGAGCAAAAAGGGAAAAGGGTGGTGAATTCCATTGCATTTTCAATACCTACTGGTATATTTGACTGAAATTTGATATTATTTTACTTAGAAAATAAATTACACCACCCACATCATCTCAGAGATAAGTCTTACAATTCTGTCAAAACGCTTTCCTTTTTCTTTATGCTTGTAAATACTTCTGGAGAAATATTTTTACTTTTTTTTTGTGACATTTCATTTTTATTCAATTTGTCAATCCTAAAATTTTAATATGCCTAGAAATCGAATTGATTTACTGAATTTGGAAGCACCTCCAGGATTTTTTGTTATTGGAATCTTTATATTCATTCAACCTCCTACCTGCTCAAGAAATGTAGAACAATATTTTGATTCCATTGTTTGAAGTAGACATGGGAATTGAGAAGTTGACAAATTTCTCAACAGGTTTCTTGTTAGATATAGGCTAGATTGTCGTAATTGCTCTGGATAGTGCACACTTAGAGCGTTAGATTCATTGTGATACCGAAAGTAAGCTGCGCACCAATCCTTGCTACTACTTCTAATTGTAAAAGCTTGATTTTTAATGCTATTACACATAGCGTGACACAAACGTTGTTTTTAGTGTTCATCTTGACGCTGTGTATGTTGACAAAGCACGCTAATGGTTGAGTTCTACGATAGACTCCACGCTCATAGACGCTTTCTCTGCCGAGGTATGGCAACAGAAACGTATGTGTCAAATCGTACTAACTTCTCCAAAGGGTTTTTTTAGTGTATTCCGTTTCTTTGCTGAATAAACAAAAAAACCCACATAACATATAAAAAGTGATTATAAACAAACATACTTTACCGACATACTTTTTCTAATTGTCAGTTAGAGCATTTTGGTTTTATTTTATGGGCTTTTGAAGTCGTTCAATCAAACATTCTACTGCTTGAAAAACAGTTAAACTGTTTTCATCCAACATATTGTACTTATAATGCCAAAAAGAATGGCATTTTCAAGAGTAATGTAAGTGTTCATAAGCCAAAACGAATACCAATAAAATGTATACGCAAATTATATCTTTAATCCATATTTCTAAGGCCTCAAAGTGGTGGTGTTTAAGTTGGTAGAGCACTGTTTCTAAAAACCAGAGGTCGTGGGTTTAATCCCCTTCCAAAATGAATTTGATTTTTCATATGATTGATGTCAAAATCATGTATAAAAAAATTGATATATTGATATTTATATTATAAAAGACATTTAATATTATAATACATTTTTTAATCGATCTTTGAATTAAAAAATGTATTTTGCATGAAATAAATCTGTAGAATTAAAGAAGCAACCGGCAAATAAAAAATTTCAAAGTAAATGCTACAAAACAGAATCACAACATATAGATGTTTAATCCCACCCAATATGTACACAATATAATTACTTGTTATCATAGTGAAACATCAATAATAAAAATAAAATGAACTGAACATATAGAAATTTTATCAGGTCATTTACATTTGTATGTCTACACCTTTATATAATTAATTTTTATGTTATTAACACTTAATATAAATTACACTAATAAATTTTACAAATACTATTTATTTAAATTTTATACATTGTCTATTATGGTATTCTACGCTTTATAAAGAGAGTTCGTTCAATGTTGAAGATCAATTTTGGACATTACAGATGTATAAAATCGTCACTTAAAATGAATGTCATAGGTTGGTATAAGTTGGAATATCTATTTGAAACTGGGAGGTTATGGTTTCGAATCCCGGCACTTTGTCAATTATTAAGAAAAATAAATAAAGGGGGCGGTTAATTGACTAAACTATCGGCGTATGGACAAGAACGAAGTAACCGGCTATGCTTGTGAAGGTTTTCTGCAGTTTTCTTCACGGACTCCAGATGAATATCGGCATAGTTCCTATCAGAGTCGGCTGCAGCCGCACATCCTACCAATTTCTAGTCTACTCACAAAAATTCATTCCTTCCACTCCACTCACATCCTCACATCCTTAGGCATCACAATGGACCTTATGGTCGAAGTGAAGCCCGTCCAGAGCAGCCGGTACAATCTTAACCATGATGATGTGACAAATCATCACAAAAAATTAATTACCCCCTCACTGCCCTATGTCTTTGACGTAATATTTGAATGACCCCTAAGAAATTATTGAATTTTTACTAATATAGTTTTCGAAAAAAATTATTCCATAAAAATTTTTCTCGAATTAAAAATGAGAGTTCCCATTTTAGATTTCAACGTTTCTCCAACTAATGGAGGCGAAGGGTCTTAGATTTAGCACCATGGAATGGATTTTCAAAGTTAATGAACTCTTACTTTATTATTTTTCAATACTCAATTTTTTGCGATTACTATCCCATCTAGCGTAACGTAAAAAATGTTTCGAATATTTCGACTTTGCTCTCATTGGATAGCTTGTTGGTATCAAAAATATCGTACAGGAATTTTTCGTTTTTCATTCCAAAGTGTTTTTGTGGAGTTAATTTAAGTGTGAATACTTTATGAAAATAATGTAAACTTTTGCTAGCAAAATAAAAATTTGCGTGCGTATCCATCATTAAACATAGGTAGCCTAAATTATTAAAATGTACCAATTTCAATTCGAATATTTTAAGTACTCTATGTAGTATGTATGTAGTTGCATATGTTTAAATCCTGGCTCACACGATGCTGATTCGCTCGTTCGATTACTTGCGGGGTGCTGTGATGGCACCTATGGTGTGTGCCCTTGCTAGAATTCGGCGATAGTTCATGTCCTATTTTCCGTACATTTTCCTCTGCTAGTTTTTTATGTTAACCAATTAGAACGTCTTACTTAGTCACATGGAATTGTTTTATCAGTAGCGTTCTTTTGTGATTTTTATATTATTATTGAAGTGATTTTAAAAAAAAGTTAATTTCTGACTTTCATTTCTGCGTCTTAATTTATCAATAATTAAAAATAAGCCCATTGCTAATCGTCTACGACGAATCACTTCTGCTATAACCGCTTCCATTTTTCAAAATCATCACTTTTGCACGCATCAGAGCTATCTACCGGCCTAATGCCAACAATGCATCGTGTGAAGCGTACATCGCATAGAAGCCATTACAACGCCCCGCACGACAGCTAGCTTGGGACCCAGCTACAAAATCGAGCAAGCAATCCTGCAGCCGAACCAGCATCGTGTGATCTAGACTTAACTTGTTTTTATTGTATGTTGTTGGTATACAATAATTAGTTTTAATTATCACCATCTGAGTAAAATATCCATAGAGATTATTACACTGCAGATATCATTTCCATGAACTTTTACCCCTTTGTTATGTAATTAAACACAAACAAGCTACTAATCCAAATTAAGGTAATTAAACTTTTCCGTTAATATTTTTAGTGTTTGAGGTAGGTGTTAGTTAATCTGTTATTTATTGTTGGTATTTGTACTTTTATTTTATCGTTTTCATATTCTATGTATATTATCGTTTTCAAATTGAGAGCCTTGATGCAAGAACCGGGTAAGTCCAAATTTTCCAATGTTTTTTAAATGAATTTTATACTGTGGACAATATAACTATTTCGTTTGGTGGAAGAACCGGGCACAAAATGCCATTCCTCTCCTGTGTGGTACTTTGTGAGGCAAATCGAACACAACAATTAATAGACGCCAGGTACCGGATATGAAACCGTTGGTGCAAAAACCGGGTATGTTCGGGTTTAATGTCCACAAAGTTTGCTGATTTATTTAAGCCTAATAGTGTACTTGGTATCATATTTAACAATTGCATTCGACTCTCACCAAAAATTTGTGTCTGGACGTACATGGTTTTTGGATCGAGAGACTCAATTTATTTTTGCCTTATTTATTCGGTTTCCGAAAAAAAAACGGTTCGGATAAAAGTTGCTCATTATAAATATACAAACAACTTAATATTTTCCCAAAAACCAAATGAATGAAGTACAGATGAACTAAAAAAAATTTGCGCTACTTCTGTGGCCCATAATAATAACACCTATCAAAATACAATTTTGCAACTACCTCAAAAGTATTAAAAAAATTCAAACGGAAAATATGAATTACGTTACTTTGGTTTATTAATTCAATCCTAAGTTTGTAACGGTTGGAAATATTATTTATAGAAAAAATTTCGGTTCAGTGCTAATACCTACCCATCACGACAACTCAAACACAAATAAAGCAAACAAGCAGAAATTTTGTATTCTCATATGAAATGTAACTTCAAGTTTGTGAATGGGCACAAAATCGATCAATTTTCCCCTTAAAAATTAATTTTTGAAACCGTAAATAGTATAACCGTTAAATAGTATGTTATAATAGGGCATATGGAATGATGTTTTTTCCCATTCGAGTTTCTTTCTTCTTGTTATAACGGATATAACTCGGAGATATTTTGTTACATTTTTGTAGGAAATTTTATGATGAATAGAAAGAAAGTATTCAACAAATTTCATGCTTTTTCAGTACAATCAAATATTTAAGAAATTTGAATTATTCGAAATCGGCTTGACTTTATAATATTCCAAATATTTCATAGGTTTGAATAATATGTTCCTTTTTTTGTTCAGAAGCCTCTTTCCACTCAAACGTTAATATCAGTGAGTAACTCTTGACAACATTTTAAAATATAGATACAAGTAATTAAACGTATATTAAGAGTAATTTAAAAATGATTTCTCAAATTCAATAGAACAAATTATTGTTTTACTTTATAGAAACCTATAATTTTTATTCGAAATGAATGAAAATTAAACCATACATATTTAAGTAAATTAAACATAAGGTAATTATTGATAAAAATATATTTAAAATTAGTTAACTTCCTGTTAAATTAATGTTCCATCGCATAATAATGACATTATTTAAAAAATTTGTTTCATTTAACCCTTCCCATTTATACAAATCTTAAGTAGCAAGTCTATCATTATTTACAAATTATATTTTTAATATCAAAAGACATCCTAACTAGATGGATTTCCGGTGTATCTTCTATAAATACGCGTTGTATCTTCATATAAGATAATTTTATATGAGATGTTAATTCTGAATTTTGAACGTTAAAATTCCGTTAAGATAAAATGTTTATTATAACGTTGTTTTTTTTGCTTATTTGACTAAAAATATTTAAAAAAAGCTTACGTGATTTTATGGTGTGTTCACATATCGCGTGCGGCGCACAACGATCCATCTGAAGTCGGTTTTTTCAACAAACACTTTGTATGTTCGCGGTTCATATTTGGACGTGTTCGTGAGAGGTTTGTCGTTTTTAGCGCGCATGTGATTATTGTTTTTTTTAATATTAATTGAAATGTTGTATTTTAGTTCAACTTGAACATTTTTCAAGCTGAAATAAAATGTAGATATTTTAATTAATATCTTTAGATTATTTTCAGGCTTATATCAATCACAATAAGCCGTTATTTAAGCCTGAAAATAATCTAAAGATATTAATTAAAATATCTACATTTTATTTCAGCTTGAAAAATGTTCAAGTTGAACTAAAATACTACATTTCAATTAATATTAAAAAAAACAAAAATATATATATATATATATATATATATATATATATTTAATATCAAAATAAATATATATCAAAAATTTATTCACTAATTAAATCATAATGTTATTTATGCGCCACCCTGAATTCGTATTCACCATGAATTCGTATTTTCATTTGGTTTTAACTCGTGAACTTGTCGTAAAAAGTAACGTATGTAAAATTCTTTGCAAAGATAATTTTCATTTGGCTGAAAGAAATATTTTTTTTTTTTGCATTGTATAAAGAAATAGAAATTCTTAACATTAATAAAGCTACATAAATCATTTATGTATATACTCGTACTAACGGGGAATCACGAAATTATATCAAAAAATATCTATATAATCCAATCTATAAAAAACAGTAAAATTAATTTTTTTTTAAAAGGTAAATCAATCCGCCTCAGAGAAATAAACAAAACAATTAAATTAACTGTTGTGATTTGAAAGCATGACAAGAAATTTATTAAAAGAATTAAATGATTCTGCGTTGAAAACAAAATGAGCACAAAAAGATGCAATCACTGATATAGTATCATCAGAGCGAGCATACTATACTATATTTTACGTACGGATTACATATCGGCCAATACATTTGTGTCCATCCGTCTGTCCATATATATATTTTTATTTTAAATACAAGACCTCGACAACTTGCGTTCAGTCTTTATATAAATAGTCCAATCAAATTACACTTTGAAAAGGAAAAGGAATATTGTTAACAGGACGGGAACAGTCGGAAATGGTAAAGTATAATAAACGTTAAAAAAATAAATGTGTTAGCAGGGGTATGCGGTGTGAATTTGGGGGGGGGGGGGTGAATTTGGTATTATTGCGAATTCCGACGAAAGTTGACGTCGGTGAGAAAAGTGTACTGTAGAAAAGTTGTAGATCATAAAAAAATCTGCAACTTTTGTATCAATGATTTTTCACATAACCTCAAAATTTTTGAGAAAAATGCGAAAAATATTTTTATTTTGACGAAACTTGGTGAAAGAATACCTTTTTGTGTCTTAAATATCTACAAATTTTTTCCGATAAAAATATTCAGAGATTTCACATTTTTCCACCACCTTTTTCAAAATAATCACCTTTTTCCGCTCCACAAAATATTTTTCAAATGAAATTAGTCCTTCAGGAAATTATCGTACAGACTTTTTGAGGACAAATTTGAGGACAAATTTCATTTGAAAAATAATTTGTCGATCCGAAAAATGTGACTATCTCGGAATGCTCTGATTTTATCGGGAAAAATTTGTTATTGATACAAAAGTTGTAGATTTTTTTTATGATCTACAACTTTTCTACTACACTTTTCACTACGACGTCAAATTTCGCCGTAAATCGCAATAACACCCAATTTATCCCCTTTTGACCCACCCTCAATCCACACTGCAACACCCCTGCTAACGCAATTATTTTTTTTACGTTTATTATACGCCACTTTACCATTTCCAACGGTTCCCGTCCTGTTGACAATTATATTTTTATTTTTCCTTAAAATAAGTTAATTCGACTGGTATATATATAATTCACACACACACACAATGTAAGTACGAGAGTGCAGCATGTGCATGCATGCAACTTTTAATAATAAATGCACAAACAAACAGAAATAAACAAATAACTCATTTATACAACTCCAATTATTATTATCATATACAATAAAACCTGAGTTCGTTCAACAATCATTGTACAAGGTGTACCAACATTCAATGCAACAAAAATTACTTTTAAAATGCTATAAGAAATAACTCCATATAAAATGTTTGTATAATATTATTTGGTATACTATACAATGTACATACGACGTCAAAAGTTTTTAGCGAATTTCCTCCAAAGGATATGCAGCGATTGTTTTTGCACCAATGTTGGAATTTCATAAAAATTCAAATGTCCATCGATCCTACCTTTTAGATGTTAAAAATCACTATCGCTAAAATTTGTATATATATATATATATACAAATTTTACATATGTACTTTTTTAAATGTCTGTGGACTCTCTTGCGGTCACAATTTTATTCCGAGTGAAATGAAATTTGGTATTTGAGTCACTTTTGGTATATTCTAAAGGTCAAGTTCGTGAATGGGTAAAATCGGGCGAGGGGAAAGGGGGTTTAGAAGGAGTGGGAAGCACAAAATTTGACTATCTACCTTAATATTTGAAAAATCGAAAAATTTATCAGGAGTTAAGTTGTAGGTACTAAGTTTTACTGTAATTTTGTTTCTTATCATTTTTCTGTTACACTAATATTTACAAAAATATTTACAATTAAAGATTGAAAGTTAAAATTCTAACTATCACTGTTCACATTAGAGTTTAAGAAAAATGATCAAGTAATGAATTGTAGCAAACTTGATTTTCTACAACTTTACCCTTTATACATTTTTTGATTATTCTAATATTACGAGAGACATTTAATATTTTGTGTTTGTTTGACACGAATACATGAAATATATTTTATTGTAAAAAAATTTGATTGTTGTTTCAAAATTTTGATTGTTGTAGAATAATATAAGAAATTTAATAGTACGTGCTTATAGAAATACTAACAACTTTTTTCCAAAACATTTTTCAGAAAACCGATTGAACTTTGCAAAAATTATATGTCTAATGGAGCATTTCTGCGTGACCTATTAGGTTTTTGGAAAATGACACATTTTAAGTATGGAAGAAATTATATATCCATACAACACGTCCATAAATACTCCGACATCTCCTTCCAAATCTCCGCCAACTCTTCTTAACCAATCATATTTCGTCTCAATCTTTAGTAAAAATTTAAGTGCGAATTTGTATTCAGAATTTAAAGCATAAATGAACATTGTTAAATCAATGTTTACTATATAAACCTCGAGAATTGAGAAGCTGTTTGGAAAAACATATTGTGCCCTTTTGTTCCTGCACAATTTTGTATATGTTCAGTGATAATTACTTAATAAAAATCAAGCTTCTGTTGCAATTTCAATCATGTAAACTCACATACTTACTAAAATAACGAACTAAAATAACGAAATGAATTAAAATACAATAAAAAACAAATTAAATATTTGTTTTTTACCACCAGTTGGCATTTTATTTCGTTATATAATACTCCTATACAACTTTAATAAAACGAAAAATCATTTTTAATTACAATCATTTAATATCCGTAAACCATCTGTATATGACAGTAGCTGATTTTTATTTTTATTTTTACTCTCTGGCAAAAAAAGCAAATGTTTTGTATTATTATAAATTATATTACTTTGTTATATGTAACAACAAAAAAAGTTATTAAGAAATCAGCAGTAGTTTCAATACTGCAAGGCTTTAATGGTTTTCAGAAAGTAAGAAACGAAACGACTTTGATTTTTTAAAAACATTAATTTATTTTTAAGTATCATATGTTGTTCATACGGAATATATGTGAATAAAAAAACTTTTAAATGTTTGCTGATAGAAATTTAACAGCAATTTAAACTAATAAAGAGGTTTACCAATGGAAATCTTTTCATTATATACGTCCCAATCACCGTGGCACGAATGAAAATATCAATGGAAATATATTTTATTAATGCGGAACGACATGAAATTTTAGATGAAATAGTTAAGAAATAATGTATAGTAGTGAAATAGTCTTTTCATGAAATATTGTTCTGAGACGCATCTTTGGTGGCATCCAGTTTCATGGAATTTGAAGAAGAAAAAGGTCGTACCTGGAAATCTGTCAATTCTGTATATCTAGCTCGCATGCATAAATCTAGATCAACTAGGAAGATAATCCCATAAAAACATCCGAACAAGGGGCAGAACTAGACTCCGATGAATGAATTGCATTGTTTTAAAAGACATAATACTTAGAAAAGGAATACTATAGTACTATACCCTTGACAAGATCTAAGATGGTGAAAGAACCCAATACATGTGTATTCAATTTATACTCTAAAAATTACCTGCCTTAATACTGGAAGAATATTGGTGGCTTTTGTATATACGCCCTGATAAATTTATCAATTTAATGAAATTATTACTAGTTGTTGAAAATATGCTATATCAATTTCTCATTGTAGCATGTTATATACTAAGTACCGTTAATAAAATCCTTTGGGTTTGGTTCCAGAAAATAAAAATGTTTGTAATGCTATAGAAAATTATTTAAAATACTCAATGTCACAGCAATTTAATGTACAAATGCACATTTTAAATCCTTTTACTATAACTGACCACGAAAAAGTTATTGATATCTCTGACCAAATTTTTTATTTAGAAAAAATTATAAAATATTATTTAGAGGTCAAATCTGACTGAGTTAAATAGCCTACACCAATTTATATTTAATTTTATAAATTGAATTTCCAAAACTAAGTATTTTATACTTAATAATTTTAGGTGACGAAGAAATTTTAAATTTGAAATGCTAAATTATTAAAAACATCTACTAGATCTAAATTATTGAATAAATAAAAAAGAGAATATTTTAGGCATACTCAGAAGAAATGGTTTCAACCAGAAACAAACTCTTTCCTCGGATTAAAACAAGTGAAAATACTTTTCACTAGTTAATGCTGAAATACCCGGTGTATACCGTTCATTATTAATGTGTAAACTATTTTAGTTTTTAAGCTAAAATTGTGGCATTCAATTGATGAAAAAAAAAGTTAAACGGTTGTTAATTTAAATTAAAAAAAAGAAACACTTTTTGTGTTTAAACTTTTCTTCTAACTCTTACGGTTTCAAAGGTAGGTATTTTTTCGCCTTGCCTATTCATGAACTTATCCTTACTTTGTAGCTCAACACACAATCATAATTTCAGCTCCTGATCTTTTTTCAATTTTGAGCCCACAACAGTACATTTTCGGATCAGGTAAAGATTTCTTCGAGCTCTAGCCGTGAAGAATCACGAAATCCACGTTTTTCGGTCATGTAACACTCTGAAATTTAAAACGGTACGTACTATGGGCCACAAAATAAAAACAATTTTTATCCGAAGCATTTTTCCGAAAACCGAATGAAAACTTAATTATAGAAATAAGCGGTACTTTGGTGGCTATGTATTATACCTACATTATTTCAATGTCATTAACCCCCCCCCCCCCCTATTTCTTATCCACCACACTCAATGGGTAGGTGCACATCCAGCATCTGTAAAGCCGTTTGATTCTACTGCATACACAATATATTATTTTACGGTACAACCTGTACAGTTTTCTTTTTAAATAAATGCATTACAATAAGATATTCAAATAACTAAACGTAACAATTTAGATTAAAATCTAAATTGACAGCAGATTGTGTTACATGTATAAATACCATATTGTTTCTTTGAAAGTGTTATTTTTTTTAATAAATAACAATTGTAAGTGTAAAAGAATAATCACATTGAAATTAACGAAATTATAATACCAAACCTTATTTTTTTAGGTATTAAATTCATTGTATTACAAATAAAAATAAACTTATCAATGTTAAATACTACCTACATAGTATAAATATAGGTAGTATTATATATATATATATATATATATATATATATATATATATATATATATATATATATATATATATATATATATATATATAACAATATATAAAAGAAATAAAATCAACGACGATTTTAAAATGTTTCACACTTTATTACAACCATAACTTGAAATATGTCGACTTTATGCTTTTAATAATTCCGACATGTTGCAATATCCAAATTCAATTGTAAACTTAATTATGGTCGAAAATGGTAAAATGGTAATGGTAATGAAAAACAAGCATATGACATTTTTTAAATTATATACAATAACTATAACAAACAATATAAATTAACGAAATGAAGTCTTGTTGAAGTCGTATTATATTTATTGGTGGAATTTTTAAAAATCAGAAATTTTTTCACATAGAGGTACTATTATTTCCATCAAAGAATGGTCAAACAAGGGTTGTTAACCTTGGAAATGTTAAATGAGCACGTCCGAGATATAACTCAGTGTAAAATATGCCATAAAAAACATACTCTCGAAAGAGTCGTACAGAGGAATCACCTAAAATCGATGATTCCTCATCGGAGCAGTTTAGTAGTCTGTTTAGCGCAGGATTAATCTATGAACCTTTACGAAACAGGATGGAACCTGCTACATTTCTTTTTATTAAATATAATACACCAAATTAAAATTTTCATTCTAAAAATTTGATTATAATATAAAGATTATTAAAAATTATTACCATCTTTTTCCTTTATTCATGTACCTAAATTAAGTATCTCTCTTTTATAAAAATTGACATATATATATACAACCGCATCCGCGTCCGCGGATGTCAAAAATTTCGCATCCGCAATAACCCTGATGTACATTCTTTAAATAACAATACTTTGCGCAGATAGGGATCGGATCCCGACATCGGCAGTTTGTCAATTATTAAGAAAAATAAAGGGGGCGACTAAACTATCGGCGTATAAACAAGAACAAAGTAACCGGCTATGCTTGAGAAGTTTTTATACAGTTTCCTTCACGAACTCCAGATGAATATCGGTATAGTTCCTATCATAGTCGGCTGCAACCGCATATCCAACCAATTGCTAGTCTATACACAAAATTTCTTCCACTCCACTCACATCCTTACATCCTTAAGCATCACAATAGGGACCTTATGGTCGAAGTGTAGCCCATTCAGGACAGCTTCTACAAGTTATCTACACTTTGCGCATATGCGTATAGCGTATAGCGTATATTAATCAAATATACATACAAGTACCAATCATATAAACGTATGTAAAGGAATTAGGATGAATATAATGTTATAAGCATTAAGAATTTTTGAAAAATTCTATAAAACTCTAAATCGGAATTTCTCAAGTCAACCAACAACTCAGTTTTCGCAATTTTCTAACTCAACCATAACAAACATCACTGAAAATTATAATAATTGTTTTAGTTACATAAAAATACCTATAAACTAACTATATTCAACTATAATATATTATGATAAACAACTTTACTATAAAATAACTTTCCTTATAGTTAGTTCTTTGTTAGTCTGTTAGTCCGCGGGTCCACACACTACACATAATATACACAAAAGTAGGAGGTTTTCTTCCGCGGGCCAATGATGCGTATCATCTATAGTGTAGAGTGAATGTTGGATCGACCCAACAGCCAAGGCTAGTCCATTGGTGGTCAGTCACGACCATTAAAATTAAATTTGCAATCAAAATTAAATCTTTACAATAGAATTGAAACAGACATACCAAGAGCAAACAAAACTTATATATTAGTGTGTGTGTGTGTGTGTGTGTGTGTATACGAGGTTGAGGTATAGAGAGTTAAAGCCGACGCTTAATAAAATTCATAAATCAAATTTACTTGTATATTATTTCGAATGTGTATATTTTATTTATTTATTTACATCTTGTGGCACACACAAGCACCATCCACCACACCAATATAATTAACATACATGTATCTACAGAGAGTTTGTAAAATATTGAAGGCGACGATCATTCACTCTAAGTTTAAGATTTGACTTATATTAAGAGGCTACCCTGGACGGGCTACACTTCGACCATAAGGTCCATTGTAATGCCTGAGGATGTGAGAATGTGAGTGGAGTAGAAGGAATTTTTGTGTATAAACTAGAAATTGGTAGCATATGCGGCTGCAGCCGACTATGATAGGACCTATGCCAATATTCATCTGGAGTTCGTGAAGGAAACTACAGAAAACCTTCTCAAGCATAGCCGGTTACTTCGTTCTTGTCCATTCGACAGTTTAGTCAATTAACCGCCTCCTTTTTTTCTTAATAATTGGAAAACTGCCAATATCGGGATTCGAACCCATGACCTCCCAGTTTCCAAGAATGCATACTTCGCAGACATAACGCCTTAGACTGCTCGGCCAAAGGACTGGTAAGATATGACTTTGTGATAATGTTGTTGTATTTGATATTCATTCAGAAACATACATAAAAACAAATCGAAATTCGAAATAGTTCCTAAAAATTTATACTCCTTCCGATTCTATATCTAAACAGAAATTTGTATTAAGTAACAAAGATGTATGTACATAAAATAATTTATTATGTCAAATATCTAGAGTGGAATAATCACGAACGTGAAGTAATCGCGAGCGCAATCATTTCTCCAAATTAGAAAATATTGTTGATACTCTCTTGCCACGACCAAAGAATCAATACCAGTGTCTAATTTAGAATAAAGGTCTATCTACACAGGTCCATGGCGTTCAGTATTCGTGTTCTTTTAGTGATGAGTATCCCCACACATCAGTGCCGTATCAGTTTAGTCAGTTTACTATTATCCTTTTTAGGCGAAGAAGAAGAATTTCAACGAAACAAGAATCGTAAATTGGTTCATCAGGTATGGAAGAAAAGAGAAGAAAAATAATTCATATCCGTGAAATTCTAAAAATATCGTGGACAACGAATTTAAAAAACATGGAAAGATTCTGAGGCAGCACTGACAACACTGACACTGAACTGCGCCGGACGTGCACCGATACGGAAGCACGTAATGGACACTGTACCGACAAGCCACGAACCTGCGTAGGTATAGATCTTAAAGCTGACACAAAACCTTATTAACCTTATTATATTATTTTTTTATATCTAATGCTTGATATGACAAATCATATAGCATTTGGATGGGAATCGAACTTTTTCTAACCAGTGTTCTATATCTTACCCACCATCTTATAGGAAGAATACAATCTCATAACTTTAATAATAACCTATTATTAAATGGTTAATTATAAATATATTATAAATATATATATATATATATATATATATATATAATTTACCAACGAACGATGATTAAGTTGCTATCGAAATACCTTTTTCTAAATGTAAGTGTTATTGAATAAATTCATATAATTTTTAAATATATATTTCAAATAAATTTATATACATTTTTGTTTCAATTATCATTGGTTCATTTTGAAAAAATTTTGTGATTTGAATAACTAACTTTGTGTTCAAGTGAACAAAAATTAGTTTAAATGCACTTTCTAGAAAAGCCAAAGCCAAAGCATCATTCCATTTTCAACTTGAATATGTTACAGTGTCTCTGTACACTTGTAGAATGTTGCCACTATCACATAATACGGCTCTTCTCTGTGGCCGGACAACAAACATACGGTATATATACGCAAGATTTTAAAATTACAAAAAACAAAATAACATTCAATTATCTTTTTGACAACTTAATACCTATGAAGTATCTACATTTTTTATTTTATCAAAATTAAGGTGATGCTTACATGGTAGGGGGTCCCTGTACCAAAGTCAGGAGGGTCTACTCTTCACCATAACCATATTTTATGTTCCGTATACACACATGACACATGAATATACTGTACGTACATATATGTATACAAATTTTTTTTGTCCTTATTTGTACATTTTTTTTGTCATATACAAATTCACACTCCGATTTTTTCTTCTTTTTGACTCAATTTGAATGGTTATTAACCTTGAAATACCGACTTCAGACGTAACGACTGAATTTTATCTTACAGAAAATATTATATTAAGTCGGTAAACCAAAAAAGGTAGTCAAAACTCATTATTATACCACAAACGTACATAATAAATAGCTTTATATCGAAATATATAGCAGATGTTATACATACTATATATATATAACCTTCGAACCAAATGATTGAGATGCTTATGACATTGCTTGAAGCTAGAACGTGGCTTTAAATTAAAATCTTTATCAGTTCAATTTATTTATTCGCCTTATTTCGTATAGGTCTATATAGTATCCCGTCTAGGTATTAATGTTGGTTCAAATGGTACAAACTTAACCATTTTTACGTTGGTAATATTAAATTAAGTCATTAAAATAAAAAAAAAAGGTAGTCAGAACCTATAATTACTATACAATGTGTTCAGAATAAAAAGCCCTTCATCAACAGGAAAATTGAACTATCAAAAATATGCCAGCAGATGTTTCACAAATAAAAACTTCGAATAATTGATTTAATCTTAAATATGACTTTTAAATTAAAATATCAAATTTGTAGATGGTTTGTAGATAGATTCGAAGTTCCGAACATTATTTCGATATTAAATTCATATTATGTCATTAAGAATCAAAATAGTTATATATATAATTATATGAGAATTTATAATAATAATAATAAAAAGTTCGTATCAAAAGGCAAATTAGATAATTATTTTAGAAATGGCAGATGTTTGTTTTTCTGTCCTTGGAATAAAATGAATGAATTATAATTTTATTCTTATAGTCCAAATTTTTATCGAAGCACATTAAGAGCTTATAGCTACTCATATATTCGCCAATCAAATGATCATGTTTCTACCATTTCCACTAAATCAGAAGTGGGTGCAATTTTGAGGGAATGTTAATATAAGTATGATATACAATATATCAACATTGGACCTTGGTGTGACAACCGGATCTTGGACCTTGGTGTGACGCGTTAAAAAATTAATAGAGTCAAAATTTACAAAGTTGTTATTTATAAATATTTAAAAAACAAAACAAAGAAATGTCACACATGTATTCCCCAGAATAATATGAATATATGAATTCAGGTCCGTCCATGGCCACGGGTCATTGCGTGCGCGCCACACAGGCAAATTTAACATGCGGCAAAAAGCCAAAGAAATTCTAATAATTCTTTTTGTTTTTAAAGAGATTAAAATATTAAAAATAGAATTTTAAAAAAAGTTAATAGAAAGAAAGTTAACAGAAAAAGAAAAAACAAGTAGTGAATTAAAAGGACTCCGCAGAATCCTTATGAGAATTGGCTCAAATTCAAGTATGTTGTACATGTTCTTTCAATCAGAAGTTCACGGGATTTTCTCTTGGATAAATATCCCAGAAATTCATGGTTTGTGAGCTACAGGTTATAGAAGTGGCGTTATATGGAAATTAACACTCGGTGAAATCGGCTCAAATTCAAGTATAGTGTAGTACACATGACCTCCGGGACAAAGAATCTTGTAATATAGTCGATTCTAAATCTTGGATTTCTCCAATATTTGGATACCATATGTATCTAGTAGGTACATATTTCCCTGAGTTACCTTATCCTTGAAATTATGTGGATGATGTCTCTAAAACCTACAATCTGATAGGCACACATCCCAGAGATCTTATCATTCTGGCGTTATCTGAAAAATGCCTATATATGATGTTATTTTGGAGGCGGCACACGCTGGCACGCAAGAAACCATATAATCAGGCACGGAACTAGTTGTCATCTCTACATAGAAGTATGCATAATAAATCAAGATATCCCGACGAGAATTAAACACCTTACAGTCAAACAATAATATATTCATGGGAACAAAACAATTTCTAATCACGTCAAAATTCCATATTCTGGTCATTAATAATTATGTAATAAACATCATAATAACGGTAGTGCTAGTTTTCAACAAATCATACATTCATTTTTATGAGTAAATATACTTAATAGACAAAAATTCTCACGTTTAAATCTTACACTAATATATATATAGCTATAAAATATGAAAATATACTGTATTTAACAACACATTCGTGGATGGAATAATGTTCCTCTCGTCGTCAATGCAATTAAAATTATTACTCAGCAATTCGAATTCAACTCACGAGTTATAAACTTTTATGGTACAAAATGTAAGTCTCAAGGTTTTGGTTCACAAACTAATATTTAACAAATTAAAATAACAACTGAGTTAATTGTTTAACCAGCCAAGTAGCCGCGCTTGTAAAGGCGTTTTGTGCACTTGGAACTAGGAGATTATGGGTTCGAATCTCGACATCGGCAGTTTGTCAATTCTTAAAAAAAAAAGGGGTGGTTAAATGGCTAAACTGTCGGCGTATGGACAAGAACGAAGTAACCGGCTATGCTTGAGAAGGTTTTCTGCAGTTTCCTTCGCGAACTCTAGATGAATATAGTAGGCATAGTTCCTATCATAGTCGGCTGCAGCATATCCTACCAATTCCTAGTCTATACACAAAAATTCCTTCCACTCCACTTACATCCTCATATCCTTAGGCATCACAGTGGACCTTATAGTCGAAATATGTCCCGTCCAGGACAGCCTCTACAGTCTATCTGTCTAATTGTTTAAATACCCAGATATACTAACTTCATTATCATACATATATGAACTGCTTATTTTTCTTTTTAAAAACGTACAAATGTATAAACACACAAAGTTGCTGTACATATTATAAGATTTTGCAATTCAGAGTAGTAATTGCAAATGTTTAATCTGAAATTGTGACGAAACTGTTCAGTTTATTAAAAAACCTTTTTAAAAAAGGCACATTTTTTGTCTTTAAAATTATGGAAATCGATAAGTCGCGGTTTCAAATGTATGTATGCTCCTCCCGGGGATGATCGATCCGATTTTGCTCATTCGCTAACTTCACCTCACTTTTTAGCTCTAAAACATACATACAAACATCGGCTCGTTATCCGTTTTCATTATCATTTCTACGGTCAAATAGGTGGAGAACAGACGGACAAGCGAATAGACAGACGGCCGGCAAATATATACTTACAAATAGAGGATAAAATTTTAATACTCTGTATACACTGAGTTATCTCTTATATTGTTTATTTTACCTTTACAGAAAGGAAAAAAATTTATTTGTGTTTTAAGTATCAAGGTACTGTATGTACACTCTCGTTCATGAAAATTGAACCACCAGTAAGTCACATTCTAAACGTATATATTACTAAATATATGTATACAATAACACTTAGATTGTTTCAACTGGTTCAATTTTTATGAGCCGGAGTGTATTCAGGCACATGCTTCTTCAATGTACAAATAATAACAGATATTTTGAGCTAAAATTTTGGCAAAAATATTCAGTTTATAAAAAATAAGAAATCGCTTTGAGTTAATTGTTTAAACACCATCTATATACACATTTCATAGTTCATTACCGGTGCGTGTGCTGTGCTTTTACACACGATTTTACTTCTACACACGCAAAGACATGATATGTGATGTATATCATATACCAAAGTCTATATACTTATGTATGTATACTTATACCCATGCTTCTATAATCTGTAGTAATTACAGAAGTTTCAGCTGAAATTGTCCGAAAAGTATGCCAACATTAAAATCGTAAATATTTCTGGACATATTCTCAACATACCGCCGGTCGAGTTTATCAATCCCCATTTCATGTGCGGCATACCTGATAGAATAACTCACTTCAATAAAAATCTTATAGACTAATAAAGAATTGCCTTTTTTCGATTTCTACATCGCCTTCTCAGAAAATTATGATCAAGGTGTTCTTCGATTCGTAATTGCATCTAAAAAGTTTTTGAAAAAGTTGAAGTACCGCGTAAAAAAATTGCCAAAGTTATAAACGATTTAGTAAAAAAAAAGGGGATTTCGTTTTTTGCAAATCTCAAAAACTATTGTAGATATCGGAAATCGAATAAAAGATTCCTAAAGAGCAAGAAATTTCCTAAAAAAAAGTCTTAACTCTCGGAACTGTACTACTAATATTTATAATTTTAATTGAGAGATGAAAATGGGTATTGAAAACGAGTGATTCGGCTCAGCTTGATTCAGACACATGAACAAAAAAATTTTTTTAACCCATTAAATATTGAACCCATTTGTAAAAGCGTAAACTGGTTTAATTTCATCAAAAACAACTGCAAATAACAACTTACTGAGTTAATTGCTTAAATACCCGGTATATATTGAATTTATGAAAAAATGTTTCGAACAATAGTTTATTTTTTGTCAGGAACATTTTTTGTCTTTAAATCTCTTACGGTACTATTTTTATGGTTTCAAAGATAAGCAGTTTTTCCCATTTTGATAAAACTTGGTCCCATTCCAGAGCTTGACCTTACTTTTTAAAACACACATACAAAATTTCAGCTCGCTATCTCCTTTCGTTTTTGAGTCATCGTATTGAAGGACGGATGGACGGACGGACAGTCCTATTTGCGGAAATGGACTAATTAGATCATTTTATGAATACCAATACCAAAAATTTTTTCTACAATCTATATTTTTAACCGTTACAAAAACGGAACTAAACTTAATACACCCTAGTATCTGTTATATATCGGGTATAAAAACGTCTATCGCTTTTATAATTAGCTATTAAATTATATTTTGCTTCTTAGTTCGTTACTAATATCATACAAATATAATAAAAATTCAATTTCAACAACAAAATATTTTTTTTTCTTTTTGCTATTTCCACGTATTTTTATTAAAGTTCTTATTTTAATAGTGACATATGTTTTGGATGATTAGACCATTTTCAAACTGAGTGTAGTGTATAATATACATATGTATTAACAATACGTAAATAGAGATACGAAAATGAAAGTTAAAGATATCTAAAGATTTATACAAAATAAATAATAATTAAAAATGTAAATTTTGAACAGTATATATATATATATATATATATATATATATATATATATATATATCTTTCATATCCCAAGAGATATGGTTGATTATTTATTTAAGTAGTAAAAAGATAAATTTGAATTTCAAGTTGTCAATTGGCCATAAAAAGGATATGATAATTAATATTTATTTAAGTAAATACAAATTTCATCATTGGGATGGATAATAGCTCGCTCATCGTTAAATTATTATTTTTTTAAAAACCTATTTAAAAACATAAACATACTCTACCACTCTACACTAACCAACAATGAAACAGAAACTAAGCATATACGTATTTACCTCTACACTACAGGTAAGGTAAGAAGTACGTATTAATAATATTGTGTGTACACACACACACAACAAAGTTTTTACGATTAAGACATCTTACGAACTGTTGGCAGCTCAAGGACGACCGGCCTTACAATTACACATACCATCAACATAATAATAATAAACGTTCGTTGTTCGTATATCATATATAGCCTAAGTTAAAACATTCAAAAGGCTGGCTGGCTCTGGTCTGCTGAGGAATATAAATGAATTATTTCAACAAATTAGCAATAATCATATTTTATATGAAATATAAATTTTTTTTTTTGACAAATTGATTTGGTATTATTTGAATTTATAATAAAAATACAAATTTTATTATATACCAGTGGATAGATCTTCAATTTATTTCAGAAATAATTCGAAGAAAGTTGGAAATGAACTGTTTTGACGTGAATACATCTTTAAATTTGCTTCCATAGTGGGAGGCAATACAGAAAACTAATGATAACAATATCGGGGGATACAGTTTGATGTTGCCACTACATATCTATCATCTAAATCCAAAATTTAATTACACCACTCGATAGCTGAAGGATCAAAGAATTCATTACGTTGAGTGAGGACTGTGACGCATCGCGAGCGGTGAAAGGGGAAGCGTCGCCATTTTTAAATCGTTTCGCTGCGTCACATAATTCCCGTTTAGTATAACTTTTGACTCGTAGAAGCTAGGACGTTTGTTTGAGTTTCAATCGTCACCTCTCGTCCAGATCTATCGATTGCGTATGTAAAACATTAGTGTGAAATAGTTATAGTCAATATATATGGTGTTAAAGTAAAAAATTAAAATAAATAATGCAATGTCGGTCTATAGTCGGCGAAAAGCCAAATCAAAATATAGAGATCGTATACGGTTGGAAAAGGCTTCTCAAGAGTAAACAGTGATACCCCGTTACATTTCTCGTTACCCGTTACGTACACGTATTCACGACATAGTCTCAGTGCTTCGACACAGTCACACCCCTTTTTTTTATTTAGTTTTATCTATGTTGTTGAATTTTCATCGAGAACCCCTTTAAATTTTTATTCCCGGTTTATATAATATATACAAGGGTATGTTAAGTTTGGTCCCGACATTGTAACTGTTGAAAATATTGATCCCAGGAAAAATGTTTGGTATAGCTGTTCATTAAATGACCTAATTTCAGCAAAAGTGACTTCAAGTGATATTTAATTCATAATATTTAATTGGTGGAAGCGCCGATTAAGCACTCGTTTTATTTCATTATTGTATTCTGTTTCATTTTAGAGAACTTTGAATAGCAAACTCATCGATTTTGATAATTTTAATTCACAATAAAGATTATATATGTCAAATTGTATAAACGATATATCGCGTATAAGCGATTTCTTATTTATTTTCAGCTAGCCGTTTCATCCATCCGATTTTGAATAATTTTTCGAATAAAAATTCGACACAAAACAACTTTTTTATGTTTGAAAAGGAACGCCACTTTTGAAAGCGCTAGTACATACGAATTGAAACCGGTTGCGATTGTTCAATTCAAAGGCAGTCGGATATCAATGCCATAATTTTCAATACACTTTCTAATTCATACCCTACGCACTTTGAAAATTAACGTTTTTTTATATTTTTATATTTTTAGAGAATAAAAAGGGACTAAATAAAAAAAAAGGAAGCGTTTGATTCGGTAGCTAGGTAGTTGCTATGGGAAAGTCTTGTTCAAAAGGAGATTGCAGTGTAACGGGGGCGAATTTAGTTCTTGTGTACAAAATATGAATTATGTGTTAAAAATGATGCGGAAAGAGTAACCGATTTCATAACTACTAGTATAGGATTGAGAGGGTGTCAAATCCATAAAATCCATAAGTCAGAGGGTCAATAAATATTATATAAAACTAATACACTGCTATATGCCCAGATTATTGTCTCAAACTTAAATATTATAACAAGTGAAAATAACAACTAACTGAGTTAATTACATAATTACCCGGTAAGAGTAATTACAAAAGTTGTTTATTTTTTAAAGAGGAACATTTTTGGGTTTTTACTAAAATTTTTAGTTAAAATTTTTTTAAATCTCTGACGGTTTGGATATTTACTTGCCCCCCTCTAATCTGGCGGGAGAAACACTGTCGGATTTTGCCCAATTATGAACTTGATCTAACTTTTTAGCTATAGAAAACACGCCCAAAATTCCAGATCGTTTTCTCTTTCCGTTTTTGAGTTATTGTGTTTATCTGCAGACGGACAAATATATGAGTGGACATACGAACTGATTTATTAGGTCATTTTACGAACAATTATACCTAAAAATTATTTTCTACAAGCTATATTTTCAACCGTCAACCGTTTTGACTATAAACCGTTAAGTCAGATTTAAATTTAATATACCCGTGTTTATATTTTATATACCGGGTATAAAATAATGAGTTCTTCAAAATGGCATCCTAGTACAAGAAGTGTCAGCTAGCATCTACCACGCTCCTAGTCTGTCTTGTTTCTATATTTATAACTATATATGAATTTTTAGAACTACATAAAAATAGAACATTACAAAACAAATAAGTATGAATACGTTTGTTTTATTCTAATAGTTCGATAATATCAACACTATACACAACACTATAATGTAGTGCAAAACAAAATACTACACATACATGTATTGTAATCAAAACAGTATCATGCACTTGTTATTTATCGCGGTGTTATAACAAAGTCGAGAAAAAAAATTAGCATTTGAACAGAAAAAAATAAAAAACAACAAACATTGTTATATATTATTTTCTGTGCAAGTTGTCAAACACGATCGATGTAGGTATAATAATATTGAAATGCAAACACGCAAATAATTTTCAATCAAAGTCACAATACGAATACAATAGATATTTTAAAAATACAAATATTGTATTATTTACAAAGTGTCATTATTTGCACTTCTTTTTACACCATATAATACACATACACACACACAAACACATTATATATATATATATATATATATATATATATATATATATGTGTGTGTGTATGTGTATAGTATATATATGTATCGGATAGAGTTATAGACATACAACAAAAATAACAACGACAAACTTGTTTCAACTGAAAATGGATACAAAAAAAAATCATATGCAATTTAAAGAATGCATTTTTATAAAACAAAGAAAATATTCAATTCGCACACAATAGTTGATAGGAATCCATAAAATCTGATTGTGCGATGAAATTAAAACACACCAAAAATACACAAAATATAAATAGAACACAGTTTACTATGAAATTTCAACTAATTAGCGAATTTTCAAAGAAAATGTTGCTATAAGTAAGTTTTGTACCGATGAAGGAATTTCGGAAAAATTTCTTCAAATGTTCATCGAACCTGTCTAGTAAATAACGAAAATCACCATGACTAAAATATATATATATATATATATATATATATATATATATATGTACAAGAAATTATGTATGTATGTAAGTATCTATGGTTTAGGCCCATCGCAATGAAATTTGGTATCTGACGAACTGTATGTATTTGAACGGCTAAGTTCGATAACATGAAAAATCGGGCAAGGGGAAAGGGAAGTTCACAGGGAAAGGAAAAAGTAAACATTTTAATTTCTCTCTTCATATTCGTTAAAACGAAAAAAATTGTAGGGAGTAAAGTTGTAGTAAATAAACTTTACTACAATTCATTATCAGACCATATTTTCTGTATGTCTAATATTTACACATATTTTGCCATTTGCAATAGTGTTCATTAAATGATCTAATTAGCCCATTTCCGCTGTCCGCCTATAAAAGGCAAGAGATAACTAGTTGAACTTTTATGTTTGTGTTCTAAGGATAAAAAGTAACTTCTTCAAATTTTGATAAATTGAATAAGTTTTCCAAAATTTCAGCAACATTTGTAGTTACTGTTGATTACAAAAGCATACATGTATATGGTACATATAAAAATACAAAGTTGTGTATAAGGGTATATACACAACTTTGTATTTTTATACATCTTTGCGTGTGTAAAAAGTAACATAAACAGTTCACGCAATGATAATGAGGGGTATTTAATCAATTAACTCGGTTAGTTGGTATTTTCCATTCAAAATTTTGCTAATAACAATATTTGCAATAAACTGCACATAGTTTGATGTATTTGAAAAAAAAACCATATTTGGGCCTTTGGCTGGATTCCGCATTTAATTGTTAGCATTTTTTGCTTAGAGTTTGGCGCTAGGTAATTTTTTTTATTTCAATATTTATTTGAATTTGCTTGAAAAATACTAAATATTGTTGATTGTGTTAAAAAATGTTTAATTATGACACTTTTGATCTCATATCGACTGAGAAAAAGTGGCTGTTTTTGTTGACTTTTGATAAAAAATATCATCCTACAATAAAAATTGATTAAGTCTACTAATGATTGTTTTATTTAAGAAACATACATACATCCATACATACTTCAAAAACTTGAGTAATTGAGTAATTCCTTTGATATTTACTGAAAATTGACCTTTAAGATTAATGGAGTATGCGAGACTCGCTTATTGTAAAAAATAGCAATCCACATATAAAAAGGTTAATAATAATACTTAAGCTTGACCTTGCAGAGGACATTCGCAAGATTATTCATAGCAATACAATAATTCATAGAAACAAAAAGCTAAATAGATAGCGACCACCCAAAGCAACAATTTTGTAATATTATTCTCATAATTAGTATATATACGTAAGACAAGAAATATTTACCAATAAATAAAATTAAATAAATTTAATGTGGATTATTAAATAAAAAAATTCAATATAATGTGAAATATTTTTCAGAAATATTTAAGTGACTCATAATTTACAAACAAATAAGAAAAATATATAAAAAGTATTAACAAAACCGGTGTGTGTATAGTTTTTTAATCCGATGGATATTTTTTATTATTAAACTGATGCCACCAACCATGGAGGTAATTTTCATTATAAAGATGTTGTTTTATTACAAAGACCTCGTATTTCATTCTAACAATTCTCATGAAATGATTCAACCTAACTAGGTGTTCAATTTTAAGTAACTTTTGACAATCCAAAGGTGTAAACAAAATTATTACTTTTTTATGCAAATATTTCCGTATAAATATTATAAATTGGTTTTTATATTTTAATTAAAACTGATGTGTAAGTGAATAACGCCTTATTTATGTTATTATAATTTTTTTATTTATCATTGCAAATAATTATTAGTTTATTTTCTGAAAACATTAATTTGTGTCTGACTCAGAAAAACTAAAAAATCAGGAAACGAAGAACACAAGCATTTAATTGAAAGAACGATTGAAAGAGGTGGGAAATGAGAAAAATAAGGAAATACAATAAAACCTGGATGACTGAGAGTTCAAGGGACTGGTTTTTTTTTCGCTTATGGAGGGTTATTTACGTTGAAAAAGAAAAGTCACTTTTGGACTCGATAGTGTCTATTTTATTATTCGACTTTTATAATTTTTCCCGGCGCTTCTGCTAATGTTCTTTAGCTTCCCAGAAACCCCATCGCATCGACAAAACAAATAGATTTAGTCAATATAACTTTAATCGGTTCAGTCGTTCAGAAGTTACACGCTTTCTATATATATATATAGAATGAAGCAAGTCTTAGTCTAGTTATAGAATAGAGTTCCAGGCGTGAAAAACGACTCTCTCGTTCAAAAGTTTTTGTTTCAAACTTATAGAGCTTTTCGAGGGCTAAAATGACAGAAACCTGGCAGATAATGACATAAGGGTATGCTCTTGTATTCAGGCAATTAAAAGGTATTTCACTCTAATAAGTTGTTTCAAAAATGTTATAACACAATGATTATTTAAATTTAATTCCACGTAAATATAAATAAATTCAATTGATAATAATAATGGGGTTTAACCTCAGTTCTTGAGACACGACGGTCTATAACAGAGGCCACCCACATCATTATTTTTTCAACCTTTATTAATTTTTACTTTTACATTTTTATGATGTGAGTGGAGGATCAGGAATTCGTATGCAGAGAAGGAATTAAAAATTCAAAATCTCTTATCAATCATTTGAAAAAGTTGTCAACTTTTAAAAATCAAATTTTAACATAAAGCCTTATTGGAAAATGCAAGTTTTTATATTTCTTAATAATAAATATATTTAAGAATAAATTTCGATTTTTGCCCCAATTTCCTAGATCAAATTTTTGTATTTTATAAATACGTATTTCGACTACAAAGTAGTCATCATCAGTATGAATTAGCTAATTGTAATTATTCTCCGAGGAAATGTTACTTGTTGCTAATTTTGGTGCAGACCGTCACCATTATTAATAAGACCGTTATTATTAAGAAATATAAAAACTTGCGTTTTCCAATAAGGCTTTATGTTAAAATTTGATTTTTAATAGTTGACAACTTTTTCAAATGATTGATAAGAGATTTTGAATTTTTAAAGAAATATAATTACGTGATTAAACTTGCCAAATATCAAAGATTAAAAGTTTTCTATCTAATATCAAGTCTCCCATATTAACGTCTCTAATTCAAGCAAACAAAATTTTAAATACGTTTCTAATGCAATCGAACATAATCTGACACATTACAAAAATCATAACATAAATAAAAAACAATAAACAGATCAAAAATTCCACACATTAATATTAGATAAAATTACTTAACTAAGGTAGCTCCACCAGGAAATCACTTTTCGACAGATTTTGCTCATTTTTTTCACAGGTTAAAAGTAACGTTTTCTAATAAATCTCGAAGTTTCAGAGTTTTTGACTGTTTAGAACGCGAGATAATTAATAACAAAGTAATCATTCTCTCTCATTAGAAGCATGTAAAATTTCATGCCCGCCCAACTATTATCTGCTGTATGGAACAAAAACTCGACAGATTTTAAAAAAAATAGCTAGGACAGTAAAGATAAATATTTCATAAATAAATTTTTTTTTAAATCGCGTTTTACCGTTTTGTTTTCGAAAGATGATAATTTAAAATTTTTTTCCTTTCAAAATTACATTAATTTGTATATAAATATATGTATGTGTGTATACATGTGTATTTATATTTGTTCTATAATAAAAGCAAACCGGTTTTTGTCCTGATTATAAAAGACAATGCTGGAACTACCATAAGTAATACAAATTAGATACACAGAATATAAAATTTTTTTTAAAATGTCAAATAAGAATTAATTTTAAAATGACATTAATACAGATTATTTATAGATTAATATTAATGGATAAATAATTAGTATCTACATTATCTACATTATCTATATTTCTATATTATATATATATTTATAAAAATAGAAATATAGGGCTTATATATTGTAGGTATGATGCGGAAAGGGTCTTTATAAGGACATTTATAATATTCTGGTTTAATATAAAAATATAACCTGCTTTTCATAATCCGTTCTTAGCTATTAAATTAAAATAATATATTATTATAATAATATTATTTTTCTATAAATATTATAAGTTTATAAGCTACATAAAGATAATAATAAAATTATACAAGGTGTTTCAAATATTTACTGATTAGTTACAAAAGGGAAGTTTAACCGACTACAACAATGTTTGTGTGTAAATCTCTACTATTATAAAATAGTAAATAGCTGTTTATTTGTTTGTTTGGGGGGGGGGGGGGCATCACGCAAAAAACTACTGGACCGATTTAAATAAAAGCTTATGATTCGACTTGTATGTATTTTATCTCGCTACGAAATATACAATTTGAAAATATTTGCTGAAATATAAATTTGGTGGAAGTGTCTATAAATATTTAAACGTAGTGGAAGCGATGGGAAAAATAAATATTTAAAGTAGTGGAAGCGATGGGTACATTGAGGTTTTTAGTCTTAAATGACAGGAGTCGGAGATTTAACAATAAAACGCGAGCAAAACCGCGGGTTTAAGCTAGTATTTTATAATTTTATAATACTTAATATAGGCTGTTTTTGACAACCAGCGTGAAATACTGAACAATCATCTTTTGCAGTATTTTCACACTGAGAAGATAATATAAATATTAACCAAAGATAATCTAAGATAATTCTAGATTTTTGTAATTAAATTTCAAAATTGCAATAATCATTGTGAGACATCCACCAAATATCTTTTCTGCGATTCCATAACCCGGAGATAGTTACGCTAATTCATACTGATGAAGACTACTTTGTAGTTGAAATACGATTAAAATATAAATAATTAATCTAGGAATTGGGGTAAATTTGGAAATTTAATGATAGAGGACGACATTTTCGATTTAACCCTAAATAATATTATCGGTCAAGTCAAACGGTTTTCGTGATATTACCTTTCCATTTGTTCACCTTTTGCCAAAGATTGTGCTTTATAATGATTTTCAACGTATAACTATATCAAAATAAGTTCTTTTTAGAAATTGGCGCTAAATAATGTACCAATTTGTCACATTTGTCACTTAATTTTTGCCAGGATAAAGCATAAAAACGCAAATCACGATCAAGGTTTATAAAACCTTGATTAAACAGGTTTATAAATGATAAGAAATCTATCACACGTTTTCACTGTTTTCCATTAACTCTGTATTTCTAAGAATTTCGTTGTTTCTTTATCATCAAAATTTATTTAATTGTATATGCGTTTAATTTCCATATTTACGCACTGTATAAATATTATAGAATGTTGAGTTTTAACTGTTTTAATTAACAGAAATAACTGATTTTTATTAAATAAAACAATTATTTGATATTTTCGTAACAATAATTTTATTGTTAGTATAGAAAACACAGTTCCTTTATCAGAAAATATACGTAATGATAATGGAAATAATTGACATTTTGTAGTATTCGCTTTTAGAGACAAATAATAACAAATGAGAAAATTTACTTTCATTATAATCAACATTATACATAAATGAGTATATATTAAATAACCACAAGAGGTAAGAAATAAAATAAAGAAAAGTTTAAAAAGGGAATGCAAAAAACTTTCTAATAAAAATAACCGCTTTTATAAAGAACAATAACTTAATCTACCTCAATCCTTTTGACGTACGAAAGAGAGAATGGGAAAAAGATGATCGTCAACGTTAATCCATTAAGCGGTTTGTGGATAGTTCTAGGGACTAGCAACAAAGCTGGAAAATGTTCAACTATTGAGGTAGATTTCATAAATTTGGAAGATCTATGCCTAACATGTTATTTGTCATCTAAGTTTAAAAAAAAAAGAATTTTAGTAAATACTAAATTTTTATTGAAACCATTTTTTAATCTGTCAGATTGCGATTGAGATATAATCCTTCAAAACTTTTGACAACTGATACATAAAGCTACAACCCCACTTTGGTGCTCGAACCAAATAAATATTTTGTTAAGTATCACAATTTACCAAAACACTAACAATTTATTTTATTATTTGAAAGAACAAAAAAGATCGCAATTTAAAAAATAGTTAAAAATAGAATTTAAATAGTAGAATATAATAAAAGTTGAGTATATTTACGATGTAAAATAATATTGTTTTAGTATTTTACAATGTTTATGAACTGGTACAAAGTGTTTAGTGATATCATTAACAGTGTAGTTCAGTTGACAACATGATCATAAAAATTCCCCTTAACGATGTCGTTAAATACTTAATGATAGACACTTTATGATACTTTTTTAGCAACTGTATTTATAAAAGCATGTATGTGAACTATTTAGATAAATTACACCAATATTAAATGGGTAAACGAAATGTGGAATAAAGATGTTTGTAATGTATTGTTTTTTCTTTTCTTTTCTTTTTGTGTGTATGTTATGATTTATATTGGCATTTTGTTTTGTGACTTGGTGTCGTTAAATTTATTTTTTAGTTGTTATAAAGTGTTGATCGATTAAAATTCCTAATTTTAGAAAATAATAATGGTAATAAATTTTTAAACGTTAAAGGAAGAGAACATGGTAGAAATGAGATACTCGCATTTACATGAGTGAAAATGTTTGAGATTTTTTGCCGAATGTTTGATGTAATAAAACGCTTTTTTTGTTTGAAAAGTAAAGAATATGGTCTTGAAAATTTGGAAACATAAAAAATTTGTCAGTAATAGCTAGTCTTAAACCGGGATTTAGTTGTAAAAGTTCCTCACTTTACGACATTAACAAAAAATTTAATTTTAGCGTCAAACGATTGAAAACTAGTGGAACTTTAAAATGTAGGTCATTTTTCTGCTGCTAGATAATTTCTACGGCATAGTACGATGAAAAATATTTATGTAATGATAATATCACATTTAACGCAGGATATGGGAAATGAGCTCTCCCTCGAGAACGACACGCAAAAAAATCGGTTTTAGCATCAAGATAGAAAAGTAATGGAATTTTAATATGCATGTAATTTTTCCGCTGTTAGATAATTTCTACGGCATAAAAAAAATATATATATAATACTAATATTGTATTTGGCAAAAGGTGCGAGAATTTTGTGTTGGCTTTTTAAAGAATAAAGTAATAATAGTAGTAAAAATTGCTTTTAACAATTGTCAAAGAAACATCACAGTTACCCGAATTGGATTGAATAGTACTTAGAAAAGAATATATACGAGTAAAATAGTTATGCCACGATTAACGAAGCTTATGTGTTGGTAATGGGAAGTAAGTATTTTGTATATTCACGTATTATGTAATACTTTTTAGTGTTGGCATTGAGAAGTATAAAAGCTATTTCTTAGCTTTCCCGGCTTCGTTTCGTTATATTGTTAGAAGCTTCAGCCAAAAATTAGCATGTAACATAGCGTTAGATTTGTCGTACAACCTCAAGTTTTTACTCCGAGGGTGGAGATATTGGAAAGCGCATCTACATCTCAGCTTTCAAAACTTACCGGATTACAATTTTTGGCTCACCGGCTACTAAACGGCTGACAAAAAATTAACATACTTTTATTTTTGTTCCATGACTTATATTTATTGCATAATATTATTTGCTAGCTAGCTTATGTCTTGCTATCTCGGAGACAGCATTAGCAAAAAATTTCTTTTTTTCAGCAGAAAAAAAAAACAAATAGTTATCCAATAGTTTTAATTGGTACTACATTACAATGCTTAGCTTAATCGCTCGTATTGAGGTTGAAATATAAAATTAACCATTGTAAAAGTCATTTATATAATTGACTCTCTCACTATGCTTATGATTCAAGAATAAAATTTTTGTGCAGATAATTATTTAAAAATATAAAATATAACGTTTTAAAAAATGAATATTTAAATTGAATATTATTATATTATGATAACCTTCGTATTTAAAAGTTCGGCAACCTGATATATATGAACGAAGTTAATAAAGTAATTATTAAATAAAATCATACATTTATTTGTTAATAAATGTTACTTAAGTAACATTTTATATATATTATATTTTGTTGTTGTTTTTTTTTTTTTGTACAGTAGGTAAGGTAGGGTATTATTATTACTTTTTGTGTATAATGATATTATTATACATAGCAGAAATAATACAGAAGAAATATATATACAAATAAAAACAAAATAATAGGTCTTCCAATAACAACGAATGCGAACGTCGTGTATGCGTCTGTGTCTGTTTCTGTCTGTTACTCTTTCGTAAAGGTAGGCAAAATGTACATACTATATTTCTACATAACCATATATGAATGTGCATACTTTTCGTTTGGGGTTCTAATGGAAATTTTGTAGTAGTAGTAGTAGTAATATTTATTGTTAAATAATGTTCATACATCACATTTCAAATTTTGCCCCAATTCCTAGAACATTTTTTGTATTTTATAAATACGTATTTCGACTACAATGTAGTCATCATCAGTATGAATTAACTAACCGTAACTATCTCTGAGATATGGATTCACAGATATGTTACTTGTTGCTAATTTGGTGCGTGTCTCGCAATGATATTAAAAAAGTTCTGTCTTTTATACGATTTGACTGAGGGTATGATCTGACCTGAGGTTTATTTGAGTTAACTGACTAACAGATTTGGTGTGTGAAAAGCCCGACCTATTTATTGACGGTATCCTTTTGTGACTATGCGGCGTTGTTTTTGTCACTAGAATGAGGGTATCGAAGCTAACCCTGATATTCAGGTATTAGATTTTTATTTTTTGAAAATGGTTTAATTTTATTAAATCAGAATTTTGAATTGGGCCATTGTCTAAATTCATTATCTGTTTTCTCAATTTGTATATGTAGATACTTTCGTATGCATCTAATTCTGTGCGGTTTTGTACCGATTTCAGTAGTTTTAGATTCGATTTGTCAATTTTATGGTTGTTCTCAATAACGTGCGCAGCTATACACGATTTTTTGGTTCTCCCAAATTTCACATGAGCCAGAGGTACTTTGATTCAAATTCCGATTTGGCGACGACTTTGACCAACATAAGTTTTCGAACAGTTTTGACAACTGACACCATATATGCCCGATTGTTTTTCATTACTAATTTTATCCTTAGGGTTGCCCAGTAACTGTATGAATTTATTTCTACTAACAAGCGCTGTTTTTAGGTTGTGGTCCTTATTTGAAACAGTTTGTTATTAAGATATAAATTTATGCTTAAATTTATAACTAACATTTGTATAAAATATAAAATTTAATAAAATTACAATATTCAAATATAACACTTTAATGAAATTAACCAATAATGTTATTTCTTATCCTCAGTCATGTTGTGGTAAATTCGTATAATATATTTAGGTGCTCCTTGTTGTCTATTCGTAGTATATAGAGGGTTGTATTTTGTTGACGGAAAGAATAGCTGCACGAGGTTCATCATATACTGGGCATTTTGCGGTGGGAATACTGCCAATATATTAATCAATTTGAGTATAAATTTTTAAAGCATGGTAAAACCGTATTTTCAATAATCGTATAATCATTTCTAGTGTCAAAACGAAGTTTTTATAAAATTTTCGTGAAAATTAATAAACTGAAAATTTGCATTGAACTTTTCTTTGAAATTCTAAACAATGGCTCAAAAGTCTCATATAATCACGTGTCCACATCTGAATATATTCAAGGGGAAAAGTCGCATCTAAATTGGTATTGTGCAAATATCTCGTTTGCTAAGCGTCAAATCATGTTAAAAGTTATTATGAAACTTGTTGAGCATAAAATTCTCTATAGTTCATCTACCAATCATTTGTATAATCACTTTTCGTTTTTGAGATAATATGCAGATAATCTGATTTTATTGAAATGCTTATGGAGTTT
This sequence comes from Nineta flava, assembly GCA_963920215.1. NCBI lineage: Eukaryota > Metazoa > Arthropoda > Insecta > Neuroptera > Chrysopidae > Nineta > Nineta flava. The sequence continues at coordinate 99,372,772 of OY986041.1, read as the reverse complement.
ACGCCATGAATGGATGATACACAACAGTTGCACTGTTTAAGACATGATAAACAACAAATGATACAAATGCTTTAAAAGCATCCTGATTTGTACAATGGTCAGCATAAATAACATTATTTTTTCAAAATTTTACACCCTATTTATGCCGAACCTATTCGGTTTTCGAAAAATATATATTTTATTATGTGTGTTGAATTTGAATACGGAATCCTAAAAAACAAAATTATAAAACAAAACATCGTGCAACAGCAACGGATACAATAACGTTAAGCATTATATACCAACAATATAAATACATATATAATATTATTATGGACGCAAAGTAAAGTAATAATAATCCACAATAATATTATATACCTATACCTATACCCAATAGATGATAAAGTCATTTAATTTAATTGCTTTATAAACAATAATCAATATTTATTATTTAAATATAATAATAATATTATACAGCAATAATATATATATATATATATATATATATATATATATATATATATATATATATATATATATATATGTATATAGGGTGAATCGAACCAGGTGTATAAGCACACGCCTTCATTTCCTTCTATGATGCTCCCATTTCCCAATAACATCCAATAGAACTCGATAAATAGATCATCTCCCCGAAACAAATGAAGACCACTCTTGATTGGCTCAAAGATATGATAAACACCAAAGCACTTAAAGTGGAGTGCTAGGTGATCATGTGGTAAGTGATTAAAAAAATTTTTTTCTTTCATTAATAAAATAATATTTATGTTAAATTATAATTTTAGATGAAAAAATAATAATATTCCTGTCACTTACCACATGTTCTCCTAGCACTCCACAGTTATTGGGAAATTGGACCATCGTAGAAAGAAATGGAGGTTGCTATTATGCACCTGGTTCGATTCACCCTATATATATATATATATATATATATATATATATATATATATATATATATATATATATGTATTTGTATCGATATACCAAACCAATTCATATACATGAATCATTTTTAATAAGTCTTTTGTAATATGATCGTATTTAATTTTATAAGTTCATTATGAATATATTTTATAATTTGTAATCATGCATTCAAAATGAAAATTATTTTCCTTTGCAAAATAATCTAGAGTATTTTTCACATCGTAAAAATCAAATAACTAAAATATTATACATTCTATTTATTTTAATATTTATTAAACCATAATATTATTTTTGTTTTAGGTACGTTTACCGCTCGAATATGTAGGGGAAGATAAGGTAATTGTAAAGATAATATATATATATGCTGGATATTAAAATAATTGACTCAGTTAGTTGTTTCATTACTTGTTTTTAATTCTTTTTTTGTAAACGAGAGTCAATTTATCCATTTTTAGTGTGGTTGCCTTTCGGTAATATTATAACGAAAGTAACCAGCGTTCACTTAATTTGACATTTAAGTGATATTTCTGAACATTAATAATATTTTTTAACATCAAATACATATAAGAGATAATATACATTCCACTGCCATAACATCTCAGGTAGCTCAGAGGCAGAGCGTTGGTGTAAGATTCCAGAAGTTGTCGTTTCGATTCTCAACCTAGATGTATATGATTTTTCATATCAAGCATTTGATGTCAAAGAATGTTAATTAAACTTAGTATTCTTCTAATATGATTTTTAAAATGAAAAACTTTAAAATCTTGGTTTGTTAACCTGATTTGTTTTCGTTTATTATTCTATGGTGAAGCAATTAAATAAATTAAGTTAAGTATTGTCTGTTATAAAAATTCGAATTTCTATTTGAAGGTGAATAATTATTTTCAATCTTATATAAAGACCCGAAATTAATTAAAAGGTGACTTCAAAACTCCTCATTGGAAAACTAAAAATTGTAGTACTTCATCATTCTCGAAAACTTGTATTCTTTATATATATAATAGTTAAAAATATTGCATACAAGAGACACTTACACATATATAGAGGATATTTACTACTTATTAGAATTGTATTATATCCACGACTTGACATTCAATTAAACTTTGAACTTTAATACTTAACTCAAGGTTTTATTATTAAGTATTAGGTCGACTATAATAATACTCTTTATATATTCGGTTATATACCGTTAAGCTAATTAGAAGAAAGTTAAAAGCTTTTTCTGGGCAGTTTTTCCAATTTTTCTTTCTTTAAAAACCTTATTCGGACTGTTAAAAAATTTGCCAAATGGCTCCAGCCGTTCTTAATTTTTATACCCGGTATTTGTAAATATATAAGGTATATTAAATTTTGCCCCGACTTTGTAACGCTTGAAAATATTGTTCGCAGACATAAATGTTTGGCATAGGTGTTCATAAAATAGCCTAATTCGACCATACTATATCGGCCATCGGCCAAGATAACTGAAAAACGAAAAGAGATAACGAGCTGAGATTTTATGTGTTCTAGAGCTAAAAAGTAAGGTCAAGTTCGTGAATGGACAAAATGGTCAAAACCCGTCTTTGAAACCGTCAGAGATGGTAAACAAAAATGTAAAAACCAAAATGTTCCTTTTTTAAAAATAAACAACCTTTTTTATAAACTTTTTTACATAAACTCAGGATATATACCGGGTATTGAAGCAATTAACTCAGTTAGTTGTTTTTTTCACATATTATTATTATATAGATTTGAAAGACCACTTGATATTTGAAATTTATTTACCATTTTGAAAATTTTCTCAAAAATTATTATTTTTCAAACTACTTGTAAACATCAATCACCCCAAAAAAAACCGTGTTCGAACCCATTTAAAAATAAAACATTTTGTGTTGATGCAAGCTGCAGTTACGATTCATTTTGTGGCAAGATTTATTTAAATACGTTCGTCGTTCCCATGCATCTTCAATTGTGAACATACATCCAATTATGCATTACAGGGATATTCAAATGATTATAAATCGAAGTATATATTATTGTAATATCCAATAAATAATTCAGATTTTAATAAAATATTCTTTTAAAAATACAACAAAACAATGGCCTTAAGTACCGAACGAATGAACCATTTTATAATAATAATAAAAACAAAAAGAAAAACATAACTTTCAAATTCTCTAACATAGTACAGAAATAATTTAACTTAAAAATTCAATTTAATTATTTACTTTCAGTGTTAGGTAAATTAAAAAAATAAATAAAGTAATAATTTAACCGGCACACACAACAACAAAACCAAACGATAAGGTCGATACAACACAAAATTAAAATTGTAATTTTTCCAGCGATATACACACAGGGTTTATTACTCACCATGCCACACATCATATTATATGATGTAATTTATAAATTCATAAATATATATACAGGATGTACTAAAAATTTATCCCATTGCTTCTCATATGTAGGACATATTGGTGCCCTCGCTCGGAAAATTTTTTGGGCCTGACGATTGTTTTGAATCATATTCACTTTTCTGGTTATAAAACTATTTGCTATTTTTCTTCACATTTTTGGATATTGTTTAAACCACGAATGGAAAAAATCAAAAAAATTTCTAAAAAAAAGTTGTAAGAAATATTGTTTTTCATCAAAAATGTCTTATGATATTTTTTCGTGCCTCCAATGGTTTCACCCGATAATTGACTTTAAATTATTTTAAAAAATCAAGAAAAATGAAGAAAATCCAGAAAAATGTTAAACCAGCTATTCTGGTAAACCACCATTAATAATTTCATATTGGATAAAAAAATATTAAAATTTAAAAAAAAAAAGTGAAAATAAGAACTTAAATAGAGTTACTTGCTTAAATACCCGGTACAAACTTGATTTATAAAAAAACTTGTTTGTTTTTAAAAAAGGGACATTTTATGTCTTTAAATTTTTGTTCTATCACTTATGGTTTCAAAGCTAGACATTTTTACCGATTTTGCCCAATCATGGTCCGATTTTGCCCATTCAAACTTGATCTTACATTTTAGATAGATCTAGAATATGGGTACAAACTTTCAGCTCGTTATCTGTTTTCGTTTTTGAATTATCGTGTTCACAGACGGACAGCCGTTACAAAGACGGAAATAAACTTAATATACCCTGGTATTATTATTGTATACCGGGTATAAAAATAATATTTACTGGTACATAAATGTAAGTTATTCTTTTTTAATTTTTAATTTGAATATTTTTTAATAAATTATTTAATAAGAAAATATTAACGGTGCTTTAGTAGAAAATCTTAATTTTTCTAGATTTTCTTTGTTTTTCTTGATTTTCTTCTTATTCAAATAAAACCACTGGGGGTACGAAATAATATCACAAGGCATTTTTAATTGAAAATATCATTTCCTACCACTCTCAGTTTTTATATTTAGCACAAAAACATATTCCTTAATATATTTATGTTTAATATCCAGGAATAAAAACATAGAAGTGAAAACTTGATAATTTTAAAATATCCACGACAAAGTTGAGAAACATATCTACTACACACATCTACTGGGTTTAGGTCACTCTTTGGTGTGCTATAATCGTAAAACATGATAACGAACCTGGCCTAAGATGATAGAGTAAAACATGACAGAGAACCTGCTCTAAGGGGTAATACCAATGTAATGCAACAAACCGCATGAAAATTAACCTTTTAATTTCAAATAACTATTTGTTTTTGTTTCGGGCAGATTGCCAAACTCTACAATAAGATGAACATAGACGTGGAATATTACTTACTCATTTCTGCACATTGATTTGTTTGACATTCTGCCCGAAACAAAAACAAATCGTTATTTGAAATGAAAAGGTCTGTTGGTTCATTAGTTTTTCACTGGTGGCTTATCAGTAAACCATGACTAGTAGCCTATTCTGGAGTGCATACCATAACGCATATACCGTCTCCGTTCCGTCATGGGTAAATATAATCAGTTTTATAAATAGAAAATTGTCCTGAATACAAGCCCTAACGTTATGCCGTAATCATCACGTCTTTGCAGATGGCTTATTGAAGTGTGCCTAGTTATAACTCGTTACAAAGTCAAACATTGGGTATTCTAATTCGGAAATAATTACCGTTTTAATAGTTTTAGACTACCTAAACGACTCTTGTCTATCCAAATTTACCTCCTTCCGCTGACAAGTGTTTACATCTAGGTAAAAAAATACGACCCAAAATGTAGTATTCTTGTAGGATTTTAAAGATTTCTTCAAAATAATTCATTAAATCAACAAAATGTTCAATTAGCAAAAATCGTTTTGGGGCAAAATAAATAATATATTAAGTTTTTTTGTTTTGTCTGAAACAATAATACAATTCCCCAGAGTCTCGGTGAATTTGTCGTTATGAAAAAATGTTCATTGTTTCATTTTTATTTTATCTCTTTTTTGTTCTTTGTACCAAAATGTATCATTGGTACCCACTTTACACAGAATTTAGCGTTATACAACTTTTTCTCTTAAAATCTTTAAAAACTTCATTTACATACCATTTTAGATCATATTTACCAGCCTAAAAGTCAATCACATCGCTAAATGAAGAAACAATCATATTAAGCCTTAACTAAAGTGATAAAAACGATAAATGTTTATTATGAATTACTTCTGAATTATATTTTTGGAATCTTTCAACTATCTTATGGCACCTTATGATAGGATCTAGTCTTTGAAAATAAATTTGATAAAAAGATCTCAACCACTCTGTAAATAAAAACGAATAAAATATATAAACGTTTAGTTAGCGCTATTTGGACGTTCATCATACATAGTTTTACATATTATAATACATACATACATATACGTATATGCATATACAGGATATGCCAAGATACCGTGTCACTCACTATTGAAGAAAGTAATTCTTTGGCTCCTACTATTAAAAGTTATAGTAGGAGCGGCGAACCAGTCCAAGTGGCCGAGCGGTCTAAGGCGTTATGTCTGCGCAGTATGACTACTTGGATACTGGGAGGTTATGGGTTCGAATCCCGACATCGGCAGTTTGTCAATTATTAGGGAAAAAATGGGGGCGGTTAATTGACTAAACTGTCAGCGTATGGGCCAGAACGAAGTAACCGACTATGCTTGAGAAGGTTTTCTGTGGTTTCCTTCACGAATTCCAAATGAATATCGGCATAGTTCCCATCATAGTCGGCTGCAGCCGCATAGCCTACGAATTCCTAGTCTATACACAAAATACCTTCCACTCCACTCAAATTCTCACATCCTTAGGCATCACAATGGACCTTATGGTCGAAGTGTAGCCCAGCTAGGGCAGCCTCTACAATCTATCTATACCTTGGAGCGGCGATCATAAGAAACGGTGCCTATCAAATTAGGGGATGAAACTTTTTTATATATTGCAGTTTCTGAGAAAAGAAATATATAAATATAATAGATATAGAGATATATCTAGATATCAGAAACCATAATGATATAAAAAAAGTTTCATACAAAAGTTGTTGGAAAGCAAATTTTATGAAAGTTGATGTGTTTTTCTCGTAATTATTATAGAAAAAGTTATGCGCGATAAAAGATTTCGAGTTGGTTGCTCCGCTGTCGGATCAGGTTCTTGCTAGACAGCTTAGGCAAGTAATTAAAATCACTATCTATACCATCTTATCTGAAAGTTTCATACCGTAATTAAATGAGCAACATATAGAATCAGGTTCTCGCTGGGCAGCCTAGGAAAGTGATTAAAGTCACTTATTGTATTATCTTTTCTGAAAGTTTCATCCACTAACACTTATTGTATTATCTTTTCTGAAAGTTCCATCCCCTAACTCGATGGGCACCGTTTTTACAGTCTCCGCTTGGACTAGAAAAATTTCTATGTATATGCATCCTAAATTGCTTTATTTTAAGGATTCAGAGTGATACAGGGATACACCATTGAACTAAATAATTATAGCTATTCAGGTCTAAATAAGCCTCTTTCTTAATACTATAGTCAAATCTGCCAAGTTTAATCAAAATCGCCCAAAAATTCTTTTTTTTTAAACTTCAACACCCCATATCTTTAAAAAAAATAATTTAGGGCATATATTTATATAAACTTTTATTCTTAGAATAATCCAAAGAATGACTTCCTTCCTTCAAATGTGACATGATAGTTAGAAACATCCTGTATATACATATATACACACCACATACTAATAATATATAATATATAATAATAATAATGAAAGTGTTGTTTATTTTCAAAACTATCATTTTTGATTTGTGGTGTGGCAACTTCCCCTCAACTCTTCATACATTTTATTTATGCATTTAACATTTAACAAACATTACACATACCTACCATACCTGACAAACATTTGATTTAAGACCACAAACTTTTTATATAGGTAACACAAACAATTCAAATGAATATCTATCTACTGCATCATAATACCAGATAAACTAACTAACTCTCATTACTTATTTTAGATATTCACTAAATATACATACAGTATTTATAGTCAATGTTATCTTATTTGACTGCGACCGACACTACTCTTTGTGATGCAAAGTAATGTTATTTTATAAAAACTCTCAATTGACGACTTTGAATTCGGTAGTTGTCAAGTGTACCTGATTTTGTGTTATTCATTGTTGTTGTTTTTTTAATTGTTTATTCTATGAATAGGAATTTGATAAATATCGATAATCTCTTGGGCAATGCGTTTTATTCAAAATGACGTCTTTCACCATACTGAAGTTTTGCAAATTTTTCATTAACTTTGTAAAATTAAATTTAAAAAATACATAGACATGAATATGAAAATTTTTATCCAATAAGGTCTGAAGGCTTCCAAAAAAACGAACTTCCAGTTTTTAGTTTCCATCTTGTTTATGTAAAACCTCGGCTTTATCTTCTTACAAGAGTACATTCAACATTGTTATCGATTTACAAGGAACTGACGTTTATGACAAAATACAGTAAAGGTGCCATGTTAAATTCTGAGCCATCTTGAATCAACACATCCAAAGCATGGGATATTATCGTACGGCTGAATTTATCAAATTAGCATTCCTTTTCAAAATTTCACAATTGATTTATACTGAATGTAGCCGAATTCGAAAAAATGTTTAGAATAATATTTGTTATAAATAAGTTTCTATTAAAAAAACATTTTTAAAAACAAGCTTTTTATAGTAAAAATAATTTTCTACAACTTTACTTCTTATGTGTTTTTCGATTTTTTCAATATTAAGAGAGATATACCAAATTTTGTGTTTCCCCTTCCCTCTAAACCCTTCTTTCCCCTTGTCAATTCTTCTCATGCTTACCATAAAAATGAATTGTCATTGGAACTGAACCAACATGTAAAAATTCAACTCCGTAAGATAAGAGGAAGTGGTTCTAATTCCGCTTTCAAGATTTGACCCGAACATACATACATACATACTTACAACTTTTATTCGAAACATTCGTGTCCGAAACATCCAAGAGTGATAATTTTGGTTTCTTTGGCACGCACATGTCAGCTCTCAATAATAAAATGACACAATTTTCAACTGAGGAGTATTTTATATCGTTATAACGACATAAAATACGCACTGAGAGTAAATTTGAATGAACGATAGTATAAAATAATTAAAATAAAAAATATAAAAGTATTCCATTGATTAAAATGAAATACGAATATAATAATTCATTTCCCATTCTACATAACAATTCTTTCACACTAAATACAATATTATAATGTTCATCATTTAGATGTGGTATTATATATTTAACTTTTAATATCTATACTTTATAATATATATTTACTCGTAGTTAACATTTATATGTGTTCCATTTGATCTCGTATACATGAAATGAAACAATATTATCTAATTACATAAAAATATCTATGTTATATACAGGAGGCACTCTTATTAAAATGTAGTTAGTTCCGTTAAATATATGGGGTAATTTGCACTTGGATCATATGAAAATTAAAATATCATATCTAATGTTTAAATTAGATAACAGAAATGTAACTAATAGATAAAGGTGGAAGGAACTTCATTTAAATCATCTTATTAGAAGAAGATTCCCATCTTATTATATAGAGATTATACATCTCTAGTTTGAAAAAAGAGTTCTTAATTAATATTTGAGCGTTTTGAACTTCTTCTTGTAGATATCAAAACTAAGCATTCCTACTTAAACAGCCATTACTTCTACAAACCCAACACTGTAGATAGATAGATAGATTGTAGAGGCTACCCTGGATGGGCTACTCTTTGACCATAAGTTCCATTGTGATGGGAACATGTGAGTGGAGTGGAAAGGGTTTTTGTGTGTAGGATAGGAATTGGTAGGATATGCGGCTGCAGCCGACTATGATAGAATCTATGCCGATATTCATCTGGAGTTCCTGAAGGAAACTGCAGAAAACCTTCTCAAGCGTAGCCAGTTACTTCGTTCCTGTCCATACGCCGACAGTTTATTCAATTAACCGCCGTTTTTTTTCCTGAATAATTGACAAACTGCCGATGTCGGGATTCGAGCCCATTACCTCCCACTTTCCAAGTAGGAATACTGCGCAGACATAACGCCTTAGACCGCTCGGCCACTTGGACTGGTTGGACACATGAAAACAAGACTGTACCGGACAAACCTGTGTACACGTGTACACTGTCACATGAGCATTACTTTAACTAGAAAACTCTCTTTGATCTAGTGAAATAGATCCACCCCCCTGTGGACAAAATATCTCCTTTGAAGGAATCATTATAGGACATAAAATTATTGGATATTTGACGTGAAATTATTGGGCAATTTCAGACGAAGCATATTCTAGTATCCTCCTGAACAGCCGAAGAGATTTGACGTCATCCTAATTAGTTTGTCAAAGACTGGGTGACCCAAATGTGTCAGTCTTCTCATAGCAAGAGTTGGACAGTGACAGAAAACTTTGGTCATCGTTTTCTTTTCCTCCTCATTGTGCCATCTTCTGCAATAACTGCGAGTCACTGGTACGCCAGTACGCCATAATGGCTGCTACTACATTGCTTATGGAGGACCTTTGAAGAGAGATTATATCTTCGGAATGCCTCCGATTGTACTCTGACCATGTCAGTATTGCAGTACCACAAGTAGGATCCTCTCTCCACTTAATATTGGCCCTTCTTAGAATGATTTCATTAAGGAGTAGCTTGTAGTTTGCAAAGGATATTTAGTAATACCTGTGTCCGCAATCATATTAGGTTTACATTTAAATTTGCCGACGTTGTTCAGAAATAAGCGAGTCTCTAAAATGATGGACAAAGTTTTCAAGTATATACCTACTTGAAATTAGAAAGCACATAAATATGATTATATTAAACATACTATATAACATAAAATATGCTTATATATAGTACAATATTTATTTGAACAAAACAATTTATAATCATTATTATAATACCTACATTATATAGATTGGGCTGTGTATTATTTGTTGATATATAGCCAAAGCGATCATCCATGTATCGAGCAAACCAAAGCCAACAAACCAACGACTCAGCCAACAAGATCCCAATGCCAACTATTATAATAATATCAAGAGTTAATCCAATCCTCATTATCTATATATTGTATAGTGTGGTGGTATGATTTACAATAAACCTACGCTTCACATAATATAACACTCACTTTATACGTACGAGTATACGTATGAGGTATGCATCTATATATATCTATGTATATATATAGAGGTATTTATATTATGTTTCTTGGATAGGTACGATTTATATATTTTAAATGTTATTATTATAATCTTTTCAATAAACAGGCTTCATCGTCCTCGTTCAACACAATATTTATCTAAAATATATGACACCACTCGTTTTAACGGAAATATAGTATTAATTCATAGGTACAACTTTTATATACATCTATTTATTTATATATTTTTACAGTCAACATTGTCTATTAATTCGTTTCAAAAGCGAGTCCACTCAGTTCGGCCTCATAAAATGAGTTAATTTTGTAGGAAGCCTAAAGTTAGAGCATAAATGGTAAAAATTTGTTGGTGATTTGTTGATTGAAACTAATTAAAGACTGATTGAGATGAGTCCGTATTGTTTGCAGCGTGTTCAGTGGCGGATTTATCGGGTACACAAGGTAGGCAGTTGCCTAAGGCGAAAAATTTTCAGGGGCGGAAAGTTTTAATCGTTTACACTAAATATAACGCTATTTGGATGATCAAAAATTGAATTTTCGATCATTTGAAAGCGTACAAGCTTAATACATCACTGAAAATTCACTTTCTTATAATAATCTTTTTTTTTGTATCAATATATGGAAAATAGATAATATAAAGACATAAAGACAACTTAAGTACTATTATAGTGGTTTCGTTGAGCTAATTTAACAGTGCCATTATCTCACTGTTAAGTCATCTACATGTGGTCGAGTTCCAGTTTCTACGTGGATGACAATATAGGACGAAAATAGCTAATTTACCATAAATCAATTCTAATCTATAACGATTGGCGTCAAGGGAAACAGTTGGTTTCATTCCAACTTCTTGTGTTTTCGACGATGGTGTCAAAACTGGTCACATGAACAATCACGCCTGCATGAAAATTTGCCTTAAAAGAAGCGGGTGGCAATTTTGCAGCTGCCTAGGGAGGCAAACTATTTTAATCCGGCCCTGAGCATGTAAAAATTATTTATAAAGAGAGTTTACTGTAAATATATTATTAATATTGTAAGTGCAAGTATTTTTAATAAATATAAAGGAACGAGTATATAATATAACAAACACTTCTTCGATATCAATAATAAGCTTTTAATAGATTTCATCACTTTGAAAATAGTAATTTATAATATTTATTATTATTATTATAAGCAGATAATTAAATTGAATTCTGCAACAAAATTAAACATTATATTAGATATGTTCAATATGGGATGGCTTTAAAAACCAATAACAAAAATTGACTTTAGTTTCAAATTATTTACTTACTAAAGAGTCTTTAGTCTTATTAGTCTTATGCTATTATTATTAGTTTTAATGAAATATCTTTTTGAAATCAATTATACCGTACCAACACAATTTCATATTTCTTTTCTGGTTTACCGATATCAATGACTTTTTAAAATATGAGTTGAATAAAATTAAAAATTATTGGTTTTTTAATGCAACACTTAATAATTAATTTCTGTGTATTAAATATAGGGTGTATTCGTTTTGGGCGCTTACACACTTTGAGCGATCACGCTTATAAACATTCATTTTAGTGGCGTTCGTGTTCGCTTATGAACGCATTACGTTATTCTTGAAAATGCTGTTCATTTCAGGCATTATAAGTACGTGTAAGCATCAATATTCAATATGGCGGATGAAAACCAGTTTAGCTGTTTGTCAAGCATTATAATATAAAGATTATTAAAATAATCAAAGAGAACTCTAGGTTTTTTTAAATTAAATTTCAAATTTTGCGCCTAGAACAATTATTTGTATTTTATAAATACGTATTTCGACTGCAAGGTAGTCATCTTTGGTATAAATTAGCTAATCGTAACTATCTCTGGGATATTTTGCTCGTTGCTAATTTGGTGCGTGTCTCACAGTAATATTAAAAAAGTTTTGTCTTTTATATGATCTGACTGAGGTAGTACCTGAAGGATTATTTGAGTTGACTGACCAATTAAAGGATTCAGTGTGTAAAGAGCCCAACCCATTTATTGGCGGTATCCTTTTCAGATCATATTGTGCTGTTATTATCAATAAGGTGAGGGTGTTGATCGAAGCTAACCTTAATATTCAGGTATTAAATTTTTGAAAATGGTTTCATTTTATTAAATCAGAATTTGGAATTGGGCCATTGTCTAAATTCATTATCTGTTTTCTTAATCTGTGTATGAAGATACTTTCGTAGATAGACTTCAAAACTCACTAACATCACATCAAAACCACCTAACAATTTGAAAAATTATGTGGGAAATGTAGATTTTTTACTAATAAGATTTTGTATGTTATGTGAGTTTTTGTTTATTCAGAAAAAAAATGATATAAAATATTCAAAAAATTAAAAAATGCTTAATGGCGCTGATAGCGTCTTAGCCCTAAACGAATACACCAATTGTTATAGATGATACAATTTCGAATCGAATAGTTGATGGGAAAAAATTGACTCGGAATATCAAAATGAGAGTTAAGTGTAGACTTAACTCTCATTAAAATTCCTTGAAGAATAAGGTACATTCAAATTTGCACAAAATCTAATCTAATCTGATCGTCATTTACATCGAAATCCAATCAGTTTTTAAAAATTGATTCAACAAAAGTATACATAATTAAAAGGCGCAACTTGAAAAATCAAATTTTTGGCAAAAAATTGAACCCGATATTTTATTTCGGAATATTTTACTGCCTTTTAACCGCAACAAACACAACGCGGGACAGGTTTTAATTGTTTTATGGGCGTTGATCTTTACTATTTTGACTTTACTTTATGACTTGGTGCAAAATATCAACTGAATAAACAGCTAACTAGAACTTATTCAAAACTTTCCGCCTTTTTTTCCTAATTTTACTGGGGCATAAAGAATTTCCATTGACGGATGTATACAAAATTGTTTTTCTAAATACAAAATATTTGGTAAAAGATATTTCCATCTAATTTGATTTGAAATAACTTACGTAATCTAAATTAATCTCTAAATTCATGAGAATGCGGTAATCGATTACATGCTTTTTGTTTGTAAAAATAACTGCTTCAAGAGACTGAGATAAAAAAATATTATAAGCGAAAATATTTAAGTTTTTTTTTTTTTAATATAATTAATTAATTCCTATTGTTTATAAAATAGAATAATAATAATAATAATATGGACGTTCTTAATAGTTTAATATCAGATCGAAATAAATATAATTTTTTTTAAATGTTCTGTGTATACCTATAAACTTTATATGTATTATAACGATATTGAATTTTATTGTAGTTTACAAAGGTTATATAGAGTAGTATTAAAGCTATTTCAAACTATCAATAATAATAACAATAAAAGATGCTCAGAGAATAGAATAACAAAGAATAATATAATCAAATAAATATACCGTGTGTTTATCAAAAAAACACAGTTTTATTTTAAAACTTCTTTGTACAACAAATCTCCCAAACATTTGTGCACATGATACAAATCAGATTTTAAGATTGTTAAAAAAAATGAAGAAAAAAAAATGAAAAACAATGAAAAGAAATAGTATATTATTAACCATGGGACTAAAGTGAAATCTTTTAATCCCGCGAGTGGAGTTTGTTTCTGAGGGCTCCGTCCGAAGGAACAACCACTCAAGGGATGAAAGGCACTTTTGTCCCACGGTACTATTTTTTACACTTTCGGAACTAAAATTACAACTTTACTCCCTCCAAATAGGTACTAAAGTAGTACTTTTTCTCCTATTGGAGAAAAAGTAGATATTTTTTTGTCCCATGGGAGAAAAAGTAAATATAATACGTATCCTAGCAATAAAATCAAAATGGCATTTCTATTTAACAAATTTTTTACTCTTTCTTCTATGGAAGAAAAAACTACTTTTTCTCCCATGGGAGAAAAAATACTGCTTTAGTACCTATTTGAAGGGAGTAAAGTTGTCATTTTAGTCCCGAAAGTGCAAAAACAAATATTTTGTAGTGGATTAAAATACAAATTTGGGACTAAGTTTTTTTCAAGTTTTACTTCACAGCGTTTTTTGTTTGTATATTATAAGCATAATAAAATATGATAACTTACTAAAATTTGCAAATATAATAACTTACAAAAATACCCTACACGTGAGAAAATAGCTTTATTGTATTGTGACGCCCAAGTATAGATAAATAATAATATATGTAATTTTCTATAACTTTAATTCTTACATATTTTATCGATTTTTCTGAAGTTAAGAAAAATCTACAAAATTTTGTGTTTCCCCTCCATCTAAAATCACCTGTTTCTTTTTTGCTCATTAACGAACTTATCACTTAACGACTAGAGGTAGAGGTAGATTGTAAAGGCTGCCCTGGACGGGCTAACTTCGACCATAAGGTCCATTCTGATGCCTTAGGAATTGGCGGCTGCAGCCGACTATGGTAGGAACTATGCCGATATTCATCTGAAGTTCGTGAAGGAAACTGCAGAAAACCTTCTCAAGCATAGCCGGTTACTCCGTTCTTGTCCATACGCTGACAGTTTAGTCAATCAACCGCCCCTTTTTTTTTAATTTTTATAATTGACAAACTGCCGATGTCGGTATTCGAACCCATAACCTCCCAGTTTCCAAGTACTGCATACTGCGCAGACATAACGCCTTAGACCGCTCGGCTACTTGGCTTCGTGTTAAACCTAGTACAGCTATGCTTAAACTTGTACCGACGCACTACCGTGCTACGTGATAGTATACAGTTTTAGAAAAACAGATCAGATAATGAATTGTCGTAAAATTTATTTTCTACAACGTTACTACTGATGCATTTTCGATTTTCTAACATTAAGTGAAATATTCAATAATCTCGTTTTTCTCTAAGCCTTCTGTTCTCCTTGTTGCGCTTCTGATGACGATATTGTGTTTTTGTTTCTTTTAAATTTTCAGATTTTATGATATTGAAAAAAGTTGTACTAATAAGAGAATCTATATCCAAAAGAGATCTAATGTATTTATTCTGAGAAATTTCGTTAATTTGACGTAGTTTCTATGTAACCAACAGTAACATACTAAAACGTTCATGTCTTACGTTCTGGTAGGTAATTGAGTTCCACAGATGAGCAATGGACATGAAATATACATGTAATACAGGCAAGTTAAAGAGTTCCTTTTGGTCGGGTCAAAATTAGTTCCATTTTCGAAATAAAAGTGGCTAAATAATGTGAACCGATATGTTCGTACACAACAATAACAAATGTATATATATATATATATATATATATATATATATATATATATATATATATATATATATATATATATATATATATATATATATATATAAAACATACACTCACTCCAGTGCACTATCACAATGTACCCGAATACCAATGAATTCTTCTTTGTCGAGAGAGTCAAGAGAGTCGATGCCATAGCGATAACATCTCTAATTTATGATCCTCTGCAGGGATTCTTTACTTTTGCTCATAAATGAAAAAGTGTAGGTGTACACATGTATACACAATATTATAATACCCAACATTTATAGATTAGTGGCTCTTTTTTTTAGTGTACACTGATACACTGACTGTGCTACGACGACGCGACAGACATATAACATAATATTATAATGCAAGGAGATCCTCAACTTACTTACTATACCACATAAATATTATTAATGTAGTTTATATCAAAAAATTTACAATGCACATCTTTATTTATTTATTTTTATAGAAAACAATTCAATTCATCAAATCGTGACATGATTGTGAAGAATAAGTTTAATCCGAAAATTGAATAGCAAATCTTGACAGTCTCAAAAATAGTGAGAGTTATTCATAGCATAAAAAATGTAAAGAGTGTGACCGCAAAGCGAGGGTTTTTGGTTAGGTTAGGTTGAAGAGTTTGATCCGCTAAACGTTTCACTTTCACTCAAAGATCTGTGGTCCATTGTTCTACCCTTATTTTCACAAAACCCATAATATCTATTCTAGTCCTTTGCCTTGAAGCATTTCCAACTTCGTTCACTATCTTTTGGACTTCTATCTATGCAGCATCCACGTTGCCTTCTCTGTAGTAGTTGCTGTTTGCGATTTTCCATTTCTGGAGGTTCACAACGACTGCACAGTTTCCTATGTTTATTCCAGTGGTAATGTATACAAGATCTTTTCTGTGTTACATAATTTTGCCTTCATTTATATTGGTCCACAGTGTCCGGACTATGCTCAGTCTTTGTTTCATCGAGAAATTTTCATCAATCGTCTTCTTTAATGGACTGATCAGTAGGAGTGGTGAGTCTATTGCCCACGTCCTTCTTTAACCGAAGGAAGGATTTTAATAATATGGAAATTTTAGAGACATTTCCTACTAGCTAAACTTTTTATTGTCAATTATTTTAAATACTGTTTGTCGTAGTCTGATTTTAATTTTACTATTCTAATATTTTTGAAAAGAAACTAATTAAAGAACTAATTAGATCATTTAAATACCAAAGTTTCCGATCTCTGATTAATATTTCTAACCGTCAGTTAGTATACAGTTTCTTCTTGAAATACGGCCGTTTTGTCTAACAGAGCGTTTGGGAGATATAAAGCAACAGATGATATTCCACATACATTCGACATTGCACACGCGCGTAATGTCGTTACATACGCGCATTACATAGTGTGCTTTTTTTACTTTGACAATCTATCCTTATCCTTAGAGGATCCTACAATCCTAAAAAGCTCCATTCCGAAGTCAATTTCCCAAGTCGTGTCCTCCCCTTGTTAAATGGGTAAAACGGAGCACTAAACTATCGTTTTTATGGCAATTTGATAATTGTCATTTTTCGGTTTTCCTTCCACTGCTAGTAATAGTTTGCTACTAGTTTTCTATTATCAAAATTTATGGCGTACAAAATGCGAAAGTAGTCATTGGTTAAAGACACATGGGGTTTGGTTAAAGCAATTTTACAACAATTTTCAACAACTCACTAATGTTATGTTGAAATTTGTTTAAATTAGTCATAATCCAAATTTTTTCGTTAAAAAATAAAAACTGGAAAATATTTAAACATAATAGTTTAATTAAAAGACAAATTATAAAAACAAAGTTTGATTTCTGAAACTTACAGTAAAATCACATGCTGTTTTTAAAGGATTTCCGACACACATAAATCGAAAATCTATAAATATATAAATCAAAAAAAAAAAAAAATTTCCTTCAGTTGAATATCCTCCTATACGAACTACATAAATAAGTCTCTCTATTGATTCATAATAATTTTGATACTGTAAGCCTTCTTTTGATATAATAGTCTCGTTTATTATTTACATATAAAAGATACTTAACACCCTATGGATTTTAATAAGATTATCATTACGATATATTACACATGCCACTTCTATTACCACGTAGGGTGTCTCACCACACCGTACATCGTCCGTCTCATTGCAACATCATTACACAACAACAATCTCTTATTGGACTGCCCTCCACTGTCTCTCTAGTCTGAGATTTTTGATTTATTTTATCATATTTTTAACCGACTTCAAAAAAAGAAAGATTCTCTGTTTCCTTAGTTTGTTTATAAGTGTTGTATGTGCGCGATTTTTTCAGAAAGTACACGACCGATTTTTATGATTCTTTCACTGGGATAATCTTTATACTTATGGGAAGGTTCTAGTATAATAACCGACTTTAAAAAAATGGAGGTTCTCTGTTTCCCTAGTACGTTGTATGTGCATGATTTTTTCAGACAATACACGACCGATTTTTATGATTCTTTTACTAGGATAATCTACATACTTATGGGAAGGTTCGAGTATTATAACCGACTTACACAAATGAAAGGTTCTCTGTTTCTCTAGTATGTTTGTATGTGCGTGATTTTTTCAGACAATACACGATCGATTTTTATGATTGTTTTACTGGGATAATCTATATACTTATGGGAAGGATTATTATTATTATATAATAACCGACTTTCACAAAAGGCAGGTTCTCTGTTTCTCTAGTATGTTTGTATGTGCGTGATTTTTTCAGACAATACACGACCAATTTTTATGATTATTTTACTGGGATAATATATACAGGGTACAGGGGTAATATTTTTTGGGAAAGTTGGAGTATAATACCCGACTTTAACAAAACAGAGCTTCTCTGTTTCCCTAGTATGTTTGTATGTTCCCCTAGTATGTTTGTATGTGCGTGATTTGTTCAAACAGTAAACAACCGGTTTTTATGATTTTTTTACTGGGAGAATATATACAGGGTGTCCGTAAGTCACAGACACAACTTAAGATATGGGTAGAAAATTGAATTGTGAGATGAAAAGTCCCTTACCATTTTATAATCAGACGTACTGGTAATTAGTTATCAATTAAAATAAGTAACCAATCAGAGGCGCGCACTGGGTTACAACAGACACAAGTACATGCATGCCCAACTAACATACTTACAAACACTCAATCACACCCGCTATTGGGCGCATCCGATTGGTTACTTATTTTAATTAATAACTAATTACCGGTACGTCTGATTAAAAAATGGTAAAGGACTTTTCGTCTCATTCAGAGTTCAATTTTCTATCCATACCTTCAGCTGTGTCCGTGACTAACGGGACACTCTGTATACTTATGTGGAGGTTTTAGTATATTAACTGACTTCAAAAAAATGACTAAATAGTTGAAAATAATTCACAATAAGTTTAAGTGCTGGTCATTTTGGGGATCTACTAGATAGAATCGATGGGCATTTGAAGAAATTTTTGGAAAATCGTTTCATTGGGAAAACGACAAAAGACGATGATTTTCTTACGAAAAAAAATTCTCTTGATAAGAGTGACTAGAAGCTTAATTGATACATCACGTTCAGCTCTATTGTCATCCGCCCTCACGAAAGTCAGTAAAACCAACTTAAATACGGAAATATCTAATATATTTTGAATGTACGTACTCAAGCCCGCCGCTTCCTTATACAAACAAGAGGACGAAACTTTTCTGAAAGATAATTACGTTCAATACGACTAACTTACAGTTTTCTGAACTAACTTTTTTAAGTAAGTTTAACGAGCAGACATTTGTCCCTCATGTTCTTAAATTAATTTCTACTTAGAAGATTTCTATTAATTAATTTGTTCAAAAACTCATAACTTTATCGTTAAAAAAAAAGTATGTTAAAATAAATTACATTTATTCATGTGAATTATATTACTATATTGTTTCTTTCACTTATACTTTATATAAAGCGTTTTAATTAGTTCGTGGTTTTAGTAATAAAGACATTTTAACGACTCTAAATTTTATGACAGTATATATCATCATCAGTACCATCAACTTCAGGTAGCATAAATTAACTTTACCAAAATAAAGTGGAACGATTTTATTTGCTTTTATCTACAGAGAATTTTAAAATATCGAGGCTTGAATTACCTCTAACTGGGTATACTCATTTAAAACTATTATACCCGGTATATATATATTATATACAAGGGTATATTAAGTTTAGTCCCGACTTTGTAACGGTTGAAAATATTGAACTCAGAATAAAAATTGGTATAGGTGTTCATAAAATGACCGTCTCTCTGTCTAACTGTTCGCCTATCTGCCAGTCCGTGGACGTGATATCTCAGAAACGAAAAGAGATAGCGCGCTGAACATGTTGTGTGTTTGTTCTAGAGCTTACCGTCCAAGTGGCCGAGCGGTCTAAGGCGTATGTCTGAGGCGTTATGTCTAGTTGGAACTGGGAGGTTATGGGTTCGAATCCTGACATCGGCAGTTTAACAATTATTAAGAAAAAAAAGGGAGTGTTGTTAGACTATACTGTCGGCGTATGGACAAAAACGAAGTAACCAGCTATGCTTGTGAAGGTATATCCTTTTTCCAAAGAGCTACAATAAAGACAGTTATTTTTAAAATTACCCGAATTATATTTATTTCAATCGCTAAAACTCGTATGCAATATAGAAATAACACAAAATTTTTTATAATCACAATATTTTTCCACCTAGAATATTTTAAAAACTTTCAGTACCATGATTTTAGAGTTTAGTAAACAAAATGTTAAAAAGACTATTGCTATTTCTTTTCAATACATTAGTTGAATACGAAATAGTTACATACTACTACAGATGCATGTGTTGTTGTAACATTAATTTTTAATACATTTTAATTACATTTTATATAAACATTTTTTTATTAATTAAAAATATAAAAATAATAATATTTTTGTCTGTTAGTTACTATATAGGGGTGTTGTAGTTTATATTTGATCATTATCTGTTTTATTTTTGTTGATATAAACATAATAATAACCAAATAATTAAAAATGTCTATGAATATTTGAAATATGATACTAAATTAACATATAAAACTAATAAACTCTGTAAAATCTGATAAAATGTTCATAATATGTACATAGGTATTTATTTAAGTAAGACATACGAGTACACATTCAATCCCGTAACTTTTTATCAAGTTTTATTCAATAATTATGAATTCTTCATCAGTATGAATGTTAATTTTCTTGCCTTTAGTAATTCGATATTTTTTATTTCGTTTTCTAATAATGTTTAATAGGGAATATGCATGAAATTTTTTTTTCACATTTATTTTCAGAATATGAAAATACTGTTAATACTGTAATCATATTTAAAAACGAAATTAAAATCTGACAAATATCAAGGAAGCTATAAGCTTTTAAAGATTATTATCTGTCTCTTTCTTGCAAAAATACTAAAAACGGAGTTTTACGTGTATTTTAAATGGTGAAAGTGTAATATGACGTCACATAACATAACAAGAGGGATATTACCCTCTTTGTCTAATCGGGAATTTCAATCATTCATATCTCGCTTATTTTTAAAGTTATTTAAAAAGTAATTTTACCTTGATATTTGTCAAGTAAACATGCTTCAATTCAAGTGAAAAAAAATTTTCATGCATATTCCCTATTGTATCATGTCGATCGGATTATTCCGAAAATGCCTGAATATGGAGAAAACTTGATAAAGGCTATTTTTTTGTCATAGGGCTCAAATGATGAAACAAGATTCTATGTATGTTCCAGTCCAAAAACTTTAGCTAAGCCTCAGCACAAAATATCCCTGTTTTTATGATTTAAATGAAAAACTTATAAGATATACTTTCTTCGACATGAATATTTCAATCGAAATTTGCACACACAAAATTTAAAAAAAAAAAACAAATAGACCGACACCTAATACGTGAAAAATTACGATAACATTTTGTGTTTGCTAATAGGTTGTTTAAGGAATATACATATATTCGAAGAAGATTGCGCTATGCCTGATCGATAGCAGAACACAACCCCCATCTGATACATTCTTAATGACACATTCTTTCTACTTGAGATGATAGCGGTGTCGCTTCATCATTAAATTATGATTATAAGTTTTTTCATCATTTTTATATAGTATGTAGCGGTGTCGCTTCATCAACAAAATTATAATAATAATTTTGAGGGAAGTTATAGTTGAAATGCAACAGATAAAAATGATGAACAAAATTATAATAATAATTTAATGATGAAGCGACACCGCTACAAGATTAAAATAACTAAAAATATTTCAAGGGACTCGTTGTATCGTTTAAAGTTGTATCAATAAATAAGTTTAAAAAAATAAAACCCGACTACGAAAAAACCACGAAACAAGTTTGAAAAGCCTTGTAAATATATCTCGTAGTCGAAGGCCGGGAATTGTTACAGTTGCTTTGTGCATCGCATTTGGACCTTCGACTACCTGAAATATTTGCAAGGCTCTTCAAACTTGTTTCGTGCTTTTTTTCGGAGCTTAGGAGCTACACGGGATCATTTATACATTATAAAATACATATAGCATATATTGCATATATAACATATATAAGCTACTAAAATCCTTCTATAGTCGGGTAAAAATACACATTTTCGGAATCTCTGAATTAAAACCTTTCATTTGATACCAAACTCGATGCATTTGTGAAATTTCTTTTTTAGTGAGGATTTTATGCAATTTATATCCGCCACGTTGGATTTCATATGACGTCGCATAGCCTATGACACGCCGAACACTAAGACGAAGTGAACGATATCATATTCATCAAAATCGGATGAATAGTTTAGACGCAACGGTGGAACATATATAAATACAAACTTAACCCCCTAAAAACATAACCCTTCCTTTTGGCTTTGCCGTAGTCAGGTAAAAATAATTTTAAATTAGTTCTGGATGTTTCAAATTTATATAATCATTTATGTTTCGCTTTTTATTAGCAAAAATGAATATGTTTTCATTTTATATTCAAGGCACTTGAGATCCAAGAATACATGTCTGAACTAAATACAGAGAATAATCGCGCACGGTTTTGTTAAGTTATGCATTGAGCATCGATCGAGTTTAGTCAAATGTATATTTGTATATTTCACTAGAAACCGACTAGATAGTCAAAACACGTAGTGTCTCAAGTGTTATTGTAACAGTTACATGTTAATTTTTATAAAGCTTCACACATTAATTTCATCACATTTTTGAAACGTATTATTCGATTCACACGTATCTATCGCCCACAATATTTATATCATTAAAATTTTTTTAAAAGTTATAAAAATCAAATAAAAATTGTTAAAATATTTAATTACTAAATCAAATATATCCTAGTGCGGCGGTGCGGTATAAACAGAAAATTTCATGATAAGATTATTCCTAATTAATCATAAAAAGTTGTTTGAAAATCCCACATAAATAAATAATAAATAATAATAAAATTTATTATAATGATTATCTATAACTATTCGATACTGCATGATTCACGATTGACTCATAGTGTTTACAAATTTCATTTGAAAATTATTCATTTCTAAAGTAGTCTGATATAAAGGACTAGCGCTTCTCGCCCTTGCCATAATGCCAAAAACCGCACCTACTAGCATTACTAGAAGTGGGCTAGAATTTGTATACGCGAGTCAGTGAGTTACACAAAGAGCTGTATATATTTTAGGACTCGCTGTGCTCGTAAGGCGGCTCCACCCTATTGTCCCACGGGGCTGCCTTCGGCCTTGGCTCCGCGTCCTTGACATAATGCAAAACACCTTTCAAGCATGAATAGAAGTAAAAAAGGTAATTTGTTGGGGTTTTTACCATTTTCGGATGGGTTGCTTTGGGAAAATTAAAGTTTTTCGATGGTTCCCCTAAGTTTGAAGTTATTTCGCGCCGAATGCAAAAGACCGCATCCTTCAAGCGAGCATGCCTATTAGAAATACTTAGAATCAAGTAGGTTAGAATTTGTATACATGATGAAGTTACACAAAGGGCTGTATGTATTATATTCAGTCCCTGCGTTCACTGTGCAAATTTAGTTTCTGATTAAGTAAACAATGAAAACAGTTGAGTATACGCCGCACAAACCGTCTATGGCGACTGTATAATGAAATTTAAGTAGTATGTATAAATATGAGAAATACTTAGAAGCTAAAAGAAACCCCAAAGAAGCTAAAAAAGCTAAAATATCGTTAAACTATTTGCTTTCGATTTAGGTGAAATTCCGTATATAAATTGGACCCAAAAAAAAAAACAAAATCATATTCGTTTAATTTGGGTAAACGGTTTCCGAGATATCGCCAGGGTCATAAAATCGAATAAAACTGGCATAGGTTGGAAACTGTTTTGTCGTTTATTGTTTTAATCGCGATAAAAAAGTTTCAATGCCGATTAAAATAGTTAAAAATTATTTTAAAACAATATTTATCACAGTGTCTAATTTATCAACATAGTTGTTATTAGTTTAAATACAAAAAAATATATTTTCCCATAAGATTCAATGTTAACTTTTGCAAATGATAGAGATAAGTCTTGACTTTGGAGGAAACATCATTACGTGATGAACATGCCAAATATCAAAGATTAAACTTTTTCTCTAATATCAAGTCTCACGCATGAACGACCTTAACGACCTTTACTCAAAATTTCTTTAAGAATAATCTCTCAACGTTATAAAATAACAAGGGTGTTTAGGGAAGAATTACCTTATTAAGAAAATATATAAATCATTCTGTATTTATTATAATAATAAATTCGAATTATTATCAATAAAATATATTTAAGCACCAAATATATATAAATTATATTTTCAATCAAACACACATGTACCTACGTACGTACACCTTCTACCGACCTAATAAATTATTCACTTTAAATAATTTTTTTAATAAAATATTTCATTCTCATATATAGTTTTTTATTTTTATATGGATAATAAATGGTTTCTTTTGTAAATTGTATTTATAATTATATTTTATTCATTGCAGTTATACGTTACGTATATATGTATAAAGAAATAATATGTTCAATACAATATGGATACCATCAAATATCCCCGCCATATTTCAGAGCAAATATCACTAAAAATGAGCCCTCAGACTTCAGTGCGCGTACTACCTTTTATAGCATAAGTAGAAGACCCTCAGTGTCGATCCACAATATAGTCCCGATCACGGTTCGTTCTAGGTCCGATTTTGGCCTGGTTAAATATGATCAAGTTCATGTTCACATTATAATGCCGATTACGTTTCGTTCTCGGTCCGATCTCGATATGATAATATTAAGCGGTAACATACGCTTCAGTGGGGAATAGTTGAACGAACCGGGAACAGAGAGCATTCACACTATGATTGAAATGCCGTTACAAGTTCAATCTCACTCAAAAATATTTTAATTCTTCGTGACTGAGGGTGATTAGACCGGAACTTGACTGTTACCGATAGTATGAATGCACACATTGTTTCGTACTTACTAATATTTTACCAGACTGAGATCGGACCGAGAACCAACCGTGATCGACACTATAGTGTGGATAGACCCTTAAAGAAAAATTAAACTCGCAAACAACGTAGCCCAATTATATAACTCAAAAACAAATATCATAATGCCGAAATACCATATAGGTAACTGTATGATGAAATCTGTATGTTACGAAACCCTCCCTCAGTGTAAAATTTAAACCGCTTCTTTTCCAGATTTTATATCCGATATATAATATATACCAGGGTACATTAAGTTTAGATCCGTTTTGGTAAAAAATCTTCCTTTTTTTTTAAATAAACAAATTTTGTAAGAAACTGTTTTTTAACAACTCCAAAATTTTATATTATTATAACTGTTTTCCCGCAATGTAGCGTACCCTCAAAAAAATATAAACTTTTATGGCCTAGCCAAAGCTTATACAATGGGTACTACCAGATTGTTTAATATTTTGAAATTCGTTGAACGTGTAACGCCCAACACAAAAACCGACTCACGTTTCGGGCACGTTAAGAGGTAATCAGCGTAGTTTGAATCCAAAAAAACTAATATGTTAAGATTTCGTCTCTATCAAAAAGTTTAAACACGGATAATAGCTTTAAATATTTAGATAAAAATTTTACTCGAAACGTACTTTTACCTAATAACAAAGCTTGCAACTGAGGCATGTTTTATCGCCAAAGAGAATTCTAACAGATCGATTTCCGGTATAAAACGAAACAATTGAAAACAAACACAAATATTTAATATACACAAAAACCTTTTTATGAACCACATAAGTACCTACAACATAAATAAACGTAGGTACATAGTAGTTAATATATTTTAATGGAGAGATTCGTTTTTTTTTCTCTTTACAATTCAATTCATATATCTCATTGAATTGTGAAGACGAAAACCTTTTTGAACCGTTCTTAATGTCTATCAATCGAATACATAAATAATAATAGATAATATTTAAACCACTTCTTTTTCAATCATCAAAATATTCATCACAATCATCACTTTACTTGTTAAGTATTGTACCAATATACGAAGATCACATACATACATACATGCATGTATGTATTGGGTGTTCAAATATTTGGTTAGCAATTATTTCTCAAGAAATAAAAACACGAGGTATAAATAATTGTTTAAAGGTTCGTTTTCACGTTTACAGTTTATGTTTATTAATTTATTCAAAAATCATTCGCATAATTTGAAGCCACTTGCTATAAAATTGACTTCATCAACATCTGCCAATTTCAATTTTATTGGTTTTACAAAACCATCTTTAGTTTATATTATACAGGGTTAGTTTATATAGAACTCTAATTAGACCTGTTGTAACATACGGAGTGGAGACGTAGAACTTTACCAAGAAAGACAATACTTGTCAGATTGGAATGCAATGACTCCAAAAAGTATTTTGCTCCAACAGATTGTCACACTATACATACACCGTTCATAAGTGAAATTAGGAATAGTTAACAGAGATGGATCGGTCACGTTAAAAGAATACGGGAGAATACAGTGCCTAAAGTGATACTGAAACAAAAATCGCAACGAAAGCGTTCCACCGGTCGACCCATGAAAAGATGACTTGAAGATGTAAAGATGAGAAATTTATCAGGAGTAAAGTTGTAGTAAATTATCTTTACTGTAATTTTGTTTCTTATAATTTTTTCTGTTACACTAATATTTACAAAAATATTTTCAATTTAAGATTGAAAGTTAAAATTCTAAATATCTCTGTTCACATTAGAGTTTGAGAAAAATGATCGGATAGTGAATTGTAGCAAACATGATTTTCTACAACTTTACTCCTTATACATTTTTCGATTGTTCTAATATTAGGAGAGATATTTTATATTTTGTTTTTCTTTTTTCTCATTACCCCCTTTTCCCCCTGACTTATGCCATTTATTAATAAAATTGGCCATGCAAATACTAATATCAGAACGACATTTCATTTTGACCAAACTAAAATTGTGACCGCTAGTGAGTGATTTATGTATTCTTAGGAAATTCGCTAAGTTGACGCAACTCCTGCGTAACGAATTTTTAGTTTTATAGTACGTCAATCATAATGCTGCTAAAAAAGTTCTAATACACAGTTTTTTAAGTATTGTATGAAAATATAAATCATTTTATTTATTAAAAAAGTTCTGAAACACCCGTTATGGCTTTGAAAATACTTTAAATGTATTTTAAATGCAATTATAATTTACTAAAAATATTTTAATAATTGTATTAAATGAATACCGTATTGTGTGTTGCTGTCAATATTTAACACTTGGTACATCAATAATGCTTTTTCTTTTCAAATCAATATATTATTATTCTATTCAATAATATAACACTTTATTAACACAGGTAAAGTGTATGTAGTATTTTAAAATTTCTAATTGAAATCAACAAAAAATATTTATTTGTCAGTCAAAACTCAATCTATTTTGATTTTTACACCAAAAAAAAATCTTCGAAACAAATATTAAAATATAAACTTGTGTTATTTTATAATTTCAGTATAATAACAACTCTTCTATAAATACACAGAAACATCACTCGGGGGTCCAATAGATTTGGAAATATTATTCTCAACTGTTACTAAATAAGATATTTCTTAAGGATGTACGAGCACTGCAGTTTCAAAAAGATTGAGGCTTGATTTTTTTACATGTAGTTGAAGTGCATATAAATCAATTATAAAAGTTTCAGGGGGGTTACGAGGATCTTGAATTAATTATTTAATGTTAAAGTTCAAGTTCTAATGCATTGCTCTTATGGAGAAACCCATATTTTTGCACATATTTTGATAATTTTCACCCGGAATATAATAAAAGACAAATAAATAAAGAACTACGCAATAGAAAATAGAAATATTAATAAAGAGATTGATCCAATAAAATTCCGGTATGGCGGGCCTTAAAAGAAAGATATTTAAGAAAACAACTGAGATTTTGGGTAAATTTTATTTCTGTCAGTGGTAGCTTAATTACCCGAAATCTAAGGGTTTTTCCTTAAATATCTTTTCCGGTATGACGAGCCTAAATTAAATTTTAATTTTAACTTACGTCAAAGAATAATAAACATGATTGTGGACTTTTATGAATGTACTATATAAGATTTTGAAGAATTTTATAAATGATACATCAGCGCTCGTACATCCTTAATTAAAAAATATGGGTTCCCATTTTTAAAAACGCAAATGAAAAACTTTTAATGAAGACATTCAAAATTTATTTTGCCCGTTCTCTCTATAAAATATCTGCCAGAGCACTTTGACTTTAATAGGCTCAATTGGTACCCCGATGAAGTTGATTTCTTTTTTTATTCGGGAGATTTCATTCAGAAAAATATTCCACGAACATACACATACACACATACATCTTTTCAAAAGTGGCATTAGTAGATTATGATCTTATTTTTTCCACATTAGTTTGGAAGAGGATGGACCACAATGGGTATATTTGGGGGAACAAATATCTTAGTATCCTAAGTTAGATATTCAGCATAAAAATAAATTAAGGTCTAAGCGACTGAGTACAGCGCCTTTCGACCTGGACAGACTTGCTGACTAAGTTGCCCATTTTGTTTATGTTTACGGACAGTACATAACTAAACACATAAATAAGTACCTAAATATATTTAAATATAAATATATAATATATTTAATATAAATCTGTTTCTTTTTCTTTTTTTTCTCGGTTATAAATTTATTTATATACTAATACGGATGATACTAAGCAAAATGGCGTCATAGTCTGAGTTGCTAATGATATCTGCAAAGTGTCCCGGATGAAAACAAAGTATTCTGAGTATCTAACTTAGGATACTAAGATATTTGTTCGCCCAAACACACCACATTGTAATAAAGATACGATAGATTTAAGATATTCGATTTATGTATGTGTGTGATTCATGACACAACAAACCCAAACAACAAACAAGTAAAATAAATTCGAATGTTAATAAATAAAATCATTGATAAGTGAAATAATTTGTTTAACATATAAATTAAAAGACACACTGATATCAAATTTATTTTTATCAATATGAATGGAATAACCATTTAATTTCAATCAATGTAAATAATAAATTTAATATTTGACTATATACATATATATATATATATATATATATATATATATATATATATATATATATATATATATATATATATGTATATATATATATATATATATATATATATATATATATATATATATATATATATAATATACACATGATGATATGATGTTGAAATTTAAGTCGAGGTATATAAGATAGCTTAAATAAATAAAATATAATGATAATTGTATTAACATGTCTAACTGTCATTTTGATTTAAAAATATATATATTTTTTAAATAAATAAAAACTGATTACATTATAAATATTAATCAATGAAGTCAGTATACACCTATTTCAAAATTTTGTGTATAAACCATCGAAAACCGGTCGTATCGAATACGCGCATTTCTGGCTGAATGTTTATTATTTCAGCCTATTTGAAGTTGTAAATAATTTTGGATTTTATAAGCCTTCATTTATTTTTCTTTGTTGTTTGTTACAAATCTTGTAATAAAAAAGTTTCGACTACTTCTAATTGAGCTATGCAATTTCGTTCACGTGTATAATTATCGTGACAAAGCAATGTAATATCCGTCATATGCCAATATGACGGATGTATCCAAAACGGAAGATTACATTTTACCTTTACCAGAAAATATGGTCAGATAATATATTGTAGTTATATGTATTTTCGAATACTTTACTCTAATGATAAAATTTTCCTTGAACTATTATTAGGGGGAATATTTCACATTTTGTGGTCACTTATAGAGGTGGAGGAACGGATTTTTCCACTTACAGATGTATAAAAAATACAGGAAACAGTGATAGATATGTATAAATACATTTTTATTCAAAGTTGTAATTTCTCAAAATTTAGAAAGCGTCATAAATAACAGATAATAAATACGCTCGACTATCGCTTATAAAGGCAGGTATAGGGCAAGTGGTAGTCTCATTTATAGAGACCCAGGCGTGAAAAAACGACTCTCTCATATAGAGAACGACTTTCTGTTTCTCACTTGTAGAGGTTTCCGATAGTTAAAATGGCAAAACATGACAATTATTATCACTTGTACACTTTTTTCGTTTATCTACACTTGCTCACCCAGGTTTGACTGTATACCGTAATTAAGCCCATGAATCCGGCCATCGCATTTATCAGTTCATACCTCTTGTGATAATTGTGATAATTAGTCATTATTATCACTTCAGTTTTAACTTCGTATTCACTTTTGAATACACATCTTATAATATATACAGCCCTTTGTGTTACTCACTCACTCACTGACTGACTCACGTATACAAATTCTAACCCACTTCTAGACGTGCTAAAACGAAGCAGTTTTTGACATTCGACGCGGAATATCTTGAGAAAAATTGGAAAACTTTAATTTTTTCAATGCAACCCTCCGGAAATGGGAAAAAGGACGCGAATTCAGGGGTCAAGGGTCCCCCTTGCAAGCAGAGCGAGTAGAATAGATAACGTCCATCACTGAATTCAATATTAACGCTATTAATACTCAATATGACACAACTACGTTCTAAAGGTAACACAACGATTTTTTACCCTGATTTCCACATTTATTAAAATATGAAACTTAAGTCAATTACCGTATTAGGAGAAATGGATCCAAAAATCGTTTTGCTGAGAGTATATCTATTTACTATATACTCGCAATCTTCAAATCACATCCGTTCAAAAATATGGTATATATGAACATGCTGTGAGAAGACAACCAGCATGAAGTCTTCACACAAATGTCACAAACAAAATGTAATAAAATATAAGAAAAATTTTGTGATCTTGTGTATAAATACAAATAAAAAAGTATGTAGTGTTGGAATGTGTACTTTAAAAAAATGAAAGACAATACGATAAATATTTGATGTAAGTAAATTAACAAATGTATACTACGTAATAATATAAATGATAAACATAAATGAATTATATTGATGGATCTAGAAAACAAAATAAAAATTGGATTATAAGTAAGTTGTTTGTAAAAGTAATTGATGAAGATTATTTTTTGTTTTAATAAAAAATGAATCATTATTTCATTTCCATTATAAGCGACGAGGAGTTTATCTTTCATATATATATGTATATATATATATATATATATATATATATATATATATTTCTACATTTATAAAATATACTTGTATGTATATACATACACTGCTCAAAGATAATGTTTTTATTTTTTTTACTTTATAAACATGGATCAGATGTCATGATTTGAACAGAATCCTGATAATGTCACGGCTATTGAATACACCACCATGCCCTTGTCAACAATCTGCTCTGCTTGTCTTTCTATCCGTGTATAATGTTGTTTCTCTTTTTTAAATGTACCCTCACAATCTAAAAAACTTCAACCTACCTATCTCAATAGAAGACAAACCAACAAAAAATTAACTTTTTACAACCTTATACTTACCTTGCAAGGTATATATGCATGTATGTATGTATGTTAATATTGAAAAAATCGAAAAAAACATAAGAAGTAAAGTTGTAGAAAATTAGTTTTACTATAAAAAGCTTGTTTTTAAAAATGTTTTTTAATAGAAACTTATTTAATTTCACTTCTGCAACCTCGTAAGATGTATGTTATATTTACACATGTATGAAAATGATTTAATAGAGTTAATCATATGCTTGTCTTGATTCAAATTTTCTGCACTATCGTTCTGAAAATTCAACTGGAGTTTCATCTGCACAGAATATTTTCCCTACAATTTCAAAAAATAGAAAAATTGAGAAAATTAAGTAGCAAACGCATGAAGTGAGCATTAAATAAATTTGAAATTATAAGTATTTCAATTTTATTTAAATATATGAAATATATGAAAAGTTTTTATTGCACTTGAAATACAAATATCCATTATAGATGTAATTCTGGAGATGTCATAATTTCTAAAAGAACTCGTGTCATACCGAAGAACGTTCTTCTGAATAAGAGTTCTCTTGATGACGTAATTAATGATGTTGGGAGTAAAAGGTAACCATTTTGATGCAACATTTTGGACGCATCTTTTTACAGTTAATGAATAGCGAATTGGAATAATTGAGGAACGGTGTTTAAATTTTGTTTTTTTAACTTAAATCGTGTTAAGTTTGCTTGAAAAACGATTGACGGCCATTAACACTGAATTATCTTACATGACAGAAGCGCCATGATATTTAGCGCCACATAGAGCTGTTCGTAGAGCTTTTTCGTTTAGTTATGGCTACGTTCACTGAAATGATGCGTTCATTTACGAACTTTTTAATAATTTTAAACTTTTAATTAATTTTGTTTTTGATACAAGTACAAAATATTGGTCTCTACAACAATAAAAGAAGCTTACCAGAACTTTAAGGCCGTAAATATGTATTTTTTACGGCTATAGAATTAGTACTTATGGACAAGTTCCCTTGATGACTTTCTTCTTAATTTAATTTGTAATACGGTAAACTAATGATTTTCTGACATTTATTCTGACATTTTCTTTTTACTAGATCTATTAATATCAAAAACTCTGTTCTAACCACGATAAAAAACTATAAATATTAAATGTAAAAAAAACAACATTTCTCCGACTCCAGCAACAAAAGTCGTCCTATTTACAAACTGACGTATGAAGGCATTTGAATAAACAAAGCCTGGATCACCATCTGATTTGTCGAGTTCATCACCGGTTTCATTTCTTGATTTTGATTCCGAACTAGACTTGTTTAAAAGGATTTGTTTTATTACATTACATCCAATGCTGGTGCCGGCTCCAGTTGTTCAAGTTGTTTCCAGTTTTTCCAGTTGTTGTATAAGAATCCTAGTCATAAGTCCTTTCAGGTCAGTTCAATTTTTTTATATTTGAGATTACAAACATAAAATTATATTTTATACCTGTGTGAGTGTGTGTAGAGAGAAAGAAGACTGTTGGTACAACAGACAGATAGACATACAAATATTTTTACTTGTCAGAGTAACATATGTACTTATATGTAAAGTACAAGTGGACATTATAATCTTCAATTCACATATCAAAATCTTTATCCTCATTCTTGATGGCTATTGCTAATTATAATAAAAATGATTTTGTTTTTTATTTTTAGAAATTCTAAGTAAATGAATGTAGTTAATTACGAATAGAAGAGTATTTACATTTAATAAGCAGTTTTAGAATAAAAACATAATATCAACAACATGTTTTATAACACTTAAGTAATGAGATTGATACATGTATCATATTAAATACAGTGTGTGTCACACATTGAACGTGATTTTAATTTTAAATATTAATTTTTAAATACTAAATTATTAGTTTCGGTTCAGTAATAGAATATTTAAAATTCACCGTAGGTATAAGTATTACAGTCTTACAAAAAAAAATGGAAGCGCTGGGAAATGTTATTTTGAGATATGACCCAATCAAATAGTACTTTTACCTCCTAAAAAATACGAGATTTGAACACTCGTGCATAAAAAGTTGTTGAAGCTCAAAGAACCTGAAAATCAGTTTTTGTCAAATATCTCGTAAACTATTGATTTTACGTTAACAGAGGTCATTATTAAAAAATAAATTTATTTCTCAACTAATTCTACACAAAAAATATCCTGGACAAAATTCACGTAGAACCAATAACTCTCGAGATGTTTTCAACGTTATAAACTATGTTACCATACGAAGTAAGTATAAGTGTCAATACGAAGAGAATTCCGTTGGAAAATCTCCACCTGTAATTCGGATGTTCCCCGACTTTTCACGTCTTTTGATGTCCCTCGACGTACTCAACCTGAACAGAATACAACTTTGAAAGATTACTGGATTCATCACCGGACATTACGACCTACGAAAGCGCCTACAAACAATAGGACTCCACAATGGATCCATTATGTGAATATCTGGATTACAGCAGATACAATATATTCAGTGCATCTCATCTTGAATATATGAACCTTCAGAAAAACCTGAAATGGCAATTTCTAAGATATTACAGAAGCGTCAAACTAAATTGAAAGGATGAGTACAGTTTACTATAAGGTCGAGTTGCTATACGTTTCATACCCCAAGATTTATCTATCGATCTATCTAACCCATCCAACCAATTTCGGGATATTTAAACAAAGAAACAATACACAAAAAAGTCCATAAACCTTTTAGTCGACAGAAAATTTTGACATTCTAACTGGAAAACTTGATTTTCCGTTACTGCTCCTAACATATGTACGAGTAGAAAACCCGAGAAGCATACCCAAGATAAATGTACACTTGGCGTCAAAATTTGAGCTACCATTTAAAGTTTTATAATTGATTTGTGCCTTATTTATTAAGTTTTCAAAAAAATTATTCAGATTAAAAATGTTTCTTATAACTATACTAACAACTTTTATTCGAAACATTTTTCCGGAAAACGAATAAATAAGACACAAATCAATTATAAAATTTTTAAATAATAACTCGACTTTTGACGTAAAGTATACAGAGATAGCTACTGAACTATTGTTGTAAAAATGTTGAAAATAATGAGATATGTAGACAGATAAATGACAATGTTTTTTTTATGAAATTAATTTTAATTTGTAAGTAATTTGAACAATAGAGCCAAATGACGACTTTTAACAAATATATCAGATTCAAATTATTGATTAATTCATTAATTAAATTCACATCATTCACAAAAACAATTTAATTTTAATTATTTAAAGCAGTAAATGTATACATCTTATTCTAAGGTGAATAACTTGTATTTAATTCGTCATAAATAATAAGTATACAACTTTATGATATGGGATTTAATAATGATGAACCATTGTTCCAACACCGTACGTTATCCGTATCGTGACAATTGTATTATATATATATAATTCTTTTTGACTATTATTCATCTTCATGTATTGAAAGTCAATACATGTCATATTGTTTAATAAATAGCAACAATTGAAAATTATCTTGAGGTGCCATTGAAATATCATTAATATATATTTGATTTATTTATCATTTTCATTCGTTTGATTGTTTAATCACATATACATGTAGGTACCGGGTATTCTATGTAAATAATGACAACTTTATAACTTTGAAATTAAATGGATTAAATGGAAACAGTTCCAAGCAAATATTCCATGGTATTGACTGAAAAATATATTGGCACTGTTGGTACCTATTGTTTATCTATACTTATATAATAAAAATGAAAATGAGTTTTTTTGTTTGTTTGTTGGTATAAACGCCCTAATCTCTGGACTGCCAGTCCGATTTGAAAAATTCTTTTTGCGTTAAATAGCCACATTCATGAGGAAGGCTATAGGCCATCTAGCATTACGTTAAAATTCTTAGCTAGCGTTAAATATCGATATTTGTAAAGTAAGTCGGAAGCAAAAATATATATTCAATAGATATAGATATCGTTATAGTGTGCTATTATAGTTTATAGTTACTGTGGAAACGATAATCAAAGTTGACATTTCAAAATTGAAACAAAATTTTAATAAAATAATTTTATAGCAATTTTTTAGAAGTATAGTTTCTGTGGAAATGATAAAATCAACAAAAAATTTAACCGACTCCAATTTTATATAAACCACGGGGGATAGCTGTATAAATGCATTTTATATAAATGCGGGCAAAGTTGCTGAACACAGCTAGTTAAAATATATTTTTACTAAAATAGTACTGCTACATAAGTACTACTCCAGGACACACCAAATGAAATAAGCTTCTGGAATATTTTCCCTTAAAGCAATTTATTTCATTATATCAGTTATAACGTTGTGACAATTTATATGAAATACCCGGTATATTTATATATTTGTTATATGTATATAATTAATATAACTGAGATAAAATTTTATTAAGAAATAAAATAATAGAAAAGCCTGGAGCGTTTTTACTGCTCAGAATGGTACTGATCGAAGCAAATAACGAAAGTCTATGTTCATAGATAATAATTACCCCAATCGATGTTTACCATGCAAAGAACTATTGAAGCGAATAATGTCGATCTCCTCTTTCGATTGGTGTAAGGCTGCCCTCTCTCTATCTAAGCCTGCTAAATACAGAATTTTTAAGAATTAACAACGTTGATATCCCAAATAAATTGAAGTCTCACAGTTTGTTCGTTTCAGATAGTTGGAAACTTAGGAATTTTTATTGCTCGGTATAATACGTAAACGAATCGTGCTTAGCCTTTTTTTATATAAAACACGAAAACTTTTCTATGCAATTCTTTCAAAAACAAATATCTTATAAAGTTAAACTTAACAAATTAATTTTGTTTTTGAATAAAATATACTGCGGGTTTGAAAAAAAAAATTATTAATATCTTACAGTGACTATAATACCAAAAATAATAGAATAATCACTGTCAACACAAGTCTTGCATTGTATCATAAACGCTAAAACAAAAGTTCATTAGTGTAAGAAATAAGTTTATCATACACTATGGTCCGTCTCGAATTTGGCGACCCGTGAATTAGTACATAATAATAATAATATTAATGAGGTGTTACCTCCGTTTCTGAGACTCTACTGTCTATAAAAGAGGCTATCCACATCATTATTTTTTAACCTTTTATTAATTTATTACCATACATTAATGATGTGGATGGAATTTGCATGCAGACTAGGAATTGGTAGATTTTCCGACTTTAATAGGAACTATACCGATATGCATTAGACCGCTCGGGCACTTGGACTGGTCATGGTATAAATAAGTTGCTACACTAGTCCCTCACTTTATCGAATACACATTGTTATTCGATCGTATGTACTAATTCTCAACCAGTCAGGTGGCCGAGCTATCAAAAAAGTTCTGCTCTCAATTGGGAGGTGGTGATTTCAAATCGCGACGGTGATGGTTTATCAGTTAGAATTAATGGGATGGATAATTAACTAAACTGTCGGCGTATGGACAAGAACGAAGTAACCGGCTATGCTTAAGAAGGTTTTCTGTAGTTTCCTTCACGAACTCCAGATTAATATCGGCATACTTCCTATCATAGTCGGCTGCAGCCGCATATCCTACCAATTCCTAGTCAAAAATTCCTTCCACTCCACTCACATCCTCACATCCTTAGGCATCACAATGGACCTTATGGTCAAAGTGAAGTCCGTCCGGGGCAGCCTCTAAAATCTATCTATCTATTTATACTAATATACTATAAATCTATTCAGAATCAATTGTGATAGAAGTCACATTCTAATACGAGCCTGTATAAAATTTTAAAAATAATAATATTAATCTCAAAATAGTATACTAAGAAAACAATATTATTATACTTGATTTTTTTTTATATACATGTCGCGACATTGAATATTTGACTTCTTTTAATATATATATATATATATATATATATATATATATATATATATATATATATATATATATGGTAGAGAGATTACAATAAAGATTCTTATTAAGATTATAATAATTCATTTAAAAGAGAAAGCGCATCCAAAACAATTGAAAACTATATAGAAATATAAACAAACTACAAAAAAATATCAAAAACAATAGAATAACCAATATATTTTATTAGTATTATTTTTATTTAAAAAAAATAAATATATTTTATGGACATGGACAAATGACCAAAATCAAATTGAATTTATTTTTAATCTGATATTTATTATATATCAACATAACTAAATATTATTACCCAACTGAAACTATCCACAAAGTTAATAATATAACGTGTGTTTTAGTTATTTTTGATACATTGTATTTCTGTTTCTTCTGTATACAGACACGCTGGTGCTTAGTTTATGATATCTATACAGATATATGGGGGGTGCCTGACCAAACTAATTCCTTTAGTCACTAAGTTACTAAGTTACCAGTCCAATTGGCCGAGCGATCTAAGGCGTTATGTCTGCGCAGAATGCATACTTTTGGAAACTGGGAGTTTATGGGTTCGAATCCCGACATCGACAGTTTGTCAATTATTAAACAAAAAAAAGGGCAGTTATTTGACTAAACGTATGGATAAGAACTAAGTAACCGGCTATGCTTGAGAAGGTTTTCTGCAGTTTCCTTTACGAACTCCAGATGAATATCGGCATAGTTCCTATCAGAGTCGGATCCTATCAATTCCTAGTCTACAAACAAATTTCTTCCACTCCACTCACATCCTCACATCCTTAGGCATCACAATGAACTTTATGGTCGAAGTTTAGCCCGTCCAGGGCAGCCTCTATAATCTATCTGTCTAAGTTACTAAAAAACTCGGCCTGGGGAACTTCTGTGCTCTAGATCACATAGCACGGTAGTGCGTCGGTAAAGCTTAAGCAAGTCGGTTGGTAGCGCCAAATTTAAGCATAGACGCCTACCTACTATGTTTACAAGAAGGATTAGAGACGATATTTATTCCTCTGTATCTCAGGAACAAAAAAGCTATGAAGCTCAAATTCAAAACGTAGACGCTACGGTCCAATTGGTATATATTTATTGTGTATGTGTCTCAGGTGCAAGGTATTTCATATTTTACTTGGCAAGGGTTTAGATTTAGTACACATAATATACGAAGAATAAAACGTGCCAAGTAAAATATGAAATACCTTGCACCTAAGAAACGTACACTATAAATATATACTAAAAATTTTATAGGTTATATTCTCTACATAAATAAACAAGGCTATGCTATGCTGCGATTGACAAGTTAGTAACTGTACCCAGACAGAAACGCGCTAAACTCAGATGCTCAGAAGTAAATACTTTCATACTGACTGACTAACTGAGTTTACTAAAGACTTAGTTCTTACAAACACGCCCATTGTTTGTGAATGGGCGAAATCGATCCATGCGTCGTCCCAAATAAAAGAAAGTTCTAATACAAAAAATTTGTTTCCACAATATCAGGTCAAACATCTGTAATTACTTATAGATTTTAGAAGCATGTGATTGAATATACATATATATTATACAAGTACGTCGGTATATAAAACATAATTCATATTCTTATACACTTATAAAAAGTTACTATATATAGACCGTCTAAATCTATTGAGTAATGTTTCTTTATCTATGAATTTATTGAAAAATTCTAGTCAATTATCTGCTTAGATAACCCAAGGTTTTATCTCATAACTACTCACTGATAGAGGTCGTGTGAGTGTTTCACACCAATCGTTTGTTGTTTTTTTTTTATTAGAATAATAAAAATCAGCCATAAAGATTATTTCTTTCTATATACTCGTATACGTACGTACACCATTGATTTCATTTAAATGAAACACACATCTAAATCATTTTTAAATTTATTTCGCTGTAGAGTTATGTTAGTTACCTAATGCTTGTGTATTTGTTTGTTTGTGTATTCATCCAGCTACATCCATTCCAGCTATCCTACGTTTGTTAGTTAGTTAGTTCAGTTCGTTAGCTGTGTTTGGTTCGTGTTTAATATTTATTTACACATTGATGTTATTAGTTAGATAAATTCAAAATAACAATATTCAGCTACTGTTTTCATGTGTTTGTTTATTATATACAACAACAATATCTTGTTTCTATCTTTTACTTGATTGCTTATGTCTTTGTTTATTTTTGAAAATTATCATCACCATGTAAAATCTATACAGGGTGTTTCTTTGTGGACATAACAATGTATATCAAATTTAACGAGTGAATTATCGCAATAGCATTTATCTTCTTCAATAGTCTTTCACATATTGCCCTTTTCTACAAAACATCTACTTGCATGTTTAGTTGAGTTAGGCGACTTAGGCTAGAACGGCTTAGGCTAGAATAGTATAGGATAAGAAGCTCACCCGCATTTTGGCGTGAGGACATGCAGAAGTAGAGGGAAATGAGACAGCAAACGCCCTGACAATGAGAGGAGCATCGAAATACTCATACAGGGCCGGAGTCCCTTCTGTGTACTGGAAACCCTACCAAAAAGAGTTCAAAAAGAAAGACGAAGCCAAAACTCCATTCAGTACTTATTATCCAGGACTAAGACCAGACTAGATTTTCTCTTTCTTAACCACAAAAGATCCAAAATCTGTACCAGACTGAAAAAAATAGATTACCGCTTCTGATTTACTCACAGGGTATTGTAAAGAAACATATCTGGAAGGCTTGATTAGAACCTGGCAGAAAATTTAAGTTTGACGGGCAGCCGGAGTAAACTCAAGAACACTTGTTGGCGGACTCGAATGTCTTATAGTACACAAGACAATCCGATTCATGATGTGACCTAGATCCACTCCAGATTAGACGAGAATCTCATTCATTCATAAATTGAGCCGTAAATCCATGTAGTCGATTGGGACTTTGGAAATATTTCCAATTCCGATGACAATACAATAATATGGTATCATCAAGACATTGGAAAGAAAAAAATTAGATAATCACGTAATAAAAAATTGATGGAGGTGCTGAAAAATAAAAAAAAAATCTTGTCTAAAATTAAGAAAATCTGAAAAATCCGCTTTTATAATTAACACCAAAAAATAATTAAGTAGATAACTGAATAATTAAATAGTTGAATAGATAGATTGAAGCGTGGGATGCTTTGTGTTCAAAAGAAACCTTTATATTTTTCTTAGAGATATGTAACCAGAACGCCCTAAGTTTTTACAAGTAGATATTCAGTTAACTTTTGATTTATTTAACAATAATTTTCTACTGCGTTACCAACAACAAGATATTTTATACACGCGAATATTTATTGATATTTAGGGATAATAAATTAGAGTGTATTTGATGCATCTGCAAAATTGATGTAGATATGATCCTGTAAAATTTTGTATTAGATAAAGGAATCAAGCTAACGGATATGATATCTCCTATATTATTTGATATTTATGTTTTTACAGAAAAAAATGGGAAATATTATTTTTAGATTTATAAAATTTTAAATTATACACAGATTTTTCTTTCGATTTCACAAATCATCCTTTCATCTATATTTCAAATTGTATTAATGAAATATAAACAATTTCTATATGAAAATAACAAATTGTGGTATTCCTAATAAAATCAACACAAAATATGTTTACTAAAAAGTGGTACTCAAAAAAATTATCGTAGGATTTACTTCTTAAGTAATAGCGAAATTGTAAGAGTTGAAAGAAAATGCCAAATATTGGGAGAAGATCACCAAACATCAGGAGGGGATATGGTGATTGGTGATTAATTTTTTGTTTCGAACATATGATGCCTTTTCTATTTTTATTATATTCAACAATTTACAGACAATAATTGCAAGTGTAATTTAAGTAATAGTTAAAAATCCTTTCTATCGAATATATATATTTTTTTGAATGAACACTTACTCAGGTGTCAAAAATGTCACCTGGATGGAACGCATGGATCAAATTGATAGTAAATTATAGCTTGAACCCCCATCCTTAACAGATTATGTGTCGCATCTCCCGTAGCCACAAATCCGAATAAAACCAGAAATGACGTTATAATATTTATGATACAACCAAATTTAGACTAAATGAAATTCTGAAAGTCTTCATCTCTTTCATATCGTCTCTTGGACTATTATACCGAAATTAGTTGAGCTCTTTAGATAATAAGAAAAAAAAATGTGGCCAATCTACCCAAATGATTTCTCTAATAAGGTAAAATGATTTCTAATAGGTTGAAATTAAAATATATTCTTAAATAAGAAAAGGTATGTTTCGGTAAACCATTTTTTTATAATATCATAACTTGAAACAAACAAGGATCATGACAACATAATGGATCATTTGTTTTTTTAGCCTATTTTTATATGAACATGTGTCACTTTTAGAGTTTGGTGTGTTACTTCCGACACATCCTGTATGTATATATATATAATACATTCTATTAGATCTTTCGTCTCTGATACCTATTATTATATATTTATTAGTGGTATAAAACTTTTGTTTATAAAATTAATGCCCTGTAAGTTTTTTTTAATTTTGATATATTTAAAAAAAGAAATCCTCACTATATTTAATATCGTACTAAAATAAGACTAATTCGATTTAAATTGACCGTGTCGATCATGAGAAGTAATGATTCTCAAAATTAACACTTTTTCTATACATAATATGAACATTAAGCATGCAATCGTACGATACTTATGCAAAAAGTTTATTAAAATTACTTTGAATTGATCACGTTGAATAATTTCTTTGAAAATACAATGGTGTGTTTTTAACTGATAATTTGATCACCATTTTTTATAATATCAACATACCTTAGATGAAATTAAGGTTGCTGGGCAATGTTGTAGCAATTAACCTGTACAAATATACCGATATTGCTCACATCTCAGAAAATATATGCACTGGTAACCCTTAAAGAGTGTTAACCTCTAAAAAGTGATAAAACTGTAAAATATCTCAAAAAAACACCGTTTTTAATGCTTTGTTTAGATAAAAATAGGCCAAAAAAGATGTAAAAAGCTGTATTACATCGGACAATTTCTTACAAAATATCTAATAATAATAGTACGTGAAATAATAATAGTCGATTCTACCGGCCAAGTAGCCGGGCTTGTTAAGGCGCTCTACTTGGAACCGGAAGGTTATGAGTTCGAATCCCAACATCGGCAGTTTGTCAATTAAAAAAACTTAATGGGGCGGTTGATTGACTAAACTGTCGGTATGGACAAGAACGAAGTAACCGGCTATGCTAGTGAAAGTTTTCTGCATTTTCCCTTCACGAACCCCAGATGAATATTGGCATAGTTCCTATCAAAGTCGGCTACAGCCGCATAACCTACCAATTCCTAGTCTGCATATGAATTCCTTGTCCTCCACTCACATCATATAAAATGTATAGTTTAAAAAATTAATAAAGGTTGAAAAATAATGATGTGGGTGGCCTCTGTTATAGACCGTGGTGTCTCAGAAACGGAGGTAAAAAACCCCATTATTATTATTATTATAATATTCGATTCTAGTGAAGCTCAAATTGAGCTTTAATTAAAAGGCTTTAAATTATGTATAAGCATTAAAGACAAATTGTCTTTCGGATTGTTGAGTGTACATTCTGTTAACCAGCATGAATTAAGACAAGCAGCGCATCTAACGCCATCTGACATCTGACTTTTTTGATATGAATATGCCATAACCTCATTTCTTTATTGAGTGTCAATGATGTTGTAAAAACGAATTTTTAGTTTATATTAAGAAAATTAATAATATTAATTACACAGCATTACATTTCTTGTTCGGGAAATTATTCAGTGTAAAACAATTATTACCCTGAGATGTATGATGAGAGAACAAATATCATTTCGAA
Organism: Nineta flava; assembly: GCA_963920215.1. Taxonomy (NCBI): domain Eukaryota; kingdom Metazoa; phylum Arthropoda; class Insecta; order Neuroptera; family Chrysopidae; genus Nineta; species Nineta flava. The sequence continues at coordinate 99,329,190 of OY986041.1, read as the reverse complement.
AATTCAGCCATACTTTTTTAACGTACAATATTTTTCCTAATCTCAAATTTTAATTCATTTTGATTTAATTCATGATCCATTTGCCAAAATGTGCTAGCTCGATTTGACGTCTCAGCATCCCAGACAACAAAATCATAGCTGGAATTATGTCTGACCATTATAATTTTAGCCCAAGGCTATTCAGTTACTGAAGCTATATATAAAATAACAGATTCATTTTCTGTGCAGCTGCAAGATTGCTGCTCCAAAATCAGTTCATATAACTTAGAATTCATCATCTTTAACTTATGTTTGTTCGAGAGTACTCAAAAAGTAGATAAAATGACAAGAGATCTCTCAAATATGATAAAAGTATGGATCTCAAAGTTACTAATCTTTACATATCTCGTTGATTTAATAATTTTGAATTAAATAATTTACTAGATCAATAGAATGAACTATAAATTAGTTATCTAGAAAAAATTACATACATATAAGTTTCTAAGAATCGAAAAAAGCTTTTATTGATAAAATATTAACACCAAAATACATGTTTAATTCGATTTTATAGAATTTAACTACTTAATTTCTCAATTATTTTATATATATTTTGATAACCAAATTATAGGTATAGACACAGAGGGCTAGCCTGTATTTTGATATGATTACACACAATAGAAACAAAAAGCAAGGCAAGTGGACCATCATCAAAGAACGAGAACGTATCGAACCAGTTTTTTATAATTCAAGTACCTAATAATATAGGTACCCATAAGACAAAAACTTCTTCAGAGCAACAACGATGTCTTAATTTACTTTTTTTTGTATGCTTATATATTTGTTTCTTTTTTTTTTATTAGGTATTGTTATTACAGTCATGATGATGATCGTCAAAATACTCTATTAAAGTAGGATCATAAATATATATTATGTATATGTCGGTGCGGCTAACTTGAAATCCATCAATTCTTATAATGTCTATATTCATGCGGTAATAACTAAATATCCGGGCAAACCGTGAAAGAGTCGTGCACAAATAAATTGATTATTTACGTAACTATATGAAGAGTACGTAGAATAAAATATTGTATAACTGAGACTGCACTGTTGCATGCGCACATCACGTAAAAAAACTATTGAACTGATTTTGTTCAAACATTCCTTATTTTATATCCTAATTTTTCTTATTTTAATTTAACTTTCCACTCTTTAGATAGATAGATTGTAGAGGCTGCACTGGACGGGCTACACTTCGACCATAAGGTTCATTGTGATGCCTAAGGATGTGAGGATGTGAGTGGAGTGAAAGGAATTTTTGTGTATAGACTAGAAATTGGTAGGATATGCGGCTGCAGCCGACTATGATAGGGACTATGCCGATATTCATCTGGAATTCGTGAAGAAAACTGCAGAAAACCTTCTCAAGCATGGCCGGTTACTTCGTTCTTGTCCATACGCCGACAGTTTAGTCAATTAACCGCCCCTTCTTTTTTTTTCTTAATAATTGACAAACTGCCGATGTCTGGATTCGAACGCATAACCTGAAACTTTCACAAAAGATAGCAGATATAGTGGCGTCAATCACTTACCTAGACGATCTTGCGTGAACTTGATCCTACAGGGAGTTGCCTAGGCAAGTGATTGAAGTCACTATACGCACGATCTTTTCTGAATTCATCCCCTAATTAAATTGGCGCCGTTGTTTACGATTGTTGCTCCGACCATCTGTATAATTCAAAGAATATTTTAAAACAGTTTTTATCACAGTGTGTAATTTATTAACATAGTTGCTACTAGTTTAAATATAAAAAATATTTTTTTCCTATAAGAATAAGGCTTTTATTTAACTTGCAATGTATGTATGTATGTATGTTCGGGTCAAATCTTGCTAGCTGAATGAACCACTTCTTCATATCCTACGGAGTTGAATTTTTACATGTTGGTTCAGTTTCGATGACAATGAATTTTTATGGTATGCATGACAAGAATCAACAAGGAGAAAGGAAGGTTTAGAGGGACGGGGCACAACACAAAATTTGGTATATCTCTCTTAATATTGAAAAACATCGAAAAACACATAAGAAATAAAGTTGTAGAAAATTAGTTTTACTATAAAAAAAACTTGTTTTTAAAAATGTTTTTTTAATATAAACTTATTATAATATAAATTTGGTATATTTATCCACTTATCCATGTATAACTTCAACTATTGAATGGTTATAATGCTAATGAATTTCTGGTGGCTTTAATTTTACATAATAAAATCTACGTGAGCTACTTTCACAAACATTTAAATTAAAACAAATAGTAAATGTTTGAACTACTATCCAAATGATATCACAAATGACATAAAAATAAGATAAATAATATGAACTTCAAATAAATCACAAAGGAGAAAAATAGACATCGAATATAAAGTCTTAAGAATGTACACACTTTACCTGGCTATTACCAAGATATAGAAGAAGCGAATCTCGTCAGACTGAAGTAGTACCCCAAGATATATCAATAACACCCAAGATATATAACACACTATCAAAAATAATAATTTTGAAAAACTATCTGCAAAAGCGGGTGGTGCTTTTTGGTCATATTTTTTATAAAAGATTCTAATAGTTTAATTTAATAACACAAAGGCTTTTACAGTTAGCTATTTAATTTTTTTTTTTTTGCTTGTTAGTGCGTTACTAATAAATGCGTCTTTCATGTTAATGAAAGATTAATTAAATAGTGAAAATTAACAAATAGAATCGCATCAATGTTTATCAGAAGTTCTAAAATTGACTAGACATTACCAGAATTGATGGTTTAATATTGAATGCAACCGGCATTTATTCGACAGACATAGATAGTGTATCATAATTGTGAAGGTTCTTCAGCATTATAAAGTATTTTATTTCTATTATGTAGATGTAGAATATTCGTTTTACCTGACTCTGATGTTGTTGTTGTTATTTAATGCCTCTATTTTGTAGTAACAATTTACCTGAACTTTTTTTCACTACACTGCTTAACAAAAATTAAAAAATTCATTCACACATTCATAGTTTGATTGTCCTCGTTAAATTAATTAAAATTAATTAAAAGGAAAAGATCAATTTTAAATTTTTTTTTGTAAATCACATTACAAATAAAAACTTGCAAAATATAGAGAAAAAATTAGAACGAATAATCATGCATTTTATCAGATGCTCAATTTATAGCAAATATTTACGATTCCCAATAGAACAAGTTAGGATCTTTAGTTATTTACATTTAAAAGCATATTTATTAAAACAGTTAAAATAAGATTTTTCCTTCAGGAATTCCGAAAACTTTGTAAGAGAGATAAATTGATGGAAATTGTTTTACAAAAATAGCCTTGTAGAATTTTTGCGAAGTTAGTTTGTAAAAGTCAATTTTTTTTTATATAGTCATATAGACATTTTTGAAATCTACAAGGTAAAGATTGATGAAGAAAATTAAAAAATTTCACTGTAAATTTTGTGGCTACATCTGAAAAAGGGGAATATTTCATTAAAAATATGGAACCAGTCAACATTTGTCATAGAGCGTGTCAGTTTTTCTTAACCACCCAAATTTTCCATATTTCCCACCACCTCCACCATATTTTAGTGTTTTTTTTTTCGATTTTTAGTTTAAAATTTACTGCCTTATTGGCTTCGTATCTTAGATGAATTAACTCATCGTCCTGGGACATTTTTTTCTTAGAATCTACCAAGATATTATCATCTGCCAACGTTTGTCGGTCAACTGCGAAATTCCCTTTTCAAGGGTATTGTTTTAAGACGGTAGGTTAGCTAGTAAATTTTAAAGTAAATCACATCAATTATTTTTAATTAATATCGATATCAAAAAATTGTTTCTAATATTGGTATGAAAGTGTAGTATTGTGACGCTTAAAGTATACACAAAGAATAATAAGTTAATGTTGACTACAAAATAATACTGGTAATGATATGAAAGGCTCGTTCTCTATGATGTAACGGTAGCATACTGGACTTGAAATCCAGAGGTCCACGCTTCGATACCTGGTGAATGAGTTAATTTTTTCATATCAATATTAATTAAAACTTCAATGACATATTTCTCTATATAGTACACGCTAGTTCTTTTATTCTATGTCTTCGTTACCTTAATGGACTTACATTAGTACAATATTGTGACGCTTAAAGTGTACACAAATAATAATATGTTAATTATTTGTATTGGTAATATCCAATCTCATTAAAATCTACCAAAATTTTCCAAAACATTTTTTCTTTTGTAAAATCCATTTTATAACCTATCGATTCAGTACAACCTCATTTTTAATGCTTTTGTCCTGAGTATTTATCAATATTTAGTATATATAGATAGACTCACTCTTTATGCTAAATAATTAAAAGAATAATATTGTTTTAAAATATTAGTACCAAGAAGAAAACCTAATTAAAACAACCCACAACTATATTTTTTACCTTCGTAACATTCTTTGTTTCAAACACAGTGGTATATAACAAAAAATAAACAGAAGTTATAAACTTTTGTTTATAACTGTGTTCGTGTGTATAATAAACAAAAACTCCAAGTGAAAAAAAAATCAAATAGGTACACTACACATCTGCCTGGTGATTAAAGGCAAAACTTTTGACACCGAACCATAATAATCTAACACTAAAATAACAAGGTCTAATAATAATGAAGACATCATATGAGTTTGTGGTAGGGATACACTTCTATCTCATGTTTATTATTACGATAAGTCCGTCATCTATATAATTACTTAATTTCATATATCATATAAAATTTTTGTTTCGTACATACGGGGTACACTCCAGCTGGAAAAAAATCGAATCATTTTCAAATTGTTTTTGAACAGAATACCTAAATGTTTATTGCAGAGAGATTTTTTTTTTTAAATTATGATAATTTCTATAGGTTTATTAAATTATTTAATAATAAGAGAATCTGATGTTTTTTTATAAGGTGCGCATTAATTCAATGAGAGAATGTGTATTTGATCGTCCGGTTGAGTTGTGTTTCAATAAGAGAAAAATTATCCAGACATCAAATGATTTCTCTAATTATTAATCATTGTCACCAACCTGACAATTGTGTACACGACATAAGGACTTTAAACGCAATGAGCTGTTTTACATTAGGCATCGTGTCGTAGCCATTTCGTTTAGGTCAAGGTGTAGGGAAGGTTTAAACAAATGAAGCCCTTCACCTTTCAGTGCAACATACATATGTTTAGGCAGGATAAATTTCCTGAATGATGAGTTCTGGCGTCGAATAATGTTTTCGATCCGTGGGTGAAAGTCGCCGAAACTTTCAACACTCATACGAAAAAAGTTAAAAAAGTGATCTTCATATTTTCTCAACTCCCTCAAAAAGAACCTTGACGGCCCGCAACTCATCTCTTTTCATAAACATTTGATGAACCCTTTGCATCCTATTTTTTCATCTTTTTTAAACGTCTATAATACAAAATACAAGCTAGTAACTGGCCCGCTTCAGGTTCGTAAGCGACTGAAGAAAAATTGACAAAATGCGGAAATGGCCGAATCGGTCCGAAATATCGGCCGAGCTGCTAGTCGATATATGTAAGAGATATATGTTTAGATATAAGCTAGTCGATATATGTTTAGAGTCGTGGTCGGTTAAATGTCGTTTATACGACTGTCGACTATCGAGTTGGTGAAAATAATACAAAACGAACGAAATTTAATAGAATGTGCCTCACTTAATGCTAAAGGTACTCTGAAAATATCCAAAAAATTTACACAGCCGTTTAAAAGTTATGGCAATTTAAAATAACTGTAATGTTACATATGTTCTTATGGAGATTTGTTCACTAGATTGAATAGATTAAATTCATTTCAATTAAAAAAGCAACTTCGTCCCAAATTTTTAAAAATTATATGAACTCCATAGAAACAATTTTGCAAAATTTTTATAATTCACTAAACGGTTGTTGAGAAAAACATTATAAATAGAAATTTTTAAAAAATCTGTGTTTATCACTTATACGTATACGGTATAGAAACAAAAAAGACAGATGTTTCTGTTTATTTAAATTAAAGGTACATTCACTGTCAATATTATTTCATATTATTTTGTTTAATTCAACATTACAGAAATAATATCCTTTATATATATATATATATATATATATATATATATATATATATATATATATATATATATATAAAGGATATATATATATATATATATATATATATATATATATATATATATATATATATATATATATACATATATGAGATATATATACATATCTCTTTTAGTATTGACACCATTTATTATGCTACAAGACGTAGATATTCACGAATTTTCAGTAGTTTTTCCTCTGATGGTATCTCCTATGCATCCTTAACAGAACATAATTCGTCAGAATTTACTATCCTAATCTTCTAAAAAGGATACTTCATTAAACCAAAGAAATAAATTTTCCTCACACATTTTTAGAATGTTTTTATCTTTACATAAATCTACTTTTTATTTAGAAAACTTAATACGAATTAAGATAATGTACATGAATTAACATCTACCCCATATTTATAAAATCACTTATCAAATCAATCTCTTCTTAAAAAAAATCTGATTAAAGTAATTTTAATGATCAGTTTAAATACTCAGATTTAATGAGTCCTAACGATGAAAAAATTAATGAATACTTTGAAAATCAGTAAGTTTTTATAAAAATAATAAAAAGTTGTCGTCAGTCTATATATCAGCCTAACCAAATATAACATAAGCCATTTATCCATTTTGGCCACGGGTCATCGTACCGTACGCCGACTAAGTCTCCGTTCATAATGTATACCTCCAAAATGTATAGTGGAAATGATTCGTTAAAAAATTATTTTTAATTTTTCATCTCTTTCTGTTTGTTATTGTTATTGTTTTTCTTTTTTGCTTTTGATTTGTTAGTTATTTTTCCCATAGTTACCACCATTTTAATTTGTAGAGGCTTATCTCTTTTGTCTTTTAAGTTTCCACCTATATTGGCGTTTTTGAATAACATTTAATATTTTAGGTTCAATTTTTTGATCGAAAGTGTACATTTAAAATAGAGATATCTAAGTAGGTATAAAACTTTGTACTGACAACTCGTGGGATATTAAACAAAGCAAAATAATGTTAAAACAATGGCCGTCTTTAAAACAAAAAATGATTAATATTGTTTTATCAACTCTGTATCGACAATATAACTATTTCTATTATAGTTAGTGTAAGAATTATAAATGAAATAATACATTTCGAAGAAATTGGGGTAAATAATTGTATTCATTTAAAAATTGTTCAACTTATATATTTTAAAGGTTATGTTCGTTTCGTTATACTTCATATATTTTGTATGTCCTGTCACAAATGTCAGTCAATCAAACAGTTTAAATTCATAATGATATTATTCATATCACCTGAACTCCCTTTTTGACTAGTCAAGGTTGTAGAATTTTAACACCAAATTTATTTTTTTAATTAAAAATTCACCTTTAATATTAGTTATCCGTATTTTTTTCTGGCTAATTTAAATTTGTTAAATATAAATTTCATTTCAATTTTATTCTAAAAAATAGATTACTGGATAATAAATTATTAATTATGACTTGTTAAAATCTAAAGTTGGTGTCATAAAGCATCGAAGGAATTGAAATTATAAATTAGTATGCAAATAAAAGCACATAACGGAGTTGATCCTGGCCAGTTTTATTTAAACTTCATATATTAAAATTTTTAAATCCCAGCCCTGAAAGGGTAAAAATAAATTAGGATTCAATTAGTTTTGTATTAATGGCTTAAACCAATTATTCATTCAATTAAAAATGCTGCAGTTTTAACACTGCGTTTAGGAAATTAACCTATTTATATTTTATATTCCGGGCAAAAAAATGACAAAAATTTCGTTCCACAATGACAAATAAATTTCATTAATATCTTGATTCTATAGAAAAATATTATTTTTCCGCGATACTTCTTTCTTCTTGATAACTAATATTTATACCAAAATCGTTAATTATTCGACCTTATCTAGTTAAGTAGCCTTAGACCTGAAAATCTGTAACCAGGCTCCTGCCTATATTTTAATTAATTATCGAAAATAAATTGTCAAAATTGACCAACTTATTTGCTAATTAAATACTCGCAAACTCTAGACTTAAAAAAATGTTTAGAAAATGATTTATGAAGTCCAAAAATCTCTATCAGAAAGTAAATATATCATTTTCCAATTGTTAACTACTGAAAAATATAATAAGATTATATATAAATATATCAAACCAAAATTTTACACGCTTTAACAAAAAAATAAAATAGTCGAAATTCCATTTTATAAACTATTTATATGTATGGCATTTATTAATATTCCCAACACAATACACAGGAACATATTTAAGAATTTATGTTCCATGCTTCATTTATTATACCCTACCACACATGGATTATAAAGATATTTTTAAAACTTAATTCCATATTAACGTAAACACATAGAGCAGTGTAAATAAACAATTCAGTAGATTTTTTTAGGGGTATAGGGATCAAATTTCTTTATCAATTATTTTACAAAAAATCTAAATATTATATTTTATAGTTTACTTTTTATACTCATAGCGTTCGTATTGAAACGTTCGGACTGACCATAAATTCAGAGTTGCGATTTCCACCCGGGCCTTGCCTCGATGGGTCCCCGAGGCTTACTAATTATACGCAAAATAGTTCATACATGAAAAAAGAGGAAGGAAGAAAAGCAGGAAGAAATCAGTGAAGATGATTTAGATCAAACAACGGAAAACGTTATTTATATGTAAACTTTTATTAGTGCTTGTGTCGTTTACTATCTAATTGTCACAATCTCGTTGCTACTGGGCCAAGAACGATTTATTGACAATCTAGCTGTAATTTCTTCTCTTTACAAAAAATGTTAATTGGGTAGCTTCAGTTATAACTAATTGGAACTTTTTACATAAAAATCTACGTCTTTGGAAATAAAAGCTTGCGTATTTGATTAGTATAATCATTTGGTTTGACAGGTGGTGGGCCCTTATAGTCATGATAACACCCGGACCCTAGGCCCAGTCCGACGCTGGCTGACGGCAATACTAGCTTATAGTCACTTTTTTTCTTTTTTTTATTGTTACGAAAATCTCAAATATTTGTTTTATTTAATAATTAAGACATTTTTTTAGATCTTCAAATACTATACAGAAATTTTGAACCAGATATTTTTTCTATCTTTATATAAAATTCGTGGTAAATAAAAATTTCACATTTGGAACAAAGTATGCATAATAAGTCGCTTGCCTGAGAAAAAAGGGGTGCGAAGTTCGATTCCTGGTAGAAGCGATATTTTTTCACTTCAATATTATTCTGAAATTTGCTCACATAACCACTTAACAGCCGTTCTTCTCCAAAATTTTATTATTCGAAATTTTTTAGTTGATTTGAGCTTCATCCATTTGGTTTTCGGACAAATGGTTCGCACAAAAGTTCTTAGTATATTTATAATGAACAACTTTTATCCTAAGCATTTTTACGAAAAAACGAAGGAATAAGGCACAAGCAATTAGAAATTTTTTTTAAATGGGCGCTATTCATCGGGAGTTCGTGAGTGGAATCGTCGAAAATCTTCAGAAGTTTAGCCGGTTACTTCGTTCTTGCCCATACGCTGACAGTTTTTAGTCAATTATCTGCCCCATTAATTATAATTAACAAACTGCCACTGCCGGACTTGTGGAAATTTGATTCACAGTTTAAAAAAAATATTTTTTTGTTTATTTTATTTTTCTTAATAATCAACTCTGTTAAAACTACACCTACTTAAATGAAGAGATGCCCCATCATAACACTTTTTTTTAAATTTCAACTCAGTCAACCGGATTATGGTTTCCGTAATTGTAAGACAAATGTCAGGGAATCAAGCCTAAGTCGGTCCATACGCCCGACGTTTCCTTATATTTTAATTTACCAATCTCTCTCGAAAATCCATTCCCTTTGTCCATTTCATTTCCATACTGACTTGTCCCTTCTTTTTCTTTTCTTGTATAGTATATAAAAAGATTGTATAAAATGGAATCAATAAAGGTTATTATTATTATCAAATTATAATTTTAAAGGTCTATGGTTTTAATTATAGTGGATTTTCTTGAGTTGGTGGATAAAATCGTGTTATGGAAACATTTATTTGAAGTTTTATTAATACTTTTTATGCTATCAGAGGTTCAGTGTACTTTTGATTTCATGGTTATATGCTTCCCACTTTGAAAGTAGAACACAGGATATATACGGTGTTTATATTATAAGGTCGGAGATTTTTGCATGCATCGTAAAACAAATTTCACTTTATGATATTCCCGTGTGTATATCCTTTGATATATGATATATTTGTGCAATTTTTACCTATAACATTTGAAAAGTAAATGTTACTTTGTTAAAGAATGGCCCAAAATGAGTGGGAGCGCAGGGAAGATACGTGTGACTGTTCACATTCGCATTTCTCTGTCTATCACTTAGTGATTCCACGAGAGACGAGACGAAAATAAGTCAGTGAGAGACGAGATAAAAATCAGAATCCTTATTCTCGATAAATATTCGAGAGACAGGCGATAGTACTATTTTTCAATCGCTATACAAAACAGAAAATCATAATCATTTTGGGTGGTAATGATTTAATTTTTTCTATAGTTTTTATTGTTTCAATTAAAATATAAAAATTAAATAAATTAGCACTTTAAAAATATGCACTTGATATGAATTGAAAAAAGATTTTTTTTTAATTGTATTTTTTCAATAAAATCTTCAACTTTTAAAAGTCTGTACAATATAAGAGATATGCTATTTTCGTCTCGTCTCGTCTCGCAACATCACTACTCTTACTGATATGATTTCGATATTTAAAGGTTCTAATTTAATAAAAACTTAATAATATTGGCATCAATCAAAGATGAGACGGAATATACGAATACTTTTAAAGCATTTTATTATATTTGCCTCCGGCTTTCATCATTTTAAGACTAAAATTCTGAATGTAATTTCCTACCGTTTCCACTACTTCAAATATTTATCGACACTTCTACCAAATTTTTATTTCAGATAATATTTTCAAACTCTATCTCTCGCAACAGGATAAAATACATACCAGTTTTTAAGTCTAATCATAAGCATTTAAATGAAAACGGCGAGATGCTCGAACAAACAAACGGACATTTACAATTTTATAATAGTAGAGATTACATATGTATCTAAATACATTTACAGCAATGTCCTTAGATTTTTTTTTTAAACTGTCTTTTGTGTAGTCAGTAGTGTACCTAATTCAATATGAACTACTCCGAAGAATCGCCATATAATATAGATACCGACCGACCACTAATTCTTTTTAATAAATATCACAAACAAGACACAAAACACAACTGTGTTAAATTTATAACATCAAAAAATAAATAAAAAGATAAAATTTTATGATTGCATGTTTTTATTTTATTTTATTCTTGTAGATTTCTTAATTTTAAATCCCCCAATGCTACTTTACTTAGAAAGGACCATATTCACACATATAGCATAGCATCACATCATATACCTAAGACCTAAGTAATGTTTGTGGTATAACTATAATAATAATACATAGTATAAAAATAAAATCATTGGCACATGCGTAGTAATCATCAGATCTGAGTGTATTGTATGCATGCAACAGTACCCCCGCCGTAACTCTACCAAGTAAACATCTCTGTTGATGGTGATGAGTGACGAATCGATATACATGTCTGTTCGGTATACATATTTGTAATGTTACCGTCGTTGTAGCGGGTCGTGTAGCGTACTCCGTCGGTTGTGTAGTGTTCGTTGTATGTATGATGCATGCATGTGTGGTTCATGTGCGCCTTGCATTTTAAGATATACACTACACAATATTTTGAAAAAATTGTATATGAACTGACTTGACTGATGTTATTATATATCTGCATATGGATTGTGTTCACGTTCAAATAGTGTTTTGACATTATTAATTAGTAAATTTTTGTGTTTAGTTTTTTTAATTTTTGACGAGAGTAAAATCTCTCATCGTTTGTGTTCTTTTATTTTTAAAGTTTTTTTCTTCTTCTTTGGTTGTTGTTTTTTTCTTTTGAGTTGTTGTTGAATTATTATTATGAGTAAATTGTTTTACAAGTGAAATTATTTTTAAATATATATTTATGTGTTTTTGTGTTTGTACAAAACGACGTTAAGTTTTAACTATTTTCGTTCGTTCTTTTTTTTTTCTTTTTGATGTCTTAATTTATGGAAAAGTGAATAATGTTAGTTTGAATAGTGCGCTCGTTTTTTTTTAAATAAGAAGATACGCGCGCTGTCTACGGATGATTTAATTATTTTTCCTGATTACCAAAGTTTTATAATAAATAGGTAATATAATTATTAACGAATTTTTGTGTGTTTTACTTCATTTAAATCTGGATTATTATTACAAAACCTTAATCAGAACTGAAATTTATATAAGAAATATGAAATTGAAGAAGTATTTAGTTAATTCAATGAATAGTTTCTTTTTCAAAATTGTTTCAGAAAGTTTCAAACAGAAATTTCAGTTTACCATGACAGAAGTTTTTTCAATTCTGTTTAGATAAAATTTTACAGTACAATTATAGGAAATAGAATATTTTGAATCTCAAATTTCATCTTCATGAAATATAATTTAAAAGATACTTTTTTAACATTTACAGTTACTTTCAAATATTATTAGAAATAAAAAAGATTGAAATTACAAATCTGTTGAAATCCCGCGCGAACAAAATTCAATATATACTTCTTTATAAGATTTAAAAAATACATTTTAATTTTAAAGAGAAAAATTCCATTTCAATGAAGAAAAAAATCAAAACTAGCTAGACTTTTTGTAAATCCAATGTTTTTTAACTATATAGTAATTTTCGATGACTGTCGGAAATAGAAAAGTTCAAAACACAAATTCTCATACGAAGTATTACAAGTGATTTAACGTTTTTTATACAAAACTATATTCAATTCATTTTAAAATATTCAAATTCCTTGCCGTTAAATAGACAATTTTTTTCAACATAAAAAAAATTTTACTATTTTGAAACAGAAATCGATTCATAAAATTTAATCAACGTTTTCGGTAAATTACTTATAAATAAAGGACGAATTGTTGACAAAGTGCTTACGGTTGAATTTTGTAACCCAAATTATTAGAAGGAAACATGTTGCAGAACATTAGTTTCATTTTCAACTTATTTTTCCTTTTTTGAGCTTTTCCAGTGACTTTGCCTATAAATACGCATTTCTTATTATATTGACATTTATAGAAATAACTAAATTTAATCGAATATATACTTTGTAATTATGTGAAGAATAAATGATATCGTATTACACAGTTCTATTTCTGTTTAAACGTCGCAATTGGTCAAAAATTTAAAAGTGGTGGATATGAAAATAGTTTTATTTTACCGCCAACGTTTTAGGGTAAACGTTATTTGATATTCACCCTCGATTTAAAAATAAAACAGATTTTAGGTTATTAAAATTTAAATTGTAATAATTTGCCTATTATAACTGCCTTAATTTCTACCTCTATTTTGCATATTAATGGTGCATACAATCTGCTTTTTAGTTATAAAATGTTAATATAGAAAAACGAAAGATAAAAATCAAAATGTAAAATTAGAGAAAATATTCCCACTATTTCTAACAAATTGCAATCATATTTGCTACAAAGATTGTTCTCCATAACAAAAATAAAAAATTAAAACCAGATAGAGTATACTTTTGACCGTTCGGATTGACCAATAGTTTGTTTGTTTTTCTTTACATGTGAATAGTTCACAGTAATATATTATTAAGAGTATGTACAGGTCAAATAGTGTAGATATAATTCTTTCATTAAAGAATGTCTTAATTGTTAATTGTGTTACCAGTATTGCAATAAATACTTCATTAAACAGAATTTAATGAAGTATTTGATTTTATTTAAGTATCGTGTGTCAGCTTTCATCCATTTTATTTATAATCATTTACTTGAAAGTTCAATATTATTGTACGAACGAGAGATCTCATTTGTTCCATTATCATGGATAAAACCGGTGGGCATCCGGCCAAATGTTTTAGTGGTATATAAAATAATGTTGTTGTCTTACTATAGTATACTATAGTATACAATGCCGACGGCACTATATATATTATATTCTACTAATACATATATGATGTTACAAAGTTTATTTTCAACTTTTAAAAGAACATTGTTGACATTTTTCTGATTTTAAAAATGAATATTATTGTTTCAGGTATCTATGATACCTCCCACGGGAGATGCCACAGCAGGAAACAGCTTGACCGATGTTGCTGAGGCATTTTTAGGTGATACTAATGATGGTATTGATTGGTGGCCAAATAGTTTTGATGAGGATTCTCCAATGCCTTTCGATTCAAGTGCGGGTGGCTTATGGGCTGGCAATTTTGTACCACCACCACCCAGGCCAGCATTTTTAGATGATGATATTACACCTGATGGAGTTACAACATGTGATTTATGTTCCTGGGCTTGGAAGGATTCTTCAAGTCTTTTTTCATCATTAGATGGTATGTATGTTAAATAACTTATTGCTTTAGAATTCTTTTTACTTTTCTACTTTTGATTTATTGATACAACATTTTAAAATGATTTATGAAATTTAGATACTCTCTTTTGTTATCCTTAATGTGCAAACTTACTTGAATTCGAAAATTACTACCTTATTCACATTAATTGTCGACGAAGATTATCCCGAAGGTAAAGGTGATAGGATAAATTTGTTTAGACAATATCAATCTAATTTTAAGTGAGAAATAAGAACACGCAATCAGTTTTATTTAGATGTTGACACTATAAGTCAGCCGAGTAACAATATAATAAGTCAGTATCCGTTAAAATAAAAATATATTAGTTTTAAGAATCTTTAAAATAGCTTTCGGAAGTAGGATTTTAAAAGCTATTTGTTTGTTATTCAAAACTTTTTTTATAATTTTTAAACTTAAATATTAATATATCGATGATTTTGATTATTGTGTGTCTGTCTCATTAAAACATGTCTTATATATTCGAAATTTGAAAAATAGAAAAATGGTACATCTAGAGAATGTTTCGCGACACATTTTCCCAACATTGTAAACTTTAGAAGTGAAATAGTATCAATTTTGATTAAAAACACTTATTATAAGATCACAATAATTTAATTCTATTATTTTCGTTTCATGTTTTTTAACAATTAAACGTGTATTTAATAATCCTATTTGTATTGAATTTGTTTGTATTAAAAACAATTTGTTATAGCAACAAAGAATTGTATTTAATCGATTATCACACAAAGAAACGTAATAACAAACATCACACGTTTGATATCGTTTTTTAATTCATATTTCTATAAAAGGTTCTTCCCGTCAAATAACTTTTCACGACTCCAATTTCTATGAACTTATTACAATTCATAAATTCAACGTCAATTGTCACATAAAATCAAAGTTTCGCGTAGAGAATTTATTTATTTTCAGCAAATTTTCTATAGAAAAAAACTCGACGCGGTCAAAGTAAATTCCAGCTTCCTGCAAGTAATTTCCAAATTAAACTTTTTCTCTGTAAAAAAAATGTCCATAATAATAATAATGGGGTTTTACCTCCGTTTCTGAGACACCACGGTCTATAACAGAGGCCACCCACATCATTATTTTTCAACCTTTATTAATTTTTTAAACTATACATTTTATATGATGTGAGTGGAGGAAAAGGAATTCATATGCAGACTAGGAATTGGTAGGTTATGCGGCTGCAGCCGACTTTGATAGGAACTATGCCAATATTCATCTGGAGTTCGTGAAAGGAAACTGCAGAAAACCTCCACAAGCATAGCCGGTTACTTCGTTCTTGTCCATACGCCGACAGTTTAGTCAATCAACCGCCCTATTAATTGTTTTTAATTGACAAACTGCCGATGTTGGAATTTGAACTCATAACCTTCCGGTTCCAAGTAGAGCGCCTTAACAAGCGGGGCTACTTGGCCGGTGTCCATAAATGTCCATAAAAAGATGTTCACCATGTCTATAAAAAAAATCTACAAAAAAATTTTTAGATCCACTATTTTCTACAAAAAATTTTACCATAATAATTTTATGTGAGATAAAAAAAAAACATGTGAGAATAACAACTAACTGAGTTAATTACTTAAATACCTGATATATACTGAGTTCATTAACAATGCGTCAAAAGTTTTTTAATCTTTACTCACGCACCAAAGTTGCTCTATACGTATATGCTTTTATAATCACAGAGCTGAAATCGTATCAAAACTATTCAGTTTATAAAAAGGAGTTTCAAACAAAAGTTGTTTATTTTTAATACTGTAACACATATTTTGTCTTAAAATTTTTCTTCTGGCGGTTTTAAAGGTACAGATTTTCCCGATTTTCAGAGATGCATAGATTGATTTTTCCCGTTTACGACGTTTACTTAAAATTATTTTTTACTTTAGAACACACACACATTCGTTTTTGAGTTATCGTTTTTACGGACAGACAGGTGAGGTGAACTTGCGAATATGAACCAATTAAGTTACTTTATGAGGCGCCAAATGTGAGGAGGTTCCAAGATATCCTAAAACCTACTCTAGAAATAATTAAATAACAAGCCAAGATTTGGAATTTAAACCAAATGTATTATTTTGCTTGATAAATAATGATTGATCATGAGTTTGTTAGTAGTGACTGAGGTAACTCAGGGAAATATATGCTGTACGCAAAGGTATCTAAATATATAAGGAAACTAAGATTTAGAATCGAGTGCATTACAAATACTTATACCAAAAATTTTGTTCTGCGATCAATATTTTCAACCATTACAAATTCGGGACTAAATTGATAATATACCCTCGAATGTATATATACATACCGGGTATAATAATTAATGTGTCTTTTTAAAACATGCATATGTGCATCGTTTTCAAACCGAGATAATGAAGTTAACAACAACAAAAAAGCTGTTTTTTAATAATTTAAACAACATCTCAATCATCGATGACACGCCAAAAAAAAACATTTTTGAATATTCAAGAATGAAATGAATTATACATTTTTTTTTTTTTGAATGCGCTCGTTTTATGAAAATGATTTTGTTGACGCACTTGCAACTCTTTCATCCATAATACATAACACAAAACAAAATCTTGTGCATAATAATTTGTGTTTAGAATGAGACACAAACACAGACATCTGTCCATGTGTTTATGTTTTCTTATACCTTATAGTCCTTTGTGTAGTATCACATATATAGGTATTATTTTACATTACATAAATGTTGTTCCATTCATATGACGTCTCATAAAAACTACCAAGAATAGAGAGGTTATGTTAGTCTGGTTTATTTAAAATATGTTCTCACATTCATTCACACAGAGTAATGAAAAAGTACTTAATTAAAAAAAGAAATAAAGAACTGTACATGAAAATGGTGATTTTTGTCGTCAATTCATTTGACTTCTGTGTGTTTTGTGAATACAGTAAAATCTCTTTTAACAATACTCATTACGACAAACTATGTGAACTCAAGATCATGCGAAGGCTCTTATAAAAAAAGTTCTCATGGAAAAAGGCACCTGAGCATTTACAACTAAGAAAACACCAATTAAGGATACTTTCTGGCAACTTCAATAAACATATGCACAAAATCATTTGCCCAGGGAATTATCTCTATAGATTTTGTTATGCAAAGGAGGAAACTAGAAATCACATTCTGTGTATATGCGAAAGTCTCTCGCTCAATCATTTGGGATGGGCAGATCTCCAGCCAAATGAAAATATGGTGTCACCAAGAAATATCCTAACGTTTATCAAGACCTTAGAACTCCTGGTACACCTTTGACAGAAAGAGGGTACAACAGATAAAATTGGTCGCGATACAAAAGCTCTTTATAAGACTTACTCCTGATTTGCATCTTATCTAATGGGACCGTTTCTCCAAAGATCGATTTGACATAAGCGAATTTGTCGCACGTTTCTATATCTAAGATCAATCCAGTCTTTGAACAGTTTTAATACGCTATTATTACGTTTACTTGTATGTATTGTATACACAATCAGGGATCAAAAGTAGTGTATAGAATGTGAGGCTTTTAATAGGATAGGGTCATATATATATTTACAGTTTTATGGGTTTTAATTGTTTCTTCTAGATTATCACTCAATTTTATTACATTTAAATATCCATTCTGAATGGATATAGTTAAAATAAATAAAACTACAAGAATTAAAAAATATATATAAGGTCCTACTTTACTGAAAGCAGCAGTGGTTGCCGCTGCAGTGTCGTAGTGAATATATTTCCTGACATTTTATCCACTTATGGCGGAATTCGAAAATGAAAATCATTTTATCCTTCAGTTTTCATGATTTATATATATAATAATTATGTTGTTGGCAACTGGAACGTAACGAGGATTGTGAAGGCGATGCGATACACCGGGAGGAGTCCTCAATGCCCAGGACCAAAAAACTTCACTTAAGAATAAAGATACTATTTCGAAATAAAAATATTTTGTATATAGTTTTCTAAAGTTGTTTTTTAAAAGAGGGCGCTGATTTTGGAGAACTAAAGCGTCCCGCCAAAAGATAAATATTCAAAAAACAGAAACGATAAAATCAAGGCGATCTGTTTTAGCATAAGATTCACTCCTTCAGTGCATAGATTTGTTTTTAATATTGAACTCGATGTGTTCAGAAACGAAAAGAGATAACGGCCTGAAATATTGTATGTCCGTTTTTGTCAATTCACGAACTTGTCCCTACTTTTTGGCTTTAGAACATACACGTCGTGTTAACGAACAGACAGACAGCTGGAAAATATTCTTCTTAACGAAACTATAAGAGCTAGAAAAAATCCCCAAAATTCAATCTTAGATCTACGCATGCCTGTCTTTAAAGACATAAACTAATAGATTTTAGATGATCAATTAGTTAACAATTAATTATTTTAAATGATGTTTTACTGTAATGATGACAATATACCATGAAACAAAAGAAATGATTAACAAATCTTAAGCTAATGGTGAATTGATGTTAAACATCTTACAAATGTTGTAGTTTTAAACAAATTTGTTAAATTGTTTAAATCCTCTTATACTATTACAGGGATTGTTATTTTAGTAATAAATAATAAAAAATTAGACGAATGGTAGGTCTAAATATCAAAATCTAGTTTATTAGATGTTCTTCAATAATAGAAAATTGATCAAATTATCCTTAGTATTGTAAAACCTGAAGAAAAAAAACTATATACAAAGTTAAAGAAAAAAAAGAAATGAAAATTTAAAATCTTATTTACAGGCTGTCGTGATTGATTTACCCTTTCGCATATTTTATTCCGAAAAGAACACTATAAAGTTTTTTATATTCATATCTGCCTAATATTATCAAATGTAATTCATAGTCCAAACGTAGACCGTAAAAAACGGTGTCCATTTAATTAGGGGATGATATTTTCAGAAAATATAGTGACTTCAATCACTTACCTAGGCAACCCTGTAAGAACCTGATCCGACAGCGGGGCAACCACCCCCAAATGTTTTATCACGCATACTTATATATTAACTTTGGTATGACACTTTTTTTTATATCTAATTTAGTTTCTGATATATCTTTATCTATTTCTTTTCTCAGAAACTGTAATAGATATGAAAATAGTTTCACACAAAAGATATTGGAAATAAAATTTTATGAAAAAAAGTATTGATGTGTTTTTCCAGTAATTATTATAGAAAAATCCGCCGCTCTTACCATCATAAATTTCGGATAGTGTTGATAAGCACGAAACTTGTGAGTCTATATACCAGAAGATTTTTTTTTAATTTTTATCATAATTTGCGATAGATTAACGACTTTATTTATTAATGAAATACGTTTATGAAAAAATTAACTCGTCAACCAGGAATCAAACCTCGGGCCTCTGGATATCTAGTCCAGCGTGCTAACCGCTACACCAAAGACGACTCTAACTTTATTTATAATTCAATTTCATGATAAATGTGCGATTAAACAATTAATATATGTGTGTTTACTATTGATTAATAACATATTAAAAATTCCCCTCGTTATTTTTACTTTGCTTTAATGCGCGCATAACCTTAAAACCAGGATAAACTAGTTGAAATAGTGTAGCGTTAAAGTAAGGATAAAGTTATTCAAAAAGTTATTAAATAAAACAAATATTTGAAATTTTCGTAAAATCACTTTATTTGTCTAGTTTAAAATAGTTTAAAAATGAAATCATTTAATTTTTTATTTCTGACGAAGGAACTGTGTTCCGAAACTAGTCAAATAAAGTGATTTTACGAAAATTTCAAATATTTGTTTTATTTAATAATTATAATTGATTTTCTATACAGGTAAAACGACCCATTCAATACAAAATTATTCAAAAAGACTGAGCGACGGCAAATATTCTACGATTTTTTTAAGTAAAAACATCTAAGTAAAATGTTATAACATAAGCTCGGTAATATTAACAAATAGCCTAGATATAGGCGGGTATTTAAATAATTAATAAGACCAAATTCAAAACTAAAAAAATTCGTTACGCAGGAGCTGCTTCAACTTAGCGAATTTCCTTAAAATATATATATCACTTTCTAGCGGTCACAATTTTAGTCTGATAAAAATGAAATGTCGTATATGATTTTAATATTTGCAAGGCTAATTTTTTTAATAAATGACATACGTCAAGGGGAAATGGGGGCATAAAGAAAGAAGAAAACACAAAATATCTCTCTTAATATTAGAACAATCAAAAAATGCGTAAGGAATAAAGTTATAGAAAAGCATGTTTGCTACAATTCATCACCTTGTCATTTTTGCTCAAACTCGAATGTGAACAGAAATAGTGAGGAATTTAATTTTCAATCTAAAACCGTCAATATTTCTGTAAGTATTAGGGTAACAGAAAAAATGAATTTTTCGATTTTTCGAATATTAAGGGAGATATGTCAAATTTTGTGTTTTCCCCTCCCTCTAAACCCCCTTTCCCTTTCTTCGATTTTACCCATTAACGAACTTGACCTTTTGAATACCAAAAGCGCTTCAAATACCAAATTTCATTCCGATAAAATGAAAACTGTGACCACTAGAGTGATTACAGACATATATATATATATATATATATATATATATATATATATATATATATATATATATATTTATATATATATATATATATATATATATATATATATATATATGTATGTCCATAGATATATATATATAAATTTTACAGATGGTGATTTTTGACATCTACTAGGTAGGATCGATGGACATTTGAAGAAATTTTTGCAAAATTTTCACTTCGGTACGGGACCAATAGCTCTATTTCCTTTCAGGAAATTCGCTTAAAAATATCCAAGATTTATGTATATACAAAAAAAATGATATAATTATTAAAATGCTGGAATAGTTTTTTCACACATAACCTGACTATATCACTATATAATACATATGGTTTGTTTTTATTAAAATAATTTATTATCATTAAGAACAAACTCATCCGCTATAGTGTAGCGACCTTCTTCACTTCCTTCAATTTTTTATTAAAATTTCTTAAAATTCAAAGAGCATCTATATCATTACACAAGAAAACTTTTAACAAAACTGATCAATAGATATTTTTTCAATAAAATTTTTAAATTAATAAGTTTTATTTGCATCATTTGTATTAAAATTTCAAATTCTCCCCCTTTACCTAGATCAGTTTTTTATTATTATAAACACGTATTTCGACTACAATGTAGTCATCATCAGTATAAATTAGCTAGTCGTACTTTACTCTTTGACAATTAGAAATAGATATAAAGTCGAGATTAATAGACAAAAATAAAAATAAATAGAAAATTAACTAGATTAAAATATACTAGATTTATAATAAATTTTAAATTATATTGAAATTGCTCTTGTTAAAATTTCCTTCTTCACATTTATTCCTGTTAATTTTACTCTTATTAAAATTACTCTTATATTGTCGCAGGATATGTTACTTGTTACTAATTTGGTGACAGTTTCACCCAGCCGAAAGTTATTAATTTCTAATGTACAAAATCTATCTCTTAAAAAAAATTTGCAATTATTATGTAACAATTAAAAACAACATTCAAAATGTATAACCATTATCAAGAACGGTAGTGACAATTTTGAGAATATTCTTATTGTAAAACAGATAAAACAATCATAGCATTACAATCTAAATCAGATATTGTTTACTCTGACATTACTAAAGATATTTTTCATTGAACAGATTTCTTGTTCAAGAAATGTTGTGATTCCACGCAATGATTTGCAATTCTTTTTAAGTTTGACAGATTTGTGACAAACCTATTGTTAATTATTTATTTATTTATATCATATAAAAATTAGTACACAATAGGGAATATGCATGAAAATTTTTTTTCACATTTATTTTCAGAATATGAAAATACTGTTAATACTGTAATAATATTTAAAAACGAAATTAAAATCCGACAAATATCAAGGAAGCTATAAGCTTTTAATGATTATTATCTGTCTCTTGCAAAAATACTAAAAACGGAGTTTTACGTGTACTTTAAATGGTGAAAGTGTAATATGACGTCACATAACATATCAAGAGGGCTATCACCCTCTTTGTCTAATCGGGAATTTCAATCATTAATATCTCGCTTATTTTTAAAGTTATTTAAAAAGTAATTTTACCTTGATATTTGTCAAGTAAACATGCTTTAATTCAAGTGAAAAAAAATTTTCATGAATATTCCCTATAACGTTTTCACAAAATCATTCAAACTCTATACTGTGTGTGTTGGACAGCTTTTCCTATAGAGAATCAACGTTAAATATTATTTATTACTGCCTGGCCGTGTGGTACTGTATGAAGTCAGTCAGTACACATGTGATGAGAGTACACTTGAGTATGTGCATTGTGCATCACAAATTCCCCACTCTTAAATGACAAACAAACAACCATACGCATACAGTATAGCTATGAGATGACTGACTGACTTT
Organism: Nineta flava; assembly: GCA_963920215.1. Classification (NCBI taxonomy): domain Eukaryota; kingdom Metazoa; phylum Arthropoda; class Insecta; order Neuroptera; family Chrysopidae; genus Nineta; species Nineta flava. The sequence goes on along the minus strand of OY986041.1, from coordinate 99,306,150 downwards.
ATTTACATGTGTACTGGCTGACTTCATACAGTACCATACGGCCAGGCAGTAATAAATAATATTTAACATTGATTCTCTATAGGAAAAGCTACCCAACAAACACTGTACACATACATGTTAATATGTAATAGTACTATCCGATGGCGCTAGATGCTTGTCTTTATCGCGTTGAGTTACGTTGGTGTTATGACTATCTTAATTATGTAGTTCTAGCTGAACACACTCAAAATACAACTTATTGTATACGAAATTGTGTGAATAAAAATATAACTAAAAGATTTTATTCAGATCAATTTTTTTTATAATTAATTGAAACTGGATACGCAGAATCTCAGAACGTTTTTTGTACAAGTTCTTGCAATAGAAATTGCTCAGTATCACAGCTATTAAAATTATTTCGTTGGAAGTCACAAGTAATGTATAAACGTAACTAAGCAATTATCTATAAAAATCTAGTTTGAGGAATAATTGTATCAATTAGTTGATAGTGAATATAATTTCTTATAAAAGAGTTATTAACCTGTATAATAATTACATTTTATTTATTTATTATCTCTACTATACTACCAACCAAGTAGCCACGCTTGTTAAGGCGTTGTGTGTACTTGGAACTGCAAGGTTATGGGATCGAATCCCGACATCGGCAGTTATCAATTATTAAAAAAAAAAAAAAGAAAGAGCGGTTAATTGACTCAACTGTCGGCGTATGGACAAGAACGAAATAACCGGCTATGCTTGTGAAGGTTTTCTGCAGTTTCCTTCACGAACTCTAGATAGTGTCGGCATAGTTCCTATCAAAATCGGCTGCAGCTGCACATCCTACCAATGCCTAGTCTACACACAAAATTCTTTGTTCTCCACTCACATCCTTACATCCTTAGGCTTCACAATGGACCTTATGGTCGAAGTGGGTCCCGTCCAGGACAGCCGCTAAAATCTACCTATGTATCTCTACTATTATAAAACTATAATGGTCTATTAGTTCGAACATCACGCAAAAACTGTTGGACCGATTTTATGTTTTAAATCTTATGATTAGACTTAAAAAACTGGTATGTAGAAATTTGGTGGAAATATCAAGAAAAATTTGATGTAGTGGAAGTGATGGGAAATTACATTAAGGCCTTTAGTCTTAAAATGACATAAGATATAACAATAAAACGCGAGCGAAGCCGCGTGTATAATCTAGATGAATACCTTAGTGGAAGCGATGGGAAATTACATTAAGGCTTTTAGTCTTAAAATGGCATAAGATATAAAAATAAAACGCGAGCGAAGCCGCATGTAAAAGCTAGATGAATACCTTAGTGGAAGCGATGGGAAATTACATTAAAGCTTTTAGTCTTAAAATGATAGAAGATATAACAATAAAACGCGAGCGAAGCCGCATGTATAAGCTAGATGAATACCTTAGTGGAAGCGATGGGAAATTACATTAATACTTTTAGTCTTAAAATGACAGAATATATAACAATAAAACGCGAGCGAAGCCGCGTGTATAAGCTAGATGAATACCTATGTATAAATTGTGTGTATATATTATTACAAAAATTAATATCACATAATTTGTAAAACAATTTTCTTTTAACTAAATTTATTTTAATTATTATTTAAAGTAGATATCACTTCATTTGACAGACAACCTGTCCAGAAAATAACACCTTACTTGATTTTATGAAACATGATTTCTTCATACATATCTATTTCTCTGGGACTGACTGGAGAAGGTTATGATATGTTCTGTTAAATTAACCTTTTTTAGTATTATTTAGCATTCCGTATCCCACAACTGAGAATAATAAAATATAGAGTGTAGAGGTAAGAAAGACCATCTCACATTATGGATGTGAACTGAAAAAATTGTTACTTAAAAGCATTATATAACTATTCAAATAATAAAACGTTGTGTATTCGAAAATTTATTTTAGAAATAGCTCAATGATTTAATCGGTGAATATGTTACAAGTTCAGTTAGTATGTTTAAATACCCGGTATATACTGAATTTATGAAAAAAAAGTTTCTTACAAAAGTTGTTTTTTTTTTTAAAAAAAGAAGAAGATTTTTTTGTCTTTAAATTTTTGTTCTATATCTTTTATGGTTTTAAAAACCGGCCAAGTAGCCGCGCTTATTAAGGCGCTCTACTTGGGGCTGGGAGGTTATGGGTTCGAATTCCGACATCGGCAGTTTGTCAATTATTAATTAAAAAAAAAGGGTGGTTAATTGACTAAACTGTCAGCTAATGGACAAGAACGGCGTAATCGGCTATGCTTGTGAAGGTTTTTTGCAGTTTCCTTCACAAACTCCAGATGAATATTGGCATAGATCCTATCAAAGTCGGCTGTAGCCGCACATCCTACCGATTCTTAGTCTACTAACAAATTCCTTCCACTCCACTCACATCCTCACATCCTTAGGCATCACAATGGACCTTATGGTCGATGTGTAGCCCGTCCAGGGCAGCCTCTACAATCTATCTAATCTAGTGTGTTTAAAAATTTGTTGTTTTTTTTGCAAGGCTTAATTTTATTTCTTTAATGTGTTATACAGAATTTTCCTTTACTATCGGAATTTTCCTACTAAGTCGTATGTATATTTTTATACCCAGTATATGTAAATATACAAAGTATAAGTTTAGTCCCGACTTTGTAACGCTTGTAAATATTAATTCGGCCATTTCCTCATGTCCGTCTATCTATGGAGACGATAACTCAAGAATGAGAATCGATAACGAGCTGAAATTTTCATTGTGTATTCTAGACCAAAAAATTTAGGTGAAGTTCGTTAATGGACATAATAAAAACGTGTTTCCACCCGCCAGAGGGGAAAATTTACATCTTTAAAACCGTAACAGATTTTAAAAAAATTTGTTAACAAAAAATATCCTTCTTTTTAAAATAAACAACTTTTGTTTGAAAAAATTTTCCATAAACTCAATAGTTTTCTCAAAATTTGTGCTCAAATGTTCCTCGGAAAGCGAATAATATGCGCATCTTTAAAACCATAAGAGATTTTTTTTTCGGTACCTACTGTCTAAGTCGCTCTGCTTGGAACTAGGAAGTTGTGAGTTCGATTCCCAAACTGTCGGCATTTGGACCAAAACAAAAGTAACCGGCTATACTTGTGAAGGTTTTTAGCAGTTTCCTTTCACGAACTTTTTCCCTTTCACATTTTTGTTTTTGGTGGGATTTATATTTTACTGTATAATTTTTCAATAAACGACACAAATCACAACATGCATATTTACTCCCATATCCAATTAGAATTTGCTATTTAATTCTTATTATTATTTTACTAGGTTTTTTACTTTATCTATTACTCAGATTTTAAATCTCTGGGCACGTGTCTAGCTTGCCTGTTCACCAGAAAGTATAACTTCAAACAAAACACCCAAATTCATATTTACAACCTGCCCAATTTTTTAAAATGTTTTTTTGTGGTTTATAAGAGATCTGAGGTGTTCTCGTTTGCTTATGAATGAACACATGTCCATTCATAATACATCCTTTGCTACGGGTACTCAATACACGAGATTATTTTCAAAACATAACATGCCCGAGACCCCTCAGATCTAAACCACAAAAAACCCATTAAGGATGTTCCAGCATACCATCACTTTTCGACAGATTTGGCTCATTTTTTTTCACAGGCTAAAAATAACGTTTTCTAATAAATCCCGAAGTTTCAAAATTTTTGACCGTTTAGAACGAAAGATAATTAATAGCAAAGTTATCATTCTCTCTCACTCTCTCTCATTAAAAGCACGTAAAACTTCATGCCAGCCCAACTATTATCTGTTGTATTAAAAAAAATACTCGACAGAATTTAAAAAAAAAACTAGGATAGTAAAGATAAATATTTATTAAATAAATTTTAAAAACAAATCGCATTTTACCGTTTTGTTTTCGAAATATAACGAAATATATGTATATATGAACAGTGAATTTGTCTATGTGTTGCGTATGTGTGTTTATGTATTTGTTTTATAATAAAATCAAACCGATTTTTTTGCCCCGATTATATAACACAGTGCTGGAACGTCCCTTAAAAAAATGGATATATGTAATGTTTTGAAAATAAACGATTCAATCTGCAAATGTAAAAATAGTATATGCATATGGAACTGATCATATCGTACGAATTTACTTCACCATTTCAGAACGGAGTGGTCCGCCTCTATTTTAGTATTATTATTGCATAGTTAATTTTGATTCATTTAAAAAGTAATATTTCATTTAAAATAAATTACACAATTCTGAAATAAATTAACTAAATGTTTAGTTTACATAACAAACATGTGTATAGCAGAATAATATGTATGCGCCTATGTATAAATATTAGACATCTAGAAAAATAAAAATTATATCTGTTCTATAAATAGGATATATTATGGATAATTAAGAATGGAAAAGTTCATACATCTGAATATAATTTATTACTGCCGAGTGGTGCGTCGAAACATTTATAGGGACTGCTTTTTTTTTTAATACTTGACAACATACAGATGTGTTGTTTAATTGTTTAAATTACTGAGGTACTTTTTTAATTATTACATGGAGAAGATTTTATTTAGCTCATAAACTTTTGTCAATTATTGAATCCCTACAAATTCGAATCAAGAATAGAAAAATAATGTATTCCTTTTAATTAGTATCATTGTTATTAAACCAAATAAATGATATCTGGGTTTGAAGCTACGAGGTCAACCTAGCTTATTGGCAAAAACTGGAAAGAGATAAACCTTCTGGTTGGAGTGATTATCGGTCACTCCAGGGTCAAGAGACATCTATCTCTCAAGAGGTTAGAGGATAGTGCGATATGTCTGTAATGAGGCGGAAGGCATACCCTTCCATCTTCTGGCAGGATGCCCTTACAGCGCCCGAATAAGCTATCTAGCCTACGGCTCAATCGAAATGGGGATCTGAGGTAAAACAACTAAATTGAAGCCCTGACTTTAGACGAAACGAAATCTACTCTAGATTTTACTACTACTATCATTGTTATTCTTGTTTAAACGGTAATTTCCTAAGATCTTTTTGAATCACCGAGAAAGATATCCAAAACAACTCTAAATGCCCCACAAACGTAATCTGAATTTTTTTTAATTCGGGGAAAACCTTGAAATATCATGGAATGTTTTCATGGTCAAGGAAAACCTTTTGTTAACTAAAAAATAGATAGGGAAAAATATGAAAGACCAGCACATTAATTTGTTTAGTCAAGGAAAACCGGAAAAAGTCCTGTCTTCGATTCTTGTAGTACAGAGAAAATCTACTCTGTATCTTCAAATAATTCGTAAAATTAAATTACACAGCGTTTAAAGAAATGAAGCAGTATATGAGCATATTAGCTGGCGATCTCTATCGAGTAATGCGAAACCAATCATTCACTCGCATTTCACTTTTTCGAATACTCAATACATTTTGAACTTAAAAAGTGACGTCAGATAAATATTCGTTCACGAACCCTTGCATGAACCAAGTTGTATAAAAATTCATTTAAAGAACTTTTAACTATAGAACTGGAAAAAGCTGAATTAAGCTAAATGTACACTTTAGACTTTCGACGGGGGCATGGAAATAAATTATATGTATCTTTTATTACTTGAATCTCAAAAATTCAGTTTATAGGTTAAAAAGCTATATATATATATATATATATATATATATATATATATATATATATATATATATATATATATATATAATAATAATAATAATAAATAATTTTACAACATTGTAAGTCATGTCGACATATGAATCACAGACATGCGTTAAAAACTACAAGTTGAAAATATTTGTACAATTTTAATGAGTTTTTAAGTAATTAAATAAATTCTCAAAGTATAAAAATAATTGAAACATTGGGATTATTTTTAATTTTTTGTAATATTATTCTTTTAATTTAAATATTAAATAAAAATTCACATACAAAATTATTATGATCTCGACTTTGAATATTTACAGTAAAATTGCATTAAATAACTACAAAGCTCAGCAAAAAAAAGTGGCGCATTTTGAAAAATTCATATGTATGTATACAGTAAAACTCGTTATGTCTTTCCATTTTTGAGTTATCGTGTACACGGTTAGACCGACAGACGGATGGACATGCGGAAAAAAACTAATTAGGTCATTTTATGAACACCAACAGCAAAATTTTTTTTCTACGTTCAATATTTCCAACCGTTAAAAAGTCTGGGCTAAATCATGCATACCAGTATGACCTAAAAATCAGTTGCAAAACATATATATATATATATATATATATATATATATATATATATATATATATATATATATATATATATATATATATATATATATATATATATATATATGTATATATTATATACTGTTATCATTTATCATATTATCAGCCTGTTATCATTTATATTAACCATATCCTGAAAAAATTGCAAAAATGGAAGTATGCGGTTTTGCAACTAGGCCACACAAAAATACCTGGTGTAGATGTGTGTTGGTTTGCGGCCGTCGTACGCTGAAACTATTCATTTTACAAAAAAAAAAAGGTCACCACATAAATTATAGGAAATTATTTCTCTAGTTTAATTTAATACATAACTATTTTCATCGTAAAATGAATCGGAAAGACGGTATTTCCAAAAAAACTATGTTCGGGTTCCATTTTTCCAATATGGTGGTGCAAGCGGTAAAGATACTAGGTGGCAAAGTAAAAATTCGAAAAGAGCACGTCGAAATCTATAAAAATTTCATTTTTCAAAACTCCTGGAAAACTTTCCAGGTAAAACTACCAAATGATTAATTAGCATTGAACATGATCGGTGCAGTAAGCAAAATATTTAAGTCTATTTTAAACCTAAGCATTAGTAAATAAAGCAATAGTGAAAATAACAAATAACTAAGTTAATTGTTTAAATACTCGGTATTCATATACTGAATTTATGAAAAAAAGTTTCTTGCAAAAGCTGTTTATTTTTAAAAAAAGAACATTTTTTGTATTAAAATTTTTGTTCTATCTCTTATGGTTTTAAAAATGGGGAGTTTTGCACATTTTGCCCTAGCATGGCCCATTTTAAGTTATCGTGTCCATGGACAGACGGCGGCCGCACGGACATGCCGAAAAGGACGAATTAGGCCATTTTATAAACACGTATACCAAATATTCATGTTTGCGATGAATATTTTCAAGCGTTACAAAGTCGGGACTAAACTAAATATACCCTTGTATATTTACATATACCGGGTATAAAAACCGATGGAACGCTTGGCTAATCTTTACCTATAGGGTTTAGTAGTTAGCCTACCAAAGTTCTACTGTATCATGTGCAGTGCAGGATTTACCATATAGGCCTAGGGGCCTCTAGAAAATAGGGGCCTCCACAAAATAAAAAAAATTGAGAAAAATTTTAAAAAATATAAAATAGTGACAATCAGACCTTTGAGAATGCAATCGTAAGTACCTACGAGCTTTTTCAAAATGAAATTATTGCAAGGTCATGAGTATGGAATTTGATCTACTGAGAGAATTAAATTTTGATGACATTATTGATAGTTTTGCTGAGCAGAAAAGTCGGAAAATGATTTAAAAATAATATTTTGTAAACTTTTAATCCTTGAAGTATCGGTCATTTCATTTATTAGTAAATAAAAAAATTTTCAACTAAAAATCTGGTTATTTTCCCGTTTCTATCAAAAATTTTCGTCTCAAATAGGCCCCCACAAAAACTCCGCCTATGGGCCTTAAAAAAGTAAATCCGGCACTGATCATGTGTTATTCAGATAGTACTGCTACTATAAAAAGAATAGCAAGTTAGTTATTAGTGAGACTGAATGAAATGCATTGATATTAAAACAGTATTATTAGTAGAATTTGTATAAAATGATATCTATAAAAATATCTATATTATAATAAAAGTCATCATAAATAAATAATAAATGTTACAATATTAAATGCAAATCACTTCATTAATATACAAAAAATACATAAAATCCATATGTACATAGGAAGGAATGAATGTGTTAAGTTTTTTTAATTAGAAATTTTTCGGTTAATTATAAAAGTTGATACCTTGCCCTGGCTTTTTGTTGCTTTATTTATGACTGAACGAATCCTATAAACTTTAAAAACAAATAAGCAATTAATGTTTTAAAATGGTAATTTAAAAACAACTTTTAACGTTTGCGATATAGTCTGCTTCGAATTGGTTTCTATATTTCTATATAAACCATTATAGGCTTCTATCTTGAATGTTGTCTGTATACATACATACATGGATACATACATACATACATACATGGATTTTTTAATAGTCAAATGTTTCCCGCTGTTTAATCTCGTTGTATCATTTTGTATGTACGATTTATGTGTAAACAAACTGTGTATAATTAACTTTCCACTCTAAAATTAATATAAATAAAAAATAGTATTCGATTAACTAACTCTTCAATGTGGTTGAAAATTTACCACAATTTCTGATGGCTTTCAAATTTTATTTCAAACTGGCTAAGAACGTAGTTATTCTTGCGCTTAATTAATTGATATTTTATCGATGTCGTGTTTATTTTTGGCCAGTGGCGAAGCGTAATGGAGGCGGCACCTTTAGGGGGCGGCAAAATTTCACAATAATTAATAAACTCGACCTTGCGCACTTCCGTGCTTTAGATAATATCTTGTAAATATTTGAACCATTTCATATTTTGATAGTGCAATAAAAGACTTTGCTCTTAAAAAAAGTAGACGAATAAAGTTTTAGTTAAAAACACAAGTTTTGTTTTTAATTCTAACAAGTATAATATTTTTCAATAAAAATATAAATATTAACAGTATCGTCGTTCTAGTTCTAATTGGAAGTCGATTTGCGTTTTATATTTAATTCGCTAATAACTTAATCTTGTTGATCGTCAAGGTATAATCATTAGTGTTCTATATATATATGTATATATATATGTATATATATATGTATATATATATGTATATATATATGTATATATATATGTATATATATATGTATATATATATATGTATATATATATATATATATATATATATATATAGTTCTTTTTTTTTTGTTCATTTCAAAAGTATCCACCCTTAATAACTCTTGACCTGATGTGATTATTGTTTTGAGTGAAAACACGTCGATTTAGATATCGAGGGGGAAGTTCAACATGTAGCTTTTCACTTTGAAATTTCAAATGGCACCCCTTACCTTGTGATACATCACTTGAAAGATATGTTCAAAATTTTGTCCCCTTTAAAGTTTATGATAACTACCAAAGCTGTAGAACTAACCAAAACCAAGATATTTATAGAAAAACAACAACAAAAATGTTTTGATGGGGTTCAGACATGATATGAAAACTTAAAATTTCGCATTTATTTTGAGCAATGTGATTCTTTGGCAAACACGTATGGATATCTCGTATCTTAACAAATCGATCGTTACAAAAAACGTCACAATGTATAATGTGAAATTTCATTTCACTCCCCATATAAAATCTTGTATAGTATCGCTATAGATGTTTTCACATCAAAAAAAGTCTAAAAACTTTGTGGATTTAAGGCCACAAAGATCTTTCGAATTGGAAAACTGGAAAAAATTATCTCAACCTATACAAGTAGTATATGTACTATCATCCGCTTAAGTTTCATTCTTTTTTCTTCCAGTCAATTTGTGCCAAATCCATTTGGTATACGAAATCTCGATTTATAATTGTTCATCATAAAAATGCTAACAACTTTTGTTCTAAACATTCGAAAACAGATTGGATTCAGCATAATTCGGTTAATTATACATAATGATATCTCAAGAATATAATAAACCATGTTAATTGACATTTATGGTTTTTATCAGTTGTTTGAAAATTTCTCAATTAAAACATCTTATTACTATCAATTTTTGCTATAAAAAAACATATATTTTTGTATCTTTTCAACAATTTACATATATTTAATTTTTTTCAGAAGCTCCGGGAGAATTAGGATGGCTTCTAACACTAATTATCGTATCATTAATATCAGCAGTTATTGGTGCTGTAATTATGGTCACAATACTTCATTGGCGAAGATTTAAAACATCTGGCTCAAGAGGTAAGTTTATGTACTTAATGCTAGTTATAAAAAAAATCGACTTACAGTTTTTTTTCTGGACGTATTGTATTGATTTGTAATATGAAAATATGATGATTTCCAAAAATTAACTACACTAACTAAACTATTTGAAATTTGAAATTAACACTAAAATTTAAAATTGCCGAAATTTACTTAAAAATATTAGTTTGAGTCAAAAACTGTTGATATATACGTGTTCATTTGTTTTAATTTAGTTCTGTAGCCAAGGTATTGAAACTGACATGCGTGTATCAATTAGTTAATTACAGGAGTCCTCAACTCTATGGCATTCGGCGGTTGTTTTACACAACTTTGTTTAATACTTTATTCATTTTTACATAAGAAAATTGTTTTAGCGAATTTCCTGAAAGGAAAGCTATTGGTCCCGTACCGAAGTCAAAATTTCGCAAAAATTTCTTCAAATGTCCATCGATTCTACCTAGTAGGTGTCAAAAATCCCCATCTGTAAAATTTATATATATATATCTATGGACATATATATATATATATATATATATATACATATATATATATATACATATATATATATATATATATATATATATATATATATATATATATATATATACATATATATATATATATATGTGTGTCTGTAATCACTCTAACGGTCACAGTTTTCATTTTATCGGAATGAAATTTGGTATTTGACGTGCTTTTGGTATTCAAAAGGTCAAGTTCGTTAATAGGTAAAATCGGATAAGGGGAAAGGGGGGTTTCGAGGGAGGGGGAAACACAAAATTTGACATATCTCCCTTAATATTCGAAAAATCGAAAAATTTATAAGAAGTAAAGTTGTAGGTACTATGTTTTACTATACTTTTGTTTCTTATCATTTTTTCTGTTACACTAATATTTACAGAAATATTGACGGTTTAAGATTGAAATTTAAATTCCTTAATATCTCTGCACATAATAGAGTTTGAGCAAAAATGATAAGGTGATAAATAGTAGCAAATTTGATTTTCTACAACTTTATTTCTTACGCATTTTTCGATTGTTCTAATATTAAGAGAGATATTTTATATTTTGTGTTTTCTTCTTTCTTTATGCCCCCCTTTCCCCTTGACATATGTCATTTCTAAACAAAATTGGCCTTGCAAATACTAAAAACATATACGACATTGCATTTTGATCAGACTAAAATTGTGACCGCTACAGAGTGATTTATGTATTCTAAGGAAATTCGCTAAGTTGAAGCAGCTCCTGCGTGACGAATTTTTTTGGAAATACAAATGGTGTCAGGTACAAAAAGGTTCAGGGCCCCTAGTTTTTACATACTATTGGGAACTCGAACACTTGGATATGTTCTTTGGTGAGTAAATTATAAACTAGAGCTAGTAGGTCGATATTTGCTACCACCAATCCTCCTGGCATACCCTTCGAGGTTGAAATATTAAGCTCCGCCCCTAGTAGCCATATGACAAACTGATGCTGAGACATAAATCTTGTTGACGTCTGATGATACATAAACCTGGCCAACCAAATATCTAAAATTTTCCTTTTTCTAAGTGACGGCAAAGATTGTGCGCGGAACGTGTGTAAAGAGTATTTTTCCCATGATATAAAATGTAAATTTGACTTCCCATAGAACTTCAAGTGAGCACCGCATTTAGAACCGTTATATGATACAACACCTATTATTACCTTGAGCATAAGCATCCCGAAAACAATAATGGCAAAATCCACGTTATGTGGTTTATTCCCTTAGTCTCCAGGACTAATTGAAAAGACGACTTTTACTTAAAATTTATGTTTATTTTTACAGGGCTTTGTTCATTATGCGCCAGTCCATCAAATAATTTAGAATCGAACAATGTAACCATCGAAAATTGTCAAAACTTTCGAATGCGTGAACGAGTACCCACTCCAAATTCTGATAGTGATAAAGATACAAATGGTCCTAATAATAACGCAAATCCAAATAGTTCAACAGTTCCTAATGCAGGAGTATGGTCCTGGTTAACATCAAAGAAAACATCAACAAATTCTATACAGTTTTCACCAGCAAATTCAGTCCCTGCAGAAAATCATTATACACACATGGATGACGCATATGCGGCTGTGGGAGAAGCATTATACGCGGAATTAGACAGAGAATCAAATTGTAGTCCCGCATATCAAAATACAGCTTATACAGGATCAGATACAGAACCTGATGCTCAAATATCATCAGCACCAAGTAGCGCATATTATTCAGATTTGTCAGTGACAACAATACCCGAACGAGCGTATGAAATTGTTGGTAGTGTAATACATACTGTGAATATTGCAAAACCTGTGTGGGAAAATACTAATAGTGAAGCAAATAGAATGAACGATTTACGAAAAATAAATGCTCTACCCATTGTTAGGTTATCAGCAATCAATGAAACTGTTACAGTACAACCATCTGATTATGTTTGATTTACCTACATAAATAGTATTGTCAATAATTTTGCATATAACAAATATTGTGATATTTTCTAACGTACTAGCGATACTTAATTTATTATTTAAAATATTCATGAAATATTTATAAAATATATATGAATACTTAGTTATTAAATGTGTTTTCCACTTTAAAATTTAATTTTGAATATCTGTTTGAAATTAATCTCCGATACTACTAAGTTAAGACTCCATATCTCCGGTAAATACCTGCTGCAAATTCATTAACCAATCAGTAGCCTGCCACAACTTGACCATGTAGTTACGTAGTACGCTCACTCACCTCTACATAACTGGAGAGAGTATGCTTATGTGTATAAACGTGAAATAAAAAAAAACTGCCTCAACTAGCCAATGATGAGGAGCGCTTCAATTGGGGTTAATGACGTAACATGAGATAACTGTCCAGTTATATAGAGGTCAGTGAGTAAGCCACGTTCAAATCCAATAAATGTTAAGGCCATTACACAATGAAAAAAATAAGGAATAAGATATACGATATAAGATATAGCACAGCTACCAAAACACAATGGGCGATAAGATACAATATTCAACCAATCACAGCGGTTGAATGCCAGCTGCTGGTGTGTGCACAAATGTCAAAAACATAAGTTGGAGAGTCGACTGCGCATAACATTGTGATTGACTGGGAATAAGAAATAAAGAATAGATATCCAACGCGACGGAAATTCTGTTGCTATATCTAATTTCTTATTCCTTATTTTTGAATTGTGAATTAATCAACGGTTCTGCCATCTGCTGGATTCCACTATTCTTTATATCTTATACCTTATTTTTTCATTGTGTGATGGGCTTTAATGTTTACAACAGCGACAATAGTAGCTTTCCATTTAACACACAACAACGGAGTGTGACACAGTGTGTAAATACTGTGTGTTCCATTAACAACTGCGTATTACAGAGAGTGCACACAGAGGCACAAGAAAAACTTGTCTGTAAACGACAGTGCTTCCAATAACTTTCAAAACTTTTTTATTAATGTGCAAAATCATAATAATTAATTATGCTTATTATTTATTATTCATACGAATTATTAAAAACTAATAATAATTCCAAATAATTTAAATATTTATTGTTCTATTTATGAAAAATGTTTATGAACACCATCTATAAATCATGTGAACAACTAAATTACGTTCCATTTATCGCACTTCTCACACACTTTGCTGTGTGCACACACTCCTTGGCTGTGAGTTAAAATCGAAAGCAACTATTCGGTTGAAATCGAAAGTCAACGATATTTTTATGTGCATTTATGAAATGCCAAATAATATTTATTTCTTTTATGTTTATTTGACAATTTTTATATTTACTGTCAGGTTTTAATTTTATAGTTTAGTAGTTGCTCGCAAATATGAAGTAGAAAATAGCCGTCTATCTCAGGTAGTACTTACCACAGATTTCCAGAGTGATGAAACCTTAGCTTTAACTCTGACACGCCATAAATATGTATATCGGAGACTTATAGTGAGTTTCCAATTGTTTTCCATTAATTTGGTAAATCTAAGGATAGGACCATGGTACACGTAGGATAGGACTGATACTTTACTATACTTACTTTATTACGCAGCAGGAATATTCTTAGTATCAAGTTGACTGCAATACAAGGACAAGTAAGGACTAAGGTTACAGTGCAGTACAATATCGTGTAACTGTGGTCCTACCTTAAAACATGTTTGTTTAAAAATTTAAAATTGTGGAAAACAAATATTTTATAGTGATATTTATTATTCGTATCCTACGCTGTTTTATAATTTAGAATTATCAAAAGTAAAATCTAATATCATTTATTAAAATTCAACGATCATATTTACTAGAACATATTTTGACAAACAATACCTACTGATTCTGATAACTATCTTTGTAAAAGGTTAAAGAGATTTTACAATGTATATGAAATAAATCTATTGATTGTAATCTTTCTTTTTATTTAAAAGCAGGAAATCAAGTTTTTAGTATATTTATTAAATTTATAAATTAAATTATTCGTCTAAAAAATAATTATTATTTGAATATTTTGTCAAGATGTTATGATTAATCTGTAATTGACACTGTAAATTATGACTTATTAATTTAAAAACTATAGGCTAACTGCACACTCTTTTTTGATCGATTTAAAAAATATCAGAACAGTTTTTAATAGAAATACTTTTTTATCACTGACCCATCTATATGAAAGGAGACCCAATGGTTTTTATAAACAAACAATAAAGTATTAACTATGGTTTTATAACAGTCTGTAGAAGGTTGTGAAACAACAATTACAATTTTTCAAACTACGATCGACAGCTTTGGCGCCAATTCTCTTCCCACACTTTCTACTATAAATAAACATGGTGGCCACAAAACTGGAAAACCTGGAAATGTCAGGGAATTTTTAATTTACTTAAAAAGTCAGGGAAAAGTCCGGGAATTTTACTAAAAATCTGGAGAAAAAAAAAATTTTAATTTAGTATATTTAGGAATACAAAACTCTAAGAATTTTTCCGTTTATTTCGAAATGGATTAAAAAATTGGCGCGGATGCGATTGTCATACCATCTAGCGTACTGTATAGTACTATCTGTTTTACATATCGGTATAGTAAACTTAATGGTACGAAAAACACCAGCTGATCACTGAAGTAATATTCTTTTTGTCTAATTTCTAAATTTAGTCAGGTAATTTTGAAATTAGATTCTCAAATCTTGAGATATTAATTGTATAATCACAGCTTAGTGTGAGGAGCCCTATTTTTTTCAAAATAATTATTTTTCCTGTGCTAAATAAAAATTTAATTTTGTGTACTAATAATTATTAAATACCAGAATTAATGTAATTAAGCACCGAAAATTATCGGAGAATTTCCTTCGTGATGTAAGAACCAAATGTAATAAATTTTTTTAATATAAAATAATATTTCATAAATTAATTTAATGTTTTGAATGTGAATTCAAGTTATTCATTTCGTTTCGGTTATAAATCAGTTGGTGAAGTATCGAGATCACTAATAAATGTATATCAACCTAGTCTTTTGATATTAATGCGACGAAAAATATCCCAGTATACCAGTTTCTTAATTGGGAGTCACAGTCAAAACCAGATCCAGATTCAGAATTGTTAAGAATATTGATTCGATTTCCTTTGTAGCATATTAGACGAATAGTTGTCAATAGTAAATTATTATTAAAAATGAAAATAATAATGAAACCATATAAATTATATAACAGACAGTAGCAAGATAATAAATGTATAAACGAAAATTTTTTTGTAAAAATGTAAAAAAAATTCTTTTGGAATAACTAATGTAGAGATGTGCAATTTTAAAAAAAAAATCCTTTGTGTGTTGTGTGAAATTGTATATAATGAGTGTGAATATGTATTGATTGATTGTATATTTAATTTGAATGTAAAATTGTAAATAAGAAATAATAAAACATTTTTTAATTTAATTTTAATTTTTTCAACTACTTCAAAATACATTTTCCAATCAATTACTCCAAAATACATGCAAAAAAATCGAAGATTAGGTTATGGCCAATTCCTAATAGGTTATAAGGCCCGGTCTTAGAGATCCAGGGCCCTAGGTACTCCCTAAGGTTCGCTAGGTCCTCTCGAAAGTTCATATATTCGGGGTGAAATGCACCGAATATCCTGTATTTGCTGTAACCCAGAGGTTCGCATTCGAAGATTATGTGGCTGGATGTTTCTTCCTCCTCGCCACACAATCTGCACATAATGGACCCGTTATGGAATCCCATTGTGTGCAGATGCTTCCGCATGGGATAATGCCCGGTAATGAACCCGGTAACCCTCCGCAGTTGCATCCAGTTCAGCCTCAGTGCATCGAGAGATAGCCTCTTTGTTGTATTCTGAAGCAGTACCTTCTCGAGCATTTGCCGCGGTACTTTTTTCCAGTGATCACGGTGTTTATCATTTGACCACTCATTGATCAACTGTTTACATGCAGTCCTTGGAATTCCCAAAATAGGCTCTGGGTCTATGAAGGGCATTCCGACTCCCTTCTTTGCTAAGGTACCCGCTTTTTCGTTTCCTTCGAAACCACTGAGACCTGGCACCCAGATCAATTTAATATTGTTCCGTTTTGCCAGTTTCAGAAGTTCCTCCAGACAGTCCTTGACGACCCTCGAGGTGACCTCAGTTCCAGACAAGGCTTTTAAAGCAGCTTGACTGTCCAACAGAATACATACGTTCTGGTTTATATAGCCTCTACGTAGGTTCTCACGGACGCAAGCCAGTATGGCATAGACTGCTGCTTGGAAGACCGTGGCATATTTCCCCAAGTTGAGGCTTATGTTTGCATTAGGTCTCTCACCGTAGATTCCCGACCCGGTCCCTTCTTCAGTTTTGAATCCGCCTGTATACCAGACGATTCCTTTCTTGAGGTGGGGTGGTTCTCCTTCCGACCACATGACCCTATCACGTACTACAGTCAAAGGTTTTGAGAAGGAGTATGTCTTGGGAAGTATATCTGTGCCCATTTCAAAGACGGGGTCTAAGATAATTGATGTTCCCACGATACTTGCATGTCCAACCTGTTACAGGTATAATAAATAGTACGAATTTGTTACAGGTATCATAAATAAATTACAAATTTAATAAGAACTTGTTATTGTTTTATTTATTCAGTCACAATAAATATTTTTTACAAATGTGTGAAAGCCATGCACAGCAATCAAATCGATTGGGCGAGAAAAATTCATATTAAAAACATTGCACACTATTTGTTATAGACTAGTAAAGTGCGACGTCACTATGAGAGAAGGAAATTTATCCGGTACTAATATCGCCTAATATCCGCATGAAATTTTGTATTTGTTTTAGAGCTAATAAAAAGTAAGGTCAAGTTCGCGAATGGATAAAATCGGAGCGGATAGAAAAAAATTTAAAAACAAAAAAAGTTCCTTATTTAAAAATAAACAACTTTTGTTTGAAACTTTTTTTCGTAAGATCAATATATAGCGGATATTAACTCATTTAGTTATTTCCACTTGTTATTTTTATCACTTTTATTTTCCTAAAATTTACCTTTAGTAAAAAATACACCCATTTAAAATACAAACTCTATAATAATTGAATGTATAGAAGATGTTCGACTCGGAAATATTTCGCGTCTCTTTTCCGTAACTTAACTTTACTAGTATATAGCACAAGACCTTATACCTGGTCCATTATTTATAACTATTCAAAATTAATATTTGGGGTTTGGAGATATCCTGTTTTATACAAACTGAAAATATTATATAAAAAAGGAAACTTATCACAATTCGTTGATAGAAAAATACTTCAGATGAATCCAGTGATTTTTCTTGAAAAAAAGCATGTTAAAAACAACAAACCTATTATATTAGACAAAAATAATTTAGTTTGAACATAACGAATGTTCTACATGTTATAAATAGGCCAATATAAAATTAAAATCATCCAACATTTAAGGGGTTGTGCCATTCACAGCCTTTTATAATGTTTTATCTCAATATAAATAATTTAACGTTAATTAAAAAGCAAAACTGTCAAATTTCTTGGCTTAAACTAAATTGCAGTAACTCTTCTTATCGAATTGGTAATTTGGAGATTTGAAAAATTTAGCGCCTTATTATATGATGCAATAATAACTTTGTTCTACAACTGGGTTCATTATAAAAAAATTTTTGCTTCTTATTACAGACACAGATACTACAGACACTTATCAAAAAAAGTGAGATACATCTTTAGCTTTCAATAAAATTACTTAGAAAGGTTATTCAATTTTAAATAATACAAAATTAAGAGATAAAGTTGTAAAGATTAGAATTATCAGTCATCACAAATCATTCCCGTAATTAATGAATCATGAACGAATAAAAACGAATTGCTCAAACGGCTAATATCTGTCTAAACACAGATAATACACATTTCTGCACACGCTGCCTCTTTTTATTTTTATACCATACCGATTCAGCTAGAATATATGACCATACCGTATAAAATAAGTATGTAATATTGAATGAGCGGTCCATCTACTGTAGGTGGTTGAATTAAACCATGGAGATTAGACAAGGAGACCGAACTCAAAACGGGAAAATTGACAAAATATGTCAACCTAATGGTAGAATGTAGAACGTAATGGTAGAATTTGTGCCACTAGCGTCGCTTGTTTTCATTTTGCACCGAAGTGAATATAGTATAATAAATAGGAGTAAAGTATATAGTTGTCATTTTGTTAGACTTAAAATTAAAAGTTTAATTTAATATCTGATTCAATAATCTTCTAAATTGATTTTAATAATTTTATGTAATTTATTTCTACTTAATTTATTTTCATTTTTACAATTCCAACTTTACAGGTTACTATTTAATTATTCGATGTTTTATAATTATTTTGTTTTTTATTGTTATGTAATTGTTTTGCGAATTTTTAACTATCACTTACTTCAACTAATTACTTTATTTCATTTATTAAAAAAAGTATTTTATTGGAAAAATACTACTGCAAATAATTTTTATACTACTACATAAATGCGTCATGTATTTCAATTCAAACTCGCGACTTATACTCTCTTCACTGCCTCCGGTGCAGAAGGAACACTACTGACATCTTATTTTATTCAATTATTTGTGTACATGTAGTTCGGACTCCTTGTCTAGTCTCATGAATTGAACATTCATATGAATTTTAAGGGAAAGAAATGAAGAATATGTTTAAAATCTTACAATTCTTTTCTTATCGTTTTCAATTACTTTTCTATATTTTGCTTATTTTGTACCTTTTTCGATTACAATAAATTTTTTTCAGAACTAACTTACCCTTTGGTATGTTATTATTGTCAGTACTCTTGTGACAAATATTGTAACTGCTCATTGTTGTATCAACTGATTAAAATAAAGATAATGAACTTATTTTCATTTGTTTTATTATAACAAATTGTAATTGTGTTTACATTGATGTTTTTTTATATATATACAATGAATTACCTGAGCGATCGAGCTCTGCTCGTCAGCTGTCTATCCTATCCTAAAAAACACCACAAATTCCATTCACAAACGTGTGCTGTGAAATGCTGTTCAAATGTTGATCGTTTAGGTACGTACAACCAGCATGTACATCATCACATCAACGCCTTACAAGTTGCCTACTTTTATAAAAATTTCACACTATTTCTTCGCTCGTGAAAACTAACAGAAAACTACTTTTCGCAGAGATTAAACCTAGCTAAATCGACTTTTGTCTCGGTAACATTTAATAATATAGGATTTAAATAATAGCCAGGTAATTAGTTTCAATTTTTGTCACAATTCTTACCACATATCAATTGAATATTAAATTGAACCATCAAAACCCATCTTAAAAAAATTTTATGAAGTTTTTTTATAAAAAAGCTCAAATATAAAAACCACTGGATAAATACACAAAATATTATTTTAACACAAATTCAATAGAAAATGGTGCTTGTTAAATCAAATAACAATTCAGTTTCAATCGTTTCTTAAATTATTTAAAAACGTTTTTTTTTTTTAATTATTAATTTAAAATCAAATAAATGGTTATTATTCAAATGTAAAATATAAACGCAATGTTGGTTAAATGTCTATTCAAAAATAGATTTTTTAAAGCTAATAATTTATGTCATTGCTGACGATTTTTAAATTAGAAATAATTATTAAATATATTAAAATTTCATTATTTCGATTTACATTATCAATAATTATTGTAAATCCAAGTATCAACATCTAAACAATAATTTTTCAAGGATTTTTACTAGTGATTACAACAGTACTTTTTACCTATCTCTGAAGATGTTTACTTCCAATACATGTCGTTCTAAATTTAAAAAGGTTCAGTTTTTAAAACTGTTCTAAATTTTGATTTTTTTCCCTTTTTTGGCACATAATACAAGCAAATAAATTTTGCTCAAAATATATATATATATATATATATATATATATATATATATATATATATATTGCAACAGTATGATATTAAATTGAAAATAGGGCTGTCATCCTCTCTAATTTTGAACCAAATACTCTCGCTGTATTATTTAATCTCTATCAGATTATTAATTTCTCACAATGCATATATAAAGTAGTGCATTGCTAGTATAAAAGATAAATTACGTAACGCCACTTAATTATTGGATGTCATTTATTACAGGCAGGTAGTCTGGTAGTCCTGCTTAAACCATTATATTTTAAAGATTAGTTTGTTGATAATACTTTATTCGGGACCAAAAGCTATTTATGACTTTACATAATTACTAATTTCACAAATAATTAATTAAAACATTTATTATCTTAACAAAAATATTTATCATTTATTCATATCTTCGCCTTTCGTACTTATAATACCGGTAAAAACGATATATTTTATTTTGATAAATATAAATGCATATGTAAAAATTTCATATATAGTATTTCTCCCTCTCAAGGGGACTGATTGTCTTAACACGTATTTATTTATTTGTAATTTATAAGCTAAAAATACAAAGTGGACTTTCATACAAACGCTCACCCCGAGGGTCCATTTGCTAAAAACTCGGAAACACGTATTTTATGATGTATAACTGAAATAGAAATTTTCATGTCTCTAACTTCAATACAACCGAAATTCTGACTCCCTATTTTACCCGCTTAAGGGATGTATTTCTTTATTTATTATAGCTAACCCGCACAGACTTCCTACTGAAATCGTGTCTAAATTGTTTGTATGAAAAAATATTTCATACAAAAGTTATTTGTTTTTATTAACATTTCTTTTATTTAAAGATTTTCTCTATCTCACATCGTTTAAAAGTTAGATTTTAGCATGCCACACGGACACGGATTTAGTAGCTGCCACGCGGCCACGGATGCATAAAACAAAAACTTTTTATAGCGTATGTAACTCGTGAATAATGTAGCTTCCTATCAGTGATATAATTTTTAGAATCGGCTCAGTAGTTCCAGAGATTACCCGGAATATACAAACAAACAAACAAATTTTGTCTATTTATATATTAGTATAGATTATCGATCATTTGATCTTAAGGACGTTCGAAAGAAAAAAGTGCAGAGAAGTTCCTGTAAATTAAATATGTTATAAAAAAGTCAATACAAATTCATTGGTATGCTTCAAAATGTTAGTTCAAATTACATTGGGTCTTATGGAGAAACAAAAAATTTAATCTTTCTAATCGAATAAACCATAGTTTAAAATGCAGAGAAGATTTTATAAAACTATGTAAATTGTTATTAAATAAACAAGAATTTATTTGAGTCAAAGATGAAGGTATGTTTAAATGCATTTTGGAAAGTAATAATGAATTATATAAGTAATTTAACCATTTGAGAGAAGCAAAACACAAGATTTTACTTTTTTACTTAAAATAAAAGAAACATTACGAGTCACGACTCACGAGTATTATTATTTACCAAATAACCGTAGAATATTTACATCTACTTTTAACGTATACATTAAATCTGTAATGCTGTGGGCATGCGCAGTCGCTTGGTACCCCCCTTACGTCTTTCCCCGCAAAAAGTCTCTTTCGAACGTCCAGTTTCGTAAGCACGCCCATGTTTTTTTATTAATAAGTTTAAACAATTTTTTAAGTATTACATCAATCATGAAATACATAAATGAAATAAATTTTTTTAAATTGTAAATACGATAGTGTAATAATCTCCGGATACAGTAAAAAATTTCAAGTGACAGCCCTCATATGAATGATTAAGACAATTCTAAACCAGATTTTGAAAAAGACAAAAATATGAATTAAATGGCACCTTTTTAATAAGAATACAATTTTCAAAGGTTTTGAACAATGTTTTCAAACTCAACTCTGTAATCCACGTACTCTTTCAGTAAAAACATAAATATATTAAATATAATAAAATCGTACAAAATTTGTATAGGGTCAACAAAAGCTTAATAAATATATTTTATAAAAGTATTTGAAGAAATTAGACAATAGTTTTCATTTTTTGAAACACATAATTTGAACCAACGAAATTCAATAGAAAATATATATTTATTCTGATTAATTTCAAAATTTAATATTACATTTTGAAGTAGTATCATTAACAATTTTAAATTGTGTTGCCCGAAGAAAATTTGAATTATATTTTTTAGTTTTTAATTGCAATGAAATATTAAATTAATCAATAATAAGAACTGATCATACGTTATACAGATGAGTGAACCGAAAGTCACTAGATCATTTTAAAATAAAATACCTTGCAAATAATTCTTATGAACTTTTTCACAGATCACAACTGAACACGATTAAAACTAGTTGAATTTAATTTTATTAAATATTGGAGTATTTTTGATGAAAAATACTCCAATAAATTGTAAATTTGATGAAAATAAAATTTGAAAACGTTAATAGCAAATGTGACTTACAGTACGCAACTTAAAATTTATTAAAAAAATTTTGTTTTTAACAAAGTTTATACCACAATTCTAGAAACAAAATTGTAGATAAAATGTATCAATTTGGTAGTTAAATTAAAATTTGGTCGGTGTATAGACAGATGCCAACTACTAAATAAAACTGACAAATCTGAAAAATGTTAAATTTTACCCAGGCCTTAATATAGGATCCCCATTCCTAAACACTCCAAAACTAGACTTATTACATTTCAAATGCCCAACTGTGCAAATGTAACAATTGCTAAAATAAAAAAGTGTTGCAATATATTATTTTATGGACAAAAAATATTCTGAACAAATTATAAGTGATTCTTCCAACATAATGTCAGAAAAGGAATATTCAGATTGTATAAATGCCGCTGAATTGAATAGCGAAAACTCACAAATAAACTTTAAAATTCAACTGTCACAAAAAAGTCAATTATCAGCCACAAATTTTGCGCGATTGCACATACTTCGATATATTACCAAATCTGATACAAAAAGGCGAGTTGGAAAGCCATTAGTTCAAATTCTATGCATTAAACAATTTAATGCAATTGCCAGAAAATATATTTAAAATTCAATGTGTTTTTCTTCATATTAGTGAGGTAGATCAGTATAAAACTTGGTACCTTTGTCAAGCATGAAACTTAACAATTAATTTTAAGTTTACTACACATTTTCTAAATAGATACCGGTGATAGATACATCTGGTTTCAAAGTAATCACACACGCAAGCAAAAATTAAAATCGCCAAAACCTGTGATAAATATATTAACTTATTAAATATATGCGATTGATTGTACATTTCAATAAAATGAGTAAGAATTTTTAATACATATATATATATATATATATATATATATATATATATATATATATATATATATATATATATATATATATATGTATATATATATATATATATATATATATATATATATATATATATATATATATATATATTTCTATGAGGATCTTATAAGTTACGTCCGATCACGATAATTAAAAAACGACAAGTGATGGCCAGCTGAACGTGTGTGTGTGTTAAAAGTAAAATAAACAGTTCACGCATTGATAATGAACTTAGTGTATAGAGTATTTAAGCAATTAACTTGATATTTTCACTTATTATTTAATCACATTCCGTTTGACCTAACCTTTAAAGTAAAATTATTAGTAAATAGCAGATCTAAAATATCAACGGTATTAATTTTTTTGCACACCAACCATTTGAACATCATTTGAAACCAGGAAACTACAGCAAAAAAAATTACTTTCCTACCTCACCATTATTATATGCGCTAAAAATTATCCAATTCAAATTCATTCTTAAAATTATAATTTGTACATCCAATTATAACACTTTAATCACTATAAAGAAGATACACTGACTATTATTGTCTTCATACTTCACTTATTCTATTAGTCTGTAAATTATATTAATTGACGAATATTTACATTGTTTCCACACAAGTTACACGATGATATCAATATTACATAGGCGAGCGATTAAAATGTTAAACAAGATAATTGAGGATAAAAAAAATTCGTTACGCAGAAGCTGCGTCAACTTAGCGAATTTCCTTAGAATGCATAAATCACTATCTAGCGGTCACAATTTTAGTCTGATCAAAATGAAATGTCGTATCTGATAATATAATTTTGGTATTTGCAAGTTCAATTTTTTAAATAAATTTCATAGGTCAAGGGGAAAGCGGGACATAGAGAAAGAATAAAACACAAAATATAAAATATATCTTCTAATATTAAAAAAATCGAAAAATTTATAAGGAGTAAAGTTGTAGAAAATCATGTTTGCAACAATTCATTACCAGATCATTTTTTTTCAAACTCTAATGTGTACAGAGATATTTAGGAATTTTTCAATTTTAATTCGTAAATATTTCTGTCAATATTAGGGTAACAGGAAAAATGATAAGAACCAAAATTATAGTAAAATTAATTATCTATAACTTTACTTCTTAGACATCTTTCGATTTTTCCAACATTAAAACCAAATTTTGTGTTTCCCCTTCCCTTTAAACCCCCCTTTTTCCTTGTCCGATTTTGCTCATTAACAAACTTGACCGTTCAAATACCAAAAGCACCTTACATACCCAATTTTATTCCAATCGGATTAAAACTGTGACCGCTAGAGCGATTACAAACACATATATACATACATACACTCCCGTTCAATAAAATTGAACAGATCTGAACCGAATCAGTCTCTCACAATTTTGATTATTCTTGTAGTAAATGTTGTTTACTATACTTCCATTTCTTTTTTCACACTTAAAATATATATCTAATAAAATATATATAAAATATATAAAATATATACTACTTATCTTTGTTTATAAATTAATAATTATACAAAGAGTCACAAAAGTGGGGAGTTTTATAAAATGTAAGAAAATTAACATTTCAGGTCTGTTCAATTTTATTGAACGGGAGTGTACATATGTATATAGATGTATATATATATATAAATTGTAGAGACGGTGATTTTCGACATCTACTAGGTAGGATCGATGGACATTTGAAGAAATTTTGACTTTGGTACGAGACCAATAGCTTTATTTCCTTTCAGGAATTCGCTAATAAAACACATTTGAAAATAAATTTTTTTTTCATTTTTGTAATGCACTTGATATATTCTACAACGTTGGACGGAAAGAAACTCAATCGTCACATAAAAACTAATGAAATTAACATTTGTAAACTGTATTTAAAATAATTGATATTGTGTTTGAAATATTTTTGCATACATGTACTTCCTCAATATCTTCTCTAGATACAGTATTTTCCACCATTTTCTAAAAACAATTTTGATTCAAGTATGTGTGTACTAAAATCTCGATGGTGTTTTAAGCTCTTGAGATGTATTATCGTGATACATTTATTCGAGTAGTAAATGGGCTATTGGTACTATAATTCGGTGATTAGTCGCATCGACAGCTCTCCAGTTATAAGTTAAACGTCTATGGTTTTTATACACTGTCATTGGTCATGAAGTTGTTTTTCTGACCACGCATGGCGCTGAGTACGGTTGCGCTCGGAGCGAATAGATGCTTAAATAAACTAAAATATTTCAAAGCCACTTTTTACTACTCAAAATTTTTATTTATAGTATTATAGGTAAAACTAATTGTTGAAATATAGCCTAACTAAAGCCTCCATCCTGGAATGTGACGCCATGAGTAACTTTACCATTAATCATCTTACAATACAATAATCATCAAAAATATTTCAAATACAATTTTTATGAAGTAGGTATGTGTATTATAATTTACTTTATAGAGGAAACAAGATAAACGGTAGCAGTATTAGTAGTAAATAATTGAACAAAAAGTTCAGAGTACACAGAATATTCAAAAAAAAAAGTAAAAATAAATTAAACTTCGTGGGTATTTTCCGTGTTAATAACTATAATTCAATAAATATTGAAATTTATCGAAATACCAAAAAATTTGAATGTAATGATATTTCATTGTGTGAAATAACTTATAACCACATTTTTGCCACAGTGGTTCTGAAAGCTTATTTTGTTTCAATTATAAACATGTTACAAGCCTGAAATTCATCAATCCCCACATAATAATTAAATTATATTTGGTTCTTGGATCAAAGAAATAGATTATTATAAAATATTTTTATCCGTCGTTGTAGAAAAATTTGTGCTCAATTTTACATAGGAACCAGAAATAAGAATGTTTTCAAATTTTTTAACAGTAAAAATATGTATTTTATTTAAACAAACAGAAATAGTTGATTTTTTATTTTGGTGGAGACCGCATTATAGCAACATTATACTATTTAGTACAACTTTTATGTAAAAACACATTTAAAAAACAATCAACGTAATACAATACACAACATAGCTATTGAGTATTTTTGATGTGAAAACATCTATACCGAGACTATAAAAGATTTTGTATGGGGATTGAAATGAAATTTCAGATTATACAACGTCTCGTTTTTTATGTAACGATCGGCGATCATCGCCATTATTAAGATAGGAAATATACATTCGTGTTTGTCAATCATCCACATTGCTTGACATTAACGTTTATGTTTTCACATCATGCCTAAGTCCCGGACTCAAAACTTTTTTTTAACGGAAACGTCTGAAATGAGATCCATTAAACTTGAATGCATTAGAAATACTTTGTGGTCATGATTGCTCCTTTCTTTAAATATGTTTTTTACATATAACTAGTACTTTCTATAACTTGACTCGTGTAAATAATAGGATGCTGTTATTATAGTGCACCCCCCATCACATACATTGAATGAAAAATATTAATTTTTAATATTTACACTAAAATATAAGAAGATAAATAATAAACATTTTTATTTCAATAAAATTTTAGTTTTTGTGTTTTAGTTTTATATCGACCAATTTTATAAATTGGTTATACAAATAATTTTTATTTTTATTATATTTAACAAGCAAGATTAAGATACATTTTACTAATTGTATCTAAAAACAAAAACTCGACGAATACAATAGAAATATCATTTAAGAGTTACAATAGAAATATTAATTATAAGGAAAATATATATACCGTTGTATATCTTAAAGTTGTACTTTAACTTGGAAATTTTCAAAATGTTTAATTTTTTTTTTTTAAATAAAATACTAAATCATAAAATGATAATGATAAATTTTGCAAAACTAATATGGATATTCATTTAAGTACGTACTTTCAGATTTCGTTAAATAACTTCCTTATCATTCTAATTTGAACATTTCCTTACCCAATTCAATTTAAAAATAAAAGATTAAAAATGTTGTGTCAGTACAAAACATTGTTATGACAAAATTGAACGACGATCCGTTATTTATAAAATTACTTTGAATGGTGGTGGATGGTGTTTAGTTGTTTCTTTGATTGTTGAGGTCGAATGATTTTTTTTTATAATCTATATTAAAATATAACAAATGTTTTAATATTAACAATAACTGAAACTGAAATATCTACACTTTATCAGTCGTTTTTTGTTCACTTTCAGTAAACGATTTGTCTTCATCTTTTTTATTTGAATCCAAATATATTTTCAATCCACGTTCTCTTCGTGGTGAATATATTGACACTTTATCACGTAATCTACATATACGAGCGGTTTCTCTCTGCGATAATTCTTTTCTTTCTTCAGGTGTTAATTCTTTTAATTTGTCTCTGCTATCTCTGTTTCAATTAAAAAAATGTTTTATTTACTTCAAATCAAGAGTTTGTAACTGTTAATACTAAAATAGTTCAAGTATGAAATACATAGGAAAATTTCTAGCCTTGTTGTTTTTGCATTTTTAGCAGCTAATTTACCTATATATTAAGCAAGACTTGCTCTATGTAAAAATGTAAATTTTAGAATTGAATATCTCAAAAGAGATTGAAAGAAATTTTTATAGAATAACTTTCTCAGAAATGTGTTATATAAAATCACATACTTAATTAGTTATTTAATAAAATATATAAAGTGTTTGGTACAACGATGTCAAAACTTAATAGTCAATATTATTGTGTATGAGATCAAAAAATATAGTCTACAATTTCTGAGTGTCTGATCTCAGATTACTGTATATTAAGTTTAATATATAACGACATCTTAGGAATTAGATAACTGTCTCAGTCTTTTATATTTAATTCTATTAATTTTTAAATTTATTAATTTTAATAATTGTTATTATATGCGACGAATTGGTAAAACAGTGTAAAAAAAGTATTTTAAAAATAATTTTCAAGATTATTATCAAGGGTTAAAAAATAAATAAAAAAACAAAAAACAGAGAGACCAAACAACTGATGTGTAAACTGAGTATGTTTAGTTGACTGCTGAACTGCTAAATTTTTAATTAATTTGCCAATTATTAGAAGGTTCCAATGAAGTTGCAAAATTATGATATATTTACTGACGACCAGTTAGAGACATGTGTAGGTTAGTTAGTATGTTTATATTTATTTATTGTATTGTATTTAATTATTATTATTTTATTTTCACTGTAACAGTATGTTTATTTTGAATTAATTTTTTCCAGAGCTTGATAAAGCCACAATAAATTAGTGACGAAACATCGCAATTCAACAATGGTTTAATTGAGTTGACTGTTTTTTTTCCAAATACCCGTGATCATTATTTATTAAAGAATTATATGGAAGTGATACAATCATGCATATTCATAATTATATTCAAGATAAATGTAACGCATTTCTTGAGAAAACGTATGTGGAATATGTATGCGTATTATTTTATGTAATTGTGCCTCTGCAATGGTTGTTTACTAAGATAAAACGATAAATAATAAATATCTTATGTGGGTCTTCACATAAAAGTATATTGAATTCAGGGCACAGAGGACCCCTTGATCTAGGTGCTAGGGACCCGGATATTCGGGACTCTAAAATGTTAAATTTGATAAAAATATCAATTCGCGGTTCCATATAAAAATGGTAAGTTAAATAATATACAAAGACAAATTGAAGACTTACCTATATAAAAAGACTTGGCCATCATCATAATAATCATCAGGCCATTTACCAGTTGCAGTTTTTTGTGACGTCCAATCTGGATCTATATGTAAATTTAAGACAGATAATTCATTAGGAAAACTTTTTTTAGTTTCACATATTTCCAAAAATTCAATAGGTATCCCCGACATTGCTGATAATCTTTCTTTAAATTCTTCAAAAGTTCCTTTATCCAAAACAATTTCTTTAAATCCTTTTAATTCCATTGTGGATGGACACCACTGTCTTACAAAAACAATAACTTGGTTTGAATTTTGAACAGATTCTGGTTCACTCAATTCTTGTACAAATATTTCCCAGTTTGTTGATAGTACAACATCTAATGTTTCATCATCTAAATAAACTTTACCAGGATATTTCCAATTCTTTTTACGTAATCGAAACCGATCGAATGATACATCCAATAAATTCTTACGTTTTAGCTCTTCATGAATTCCTTTACGAACTTCAGAAACGGAAGTACCTTTTGCAACAATCCAATCACATAAATATTTGATTGGTTCAGGTTCATCTGGTATTAATTGATAAACTTTTCCTTGGTGTTCACCAGTTCGTAAAGCCCGTCCTAATTTTATACCAATTTTTTCACCTTCACTATATGATTTGTCAAAATCTTCTGTTAAACGTACGCATTCAGTTTCTTGTGCAGTTAAATAATGCCTGTACACCTTAAAGTAATCCATTGGCACTCCAACATGTGGTTCAAGTTCTTTTTTCACCTGACCCAATAACATTCGATTGTCGATTAATATTTTTAGTATTCTGGTCTTTTTATTTTGTTTATTTTCTGTTATTAATTCAGTTGCTTTAAAATAGTGTATCTTCTTATTTAAATAAGTTTGTACAAATTGTAAATCATCCCAAGTGTCTTCCACCTAAAACACGTTATTGAGTTAGTCAATAAAATATGACATCATAATTATGTTACACACTTTTGTCCGAACTATTATATATAATAATCATAATAATTAAAATAATCTATAGATTATTTTAGTAGTTAAATACTATGTTGTAGAAAACAAATTCATCATCTAGATACCTCTTAGTTGTAAATAAGTTTCAATTTGTTGTATATTGGTTTACTTTCTGCACAGAATATACATACAGAAAATCATGAGGACTAGCAATTGTTATATGAAATTTGTAACAGCCTATGAATATAAGACAGACATATATTTATTTGTAAAGAAATAAAGAGATATGATGTATGTCTCTTTTTTTTTAAATAAATGTTCTTATACTCATAAAAACACTGTTGAAAATAAGAAATTTGACCAATCTTGATGATCACAGCTTGTATAAGTGTTACACGAGAATGACAAATATTTAACGAGATGGTAAACTGTTGTATGGACTTGAAATTTTATCATAAATGCGATATTAAAACGAAAGGTTTTCAGATTATACATTACATAGATAAATCCATAATCGCGACTGTTTTTATTGTTAATAACCATTTTTAAATGATATAATAACCATTTTCGAATGGTGTATTACGCGTAAGTCAGAGAAAGGCAGTAATATTTGGTTATTTTATGGTTATTGTAAACCAAAGTTACATATCATCTTAGTTACATATTATACAATTTTTTTTTAATTCTCACATGTGAGGTATTGTAATATTGTGGATATAATCATATATTTGGCGGTTGTATGTTATCGATTATCCGATCAATGAGCTCAGATCAAAGTGTAGTAATAGTATTGTAGATGCATTATTACCGCTTTATCTTTCGTATCAAGTTAATATTTGGTACGTATTTAACTTCTCTTTGGAACATGGTAGAGTGATGGGGCTTGCTCCTCTTCTACCGTGGGTCGATCCGGTATAGCAGTACCACCGGAATCGACCCTTTTAATACAATTCCTTAATAATTATATATGTTTATTCGTATAGATGTTCAGACGCGTTACTCAATCTGCTCAACAATAAACATGCTTCTTCTGAGATTATTTAAACAATTTCGTTTTTAAAAAAATGGGACAAGAATTTCACCGTGCAAAAACTGCTTTTCTGCCTAATCAGTGCAACATATAGAAAAAATGCAACAACACTTAAATCTACCTACAATTTTTTTTAGCAAATTTTTAGTTTTTTCTCAAAAACTATCTGTAAGATTTGAATGAATTGTGACGATAGTTAGAAATATGGCAACTACTCTTTATCTCAAATAATATGGACCAAAGTGTTACGACATAATCAAAATGACATTTGTATTATTCAATTTTATTTAATAAAACTTACTTTTTTAGCTTCATCAGGTGACGAAACACATGGTGACGTACTTGAAACAGATAACTGTGCAAGGCCCTCATCATCAGGAACATCTCCAACTAATGTTCTATAACAAACAATATGACATTCATTATCAATACACCAATTAAAGCAGTTCGATCAGAACTAAAGAGTCAAAGTAATGTTTGGGTATATAAGACAATCGGACGGCTAAGTTACAAAAAATTGTATTCTGCATTGTTTTTGTTCAATTATTGTTCATTATTGCAAATATTAATTATTAACTTTACTTGATTGTTGCAATCCAATAAAATGTGATTGTTAAAATTGTTACTCGTGGGTTTAATTAAAAGAGACTAGTGCGTATACAGGTTAGGCCTCAAAACGTTACAATAATATAAAAAGCTTATATATTGATAATTGTTACTTATTTAATAAAATAAACTCAGTTATTTTGACCCAGACCGGTTTGATGAAAAGATGTGGAAACTTTTTTTTTTTATTTTAAGGTATGAAATAAAGAAGAGAAAATTGATAAATCAAAGTTATGCATAGCATATATGAGTTTTATTAATTGGACAATTTTAAATATATTATTTATTTATTCAAGTACTAAATAAAATTCAGAAATTTGTAATCTTTTGCGTACTCTATCGGTAACTATCATGTGTTCCTTATCCTTACATAGTGTAAAATAAAGTCCCCCAGCCGCGTTTGTCTGTCTGTTCGCGATTTACTCAAAAACTACTGCACCGATTTTCATGCTGTTTTCATCAATGGATAGAGTGGTTCTCGAGGAAGGTTTTAGTATATATCGTGAGGAAGGTATAGTATAATAATAGCTTTTGATTTTTATTGACAGATGGCAGTGAAACTATATTCCTACACATTAGCTCATCAAACTTACAATAGATGGCAAGATATCAGTGGTGTAGAAAATATTATGTTACTTGGTTATAAGGGCGTTAAAAATTTTAGCGGGCGAAGCCGCGACGGGTAATGCTAGTTGATTATATTTTTATCTTTGTTCTTTCCTCTCAGCTGTTCGTGTGACGATGCCAAACTTTCGATAACTTTAATTAATCGCGATTAAAGAATAAAGTTTAACTTATATTATCTAAATAATTGCAACGGTAACGATATATATTTTTAAAATATTATAATATTCTACAAGCATTCAGCTATATTACATTCGGTTTTTTATTCATTAAGATCGGGGATTATTTCTGAAAAAATAGAAAAATCACGACAAAAACTTGTCAGCAATAAAAATCTGTGTATAAAGCCTATGTAAAACGTCATATTTAGAAGCATTTATATAGATGGTGGATCGTTTTTATATACATCAATAAAATATTTATTATACCCAGTATATTTGTAAATATACAAGGTATATTAAGTTTAGTCCCGACTTTGTAACGCTTGAAAATATTAATCCTTGACAAAAATGCTTCAAAAAGGTATTCATAAAATGGCCTAATTCGGCCATTTTCACATGTCCGTCCGTCCGTCCGTCCGTCTGTGAAGCCGATAACTCAAGAACGAAAAGAGATAACGAGCTGAAAATTTTTGTGTGTGTTCTAGAGCAAAAAAGTAAGATCAAGTTCGTTAATGGGCAAAATCGGAACATGTTTCCCCCCGCTATGAGGGGTGGAAATATCCGTCTTTGAAACCGTAAGAGATAGAAAAATAATTTTGAGACAAAAAATCTTCTTCTTTTTAAAATAATCATCTTTTGTTTGAAAAATTTTTCCATAAACTCAATAGTTTTCTCATAATTTGTGCAGAAAGAGCAAATAAAAGGGGGGAATTACACATCTTTGACACCGTAAGAGTCAGAAAAAAAATTTGTTAACAAAAAATCTTCTTCTCTTTATAATAAACAACTTTTGTTTGAAACACTTTTTCATAAACTCAATAGTTTTCTCAAAATCTGTCCTCAAAGTTGAAAAAAATGATAAATACAATTGATAAGCGAAGGAAGGCATGGTCTCCATGTACAAACGGGCACATGACAAACATAACATACATCAAATAGTATTGTTTTTATGTTTATTTCAGTTTTTTAAACCATAAGGTCAAGGTTTAAGTGATTTTCCTTTTCAAAGAAGTAGTTGGTCTCGTACAGATGTCAAAATTTTGCAAAATATTTATTCAAAGGCCCATCGATCCTATCAAAAATCATCAAAAAAATTTATATACATATATATATATATCTATATATATATATATATATATATATATATATATATATATATATATATATATATATATATATATATATATACACATATAAATATAAATATATATATATAAGTATATATATATACATATATATATATGTATATATATATATATATAAATATATGTATATATATATAAATATACATATATATATATATATATATATATATATATATATATTTATATATATATATATGTATATTTATATATATATATATGTATATTTATATATATTTACATATATTTATATATATACATATATATATATATATATATATATATATATATATATATATATATATTAGCGTTGAATAACTAACATCGCTTAGCTTAACAACTCGCTAAGCTTAACAACGCTTAGCGTTGAGTTGCCTACGCTTCGCGTTAACTAGTGCTTCGTGTTGATTGTCGCTACGCGTGAAATCACGCTTCGCGTTGAATCACTGACGCTTCGCGTTCATTAACTAACGCTTCGTGTTGACCTAACGCTTCCTATTGACCAACGCTTCGCGTTGGGTGACAAACGGTTCGCTTTAGCTTGCGTGATGCGATGGTTAACGCTTTGTGTTTACCAAGGCAATGGGTTGATTTACTAACGCTTTGCGTTGGCTGACTTATAGTTCGCTTTAGCTTACGTTTCGAGTTGGTTCACGCTTTTCGTTGGTTACCGATTCGAGTTAAATCACGCTTCGCGATATCACTGGCGCTTCACTTTGCATAACTATCGCTTTTCATTGGCCAACGCTTCGCGTTGGCTGACTATCTGTCCCCTTTTGCTTACGTTTCGCGTTAGTAAACGCTAAGCGTTTACCACCACTTTGCGTTTAATACAAACGCTTCCCGTTGACAAAACGCTTCCAATTGAAAAGCGCTTCTCATAGACCAACGCTTCACATTGGCTGACTAACGGTTCGCTTTAGCTTGCGTTTCGCGTGGGTTAACGCCTTACGTTTACTAACGCTTCGCGTTGACCTTACACTTCCTATTGACTAACGCTTCTACTTGACCAACGCTTCGCGTTGGCTGACATACGGCTCGCTTAAGCTTACAGTTCGCGTTGGTTTACGCTTTCGTTGTTTAACGATTCGCGTGAAATCACGCTTCGCGAATCACCGACGCTTCGCTTTGAATAACTAACGCTTCTCATTAACCAACGCTTCGCGTTGGCTGACTTACGGTTCGCTTTAGCTTTCGTTTCGCGTTGTTAAACGCTTTGTCTTTAACAAGCTCACGGTTCCCGTTGATTAACGCATTGCGTTGTTTAACGATTCGCGTGAAATGACGCTAATCACCCACACTTCGCTTTGATTAACTAACGCTTCGCATTAACTAACGCTTCGCATTAACCAACGCTTCGCGTTGGCTGACTTACGGTTTGTTTTAGCTTACATCTCGTGTTTGAAAACGCTTTGCGATGTTTAGCTAGTGCTTTGCGTTGACATAACGCTTCCTATTGACTAGCGCTTCTCATTGACCAACGCTTCGCGTTGGCTGACATACGCCTCGCTTAATCTTACGGATCACATTGGTAAACGCCTTGCGTTAACCAACGCTATGCTAACGCTTCGCGTTGGCTATTTACTAACGCTTCGCGTTGGCTAACTTTTGGCTAGCTTAAGATTACGTTTTGCGTTGGTTCAAGCTTTTCGTTTATTAACGATTCCGAACACTGACGCTTAGCTTTGGACTATCGTTACGATTTGACTAACTTTTCACGCTTACTTTAATCATTAACGATTCGCGTGAAATCACGCTTCGCGTTGAATCAGCGACGATTCGTTATCACGTAGTTCACGGCTTTTTTGTTGACCTAACGCTTCCTTTTGACAATCGCTTCTCATTGACCAACACTTCGCGTTGGCTGACTTACGGCTCGCTTAATCTTACGGTTCGCGTTGGTTAACGCTTTGCGTTAATTAACGATTCGCGTGAAATCACGCTTCGCGGATCACCGATGCTTTGCTTTGAATAACTAACGCTTTTCATTGACCAACGCTTCGCGTTATCTGACAAACGGCTAGCTTAAGCTTACGGTTCGCATTGGTAAACGCTTTGCGTTGTTTAACGATTTGAATGAATTCACGCTTCGCGAATCACCAACGCTTCGCTTTGAATAACTTACGCTTCTCATTAACCAACGCTTCGCGTTGGCTGACTTACGTTTCGCTTTAGCTTTCGTTTCGCGTCGGTAAACGCTTTGCGTTTACCAACGCTTCGCGTTGACCTAACGCTTCCTATTGACTAACGCTTTCCATTGCGCCAACGCGTCGCGTTGGTTGATTTACGGGTCGCTTAAGCTTACGGTTCGCCTTGGTTAACGCTTTGCGTTGTTTAATGATTCGCGTGAAATCACGCTTCGCAAATCACGGACGCTTCGCTTCGAATAACTAATGCTTCTCATTAACCAACGCTTCGCGTTGGCAGATTTACAGTTTGTTTTAGCCTACGTTTGGCGTTTGTAAACGCTTTGCGTTGATTAACTAACACTTTGCGTTGACCTAATGCTTCCTATTGACTAGCGCTTCTCATTGACCAACGCTTCGCGTTGGCTGATTTACGGCTCGCTTAATCTGACGGTCTGCGTTGGTTAACGCTTTGCGTTGATTAACGTTTCGCGTGACGTCAAGCTTCGCGAATCACCGATGCTTCGCTTTGAATAACTAACGCTTCTCATTAACCAACGCTACGCGTTGACTGACTTACGGATCGCTTTAGCTTACGTTTCGCGGTTAGCGCTTTGCGTTTACCAACGCTTTACGTTTACCAACGCTTTCCGTTGATTTACTAAAGCTTCGCGTTGACTTACTTTTCGCGTCGCCTAACGGCTCGTTTTAAACAACGCTTTGCGTTAACAGCCACTTCGCGTTGATTTACTCAATTATATAACTCAATATTTAAATATATAAAAATCGCAAGAACATTAATATAAATTTTTTTAAATGCAAGAACATTTTTACTGTTTCAAGAAAAATTATTAGCACAAAACAAATATTTACAAATAATTCATATTTTATAAACATTGAATAGGCAGAAATATTCACAATTCAAACATTGATATACAACTCAGTATATACTGGGTATTCAAACAATTAACTCAGTTAGTTGTTACATTACTTGTTTATATTAATTTATACTAATTTTCAAATCTCAATGTTGGAAAATAAGTATTCCATAAGATTCGCTTGAACTTAATTAACTCCTAAATTAAAATTTCTTAAAAAATTATAAATAATATTTTTTTATTTCTCCAAAATAAGCATAACTAACAGAGGAATTTTCGCGTTAATCAAAACTGGTCAAAAGTCTCCATCGATAAATGTCCGGCATTGTGAAATATTCAAGATCATAGAATCATAGAATGGTGATTTTCTGATCTCTACAAAATATTTAAACAAATAACTATTACATACCGATCGCTATCACTTAAACTACTATCTTCACTATTACTCTGATCACTACCAACTTCAACAGGTAATGGTGAACCTCTTTGCAGTACTGGTGAATCAGACATATTTACTGCTATTGGTGCAACAGTTGAGATAACAGAAGAAACATTTTCATTGCAAACATTCATTTCAAGTTCTGATGGTTTTTCAGTAGGCGGATTTTCTATAGATTGGTTTTCAGATTGTTGATTCTCAATATTTTGTTGAGTAAGATCCAATTTTGGAATTCTCAGTGATTCTAGAATTTCTGTAAACATAAATATTTCACCATAATTAATACATAATTATTTTTAAAGTAACTCAATAAATTAATCGGTGTAATAAAATGACACCGTAATGAAATGATCGAATAATCTCACACTGAAAAAGTTCAACTCTGAATAACAAATTGATTTCAGTAAAAACTATATTAAACTGCATTTATTCATTAAAAGTATCTATGAAATGACTGCTATACAGAATGGGTCACCAAAAAAAATGATACGCATAAAATTAACTTCGCATAAATAAATTTCGAACTAGAAATTTTAGAATAAAACATGATCATTTTGAAAAAAAAGGTATCGTAAGTTTATTAATAACTCCGGAGATAATTCAATTTTAAAGATGATTAAATTTATATTAATTAAAAATCAAATACCTCATAAACATTTATCACGTTTAGATGTATAAACATTCACATAACATACACACATGCACAATCAATGTAACACAATGGACTATTTGCAATCTCAAGTGCTGCCTAAAATACAATGAAAACTATTCTGTATCCTTGAATATAGTTTGACAGGGATTGTAATTATACAAATATAGTTCTTAAATATAATTTTATAATAATTGTCAAATATATAATTTTATTTGTCTGATTAAACGTCAATATGAACCCTCGATGCTGTCAATTATGCATTCCAGTTCCTATGTTTTTACTCAGCAGGCTAAGCATTGCTGAAGTTTAAAACGGATGGTAAAGTGCTTAGAGATAAGCTTAATCGAATACAATTAGGTTTAGACGTTTGCCTTAATGGCAACAACTTAAAAACTATCAATAACATTTAAAAAATTTACAAACAAGTTATTATTAAACTATTTTCATCGAATATATAGTAGGTTCCTATTTAAAAACAAAAGTTCAGTTCTATATCTAGAAAACAGAAAATCGGATTCAATTTTTACTTTCACCGTTGAAAAGGCAATGAAAATTTGAGTCACTGTACAATTTTCAGAAAAATTCCATTCAGTTTTCCATGGAAAGCGTATCATTTTTGGTGTCCCACCTTTTATACTGCTGAGTTTATCCCGAATAAAAAGATAAAAGTCAGAGAGACAATTATTCTAAAAACTAATGATTCGTTTAGGTATTAATTAATTTAAATAACAATAAAGGTATCACAAACACTTTCCAGCTCACAAGTAAGTATATGGATTAATAGCTATGTAATTATAATTCTATACGCACAAGAAAGGAACCACGGCGTTTAAAAAAATTTATTCAACTTACCATCGTTAACTTCAGGTAGAACAATTTGTAAAGAAATAACATGTTCGTATTGATCAATGATTTGATTAAACTTAGAAAGAATAAAAGGTTTGTTTGGATTCAAGTCTAATGCTTTGGCTGCATATAACTTTGATGATGAATAAATCCCTTCAGATTCTAAGGTACGTGAATCTTCTAATATTTTTGGACGACCACTATATTTTTCTAAAGCTAATTGTAATGTATTTATATCTAAATCTAGTTTTTTAGCAACTAATTTTTTAAATTCTTTCACTGTTTGTGATTGATTTCCTCGAATAACAACCGGACCTTCCACAACTTCTGTTTCGACATCAATCACAAAAACTTTCGAAAATAATGTACCCGGTTGATATTTTTCAAATTCTTCGTCTTTTTGTCGTGTTTCTAATAAAAATTCAGTTTTACACGTACGCCGCCAACCATTTGCTAATATCTCACCAATGGGCTCATCTTCTTTACCTTCGAAACTACATTCAACTGTATCTTGTATTCGATCATATGAAACCAGACGACACTGTTCTAAAGGTATTAGACTATCCAGTTGCAAATGTGTTCGTACAAGGCGTGTAGTATCTGCTAATGTTGTATCTCTAAATATATACAATTTGCCATCAATAATTTCATCGGTTTCAGGATGGCGTGCATAAACTTTTAATTTACATAATTTGCTCTCTTTTTCACGATATGCACGTTCTCTATCTTCTTTTGCTTTTATTTTTTCATACAACTCTTGTATATGTGGTGGAAATGTATCAATGTTTATTGCATCACAATTTCTTTCTTTATCAATTTGTCGATACATCAACATATACGCATTTGTACTAGAACTGAACGCCGCTGAATAATAGCCACCACGCATGTGACCACCACCACCATAAGTTTTTCGAATGTCGTCAAATGTAATCTGAAATGTAAAATTTACATGATACATACAAATAACAAATTATTATTATTTTTGTAAAAAAATTTAATAGAAAAACAAGTGAAAATAACAACTGAGTTAATTGCGTAAATACCCGGTATTTACTGAATTTATGTAAAAAAGTTTATAACAAAAGTTGTTTATTTTAAAAAAAGGAATATTTTTGTCTTTACATTTTTGTTCTATCTCTTACGGTTTCAAAGATGGGCAGTACTGCTCATTTTGCCGAAGCATGGTCCAAATTAGATAGATTGTAGAGACTGCCCTGGACGGGCTACACTTCGACCATAAGGTCCATTGTGATGCCTAAGGATATGAGGATGTGAGTAGAGTGGAAGGAATTTGTGAGTAGACTAGGAATTGGTAGGATATGTGGCTGCAGCCGACTCTGATAGGAACTATGCCGATATTCATCTGGAGTTCGTGGAGGAAACTGCAGAAAACCTTTTCAAGAATAGCCGGTTACTTCGTTCTTGTCCATACGCCGACAGTTTAGTCAATTAACCGCCCTTTTCTTTTTTATAATTGACAAACTGCCGATGTCGGGATTGGAACCCATAACCTCCCAGTTTCCAAGTATGCATACTGCGCAGACATAACGCCTTAGACCGTTCGGCTACTTGGACTGGTGAAACTTGACCTTACTTTTTAGGTCAAAAACACACACACAAAATTTCAGCACGTTATTTCTTTTGGTTTTTGAGTTATCGTGTCCACAGACGGACACGTGTTACAAAAATTTGTTTCTACCATTAATATTTTCAACGGTTACAAAGACGGAACTAAACTTAATATATCCTGGTATATATTATATACCGGGTATAACAAAACTAACTAACAAAATGGCTAGCAATAATAATCGACATTCTAAGGCCGTATATAGAATTTGTTTAAAGATATAAATTGATGCTGCTATAGGGTAGTTACCCTATAGGTAGTTATTGATGCTATTAGGTCCTTTAATTAGAAAATTGTAAATAGTATTGAAGTTTTAGTTACACCGTTGAAAAGACAATGAAAATGCATAATTATTTTTTATAAACCACCCTGTACTATGATAATCACAAGATGATGTCAGTTTTTAAAATATTACAAATGATTTGTGCACTATTGATTCTGTTTTCGAAAAAGGCCTTCAGATAAAAGTTGTTCATTATAAATATAGTAACAACTTTTATTCAAAAATCGAATGAATAAGGCACAAATCAATTATAAAATATTAAAATCT
The DNA here is from genome assembly GCA_963920215.1 of Nineta flava. Taxonomy (NCBI): domain Eukaryota; kingdom Metazoa; phylum Arthropoda; class Insecta; order Neuroptera; family Chrysopidae; genus Nineta; species Nineta flava. The sequence goes on along the minus strand of OY986041.1, from coordinate 99,265,080 downwards.
AACTTTTGACCAGTGTACAAGAAAAGAATTCAGAAAATTTTTAAATCGTATAACTTCAATATATTTCGTTCAATCTGATGAGCATATTTAAGGTATTTCCAAACTATATCAGCTGATCGGGTACCTATATCAGCTAATGTTGGTACTCCTGCACGTTGTTGAAAACAGCTGTACGTTGTCGTCAGTGTTTCCATTCGCCACATAACATTTCAGAAAATTTTTAAATCGTTATTTCGCTATTTAAGTTATAAATAGCTCGGCTCTTTAATTGGGATATCATCACTTTTTAAGGAGCAACTATTATATAAAGTACTTCCCCGAAAACTCGGCCCTTTTTTACATTAATGTTTTTGATCAGATATCACCACTTTTTGAAAGGTATATATATAAATATATATATATATATATATATATAAATTTTACCGATAGTGGTTTTTAACTTCTAATAGGTAGGATCGATGGACATTTGTACAAATTTTTACGATATTCCAGCATTGGTGCAAAAGCAATAGCTGCATTTCTTTTGGAGGAAATTCGCTGATAAAAGCTTATAATATTTGAATAAATGTACTCATATTGAGACAAACTAAACAATGGATGGAAATTTTTATTTGAATGGTTCAATGAACATAATAACATATTCGATATTCAAAATCGATTGCCTATATCTGATCAAACTATCATGTAGAAAATATTATAACCACAAATTTTTGTTTTTTCCCATTTTTTCGGATCTACAAATAGGTTTTACGTAGAATGCAAAAATTCGCAAATGTCAGGAAGTGGTTTAAACTTAAATACATAAATTTAATTTTTGGATTCCTATATTTTCCATTGGGAAAATTAAATTTTCCCAAAAATTCTTTTTTAAGGTATCAAAAATTCTGATCCGCATCCTTCTAGCATTTCTGGAAGTGGAGCAACAAAGTTTTAAAAAACCGCACACAAATCTCACTAGTGGTGTGTGCTAAATTTTAAGTATATATATAGAAAATATGGACCAATCATAGAGTAGCAATATTTCTTATGTTATCAAAACAAAAATGCAAAAATTTTCCATTTCCCGATATAAATTTTATGATTTCATAATTTTCCCTGTGCCTTGGGTACTAGACCTAACTATATGCCAAATATCATCTTTAAAGGATATCTGGTGTAGGACCTACGTTTTTATCCTGTCTAATGAAAATTATGGGCGTACCCGCTATTTTAACGAAAAGCAAAAAACTTGTTCTCTTATAATTCCCCAAATAGCTTATATTCGAAAAACCAGCACAAATCGGCTCTGATTTTTCGTGTAGTAATAGTACTGTAAGCGCGAAGGCAACAAACCCCTTAAACTCGGCTTGTCGCACTACCGTGCTCTAGATAGACACACAAAAATTAAACCTACAATTAAATCACTATACATTATGCGTATAAACTTCTATTTACCTTGGTAACAGATTGATCATTAAAACAAAACCATTCGCCTTTTTTGAAATCTTTAATATAAGCATAATAATGACCACCAGAAGCACTACCAGAATGTATCATAATAGAAAATAGTTCATACATATAAGGACCCGGTTCAGCTGCATGCCGTTTATTTTTCTCATTTTCTTGATGATTATTAGATGTTCCTTCACTAACATCGATACCTTCATCATAATCAGGATAATCAATATCCAAATTACGATAATTGAACGATAAAGCGTTATTTGAATTAGATCCAGTAACATCAGTTGATTGATAATTATCTTCGTCTAACGCTGAACCACTGTCAGTTGTACTGCTGTCATCGCATTTTACAACAACTTCATCTAAATCAGTTTCTTCTTTTCTTACACCATTTGTTATAAAACTATTTAAGTTTAATGTTTCAGGAAAAACAACTCTAAAAAAAATTCAAATACTAAAATTAGCACAAAAACTAACTATATATTCTACAGGATAGTTAAAATTAAAGAAATATTTACAAGGCTCTTCAAACTTGTTTCGTGTTTTTTTTCATAGTCTGGTTTTAGTTTTTTCAACTTATTTACTTATCAATAAGGATAACTTTATCTTTTGTAAAATTATTTCCATAAATTTTAAAATCACTATTTGAAAATTTACTTGCATTTACTTAATAAATTAAAGAAATTAAGTAAAAAGTATCAAGAACTTTATATATTTTGTTAATGATTCAATTAAAGTCGCACAAACGAAAATCGTTAATGTGATCATTCACTATTTAATAAATTGAATTATGACTCAAAAGTATGAATAAATATCAATTGGTAATGAATTGAATAGAATTAAAATAAAATTTTAGATAGCAATCCAACATACTTATCATTCAATTTAATTCGATGCAGCGTACTGTAATCAAAGTCAAAACGTTTTAAATGTAATGTTAATAAATACGGGAATTTTGTAAATTTTAATCCCTTATGTGCATCACATTTTTTGTTACATTTTTCACAAAAATATTGATTACTTCCTTCTAATGTTTCTGGTTTAACAAATGCTCGCAACGCTTCTTCTATACTGCCATATGCAATCGTACTCCCAAATGGACGTACTGGCAATGGTATATCTAAAAATGTATCTTCTCGAGATTTTTCTATTCCACATTCGAGGCACTTAACATAATCAAATAATTTCCCTTCATATAAACGATTGATAAGATCTGCTTGTTTTGTATTTTTAAATTTTTGTTCTAATGCATCGAACATAACACGACACAATTCTTGTATATCATGTTGCTGCCAAGCTTCACTTGAATCCCAACCAAAACTACGCGTTAATTCAGTTGTTTCTACAGCTGCTTTTGTTGATGTTTGTAAATTGAGGAACAGTTTTTGTAATTGATATGGAATTGAATCAATCTCATCTTTTCCATCAAATTCCCAGTTATATAATGCATTACGAAATTCTGGTGTCATAAATAATGCTTGTAGTAAACTATTTAAGTAACAGGTCATTGCTTGATTTACAAGTCCAACGTATCCAATACTCTCGCGTTTTATTAATGATGAATTATTATAAGAATTACTGCTACTACCAGCTAAAGAATCACCAATACATGGCATACGTAATGGTGGCAAAAGATCATCTAATGTTGGACTAGCCGACGCTCCTAATAATAAATCGTCTTCACTATTTTCTGTAACAATTGCTGTTTTCCTTCTAGGACTATATCTTGGTTCATTTGGTACTACTATACGCAGCATATTTCTTGCACCTTGTTCAAAATCAAAACCAAGGTCTCCTAGTGTCTTCTCTTTTTCATCATTTAGCACCACCTAATTTTTAAATGATAACATAAATTTATTAACTATTTATTATTTTCATCTTGATTAAAATGATTCTTAATCTCTCTTATATCAGCGCGACTATTGGCAGAGCAATTATTCGGGGAAACCCGTTAATTCAGTTGTTCACCTTATACGCTAAACAATTGAACTTTCTTCCGCGAAAATAAATTTTCTTAGTAGTGTATATTTCAAACACTGTGAAGTAGTTAAATACAAAAACAACTGCGTCATTAAAATGTATCATACTTCTGAACCGAAACTCCACCACCTTACGATTTGCGTTTCAACACCGAATTCGCAGCTCTAAATGTGACGTTATTGACGATTTAAAAACATAGCTGTATGTCGCTAATGTGAAACGAGTACTATTACATTTTATGGTAAGATTTAAACTACGTATTTGCATTTGCCGTTTAAAGCTGGAAAATTGACTTTTTTCACACGATTAATTATAAAATAAAGTGAGATATTTTTTGCGAACTTCAAGCTTAACTACATTTTCAAATTGGTTAATGATTCACCAATTGCCACCCCTAAGTGGGTAAAAGCTAAAATTTTAACAGGTGTTCCTTATAAAAATTGTTACAATGTTTGTTCAAAATTTTTTTTTTAATGGTCGTGTTCAGCAACTTCCTTAACAAATCCTTAGTAAACTAAGTAAGTTTCTAAGTATATCTAATTTAAATGCGCTCTACTCGTAACTGGGAGATTGCTGGTTCGATTCCCAACACTTGCAGTTTGTCAATTAAATTAATTTATAAAAAAAATTAATGGGGCGGTTATTAGCTAAACTGTCGGCGTATGGACAAGAACGAAAATAACCGGCTATGCTTGTGAAGTTTTTCTGCAATTTCCTTTCACAAACTCCAGATTAATATCACAACCTATCAATTCCTAGTCTACATACAAATTCCTACAAGTTCTTTAGGGGTCAGTAAAAAAGACTTAGAAAGACCTACTTGGCAGGCTTCGACCTCTCCTTCACTACTACTACTACTAAGTATATCTAACTTAGTTTTCTACCATGACCCTTGACAGATACTAAGCAATACGTTATTTTTCTTAGTAAGTGCTGTCGGATTTTCCTCTAAATGTAGTGGATTTAATAAAGCCTAGTAGAAAATCTAGTTAATTTATTCTTGGGATTGTCGGATTTTAAAATTTTTGTATTCAAATTGAATATAACAAATCGGAACACAATATGATTATTTTTTTTGATACATGATGGCATGGATTATTTCATAATATTAAATCCACTAAATTTAGGGGAAATTTCCCTTATTTAGCAACACTGTTGACAAGTTAGTAAGTTTGTCCTGAGATAAACACCCTGAACTTAGATTTAGATGTTCAGATATAAATTTTTTGTTTACACTGACTTACTTTGTTTAGTAAGGACTTAGTTGTTATGAACAGAGCGAATGTAATATATACAAGTATCTACATTTTATTTTTGCTTAATCCATTGAATTTTAAACGTTGTTAATATTTTAAAATGGACAACTTAACTAAGTAATTTAATTTTACAATTAAATTACTTATTTTTGAAAATAAATCAATTTGAAATTTGCCAATCTTCGATATAATATATTTAAAATTCACCCCTTATCTTCGCAAACATTGACTTATGTCAATGGTTATAAAAAATGTAATAATCTTTTTTTTCAAAATTTCAATCAAATTTATTGTACGTGATTTAGGGATCTACCCATCTAGGGATAGTGATCTATCACTATAAAATCGATTCATTAATTGTAAAATTGGACAAAACTAAACACATACGCATTTAAGTAGAGTTCTTTTTCAAAATTTCATAGTTGATTTGTGCTGAATCCATTCGGTTTTCTAAACAATGTTTAGAACAGTCGTTGGTATTTTTATGACGAACAAATTTTATTCGAAACATTTTTTTGGAAAAACAAAAGGATTCAGTATATTATATATATTATATTTCGCATATCGACTGCAAAAGTTTTAAAAAAGAACACCTTTGTAGCAGTTGGTAGTACTTATACTGATTTACTTAAATGTAAAAACTGAAAAACACTTACAACGGTTTGATGATCTCCTCGTATCGGACGATATATTAATTGAAATTTATCTTCTTCATAGTTAAAGTAAGTAAAAACTTCGTTAATTATTTGTTGGACATATGTTGACGGACGGACCTGCATATGCATAGTTTTTGGTCTAACATTCTTAGTCGTATTATCGATAACGGAACAATGTGAAATGGCGTCTTCTGATGTACAAACCATTTTCTTGAAAATAAAAAAATATCAATAAGTAATTAAATTTACTATTTCATAATTTTATAGTTGGTTATTAATAAAACTATAGGCATTTTTTCTGTTTAAGTTATTTTTCGATTCATTTCTTTACAATATTGTAATTAATTGTTATGTGTGAAAAAAAAGGAGATTAGTGTAAAAAGAATTATCTTAAATAAAATTTCAACAATAACTTGACATTTTTTTATGTAGAAACTAAAAGTTAAACTGTGTACGTAAAAAGTTATTTATATCTCGCGTTTAAAACAAAATAAATATGCAAATTAACATTTAATCGAAAAATCACATCATGATAAATACAAAAAGAAAAATATTACCTAAGAATAATAATAATAATAAACAATATTTGTAACAAAAAGAAAAATTGCGAAAAATATATTGAAATAAATTTAAAACACGTGAACGTATTTTTTCTCAATCAGCATTTCCAAAATAAATGTTTATGTAAAATACAAAAATAGTACTATCCAAAATAAAAACAAAAAAGTACTTAATTCGCCACCAGAAAATGTTAATTGGAACCCAATAATTATTATTGTATGATAATTGAGTGGTGTGGATGGGTATTGTATTATCACCATTTACATCTCCCTAGTGAAAATGTGAAATATAAGATATAAATTTAGTACAGTTTTTGGCAATGAGCCATTTACTTAAATTCATTTTAATGTATTCACACCGTATGATCTATTGTGGTGGTCATTGAATATTTTACAAATCTTTTCGATTTATAACTTTATGAAAGGGATTTGTAGGCTAATTCATTCAACGATAAGAACATTTTTTCTCATGCATTATCGAAGTTTCAAATAATTGGTTTACAGTTATTGCAAAAAAAATTGCAAAACTTAGCACTTTTAACATGGGCTAAAATAATAATTTAGCATATCTATGAGAGTAATAACACTGTCGTATGATTAATATAGCGATAAATACAAGAAAATATCCAAATTAGATAGACGCAATAGATTTTTCCGGTTCGCAATAGGATACTATTATACGATCATGGCAAAGCCAATCGTAAGATAGTTTCCAGAAATTAAGTTCTATACCCGACAAAATTTTGCACACACTCAGTACACTTCGAAGGGAACTTTTGAAAAGTTTTGCCAAGTAGACATCCGCAACTGATTGGGTGGAAATCGAAAACCATGAAGATTATCGTAAATATTATCATAAAAAAATTAAAGAACATTAAATTTTGAATGAACATGGTGTGTTAATACTCTAAAATATTGCACAATATACAATTAAATAAATTTCATATATGATTTTCTCGCTTATTTTTGAGAACTGCAACTTATTTTTTTACCATGATCTTAGGGATGGTAACGATATATCGATATTTTTAGAAAAATATCTGTACTAGCTTTTATATATATATATATATACATATATATATATATATATATATAGACTTCAAAAAGGAGGATGGTTCTCAATTCGTCTGTATTTTTTTTTTATATATCTTTTTAAGCGAAGAGGAGACCTATCCGAGGCGTAAATTAATAGGGGTAAAAACTTGCTCAGTCAGTGATTGGCTGCTGACGGCAATTATATATGTATGTACACCCTCGTTCATAAAAATTGTTCCAGTTGAAACATTTTAAGTGTTACTGTATGTATTATTATACATATATTTAGTAATATATACGCTTAAAATGTGACTTACTGGTTAAATTTTTATGAACGGGCGTGTACATGTAACATGGTGGCCACAAAAACAGCAAAATAAAATTCCCTGATTTTTCCAGGTTTTCCATGACTAAAAAAGTAAATTTCCAGTTCAATAAATACATGTCACCGCGTAATATTCATGTATAAAAAAGAAACGATCTTCCAACTCCTTATAATCATTTATCTTGAATTAAATTGATGGTTTCATAAACCATTTTTTCGATTTTGGTTATAAGATTCAAAAATTCAATTTTTTTATTATCACAGCTAAATTTTGTCCAAATATGAATTTAAGATATTTGTCTTAAATTTATATATGGACATGGTACCTGAAGATGAACAATGTAATACACACGCATTTTAATATTTTACACAACTAATTTGATATTTTACATAACTAATTTTTCCCTTCTAAAACTACATTTAGTTGGTTAAATTAGATTTTCCATGACCATGAACAAAATTTCATGACGTTTCCAGAATTTCTGTGACAAAAAAATCCCCTGACATTTTCCGGTTTTCCAGAAAGTTGGTACCCTGTGTAAAAAAAGTATCGGATAAAGATAGATAGATTGTAACGGCTGCCCTGGACGGGCTACACTTCGACCATAAGGTCTATTGGGATGCCTAAGGATGTGAGTGGTGTGGATGCACTTTTGTGTGTAGACTAGGAATTGGTAGGATGTGCGGCTGCAGCCGACTTTAATAGGAACTATGCCGACATTCATCTGGAGTTCGTGAAGGAAACTGCAGAAAACCTTCACAAGCATAGCCGGATAACCACCCTTCTTTTTTTTTTTAATAATTGACAAACTGCCGATGTCGGGATTCGAACTCATAACTTCCCAGTCCCCAAGTAGACATAACGGCTTAGACGGCTCGGCTACTTGGCTGGTCATCGGATAAAAGTTGGTCTTTATAAATATAATAACAACTTTTATTCGAAACATTTTGCCAAAAGCCAAATGGATAAGGCACAAATCCACTAAAAAATTTTGAAATATGATAGCTACTTTTGTGGCTTAAAGTACATATGATATGCACGAATGGTTCAACAGCCAATATAAAACTGGACGATTTTTTCCTAAGACTACCTTCTACCTAAGACTACCAACAAAAATCCTTACCTTCCGTCCCTATATTCCTATGCCTATGGTATTTTGCCATAGAACATATTTTTCGCAATCTTTTAATACAAATAGGTATATTTGTGACAGTAGTAGATTAGGGGAGGCCGTAGCCTGGGAAGTAAGCCTTTTAGGCCCTTTTTAGCGACTTCTGATGCCTCTAATCTCCTCTACTACACCTGGTACGCTTCCTCTAGCCCTGTGGTCGGCGTCGAACTCTTTGCAAAGGACAGAACAAAGCTTCACTTTAGTTGCTTTATATCTGGTTCCTCCATTTCGGTCAAGTCGAAGTTCTGTCAAATCGATGTACCTCATTCTGGCTCTGTAAGGACATTCTGTCAGGAGGTGAAAGCGCGTGCCATACGACCCGTTACAGTACGGACAAGTCGCGTTGCTCTCCAACCCAATAAGGGGTAGATGCCTCTTGAGGTTGCAGTGACTAGTGAGCACCATCACCAGAAGGTATATGTCTTATTTTGTGATAGTTTTGTCTCGATGGTCTCGACTCGACGGAAATAGTGGAAATGTAAACAAAACTTTCGTAAAAAATGTAATCAATTTTAAAAAGAATATTCGAAATTGAGTTGCTCAGGTGACTTATCAGCACAAAACCAGCTATTCCCTGACAAGAGGGAGGGGGAATAGGGGATTTCCTACTGGCCCAGCTTTCAAAGGACTCGAACCGCTTCATTAAGAAGTAATAAAAATCAAACTTATTTCTAAACATTGTTTACATTTTTGAGGTATTATGATTTTATTCTCTAATTTTCAATATTTACACGTTAATAGAGACGTAATGTAATCAATAAATTTGGAATTCTTGAAAATATATTCACCAACTTTCATATTCTTTATGCCAGGCGTTTAGATTGTTTTAGAATTTTTATCAGCTTTCTTACAAATTAAAACTATACAAAATAATAAAAAAGCTCGATTCTGAGACAGTTTATTCTCCAATTCAGATCATACAATCATAAAATTTTATTTATTATATACTTGATTATATAGGCTGATGGAGGCCCAAACATTGCTACCCCCGATTTCCTCTCTACAATCTTGGCTATTTTCTACGGCTTTGATCACGTTTATAATTTTGAGTAATCGATTTTGTTTTTAAATTGCTAAAAAGAATGTCATTTATGCGTAGTAGGGAAAATTTTCAATGGACGCAAGGATACAATCTATATATATATATATATATATATATATATATATATATATATATATATATATATATATATATATATATATATATATATATAATATATATATATATAAATTTATTGTGAGTGCGTGTGCGGCCTAGAAATAAACTTTTGTTGGATAAAATAGTCTAAATTACTTGCGACGTCATACAATATACAGATATATCTGGAAAAGTAATCTTTAAATTTAAACTAATCACATAGTTTACTATTTGTTACATTACTTGATATATTTAAGATGTATCAATGTATCCAAAATAAGCCACAAAATTATTTTTTAAATTATATAAATTTTTTGGGTCTTTGACAATGTTTGTAATTTCGTAGTTTTTTCCGCAAGTTCATAATAAATATATTTATGCAAAACAACTCTAAAAATTATTATTTTTTCTTAAGAAATTGTTAAGAATAATTTCACTATAGCCGGCATTTCGTCTTCTAAAAGTTTCATCTACAGAAACTTAATTGAAATTAACCAGGTACATTAAAAATAAAAAATATTTCCGCTGTTTACATAGATGTAAATATTAAATTTAGTATATCTTATCTACAAAAAATTTTTCGAAGGTAAAATTTATCCATCATTAAGTTTTAAAAATAGAAATATTTAATTACCTCCCTACTTGTGAATAAAACTTTTTTGTTTTATTATTAAAATCCAAAAAATTATCTTGATTTTATTCCGTACCCATGATAAAATCTTTAAGTACTACTCGGAAACAATGGCAAAGTTTTGATTCCATTTTTGTAAATGTATCAATATAATAATCTAGGCTATCTGTCAAAGATTGTAATTGAAAAAAATTTGCTTATTTCTTCGTATTTGTTATATCACAGTCGTAAAACCTAAATTAATATGTACTTACAAATACAATATATGAGAGCTTTTGGCCTATTTATTGAAAAATAAACATTGTTCTAAAAAAAACTTGTTCACTTAAAATAGTAATTTTTATTTTAATATTTGTGCTCCGTATCAAGTTTGTTTAATTTAACATTTACTCACCGATATGGACATTTCAATTAATAAATATTTTTACACACCATTTTCTATTCAATTTCTAAAAAACTAACACTTAGTTACTTTTTTTTCTCATGAATTTTATTTTTATAGGGGATTTGTTTACATTTAATTTTCAATAAAATTATTTGAAACACAATGATCATATTTATACCATTTAAATAAATTTTTTTTATAATCCTGAATTACTAGAAAAAATTTTCTACTGAAATTTTGAAAAATTATATTTTACAAAAGTACAAGATATAACACGATGATCATTAAATGTGTTTTTTTTTCACAGGCTAAAAATAACGTTTTCTAATAAATCCCGAAGTTTCAGAATTTTTGACCGTTTAGAACGCGAGATAATATCAAAGTTATCATTCTCTCTCACTCTCTCTCATTAGAAGCATGTAAAACTTCATGCCCGCCCAACTATTATCTGTTGATTAGAAAAAATACTCGACAGAATTTAAAAAAAAAAACTAGGAGAGTAAAGATAAATATTTATTATATAATTTTTTTTTTTAAATATTGTGTTACCGTTTTGTTTTCGAAATATAAAAGTTAAAATTTTTTTTTCTTCAAAATAACATTATTATATATATATATGTACAGTGAATTTGTCTGTGTTGTATATGTGTGTTTATGTATTTGTTCTATAATAAAATCAAACCGGTTTTTTGTCCTGATTATATAACACAGTGTTGGACGTCCTTAATAGTAAGTATATTTAATAATAATTTATTTGGTGATAATGGTGTAATCATAGTCAATTATTAAAATGTTAGATTGTTAGATAGAGTAGAATATTTTGATTGTGAATAATAAAGGATAGCAAATTTTGTTACAAAAATATATAACTTTCGACGTATTTATTTTTAAAAAACTTTCCCGATTTTCCAAATGTTATTAATTTGATCGTTATTATATTCTGACAAGAATATTTATATTACAAAATATTGAACATTGTATTGTAAGTGACTACTGTCAATATAAAAGTTATAACCTACTAATTACAAATTGAAAAAAACAAATAGTTTACATCAAATAATTTTTTTAATTTGTCTTTTCAACTTGCATTTATAAGGAATTTATGTATTTCTACCAAAAATAGAAATTGTTGAATGCAGTTAACAACAAGTAATTGAATTAAATAAATATTAATAATGGTAACGAACCTTAAAACATTTCTTTGAACCTAATGGATAGTTTTATTTTTAACATAGGTAATGACTATAAAAATAACATTGCTTGATTATCACATTACATTCGATTCAAAAAAATAATCATAATTTAAATTTAGGTCTTTTTTTTCAAAACCTGCATTCACTTAATTTAAGAACGGAGAGTTCAACAGATGATAGTGGTAGCCAGACGGAAGGCGACACACCTTTCGAAGACGACTCGCATGCAGAAGAAGTTGAAGGTGATATTGAAGATATGTCTGAATCTAGTAATTCAGAAATAAGTAGCATAAGCAATGTATCATATATCTCTGAAGCTTCAACAGATTATCTACAGGAAAGTTTACAGGATTCAGAATCTACAAATACTGAATATGAGGATTCAGAATCGCCACCAAGCTCTGTAGAAACTCTTGTGAACCAATCAGAACCTGAACCGGAATTGGATAGTGATGTTAATTCTGAAACTGCAGAACAACCAACTTATGAAGAAAGTCGTGATGATGTAATAGAAAATTTAGCGGATGATAATAATGACCCACCTCCTGTTAATGAAAATGAAAGAGATATCTCATTAGTTTCATTTCGATTGAAGCGTAAACGAATAATAAGTTCAGAGTCACCCGCAAGTAAACGGGCGAAATCTGATAGCGATGGAGATGAAGACGAAGGTCGTACTTGTCCCATATGTTTTGATTATTGGACAAATTCTGGAGAACATCGTCTTTGTTCTTTAAAATGTGGTCATTTGTTTGGTAAGAATTGTGTGGTGCGTTGGTTACAAAGTCAAAATCGAAAAACTTGCCCTACTTGTAAAACAAAGGCAACCATGAGTGATATTCGTCATATATTTGCCAAGACAATTGTAACAACTGATACAGCTTCAATAAATATTTTAAAAACGGAATTGGAGACTGTTAAATCTGAACGTAATCGTTTAAGCCAAGATGTTACCCGTTTAAATACTATTACTAGGAATCAACAAATGACAATTCAACAGCAAGTAGCAAGAATATATGATTTAGAAAACAAATGCACAAATATTGATAAAAATGATGACGAACAAAATAATAAAGTTGTATGTATTAGTTTTGATAAAGCCATTGAACTGTCAAAAGATCATGGATGTCGAGTAATGGCACACAACTCTGATAATTTACTTGTTGTTACGTTAAAATCATCGAATCCATTATTCTCGGGTTTTGGTATTCGTAAAATACAGATAAATGATTATAGTGTCAAACAATTTGTACCTTTGCATTCGAAATTAATTCGAGATCTAGCATTTCATCCACAAACTGGAGAATGGCTTTTAAGTGTTTCATTAGATAAAACTGCAAAATTAACAAATGTTTCAACGAATACTATTATAAATACATTTGTAACTGATAAGCCTTTATGGTCATGTTGTTGGGATGCAAATGACCCAAATTTATTTTATGTTGGAGGTCAAGGGGGATGTGTATTGCAATTTGATGTACGAAATCCATCAGAACCGTCAAAGACTTTATTTACCCCAAACGATACGTCCTCAGTAATAGCTTTAGTTAGTGTGTGTTCAGGAACGGGCGAGTTCCTACCTCAGGGAGGGTTAGTTTGTTGTAACTTAAATTCTTGTTGGGTGTTTGAACAGTTGGGAACAGAATGTGTACCAAAAAAAATTAATTTAGAAGGACCGTTCGTATCATTAAACTATAATAACACTTATAGACAAATTTTAATTTCAACCCGACCAAACCCTCGATGGGTATTTTGCCGTCATATTTTATGTGACTTAGTAAATGGTGATGATGGTTGTTTTAATGTAAAAACCATTCATTATTTCCAAGGAGGAACTACTCAAACTCATCTTTCACGTAATTGTCAAATTGAGTTGCCTGATGATATTTTAATTTTATGTTATCAAGAAACTAAGAAGCAAATAAATGTTTGGAGTGTAGGAACAGGAAATTTGATTCAAACATTACCAGCACCTGATCCAATTATAGATATGTGCTATGTAAAAATTCAAAATCAATTGATTGCATTGACCGAAAAGAAAATTCGTATTTATAATATTAAATAATAATTTTTATAAGTATTTAATTAATTATTATCGTACCTTCTAAATAAATATTGTTCTTGCTATCATAAAGGAATTCTGAATAATATAATTATTTTTTTTAATCAATTGTTTTTTATTCATCATTCAAATTATTTTTGAATTTTTAAATTATTATATCGTTTATATCAGGTGGAAGTAATTCGAGAGATTTATGACACTTTTGAGTCATTTTCGGTATATTGCCATTCAAAAAAATCTCTTATTGAACTTGATAAGACAAATCAAAAGTAAGGAATGCAATTTTTAACCCGACTTCAAAAAGGAGGATGGTTCTCAATTCGTCTGTATTTTTTTTTTTTTATATGTGTGTTACCTCAGAACTCCGTCATTTATGAACCGATTTTGAATTTTTGTTTTTGTTTTAAAGGGTTTGGTGTCCCATTGGCACCAAATCGCATTGTGATGAGGGGATCCCCGGGAAATCGAGGAAAATCCTCATTTTATATGTGATAACCGATTTCTGCGAATTTTTTTTTTTTTTTTTGAAAGGGTATACTCATTCATAATGGGAAAATAAGAAAAATTTTTTAAAAACCGACTTCAAAAAAACAAAATGTATGTAAAAAAAAATGAAAATCTGTTATAAAAAATGCACTAAAAATTAGTAGGTCTACCCATATTTAGACAAATAAAATCAGTTATAGAACTTCAAAGTCCCTAAAAAGCGAGAAATAAACCATATTTTGACAAAATGGTAACCCGACTTCAAAAATCAAATATTCTATAACAAAAAATGCACTAAAAAGTAAAAAAATAATAGCATATTCTTATGCCAATTTTAGTTCACCTAAGCAAAAAATTTTAAATATATATGTACAATTCTTGTTATTTTTGGAGGCGGTGTCCAAAAGTTATGTGAATTTCTCTATGCTGGCACCGTTTCCAAAAATAACAATAATTGTACATATATATTTAAAAATTTTTTGCTTAGGTGAACTAAAATTGGCACAAGAATATGCAATTATTTTTTTACTTTTTCGTGCATTTTTTGTTATAGAATATTTGATTTTTTAAGTCGGGTTTCCATTTTGTCAAAATATGGTTTATTCACTTAGTTATCGAGATATCGATTGTGAACAAAAAATTTTTCTTAATAATTCAAAAATCATATTTATTAATTTTTATATACAGTATTATTGTTATAATCTTATTGTTATAATGCTTGTGAATATAAATTAAAAAAATTAAGGGTTCGAAAATACGTTTTCGAGATATTATCCTAGAAAAAAATTAATGAGAAATAATTTTTTCGTAGAGTGGGTTAAAAATGTCAGAATACACAGTAAGTTTTCATTATGAAAACCCATTAACAAAAACGTGGATATTTTTTGGCCCATAGATAGATTGTAGAGGCTGCCCTGGATGGGCTACACTTCGACCATAAGGTCCATTGTCCATGCCTAAGGATGTGAGTAGAGTGGAAGGAATTTTTGAGTATAGACTAGGAATTGGTAGGATGTGCGGCTGCAGCTGACTATGATAGGAACAATGCCGATATTCATCTGGAGTTCGTGAAGGAAACTGCAGAAAACCTTCTCAAGCATAGCCGGTTACTTGGTTCTTGTCCATACCCCGACAGCTTAGTCATTTATCCGCCCCCTTTTATTTTTCTTAATAATTGACAAACTGTCGATGTCGGGATTCGAATCCATTATCTCCCAGTTTCCAATTAGGCATACTGCGCAGACATAACGTCTTAGACCGCTCGGCCATTTGGACTGGCTTTTTTGGCTCTTACTGTCTCAAATTTAAAATATCTAGGTGAGATTTTCCAAAAACTTTCAAGGTAGAGCAAATTTTGGTTTTTTAAAACCTCCTCACTTAAAGTCAAGTCAAGCTTTGCCAAAAAAGTAGTGATATCTATGGGAAGACTAAGTCATTGTCAGTTTTCCTTAGTATATAGTCCAAGCGGGTACCGTAAAAAACGATGCCAATTGAGTTATGGGATAAAACTTTCAGAAAAGATAGTACACAGTGTCTTCAATCACTTACCCAAGCTACCCCGCGAGAACCTGATCCGACAGGTGGTTGCCCCTTCCCCAAATCTTTTATCGCGCATAACTTTTTTCCTAAATAATATTTTATGAAAAAAAGTATCGATGTATTTTTCTCGGTAAATATTATTAGAAAAATGCGTTATAAAAGATTTGGGGGAGAGGCAACCCCCTGTCGGATTGGGTTCTTGCAAGGCAGTCTAGGCAATAATTAAATGAAGTCAGTATGTGTACTATCTTTTCTGAAAGTTTCATCACCTAAATAAATGGGCACCGTTTTCTCCCTTACTGTAATATGAAAAAAGGTTTTATACAAAAGTTGTTGGAAATTAAATTTTATGCAAAAGCGTAATGATGTGCTTTTCTCGCAACTATTATAGAACAAAATTTATGCGAAATAAAAGAATTGTGGGTGGGCTACCCCCTGCCGGATTAGGTTTACGCAGGGCAGTCTAGACAAGCAAATAAAATCACTTTATATATGTACTATCGTTTTTTAAAGTTTCATCCCCTAACTCGATGGGCACCATTTTTTACGGTCGCCGCTACTACTAATAAGTAGGTATTTGATATTTTACTTGATATATTCGACCAGTTAATATATAATTCACTGTTCTTTGCCTGAATGTGCACTTACGTGAGTTCAACACTGATGTATTCACATACATACAAAATAATCATATACGCATATATATATACAATGCTCAAACTTCCAACTCACTCCCGTGCGTAAACTGTATTTCTGTAATGCACAACTAATATTTGTCTCTAGACTATTACAAATTTACTAGAAATTTCGAAGATTAATTAATAATAAATCTAAAAATTTCTAGTTTATTTAATTTTTTAACCTTTTTTAAAATGCGTAATGGTCTTTTTCATTGCTCTGGCAGCGTTTTCGGACACGGATTCTAGTACGTTTATTACATTAGCAAACATGTAGAATAAACAATTTCTTATCTAAATAAATTTTTATTCTGAGTAATGAATTCAAAATAATGCCTTGAGAACTGGTATAGAATACGCCCAGTAGTTCAGCTAATCGGAATCATATTTAACTTGATTTCTATGGAAAATTGTCTGTAAATTTGGTTTACGTGATTTTCATGCATATCTACCTAGATATTCGTCATGACGTGATGTACACATAGAGATAATATGTATAGAGTATGCAAGCCGAGTCAACAGTTGTTCTGCAGATAGAAAGAGAATCGATGAGGTCGCTATCTCATAAGCTAATGAAAGAGACAAGTATACCTCATCGATGTTCTCTCTCTCTCTCTATTTGACAGGACGTTTCCACTTACGCGCGCGCCTATGACTTGCCTACTCTATATATATCATCTCTATGGATGTACATGTAATGATGCGTCCACATATGCGCGGTACGCACGCCGCTCGTGCGCATCGAATTCGTCATATTTGGACAGTGCACGCGCGCGGCGCACAACGTTCCATCTGAAGTCGGTTTTTTCAACGAACACTTTGTATGTTCGCAGTTCATATTTGGACGTGTTCGTGAAAGGTTTGTCGTTTTTAGCGCGCATGTGATTATTGTTTTTTTTAATATTAATTGAAATGTATTTTAGATCAACTTGAACATTTTTCAAGCTGAACTAAAATGTAAACATTTTAATTAATATCTTTAGATTATTTTCAGGCTTAAATCACTGTTTTTTGTGATTCAACTTCACTGCAATATGAATATATGTTCGTGGGTTTCCTATGGATCGCTGGAGGTTCGTTGAAATCAACAATTCCAACGAACCAAAGGCGAGGGGCGCGCGCGCGGCGCGCACACCGCTCGGGGTTTGTGGCGCGTATATGTAGACGCACCTTTACATCGTACATACTATATATAGAGGTCAGTGTAGATAATAGAAAATTTTTCCAAAACGAAAAACACAATTGCTGTGAAATAATATCATTAGATGTCACTTTTCGATGCTTAGTCATTTTTAATTCACAGCTATAGCATAGCCGCATAGGACAATAATAATAATAAAAGCGATAATAAAAATTCATTTATTTTTTTTGGTCAAGTTATCTAGTATTTAGTAAAATTTGTAAAAAGTTATTTGATTATTATACATGTTAGTAACATTTTTTTAAAATTGGTAAAACCATAACGATTGCAAGTAATTTCATGTCAAATTATAGTAAAAACTGAAATTCACAATATACAAATAGAATTTTAATGAAAAATATACAAAAATCCAGTATTTATTTGGCATTTCATTGACATGTGTTGTTAATTATTTAAGTATTTGTATCTGTTTATATATACATTTTTAAATAATTTATTTTTCTGTAATGGCTAATATAGCAACTCAACGAATAAAAAGGGAATTTAAAGAAGTGATCAAAAGTGAAGAGGTAACTACAAATTTTGTTACTTATGTCATTGTAGATCAATGTCCTAATTTGATATATTATTGATATAAAAATAGATTTCAACTTGAAAATATTACAATTCACTATTTGTCAATAATAAATGACGTCTTATTACATTTCTAATTGTAAATTTTAAAACAAATTCATTTTAGGTTGCAAAATGTGCTATTAAAGTTGAGTTAATTAATGATAGCTATACTGAATTAAAAGGAGAAATTGCTGGTCCTCCAGATACACCATATGAAGGTGGCACATTTATTTTAGAGATTAAAGTACCTGAAACGTACCCTTTTAATCCACCGAAGGTAAATGATCTTCATTTCTAAGGTAATATATGTAAACTGATAATGATTTTTTTAAATTGTAGGTTCGTTTTATAACTAAAATATGGCATCCAAATATATCTTCTGTTACAGGAGCTATTTGTTTAGATATTTTAAAAGACCAATGGTTAGTATGTAAATTTAAAAGTACCTATATTCAATAACCAGTTATCTAAATTTTTCATACAGGGCTGCAGCAATGACTTTAAGAACAGTTTTATTATCTTTGCAAGCTTTGTTGTCGGCTGCAGAACCAGATGATCCTCAAGATGCTGTTGTAGCGAAACAATTTAAAGAAAATTTAGGAATGTTTAAATTAACAGCTAGACATTGGACGGCTGCATATGCAGGAGGTAACATTACTTTTTTTATTGTAAAATTTTAGTTTTCAATTTTTTTAAAAATTGGCAGATATAACACTTTCTTGTAAGTATGTATGTTTTATATTTTTGGCACTCATCCAGTATAATACAAATTTTAAATTGTGTATTAATGTGAAATTAATAGAGTCTTCAAGGACATACTAACTTTTTATAATTTCACCCAATTTTATTAGTTTATTGTATTATTTAATTAAATCATACCTTAACAGATATTCATGCTCAATTAAAAGTTATGTCTAAATAAATTTTATTTTCAACTTAATTTGCAATCATTCCAGTTTAATTTGGTAACAATCTCCCTTAAACTATTTCAACAATAAATTTTGTTGATATAAAGTTATATTATACTGCAAATAAAAACTAACGGCTGGCTAGTTGAGAATTTTCTAAGACCTAGAATACTACCTAAAAAGGTTGATCGACCATTGTTGTTTTAGTGTATTCCAATCGTTGTCGATAAAAATTTCAACACTGATCATTTTGGATTCACCCAGGCCTCTCTACGGTCCTATATGCGTTTAAGATACTTGCGAATCCGGTCTGTCTATAGACCTTCATAATAATTAATAATAATAAAGTCCATGTTAGCCCAATGGTGGGCAAAGATTTCCCCCAAGGGATCTGCTTGAACCGTATGGCGTCCCAACAGTAGAACATATTGTCCATCAATTATCCCTAAGACGATCCACGTGCTCAGCCAACTTTCATTTCAGACTGCGAATAGATACTAAAACATATAATTTTAATTTGGAATCTGATCGTAGTACCCTACTCTATCGCGAATTTTTATATTTAAACTGCTGCATTCCATGAACCTTTGGCATATTCTAAAATCTAAATGCCATACGTCAAAGCTGGTAGTATTAAAAAATTTATCACTTTTCTTTTAATCGCTAATGGAATTTCGGATTAAACAACATGCTTCAGCGACTAGAATTTTTTCCATATATTAGTTATTTTTTGAGACGTTTCGGGATCCGCTCGGTTGTTAACTAAACTCAAAACAGCGTTGTAGTGTACCCTAATTTAAAGGAGTTCTAATCTTTTATTGTCATTGTAACCACTTGATCCTTTTTTATTTATAATTTAAGTCTTTCTGGCGAATTCTATAAAAAAATTTTCTCTTGGATGGGTGCGAAATGTTTTATTCGATTTATTTGTCAATTAAAAAAAATAGTTTTTTTATATTTGAAAACATTTTTAGCGAATTTTCATAAAAAATTCAGCTATTGTATTGTACCGATGAAGCAATTTCGGAAAAATTTCTTCAAATGTCCATCGTACCTACCTAGTTTTAGTGCGATTGGAATAAAATTGACATCCGACATGCTTTTGGTATTGGAGAGGGCAAGTTCGTTAATGGAAAAAATTGCTTAAGGGAAAAGGACGGCTTAGAGGGTGTGGGAAAAAAGTTTAGATTTTCTTTTCTAATTTTTGTTAAACTAAACAATCATGAGTAAACTTATATTTATAGAAATATTATCAATTATACTACATATTTTAATAATAATTTCTATTATTAATGTCGCCATGGTTATTAACTTGATTTGATATACATTATGATACCCTCTTTTGAGAAACTGTAATAGATATGGAAAAAAAACGAAAGTTGTTGGAAATAAAACTTTATAAAAAGTGTCGATGTGTTTTTCTCGTAATAATTCTAGAGAAAACAAGTTAAAATAACAACTGAATAAATTGCTTAAATACCCGGTATATCCTTAAATTATGTAAAAAAAGTTTATAACAAAAGTTGTTTATTTTAAAAAAGGGGCATTTTTTGTCTTTACATTTTTGTTCTATCTTTTATGATTTCAAAGATGGACAGTTTTGCTCATTTTGCTCATTCACGAACTTGACCTTATTTTTTTGTTCTACAACACACATACAAAATTTCATCTCGTTATCTCTTTTCATTTTTGAGTTCAGAAAATCGGAACCATTTGTTTCGGTCGCCAGTTGGACTATCAAACCGAATCTCTTCCGATCTTAAAAATCACTCGACCAAAATTAACCTGTTTCAGTTAACCAGACAGTCAATTTCATTTACGTAGATAATTAATAGGAAACAATTTTGACTGTTGTTAACTTTAGATCAATTCCAATATTAACACTAGATTTAAAAAAAGTTGTAATTTTATGTCCTTAATTTCAAATTATTTTCAGTTTTTTAAATAATATTGATAAATTTATACTATGATGATTATTATATATATTTTAGGTCCCAATGACTCACCAGATTGCAAGGAAAAAATAAAAAGATTATTAGATATGGGAGTTGAAGAACATCAAGCTCGTGTAGCCTTATCATCATACAATTGGGATCTTGAAAGAGCTACTGAACAATTATTTAGTTAGTACCAACAATTACACTTTAAATATCTCACCACTAATCCTCTGTTCTTATATTTTGTAAAAGAATATGAAAGAGTACACGGAAAATACGTATAAAAAATCATGATTTGTATTTTTAATATTTTTTTTTTTAAAAACACGTCCCAAAAATCTTAGCCATCTAGTTTTTCTTGAACGTCTTTATTTAACCATTTATTAAGGTTTAAAAAAATTGTAAATAAGTCGTTTTGACAAATAAATGCAACTTTTCTATGTAAATATTAAAATTATTTAGTGTTGTGAATTTATTTGAAATCAAAATTATCTAACCGTTACAAAAATCTTCATGAATTCCATGAACTGAACTGAAATTCGATAGTTAAGATTAAATCGACTGTGTTTTACTAGTTTATATTCTGAAAAAATCGAGCATTTTTTTCGTTTTTTATTATATTTGTGATTTTTTTGCATTTGTGTTCATGGTAAACAAAATTTGTTATTTGTAAACAAAATTTGTTTTTGATTTTATTTTTTAATACTTTTCATGGTTGAAAAACAAATCAAACGAAGTCATCGTCAGTTGCAACTAATTAATTAATCTATTAATTGTTATAAAATTTATTTATAAAATAAAATAAGATTTAAAATTCTTGATTTTTGTTATTTCATGCAAAGATCAAATGACTACATCATGGATATGGAATATAGAGAGTTTATTAAATATTGAAGATGGAATTACTATCTCCAATTTTATGTATGCAATATTACATTTGTGTATAAGATAATATTTATACTCGTGACTGTTCATGTTTATTGCATTCGCTATAAAAAATGCTTCGGATAATAGTTGTTCATCACATAGTATGCTAATTATGTATACAAGAAGGATCAGAGACGGTTTTTAGGACTCAGATAGATTGTAGCGGCTGACCTGGACGGGCTACACTTCGACCATAAGGTCCATTGTGATCCCTAAGGATGTGAGTGAAGTGGAAGGAGTTCCTAGTGTGTAGACTAGGAATTGGTAGGATGTGCGGCTACTTGGATGTGCCGGTTACTTCGTTTTTGTCCATATGCCGACAGTGTTTAGTCAATTAACCTCCCCTTATTTTTTTCATAATAATTGATAAACTGCCGATGTCGGTATTCGAGCCCATAACCTCCCAGTTCCAAGTAGACAACGACTTAGATCGCTCGATCACTTGGACGGTTAGGAATCTGTATCTTAGGAACCAAAAAAGCAATGAAGCTAAAATTTAAAACGTAGCATAAAACATACCATCTGGCCAAGTTTCAACATAACAGTTTTCATAGTGTCCAAGATATTTAACCCTATAATGTTGATTTTTAGGGTTAACTGACTGCGACTCACTCTCTCATCATCGATATTCTAGGGTACTTCCAGTTGTCCTAGAAATTTGATTTTTGTAGGAAAAAAGGTCTTAGGCTGAATTCACCCAGAAAAGTCTGAAAACCGGAAAATTCCTTCACCTTCCCCTTAGGGAGCGAATATTTATACCTCAAGAACGGTAAGAGATAGAAAAAACATTTGAAACAAAAAACGTTTTTTGTCTTAAAATAAACAACTTTTGTTCATAACTTTTTTTCATAACATTTCTAGATTTGCCATAATTTCTGTTCAAACATTGTCAATTATCATTAGCGATGCGTCTGCGGCCAGTTTTAACCGATCAGAATGAAATTTGGTACGTAAGGTGCTTTTGGTATTTGAAAGGCAAGGTTGTTAATGGACAAAATCGGGAAAGGGGGGTTTAGAGGGAGAGGGAAACACAAAATTTGGTTTATCTCATAGCACTGGAAAAATTTATAAAAAATTTAAGGAACAAATTTATAAAACATTAATTTTACTACAATTTTGTTTCTCATCATTTTTTCGGTTATTCTCATATTTACAGAAATATTTACGATTAAAGATTGACATTTAAAATCCTGAATACCTTTGTACATATTTGAGTTTGGGAAAAAATGATCAGGTAATGAATTGAAGTAAAGTTGATTTTCTACAACTTTACATCTAATACTGCTTTCAACTTTTCTAATATTAAGATAGATATTCCATATTATGTGTTTTCTTCTTTTCTAAAATATCTAGACCATATGAATATTTCATTTCGTGCATCGTACATGCAGTGAGCATTAAAAATCTTTGCAAAAAGTAATGATATCCGACTAAAAACATAAATGTGAGAGGGGTCAAGTTTTCGTACACAAAAAATATTGATATCCCAACAAAAACAAAAATTTTTGCCTTCAAAAGTAGTGAAATCTATGTAAGGACCAAGTTTTTTAACAAAAAATGAGAAAATGATTGATATATATTTATTGGGTAAGTTTCTCAGATGCAGGGTTTTCATATTTCACTTGGCAACTTTATTTTTTTGTAAGTGTTAGAAAATCTGAACACTAATCATTTTGCATTTTTGTTAAAAAACTTGGTCCTTACATAGATTTCACCACTAAATATAATATACAGTCTGTTTTCATAAGCATTTCTAATAGTAAATAAATAAATAAAATATTTACTATAAAACCATACATACATACACATACTTACAAACATCTGACTGCTTGTGGTATGATGTAAATTGATGTGTTTGATGCCATTTAAGAGTGGGGATTTAGTGATGCCCACTTAATTTATAATATTATTCATTACGTATGCACACACAGACTACAGAATACCCCACTATTTTTATTTCTTTATGAAGCATTGTGTAATTATTATAGTAAATAATATTTAACATTGATTCTCTATTAAGTGGCATACAGACAGGGAACATTGTGCAGCAACCTAGTATGTTGCAAATGTGTATGTGGTTGCAGCAACAAAAAACATGTGCTTGGACAGTTGCTGTAAAAATCAAAATTATTTGATATTTTGTAGGAGGAGTTAAATGTTCCTGTACAAATTGGTCATATTATCTAAAATTTTATGCTTTCCTAATATTTTATTACCTAGATTGGTTACAATTTACATTATATATTTTATTATTTGTATAGATATTATCCAACACTAGCTTTACTAGAGATACATACATATAAATAAACTATACAAATTAAATGAGATAAATAGAGACTAGCGTCATAAAATAATAATTTTATGTTTCGTAATTTTGGTTGCACGTCTGTACAGAAAATATTTTGCAGGCGGAGTTCAATGTTGCTGTACAATGTTCCTCGTTTGTAGGCCCTTTTAGCAAAGCTGTCCAAAACAGACGGTATATGTGTTTCACTACTATCGAAGGCACACATTTTTATTTTTGCTGGGATATCAATACTTTTTGTGTGCGAAAACTTGGTCCCTCTCACATATATGTTTTTGTCGGATTAAATATGATAACAACTTTTATTTGAAATTTTTTTTCAAAAACCGAATAAGTAAGGCACAAATCAATTATAAAATTTAAAAAAATGACATTTGCTTTAGTGTCAAATTATAAAATAACGTGGAGAGAAAACCCGTTGAAAAATCAACGATAATTTTTTTTGAGATAAACTTTTACACTTTCGGTGTTAAACTATTTACTGGTATATAAATAATTTGAATAAAATCTCAACCCTCTTCAAAGACTGGTTTGTCCTGAAATTTACCAAGGAATACATTTAAATAACAAATTGTTACAATTTAAAACTTGTTTATATATTTAAAAATATTGAGATTCAAACTCAAGAAACGAAAAAGCTTTCATATTGAAGTTTGGTTTTTTGACTTGTATCTCAATAGAGGATACAACATAAGTTTTTTGTTGAAATAGTCTTAATCAATACGAATTTCTTCAGTTTTTTTATCGATTTACACCCCGTTTCATAATGTATTCATCAAAATGTAAGTCTCGACAATTAATGAGATAAGCAAAAATCAAATAAGTTGAAATTATAGAACCATTTCAAGAGAATTTTGAAAAGACTGAAAATTACTGAAGTACAGTCCCACTTTCAATGTGAAGATTTCAATTAATTATGAAATTTGAAAACACGCATATCTACACAGTATTTTGACATGAGAGGACTTCAAAACAACGATTATACGGAAAATTCACCATCGATTTTATAAATACATCGAAAACATAACTTCTATACTAAATGAATTTGAATATACCTTTTCATTGGTTTTTACAAAGATGAATTAATTTTGATATTTATTTCATTAAATTGCCACTGCGTTTCAGAAAAAAACTTATTTCGATATAATTTACCCGGGAAGATGTTACCCCCTGGCCACCTCTCGTATTTTGTAAACGAACCTGTCGATATCAACTTTTTTCTAAGTGTCGCATTATATTTACTAGTTAAACTTAAGTTTTGGTATTCCGTTTTGTAATTTTTTTGCAGCTAAAAATGTAAATCTCTTTAATAAAATGTACAGAAATGTAACAAAGAAAAATTTCTCTTGCATTCACATTTCACAAATGATTCAATTTGATTGAAAATACTTATTATATTATTTGATTCATTACTAAAAATTTAATCAAGTCCAAATAAATTGATCATGTTTTAGTGAAACAAACATTACAGTTAAATATTAATATTATTGTATGTGGTACTATAAGCATCAAAAGTTGATTTTAGTTTTTAAAATTTTTAATTGATTTGTGCCTTATTCATTCGGTTTTCGGATAAACGTTCTAATAAACTTGTTACTATATTTATAATGAACAACTTTTATCCGAAGCATTTTTTTCGAAAACCGAATCAATACACAAATCAATTATAAAATTTAATAAAATTAGTCTTTCCTTGGCTTTTGGTGTTCTGAAATATATTTTCCAATTAAGATATGTCAATATTGCAAGAAACTTGGTACTTTTAAGCCTATTTTTAACAAAAGTAGTATTTATAAAGAGTTACCCTTTTTAATAATTTTTTATATAACAGTAATGATTAATATTCAATAACTGCATTCTTAATAAATGCAATAATAAAACCTAGTACAAATTCATTAATTCCATTTTATTCAAAATATCCTAATTTTGAATTATAGATAGATAGATATATCTTGGGGTATATAAATGAATTGCACTTCGATCGAAAAAAGATCTGCACTTCAACCTTATTGTGCTCCCCCTTCTACTTCAGTCTAATGAGATTAGCTTCTCCCATATCTGGGCAATAGCCAGGAGGTAGCTAATCAGCTCTCCTCTAGGGGATAATGCCCGGTAATGAATACGGTAACCTTCCGCAGTTGCATGTGTTTAGCTTCAGTGCATCGAGAGATGCACTGGCCTCTTGGTTGAATTCTGAAGCAGTATTTTACAGAGCTTTTACTGCGGTACATTTTTATCGTGATCAGTGTTTAGCATTTATCCACTCGTTGATCACCTGTTTACATGCAGTCTTTGGAATTCCTAAAATAGCCTTCTTTGCTAAGGTATCTGATTTTTCGTTTCCTTCGAAACCACTGTGCCTCGTATAAGTTGAGGCTTATGTTTGCTTTGGGTCTTTCACCGTAGATTCCTGCCCCGGTCCCCTCTTCAGTTTTGGATCCGTCTGTATACCAGACGATTCTTTTCTTGAGATAGGGTGATTCTCCTTCAGTCCACATGTCCTTATTACAGATTACAGTGAAAGGTTTTGAGAAGGAGTATATTTTGGGAAGTATATCTGTGCCCATTTCAAAAACGGGGTCTGAGCTAATTGATGTTTCCACGATCCTTGCATGTCCAACCTGATTTTTTTAAATCCAGTTATTATTGCAAGGTAGTCTATAGGTGCTGGATCTTGCTTTAGCAATTATTACAATGTTTAGCGGAGTCAGCCCTAGAATGATTTCCATGGTATTTGTGAGTGTACTGTTAATGGATCCAGTAATGCACAAACAGGCCAGTCTTTGGATCCTGGATAGCTTTGTGCATGCAGTTATTTGATTAACCTTTGGCCACCACACTAGAACAGCATATGTTATAAGTGACCTAACTACTGTTGTGTACAGCCAGTGTATCATTTTGGGTTTTACACTCCAGATTTTTTCCACATGCTCTCTTGCAAAGCATCAGAGAAGATTTGCTCTTATTTTTTATTTATTTCAGATAAGGGTTCCATGTTAGTTGGAGTCTAACATCACTCCTAAGAATTTGGTTTCCCTTGCGATCTGTAGTCTTTCACCGAAGAGGATGGGTGTTAGACATTTAAAAGTTTTTATTATGTAATTAAAATAATAATTGCTTAGTTAACAAATTGTTACTTAGTTTATTAAAAAATTAGTTGTTCCAAACACAACCAATGTAGATGTGTTTGTGTTTCTATGACAAAACTAGCATCGTGTTCATCACATTGCTCAATTTAAAAGTAGTCGTATAAGTTTATTCAAAAGAGTTTTGTACTTCTCGTAAATATACTTTTCCAAACACGCCCATTATCTAGTAATAAGAGCGTGAGGAAACCGAAATGGAGGAGAACCGTTTACTAGCACATATAATTATAAATTATCATTACCAAGTTAACACTGCTAACGAGATAAATCGTAGTTAGACGCCAACTACGAGTTATTTCGTAGTTTACTTGTCATATTTGTGCAGCAACGATAAAATTTGTGATATTTGTTAAAACAATCTTATCAGTGTAAATATCATGAAGAATGGTTATATCTAGTCTTCATGGTAAATATGAATACTACAGCCTCAGGAGGAGAACAAATAATTAAGGTTGGATTACATGAACAGAACATACAATCATACAAAATTTATTCAAAATCAACAATATTTTTATTGTTGTTGATAACTTTTAAAACAATCTTTCACCCAAAGAGCTGGAATCTTAGACCGGAATCCTGCAAAGTACCGTGGCAGCCAAGGTGTTAGGTAACTAGTATAGTTTCGGTGGAGATGCTTGTGTTTTCTGTTTCAAATAATAATAAATAATTTGAAAACTTATTTAAATAACTGTTTATTAAAATACTATACAAATCAATTGATATTCACAACAAATTTTTGAGCTCCTTTATAATTGGTAATATAATTTGAAAATATTCTTCAGATACATTTTGCAAATGTAAACATACCGCTAATGCAGTATCTATTAGGTTTTTCAAATCTGCATCACCTGTAAAAACAATAGAATAATGTATAAGCTTGAAAATTACTGGCGAACAGATCCAATTACTTACTTAACTCACAATCATCAAACGATTGCAATAATTGTGATATACATGGACGCAAATGCTTTGGATATTCGAAACTAAAAACTGATTTCCAATATTTTAATATACATTTGATTATTGTTGGTACTGTCCAAGTAGTTTTAAATTGCACCATTCTTTTCCATAAATCACCATATGCATTGAACATTTCTTTTTCTAATATTTTTATCAAAAAATTACATAATATTTTATGAAATCGTCGAAATTTATCTTCTAAATCTTGATCGATTGCTGTTACAGGTATTTTATTCATATTTTCCATTTTCGTAGCTATTACTTTTAGAATTTCATCACTATTATATGCTTCAATATTATTTACTAGTGCTTTATTTCTTAAATTAATATCGTTTGACAAAATGATCTAAAAAGCATACACAAAAATCTTATAGAAAATATAAAGGTTTCGTCTCTAGAATATTTATTTAAAAAATTATATTTACAAAACGAATTGAGGTGTCATAATGTTTAGTATCCTAAATGCCAGATTCAAAGGCATTTACGTAAATAAACAATAACGTTTACGTAAATAAATGTTATAGAAGACCAATCAGACGATCTTAACAATTTTTAAATTTAAACGTTTGAATTCAGTTATATTTTGCAATTTTAATATTTTTATACCCGGTATATATAATATATACAATGGTATATTAATTTTAGTTCAGGTTTTGTATTTGTTCAAAATATTGACCGTAGTAAAAAAAAAACTGTGGTATTATGTTCATAAAATGATCTACGTAGTCTATTTCCGTCCGTCCGTCTGTCTATCCGCCAACACGACAACTCAAAAATGAAAAGAGATAACGACCTGAAAGTGTGTGTGTGTTCTAGACCTAAAAAGTAAGTTCAAGCTCGTCAATGGACCAAATTAAACCGACCTTCCCCCGGGAAAAAATAAAATAATTTTTCCAAAAAATGCTTATCCTTTTCGAAAAAAGGATTAAAATTGTCCATTATAAATATACTAACAACTTTTATTCGAAACATTTTTTCAAAACCCAAATGAATAAGATACAAATTAACTAAAAGAACACACACAAAATTTCAGGGCGATATCTCTATTATAAGGTATAGTTAATCAACAATAAAATTTATAGTAAAATAAAACATGTTCTATAGAATATTATACTGATCGCTACCGAAGACTGTGTGACA
The DNA here is from genome assembly GCA_963920215.1 of Nineta flava. Lineage (NCBI taxonomy): Eukaryota > Metazoa > Arthropoda > Insecta > Neuroptera > Chrysopidae > Nineta > Nineta flava. The sequence goes on along the minus strand of OY986041.1, from coordinate 99,235,466 downwards.
ACTCTCTATGAATGAAGTTTCGGTCTTAAATTCGACCAGATTTTTGCTGAAACTAAAACGAAACAGGAAATTAGTGCCGAAACCGAATCTCTGGTCGAACAATAGTATAAGTAGAAAGCTATCAATTAATTTGAAATTTGGTCTATACGTGTTGTTAGTTAAATAGTATTTCGAAATATGTACACTAATATAATAATACGTATTATTATAGTAGGAGCAACTGTACAAAACGGTATCCATTGAGTTAGGGGATGAAACTTTCCGAAAAGACAGTAAATATTGTGACATGTATCACTTACCTAGATTGCCTTGTGAGAATCTAATCCGACAGGTATAATAATTACAATAAAAATACATTAATACTTTTGTTCAGAAAATTTTATTTCCAACAACTTTTGTATGAAATTTTTTTTCATATCTATTCAGGTTCTCGCAGGATAGTTTGGGCAAGTTATTGAAATCACTATATGTACTATCTTTTCTGAAAGTTCTATCTCCTAACTCGATTGGCACCGTTTTTTACGTTCCCCGCTTGGACTATTATAATTTAATACAAACGAGCAGAAAGAAACGAAAATAAATTTTTTTCAACCAAACTTGTGAAATATTCCACAAATTTCGATGTCCAATTTTTTCATATTTATCAAAAGTTTATCTTAGTGTTTTTCGTTTCAAAAGTATTACTAACTTTTTTTTTTGTTAATACACTACTTTGATTTTTACTATGGCTTATCCGTTCCATTGTTTATATACACAGAGTACAGAGAAATAAAAATACTTACTGTAATATTATTGTCACTTTTGTACTGTAATGAACAATCCAAAATTCTATCATCGGGTCCCCGACATATTATCACATTTTCAGTTGCCTCAAAAGCAGTTTGCCCTACAATAAGCAATCAAATTATTAGTAAATTATTAGAGAAACGTAATTTAGTATAATATTTAACCTTTTAGTTTTGGATTTTTGTTTGCTAATTCACCATTTATGAAACGTGCAGCAGTCTGAGCATTCTTATTTAATTTTAAACTTTGAGTTTTAAAAAAGTCCAATTCTTGAAATACCATCCATGGAATAACAAGAGTTAATTCATTATCTGCAAATGTATTATTACAATACATCCTATATTACATGTTTTTGAAAATATTTATACAAAACTCAATCTTCAGAGCCCAGCTACAATAACAAATACATGCACTGAACACGTGAACATATGTCAAACCGACCGACTTCGTTCTATCGTCGCATACGAATGAACTGAGACTTGTATTTATTCAGATTTAAAGGTCCTATATGTGCTATGATCACGCGATTTCGTTTGTTGATATGGCTGGACAGTGGTTGACTTGAGAATATTAATGTAAAAAAAATTGACTCAAATTTGAATAATTTACATACCATAACAATTGCAATTAAGCAAATTTTTAACGATTGTTAAATTGGATAAAAATATGTTTGTATCGATAATAATAATAAATTTTGATTTTTCTCGAACATTTGATTTGTTAAATACCATATCCATACTTTCATGAAAACAAAAACTTGATTCAATTCCATTGAACATATTTGGGTTTTCTTGTACACTGTTACGAATTTTTACAATCTGAAATGTTAATATTGTACTCTTTAGTTAATTTATAAAACTTACACATTTCGATTAAAATATCGTATCTCTTAGTAATCGGTTCTTTTTCAATGGACGATTTTGTCAATTAACGTACTCTTCAAATACCGTATTCCAAATCTCTAAAATTCATATGTACATCAAATACCCAACTTCATTCCGATTGTAATAAAACAATTGTAATAAAATCTACCCATTCCAATGTGGCGCCCCTAATCCTCCTTTTTTATATCGATAACTTTTATATTATAATTTTTTTTTAAATTTTATTATTTTGTATATTTTATTTAAAAAATTACATATTTTCGAATATATCTAAAAATAAAGTATCCATATTTGCTGATTACTTTGCTTTTTTATGCGAAAATCAGGATCAATTAGCTAACAGTTAGCCTAAATCTTATTTTTTATAGACTTATAGGAGCTGAATCAAAGTTTTTTGTATAAATTTAATCTCTAAATTCTTTTCAATTGTATAAAATATAGCCACAAAAGAAGCGTTATTTTTTCAAAATTTTATAATTAATTTCTGCTTAATTCATTCGAGTTTTAAAAAAATGATTCGGATAAAAGTTGATCGTTATAAATATACTAACAACTTTTATTCGAAACATAAATCCCAAATACCGAATGAATAAAAGAAAATTATCCCTGTCCGAAAAATCTTCGCGCCAGTGTTCGAGCGATTTCTGCGAGGCATGAACGTCAACAGTAAAGCCTCACGAACTTATCGGTTGCTCGCCGACACCTACAGGACGTATAGTTCATGCGCAGCGTGTATTTGTTTACAAAGCCTTTTTTGCGTTCGTTGGATTTTGTTATTGTTAAAAATGACTGAAAGATCAGATCAACGAATTTAACTCGGAAAAACTAGTTCGGAATGAGTGTATGGACAAAACACAAATAAAAGAGTGGCCTCGTTCTGGTCGACCTTCGACGACAACAACACCGGATAATATCGAGCGCATGCGACTTGCGATTGAAGAAGATATACGTTTGACTGCGCGCAAATTAGAAGATGATCTTGGAATACCAAAAACTACAATTTGGGAAATTTTAACTTCAAATTTAGAAAGTGGAAGCGGTGGGAAATTTCATCGAGTCTTGTGCAGCAGTTTTTAACTAAAAACAATATCGCACTGGTTCGCCAACCTTCGTACAGTGACATAGCCCCCTGTCACTTTCGGTTGTTCCCGAATTTGAAAAAACCGCTCAAAGGACACCTGTTCGACGACATAAAGACGGTTGAAGATAATGCAACGAGGACACTCAAGGCTATTCCAAAAATTGACGTCCAGGTCTGCTTCGGAAAGTGGAAAAACCGCTGGGATCGTGTTATTCAATCAAATGGGGATTACTTTGAAGGATGCCACTCGCTCGATGATGAAAGAAACGCCAGTGCGGAGATATGAAATGCTTGTTTACTATAAGGAGCTTGTGGTTAATATCTCTTCATCAAGATATATAGTTGTCACAAGACAATTCAGTGTTGGAAACCGGGGACAAAACTTTAGCAGTCAGATCCACGACAATGACTCCGAGCGTCACAGCTAACAATATACTCTCGGATAATTATTAGCCTCAAGATAAAGCACAAACCAAGAGCTTAGTAGAATGAAGTTGCATATTTATTAACTCTTTTGCAGCGAATTTTTGTAGACTATAAAAAATGACAGTTTTACTTTTTTTTGTAATTGAATAATATATAATTCATTAACCAAACCGAGAGATAAACGTTTTGTTATTTTTGGCCGGCATTTTAAGTGGAGCACGTCTGTCCCAATAGTTCGAGAAATCAGATCAGGTTGCAATTATTTTTTCTTTTCGTTTTATATACTTGAGAACTTTATGTGGTCTGCTAAACTCTTGGTTTTTTTATATATTTATTTTTAATGGGCGGGTAGGAGTGAAAATATTAAAATCCCAAAACTATTAATGAAGACATTAATAGTTCAACCTATACTTGAAAAAAAGCAAACATGGAGTCTGAATTAATCAACTACGAAAATGCTTATATATTTTTTCGACCATCAAAACTTCGTTTTTAGAGTTTTGTGTCTCCTAAAAATAGAATCTTTATGTTTGTATATATATATGCACAAAAACTATAATTCATATTCTCCGTATTGAGATTGTGTGAAATTTTTATGTTCATCATTGCTGACTTTTTATCTCACAACTTACATCTTTAATAATATATTCTTCAGGTAATTGTTCCCATTCCATTTCTTCCAGAAATTCAATATTATCCGTGGACGACGATGGTTGTATATTATCTATTTTGTCAGACGCCTGAACTGTTAATTTATTCTTTAAAATATTTAATCTATCATTGGCAAACGATGATCGGTTGGTTCTCCCTAAAATAAAAAATAATTTTTCAATAATCAGTGGCCTTAAAAAAATGTTAAAATTTATATTACCTGAGGGACTTGAATAAATTGATAGGTGTTCATTTGATGAGTTTATTTCTAAAATAATGAAACTATTGTTTAGATTATTCTTACATGACATTGTAATCTCAAAATCATAAAATTTTGACGACTAAGCAAGAATCCGGATAAAAAAGTGATAGTGTCAATATTTTTTATCTATAGTATGAGTTACTTCGAGGTGGACACAAATTTCTAGATAATTCCCGGTTTTCCAGTATAATATATCATACATTCCCTAACTTGTTTTTAAAATTCTAATATTGTTCAAGGTGGTCATAAAAATCCCAAAATGAAATTTGATAGCGTTTCCAGATTTTCCAAGACGAAAAAAAATTATTCCATGTCTATAAAATAGAATCACAACTGGTTTTAAAGACTTTATACTTTAATCCAATTAATCTACGGAAGCCCAATGTTAAATTTGACATAATTGTTATCAGAAAACAAAAAATATGTTGATGTAGAAAAATATAATACAAAAAAGATAGCGTTTTATTTTTTCAGCTTGTCTAGTTTCCCTGAGCCTAAAAAATTTTCAAAAGTCAAAAAATCGGTTTTTAAATTAAAAAAGAAAAAATTGACGTCCAATCCAAAAAAGTTAAATTAGATAGTTGTAGGTATTAAAAAAACCTATCGAATGGCGCCCGTTGAATTAAAATTGGATGCGTAGTTTCCGAGAAAAACTGGAAAAACAGGCGAAAATCGCGTTTTCTTAATTTGTTTATAACTTTTATTTTTAAATGACTACAAACTTGTAACTTAGTAAAAATATTGGTAATAACTCGATAATATTTCAGTTTTTTTTTTGACAAGAAATTTTGAAAATTTATCGAAAAATTTAAGTTTTTCGAAAAAAAGACCCTTTTGTAAAATCATTCCTCTTGGTCTAGAAATTATCGTAGAGCAACTTTACAAAGCTCAATCTCTTCGTCTTGACTTGTACTATCATAAAAATGTAACAGAAAATATGATCAGATGATAAATTGTAAAATATATTTCCTACAAATTTACGAATATAAATTTTTCTATTTAACTAATATTACGAGAGCTATTTTATATTTTGTGAATTACTAATTCAGAATTAGAGAATTCGCTCTCTAAGCCATTTGTCCCTATTTGAACTATTATCTTCATTAATGAACTTAGCCTTTCAAAAACCTAAAGCATGATGTACATCAAATTTAATTCCGATCTGTAGAGAAATTACCACAATTCTGATAAAGCGCGTATAGACAGATAAACTAAACATAGAAAAAAAATACTTTACATCATCTCTAATAAAATTATTTATTAGATACAATGTGAAGTTTTTTTTTAAATAAAACTTTTATCAAAAAGTCTTATTTCTACTATTTATTTTTCAACGGGTTTCGTATAATCAAATAAAATTATAAAAAGCTTTCAAAAAACTAGAAAATTTATATTAGGTTTAATAAGTGAATGTTTATAATAACAGCTATAAAGGTTCCAAAAAAAGGTTCAACTTTTAAAATTTTCTTTAGCTAGAACAAATTTTTTCAAGCCGAAAACTGGTTTCATGTCTTCTGATTAATATATTCTTCCAAGTCAACCGTTGATTCTCATCAAAGACAATGGCTCGTACTACCGAACTGTACCCCATATCGATAGTAATAAACATTATTTTAAATTGTGAAAGAAAGTGAGGACTCGTTTTCTTAATAATATATAATTTAACAATTGAATGTTGAATCGATAACAAGGCTAGGTGGAAGGCTATGGAGTTCAAAAGATTTATTAGTTTTCTTTATCTTATAATTTATAGCATTTTATTAATGAGTTACGAATTGTGATATAACATTAATGGTATTTACCTTTTCTACTTATAGTACATGATGAAGTGTGCGTATTTCCAGGAAGTGATTTTCGTAAGTTTTCTAACCTTTGTGAAGCTATATTTTTCTTAGGGCTAATCGACTGCCTTCTATTTGTTTTAAATGATGATACATTTTTATTTGGCCAGTTTGAAAGATTTTCTAAACTAATTTTCGTCGATTTTCGATCACTATTATTTAAATTCAAATTTTTACTTAGAGATGTACGTGGAGATGTCGACGCAGATTTAAAATTACTAGGCACATGTTGACTTTTTAATTTTTTCGCTGACGTATTGTCTTCTTCATGTCTACGTTTATTTGAAGTATTTTTGGTTTTCTGGTCACTATTTAACAAATTTCGTAAATCATATCCATCCATTTTGATTGTTTTTTCTCTAATTCTTCTTCGTTTTTTAATTATTTGCTGTGGCATTAAATTTCGAACTACTCCATTCGAATTCTGACTATAATTCATTTTTGTATTATTATTAAGAAATTATTAAATCGTTTAATAGAGATGCATTTTAACTGTTATTAAAATGATAAAAAATCGTGATAAAACCTAACACATCATGGAAATTTTCATGAGCAGATTTTCAACATCATAGTCGATACGTGTCAAAGTTATTTTGAATATTTAATTAACGGTCTTTTATATTCGATGAGCACAATTTTTACACTTTTTTATAAGAAAATTACCTTCGAAAACCAAAATTTTCAATAAATTTCTTCTGTTTATTTTGACAATATTATAATTTCAATATTTATATATTTAACAGTGGTACCACTGAATTTAAAAGTGTAACAACTCTGTGGACCAAAATATTTTAATGTTATATGCATGAAGAATAGATATATTAGGAGATTGAACGACATAGGCAATTCGTCTGTTTTTGTGTCCACAAAAACGTGTAGAGATCATAGTTATTATTTTCGCCACTAGCGGCAGTGCGAATCTGCTCGTACAGAATTATTATTATTATTACAAATTAAAATCAACGGTTATCACATCTTACAAATAAAAATTGTAAGTATAAAAATTGTTTAATTTTATAAATGTGAAAAAATGGGACGATGTTGTACAGGGAAAGCATAGATATACTGCTATATATCTATGAGTGAAAGGTTATTTAAGGTTAGGAATGCGTGTCTGCATTTACGAAAGGAATATGGTCTGTAATTACCGGTTTTGTTATCTTCTTTCTTTATCTAATATATGTCAGTTATTATAAACATATATTGTATATTATTATTATTAATTGCAAAATTATCACTATGATTCATCTTTTAATTTATTGCAATTATTAAGAATTCTCTATTATTAATATTTATTTAATTATTACTTGATAATCGAAAACAATTTTTTATTATCTATAAAACTAAGACTTCTTATTAACTGAATGAAAGTGATTTCTTGGCGCCTACATTTAAACATTTAACTTCCGTACGGCACTAATACCAGTGACCCCTACTGGTAAAAGATAGTTACACCAATTCTTGACCGTTTTTTTAACATTACGTTCGCTCTCCTAATATATCTATTCTTCATGGTTATATGACTTAATAAGTTGGTTTTCATGGGTACTCAATTTTGAAGTTAGTCACGTGATGTGGAAGTCTAGCATCAAATAAGTGCATTTTCAGTGTGACGTTAGTAAAAACTTAAGTATCCAGAGCACAAGCATACAGGTGTTGGCATTATTTAAAGCAGGTGTTAAATTTTATCGCAAAACAACCGCCATGATGAATCCAAAAAATTTAGGAACACATTATGTTATTATGTTTATAATTGAAAATATTATTTGAAAAATACTTACAAAATAAATATAAACATTCCATACTAATAGTCAAAACACATGAAATTGGTATTGCGTAACAAGTTAAAAAAGAATTTAACATTTGTAATTGAATTAACGATAATAATTATCAATTGATTAATTTAAAAAAAAATTAATCTCTTCAAAACGAGCTAACTTAGGTTACTTTCCACGCAGCCGCGGAGTGTGTCAGTGTGTAAGCACTGTGTGTTCAATTAAAAACTTCGTATTACAGCTTGTGCACACGAGAGACACAAGAAAAACTTGTATATAAATGCTTGATTACATTGAGCGAGTTTACAAGCTGCTAGTTGGCGAGTTTAGAAACCATAGACCTTAAAAACGGTCGAGTCGGCTAGTGGGATAGTGGTGATGACAAAACTGTCTACTCAGTAGCCAACTAGCTAGCGAGTAAACCACCTGTTGTGAATACGTTGTTGTTTTATTTTATGTCCTGAACATTTCTGGGTGTTTGAATGTATTGATTCCGAACGAACTAGTTCCGTCCATATTTTGTAGACACTGAAACCAGGAACCACCAAGTTTACTAGCTAACAATCCCACACGCCAGCGAGTAAAGCAGTCCGGCTTTCAACTTTACTCGCAGATAGTTTACAATCTGCTAGTTGGCTAGTGACACCGGGCGAGTTTACTGCAGCTATAGTGAATTTGCCAACTAGCGGCTTGTAAACTCGCTCAATGTAATCGAGCCTTAATGCGTGTATAAATGACAGTACTACCAAAATTTTCAAAAAATTTGTTGGTACAATTTTTGCAAAATCGTAATAATTAATTAGACTTATCCGAAAACCAATTTATAAATCTTTTTAGATTACAAAAAAGAAAGAGTGAACATAAGAACTCGTAGAAACTTACACTCGGTCTTAAGCTTTAAATGCAGTGTTGCCAGCGTGGCTTGATCGAAAGATACGTTGGTATGCCTTAAAAGTTACATTTTCAAACTTAATGATACATTGTGATGATTTTGTTATTGATATACGATAAATTATTAATTTTGTGTATTATAGCTTTGTGATTTTCAGAATTAGCTTATCCATACTACTATATAAATGTGAAAGTAATTCTGTGTGTTTGATACCTCTTCACGACTTAACGGGTAAACGGATCGTAATTAAATTTGGCAAGGTGATAGATTATATCCTGGGGAAGGACATAGGCTATCTTTTTTTTTTTTATCAAAAGACAATCTTGAAGGAGGTGAACATTAAAAAAAATACATACAGTCGAACATAGAATCTCCTCATTTTTTTTGGAGTCTGTTAAAATTTTTGTTGATTTAATCATTTCCATAGAAACTATGCTTCTAAAAAATAACTATAAAATTATTTTATTAAAATTTTGTTTCAATTTTATATTAATAGCACACTATAAATCGTTGTGTATCGATATACATATACAGAAGAGTCTTATTAATCCGGCACTATAAAAACTATAGGGTGCCGGATTATTGGACGTGCCGAATTATTGAAGTGCCGGATTAGTGAGACTATTCACTATTGTACATATTGAAAAATAAATATAAATAAATATATATATACATATATATATATATATATGTATATGTTCCCCTTCGAAAAAATGTGAGAAAATTTTTGTTCTCGATTTTAATAATAATCATTTTTTAGGCTAATTTTAAACCAAACAATACGAAAATCAGGTTCAATTTAACGTCCGACCAACTCATTTCAAAATTTTGCTTTCTCAATCCATACAGTTTGGAATATTAGCACTATTGGCCTGATACCTTGAAAACCATTATTCGTATCATATTTTAACCAACGCCATCGTTTTCGCTAGGTCCAAATTAGCTTAAAACCAAGTTTTTATCAAAATCGGAGACATAAAATTTTCCTGTAATTTTAGCGATTTTTTTAAGGGTACCCCTTGGAAAAAATGTGAAAAAAGTGAAGAAAATTATTGTTCTCGATTTTAATAATAATCATTTTCTAGGCTAATTTCGACCCAAACAGTACGAAAATCAGATTCATTTTAACGTCCGACCAACACATTGCGAAATTTTGCCTTCTGAATTCTTACAGTTTGGAATTTTAGCACTATGGGCCGGATACCTTGAAAACCGTTAATCGTATCGTATTTTAAATAAATATAAATAAATAAACGAATATATATATATATATATATATATATATATATATATATATATATATATATATATATATATAAATATATATATATATATAAGCGGGAAACAGCTAGTATTTAATAAAAATGAAATAATTAAAATAAAAATAGTAAGTACCCACACATTTATTTTTAAATCCATTTTCATTTATTTTATATAAAATTTTTAAATTTTATAAAAGCGTGAGTTTTTAATCGAAGATTTGTGAATACCGAAATTATGGCAAACTTATTATAACGAGAAAAAGTAATTTTTCAAAAATTTACACAAAAATTTACAATTTTTTGTAAATTTTACAAAATTTACATCTAAAATTTTTTCTTACATACAAGTTACATGGGTAGATGAAAAGTTACGTAAAATGTAAGAAATGTAACCTTCTGGCAACACTGTTTAAATGCCAAAGTACAATTGTCATCTAGTGGTCAGCATACACACTACAAATTATAAGTGACACAAAAATCGTACTTATACCAAAGAATACATGTATATTCTTTGCTTATACCAAAGAATACAATATACATAGAAGCTCATAAGTACGATTTTTGTGTCACTAGAAATTGTGAGCGTGACCGCTAGATGACAATAGCTGTTCGATTTCGGTATTTAGTGCCATTAGCAGCACAACCAACTGTATTCTTTGTGTATATTGTATCCAACCAAAAACATAAATGTAAGAAAGGGCCGAGTTTTCGGGAAAATTTAAAATTTTATATAACGCGGCAAGTTATTTTTTCTGATGAGTTCAAATATTTTAAAACTTGCCGCGTTGTTAAATTTTTAAAAACATACTAAGGGAAAACTTACGAAATAAATTTCAACCAAATTTTTTCTTACATTTAAGCAATTTACCCCTCATTAATTTTTTTTAGTTAATAGTTTACCGAGCTATTTACTTTGTAAATAGCTCGGCTCTTTAATGGGATATCATCACTTTTTAAAGAGCAACTATTATATGAAGTCTAGAGTTATTTACTTTGCAAATAGCTCGGTTCTTTCTTCCATATCATCACCTTTTAAGAAGCAACTATTATATGAAGTCTAGAGCTATTTACTTTGTAAATAGCTCGGTCCTTACTCTCATATCATCACTTTTTAAGAAGGAACTATTACATTAAGGATTTTCCCGAATACTTGGCTAAGCCTTTCTTACATTTATGTTTTTGGTCGGATACAATATACACAAAGAATACAGTTGGTTGTGCTGCTAATGGCACTAAATACCGAAATCGAACAGCTATTGTCATCTAGCGGTCACGCTCACAATTTCTAGTGACACAAAAATCGTACTTATGAGCTTCTATGTATATTGTATTCTTTGAATATACATAGAAGCGTATAAGTACGATTTTTGTGTCACTTAAATTTTTTTAGTGTATATGCTGACCACTAGATGACAATAGCTGTTCAATTTCGGTATTTAGTGCCATTATCAGCACAACCAACTGTATTCTTAGGCAGAACTTAATACCAGTTGCCCGAATCACATCGAAGCGGGAATGTATTTCAAATATATATTAAAACGGAATCCACCAATATTAATGAAATTTTTATGAATTTTTAGAATTAATTAGTCAAAATTTTTTAATTTTTTTTTACAAGCTGTATGTAATAGAAAGTAAAATGATTTAAAACATTCAAAAAATTTAAAAATACAATGGAATACACTAAATACCTTCCGTTGCACATGGCAGATAAATAAACAAACGCTTATACCAGAAATTTTACACACCTTCTTGTTTTATTTATTTTATAACTAGCTTTTGCCCGTGACTCGTCCGAGTAAATGTCGAACATTATAACTTCATTATACCTACTTCAATTTCAAGTTTTGTCCCAATTCCTAGAACAATTATTTGTATTTTATCAGTACGTATTTCGACTACAAAGTAGTCATCATCAATATGAATTAGCTAATCGTAACTATCTCCGGGATATGTAGTTAAAAATATGTTACTTGTCGCTAATTTGGTGCGTAACTTTTTTTTGTGACTACAATTTTTAATTGAGTATATCTAGAAATGATAGTTCTGTAATCGTTTCCCAGACCAAACAAAATTTAGCTTTCGTAAGATTCAATCTCGTTCGTGAAAGATGGATTTTCCCGAAAAACATGATTTTTCATCAAATGACAGCCATTTAAATGAAACAAAACGAAAATAAACTATAAATTTTTAATTTTTACTAAAAAAAAAAGAATAGAATTCAATAAAATAAAAATTTCTTCATTTACCTACGATCGAAATTTAGATAAGTTTTGATTATCGGGATATCTTTGACATCGCCCAAGCGGTTTAAAAAAAATATAATTTTAAGAAAATTCGTTCTAAGTTTAAGCTTTATTTGAATCATAATAAATTGATAATTCATAAAATTATGAGGAATCAACAAACAATAATCAACGTTTAATTTTTATTATTTAATTTACATTTCTAAGTTTAACTTTGTTTCTAAGTTTAACAACAGAATTTATTTTCCAAAGAGTTGGACTTTTCTTGTAATTATTTGGTGTCAAACCCAAATATCAGACCAACATCGTTCAATTTCTATTATTTATTCTTTCGCAAGCTTCTTTCGTCTCATATGTTTATTTAAATTGCTTCGATCGTTAAATTTTTTGTCACGAACATCATTACTTTTCTTCCGTGTGGATTAATTTATGTTGACATAGATTGCTTGGCCGATAAAATTTTTTATTACAAATTTCACATGATAAAGGTTTTTCTCCCGTGCAGTGGATTAATTTATGTTGAATTAGATTGCTTGGCCGATAAAATTTTTTATTACAAATTTCACATGATAAAGGTTTTTCTCCCGTGTGGATTAATTTATGTTTATATAGACTGCTTTGCCATTTAAATTTTTTATTAGAAATTTCACACGAAAAAGCTTTTTCTCCAGTGTGGATGAATTTATGTTGAGTTAGATTGTTTTGCCGATTAAATGTTTTCTTACAAATTTCACATGAAAAGGGTTTTATTCCACTGTGGATTAATTTATGTTGAGTTAGAGTGCTTTGCTGATTAAATGTTTTCTTACAAATTTCACATGAAAAAGGTTTTTCTCCTGTGTGGATTAATTTATGTTTATATAGACTACTTATAAATTTAAATTTTTTATCACAAATTTCACATGAAAAAGCTTTTTCTCCAGTGTGGGTTAATTTATGTTGAGTTAGATTGCTTTGCCGATTAAATTTTTTCTTACAAATTTCACATGAAAAGTGTTTTTCTCCACTGTGGATTAATTTATGTTGAGTTAGAGTGCTTTGCCGATTAAATGATTTCTTACAAATTTCACATGAAAAAGGTTTTTCTCCCGTGTGGATTAATTTATGTGTATATAGACTACTTTGCCATTTAAATATTTTATTACAAATTTCACATGAAAAAGCTTTTTCTCCAGTGTGGATTAATTTATGTTGAGTTAGATTGCTTTGCCGATTAAATGTTTTCTTACAAATTTCACATGAAAAAGGTTTTTCACCAGTGTGGTTTAATTTATGTCGAGTTAGACTGCTTTGCCGATTAAATATTTTATTACAAATTTTACATGAAAATGGTTTTTCTCCAGTGTGCATTCGTTTATGTCGAATTAAAGCACTTTGCCAATTAAATGTTTTATTACAAATTTCACATGAAAAAGGTTTTTCACCAGTGTGGATTAATTTATGTCGAGTTAGACTGCTTTGCCGATTAAATATTTTATTACAAATTTTACATGAAAATGGTTTTTCTTCAGTGTGCATTCGTTTATGTCGAATTAAAGCACTTTGCCAATTAAATTTTTTATTACAAATTTCACATGAACATGGTTTTTCTCCAGTGTGGGTTCGTTTATGTTTGATTAAATGGCTTTGCACATTAAATTTTTTATCACAATAATCACATGAAAATGGTTTTTTTCCACTGTGGATTCGTTTATGTTTAATTAAATGTCTTTGCATATTAAATTTTTTGTCACAATCTGCACATGAAAATGGATTTTCTCCAGTATGGATTTGTTTATGTTTAGTTAAATGGATTTGCCAATTAAATGTTTTATTACAAATATCACATGTATAAAGTTTTCTTTCAACATGAATTTGTTTATGTCCCATAACATTTTCATTGAATATTTCATCATTATTTATTAATTCCGTATTCAATTCTTTTTCAAGTTTAATGCTTCCATTTTCATTGATTCGTTCATGTGCCATTTTAACATTTTCATTTAATTTTTCGACCGTAGTTAATTCATATGTTCCGTCGAAAAATTTTCATATAATATTTCGTCTTTAAGTATTAATTATGTGTTCATCTATTTTTCAAGTTTAATATCATTAATTGCCATTTTGTTTAAATTTTTTGTTGGTTTTATTATTTCACTAATTCGTCCGATTAAAACTACGACATGATTCAGAGTGTTTCTAATTTTTTAAATATTCTATGGAAATAAAAAATTTGTTTTGTTGTTTGGTGTGAACTGTTGCGTAATTTGTTATTTATCACATTCCATGCTGTTTAAGTTACATTTTGTAATTATATTTTAATACTTGTTTAATAATAACTACAGTCGAAACCGAATAGAACGACATTGAAGGGACCTCATAACTTGGACGCTATATCCGATAGTTGTTTAAAGAATTGTACAGTCGAAACCAGATATAAGAACATTGAAGGGTTCACATAACTAGGGACGCAATATCCGATAGTTGAAATGGCACAGATCGCGCAAGAGGCGCGAGTGAGGTAGGAGACAAAAAAATAATCGTCTAATAAAAAGACAAAATAATCCTTACATATACTGAAAAAATTTGACAATTGGTCGTTACACCCGATAAATTTCGATAAAAGTTTGTCGCTTTATCTGATGTTGTTAAATAGGCGGTATGTTTACATAGGTGTTTATTTAGGGATTCGGCCGGAACCTTGTCATTTAGTCGTAATAAGGGATTTACATAGGGGTTTATACAGGATGTTTATATATTGGAGTAATAACCGATCCATCGTTTTAAGCGATGTCGGTAGAGCCGGTTTCGACTGTATTTATTTATCTATGCTAAAATTAACCTCAACACCTCCGGGATAAATTTTCCACTCTACAGAAAACTCTGTCGAAGTAGTGAAAACTCTGTGTCCTAAAATTGAATCAAATTTTTCATATCTATGAAATAAAGTTTTATACAAATGTTCGTTCTTGTCCATACGCTGACAATTTAGTCAATTAACCGCCCCAGTTTTTTTCTTAATAATTGACAAACCAAGGTCTGTGACTATGGGTGTATTGAGAACTCACCCTTAATAATTGTCGGGATTCGAATCCATAACCTCCCAGTTCTAAGTAGACATAACAAATGTTTTATACAGATGTTAGAAATAAAATTTAATGAAAAAATTATTGATATGTGTTTTTCGTAATTATTTAAAAAAAGTTATGAGCGATAAAAGATTTGTGGGGAAACCCCGCTGTTGGATCAGGTACTCGCAGAGCAATCTAGGCAAGTGATGGAAGTCACTACTCACTATGGGACCGTCCAAGTGGCCGAGCTGTCTAAGACGTTATGTCTAACCGGCTATGCACGTGAAGGTTTTCTGCAGTTTCCTTCACGAACTTCAGAGGAATATCATCAAATAGAGTATCATCAAAGAATACAATATACATAGAAGCGTATAATTACGATTTTTGTGTCACCTAAAATTTTTAGTACGTATGCTGACCACTAGACTATTTAGTGCCATTACCAGCACAACCAACTATATTCTTTGGCAGAACTTAGTACCAGTTGGTCGGATCAAATCGAAGCGGGGATGTACTTCAAATTTATATTAAAAGGGAGTCCACCAATATTAATGAAATTTTTATGAATTTTTAGAATTAATTAGTCAAAATTTTTTAATTTTTTTTACAAGCAGTATAAAATATTAAAATTTGTTTTTGTAGTTTCAGTTGCTATTTTAAAAGAATACGCTTTAAATATAAGTTTTTTAAATATAAATATTAAATAAATACTGATATGAAAAAATTAACTCGTCAACCAGGAATCGAATCTCGGGCCTCTGGATATCTAGTCCAGTATGCTTCGACGAGTTAATTTTTTCATATCAGTATTTAAATTAAATTTCAATGACAATGATATTTGTCTATAAGTATACGCCAGTCTTCTACAGTTTGCCTTACGTAACCGAAAGGAATTTGGACAAACATCGTATTGTTGACGCTTAAGTATACACAAATAAATATATATAAAACAAATATTAATATTTTATACAGCTTGTAAAAAAAAATAAAAAATTTTGACTAATTAATTCTAAAAATTCATAAAAATTTCATCAATATTGTTGGATTCCCTTTAAATATAAATTTGAAGTACATCTCCGCTTCGATGTGATCCGGCCAACTGGTACTAAGTTTTGCCAAATTACAGTTGGTTGTGCTAATAATGGCACTAAATATCGAAATCGAACAGCTATTGTCATCTAGCATACATACTAAAAATTTTAGGTGACACAAAAATCGTACTTATTGTAGTCACCATGGATCTGACAATAAACTATATGGGCTTTACAAAATTCCAATTACGAAGCACAGCGAGATACAGAGTGCACTTCGTGCGCACATTGCGACACTCACTGTGCCTGAGCAAAGAATACATATATACATAGAGCTTATTTGTCCACTTTTTCTGTCCCCATAATATGTTATTTGGCTCTTTTAATAGCCAGAGGGCAATAGTATGGACTTACTCTAGTAGCAGCACAATTAGCCTTTTACCTCTGAAGATTTAAAAAAAATCCAACAGAGGGCAGTGGGGGTACACATGTTTTGATTTTCTCATTGACAGCAACGTTATGCAACGTCATAACTTGACAGAAAATTTTTGCTGAGTTTAAACAATCATTCCTTGTGCCTCTCTCTGCGCACACGGTGTCAGAAAGAAGTACTAATGGAACGGTCAAGCCTCACGCACTGTGTCACACACAGCGATTGTGTGTCCAAGGAAAGCAACCTATGTTTTGTTATGACATTTGCAGTGTATATGTACGTGTATATATTTTTACTTTGCGCTGTCGCAAGTTTTCAAAATATGGTGGAAATAACAAACCTAACAAAACAGTTTTAGCTTAAGTAAATAATTAATTTAAACGTTCGTCAACACCATTTTTTTCATACAAATAGATAAACTGCATATATTAAAGAATATTTACAAATATTATTTATTATGGTGGCTACTTTAATAATATAGTTATTATAATTTTAAGTACAAACAAATTCTGTTCTCCATAGGACGGACGCTGTGTTCAAAGTTTGATTTTGAATCGATAATTACTTTTTGAAATGATCGTCGACAGGTTTTAAATTTTTGAGGGTCGATAACTACTGAATTGAGCGATTCAATTACAAAATTTTTTTATCTGCCATCGGGCCTAATGCATTAACATCATTAACCAAGGACGGCCAGGCGGAAATGGCTGAATTAAGCCATTTTATGAACACCTGTGCCAAGTATTCATGTCTACAATAAATATTTTAAATATACCCTGCGTATGTTTACATATACCGGGTATAAAAATGATGTTTGATCAAATGACAGTGATTTCAACGAAAATGAAGTTGATGAAATTTTTTATTTTTACCAAACAAAATAAAATAAAAACGCAATTTAAAGTTAAAGCTTTATTTGAATCGTAATAAATGGATAATTCATCAAACTATCGGGACTCAACAAACAATTATCAATTTTTAAATTTAATCATTTTATTTTCATTTCTTGTGCATTTTCATGGTGACGCTTGACGCTGGTTTCTAGCGTCAAATTGGGTCTCGTGATGAGAATTTAACATGAGCGCCATCTAGAAAAAATGTAGCGATAAAGCTAAATTTAGTTTAGCTTTTCTGCCGGGTTATATTAGCGTCAACGTAATAACTCGAACAATCGCTTCGATAATAATCGATCTTTTCAAAGCAATAATCAATTTTATAAATATAGCAAGTGCAAAATAAATACTAATAAATATTAAAAAATATCAGATAGTTTTGTTTTACTCCAAATTACATACGTAACCTATAAAGTCTAGTGGTAACATCCATACATCGACTTTCGATACTGATGTCTAATTTGACGCTAAACGCTGTAATTTTTCGCTACAATTATTTCTAGATCACGTGGCCTAATTTGACGCTAGAAACCAGCGTCAAGCGTCAGCATGAAAATGCACCTTTAAGTGCAACAAATGTTTCATGAAGAATAGATAAATAGGAGATTGAACGACATAGGCAATTTGTCTGTTTTTTCGTCCTCAAAAACGTGTAAAGATCATAGGTATTATTTTCGCCACTAGCGGCAGTGCGAATATACCCGTACGGAATTATTATTATTATTACGTACATGACTCGGCTGAACACAGCAGTGATTCATTTGTCGCCAACAGAGTGTTCTGCAGTTCTGAACACATCTTTGTATATTTAAGATTTGACAGCTGTCAAATGTTTCGTAGATTTTGAAAATAAATAAATTTTAGAACTTAAATCAGTCAAAATGTCGGCAATGTTAACAGCCGATTGGTGTTTACTGGGTAATATCGATACTTATTATAGGTAAAAAATTCATTCAATAAAAATTTTTATAAACATGTTTCATTAAGAAAATGTCGAATGATTGTAATCCAGATCAATTGATGTAAAATAATTAGGAAAATTATATTTATTTAGGAAATTTGAAGTATATTCTATGTTTGGAAATCCAGAAATGAATTTAGAAAATGCACTGATAGCCGTTGCTCCATTTGGTGGGCCAATTGCTTTAGTTAGAGATCGAAATAAATTTGTACAAATACATGGCGGTGGGAAGCCAGTAATTGCTATCTATTCTGGATCTGGAAAACAAATATCCTCAGTTGTGGTAAATTCGAATTGTAAATTCATTTTACTAATCGTCTATAAATAAAGTTGTAATTTTGTTTCTAGTGGAGTAGTGGACTTATTGTAGCTTTAGGCTGGACCCACAACGAATATTTATTATGTATTCAAGAAGATGGTATGGTTTTCGTATATGATATCTTTGGAAAGTTTCAAGTACATGTTAGCATGGGCCAAGAAGCTCGCGATCATAAGGTTAGATACTAACAATTTTTATTCATATGATTTAGTTGTTTTTTTTGTGAAACTGAGGGATTAAGTAGGATATTTACAATTTAGTAACGGCTGTAACTCTTCACAAGTTTGTATGTATTTCGCCTTTAGAATTATTTCAAAGATACAATACCGTTTTAGGTAATGGATGCAAAAGTGTTTTACACACCACAAGGAACTGGTGTAGCTGTTTTGACTTCAAATTTTAAGATTATCTTAGTTAATGATATCAAAGTACCCAAGGTTCGACAACTTTCACAACTTCCAGGTAATTTTGAAAGGCATATTAAAATTTAAAAAAATTTAATTTGTATATTTCGTTTAGTATCCCTAACTGGTGCTATAAATTGGGAAGTAATTTTCGAAAAACGTGATCCGGAAATATTATTGGTTTGTTCTGTAACACCAGATTTGTATCGTTTTACTCAAGGTGATACTATGGCTTTAGCTCATGCTAATCCAACATCTGAAGGCAATATTTTAGACATTGCTGTTACGGTTAATAATGAGGGAAGATCTACTGCAGTAGCTTTATTTACCGATGCTGGTTATTTATGGATTGGAAGTGTTGATTTACGAACTAAATACAGTGAAGTACTTTTGGATAAACGAACAGCTCCTAAACAAATGATGTGGTAAGTTATATTTATATACACTTGATGAGAAACCTAATTCATAGATGTGTATGATTTTTCATATCAAGCATTTGATGTCAAAGAATGTAATCAATGTTCAGACATTACTTAAAAGTCAAATTAAGTAAACGCTAGTTGTTTCGGTTGATATAATATAACCCAAAGTCAACCATATTAATAACAATGGATATAAAATAGACGCGAGTTTACAAAAACAATTTTTTGAATAACTAAAAATCACTCTGATAAAACAGTCGATATAAAGACTCGACCGGAAATTTTACAGAATTTTAGTTGGATATTTATTAAAATTTGTAATAACAATATTTTTTTTCGAAATTATCTCACTTCTCTACACATGTCGCAAATGAAAAAGGATTTGGTTTCGAAGAAACAAAATTGTTAGCTGATATTCAAGCTATTAATGATCATTTTCAGAGTTTGCAATAATTAGGTGAATCAAATACTAAGTGTTTTTATTTAAACTTATTCTAGTTCTTACAAATAGTGATTATTAGGTATTTACCGATAATATATTGTATAAAATTTAATTAATTTAAAAATTTTTATAAGATTTTTAACTGTATGTAATAATACAAGTAGTAATGATAAATTATACTGGAAAAGACCCAGTAAGAATTCAGATAGATATTAGGAAAACTTTTTAAAAATTTTAAAATTCATTT
Source organism: Nineta flava (assembly GCA_963920215.1). Taxonomy (NCBI): domain Eukaryota; kingdom Metazoa; phylum Arthropoda; class Insecta; order Neuroptera; family Chrysopidae; genus Nineta; species Nineta flava. Next base: position 99,215,158 of record OY986041.1, on the reverse strand, counting down.
AGGTGTGGTGGTGAAGCAGTTGTTTGTTATTGGCCAGGATTAATAATATTAGTCAGTCGTCAAAGCGAAGGGGATACAATAACCTTTTCATACGATACACCATTATTTTTGGCTCAAGAGTTAGACTGTGTTCGGATTATAACAAATAATCAACATGAAATTTTACAAAAAGTAATCTTACAATTAAAAAAATGTATATTAAAATTATTTCATAACAAATTATATTTAAGGTTCCTCCAATTGTTCAAAGAGTTCTTCGAATTAATAGTATAGATCCTGGTAGTTATTTACTGGAAGCCTCTAAACATTTCCAGAAAAGAAGTCATCGAGCAGATGAATATATTGGTTTGATTAAAGACAAATTAGATGAAGCTGTGATTCAATGTATTGAAGCAGCGGGATATGAATTTGATACTGAAGTTCAAAAAATGTTGATGCGAGTTCGTTTTTCATTTTTAAATAATTTATTTTGCAATGTTTTTTATTAAATACAAAACAAAATTTATTTTAGGCAGCACAATTTGGTAAATGCTTTATAGCCGACGAATTTGATCCAGATAAATTTGTTCAAATGTGTAGGGAGCTAAAAGTATTGAACACTGTTCGTGACAGACGTATTGGAATACCCATAACTTACACCGAGTATCCTTTCAAATTAAAATTGAGATAAAGTTCAAAAGTAAGTATGAAATACTCACAATCCAGCGCCAAGATAAGCTTATTTCTGAGTAGTGTTACTTGAAGATAGATTGATTGTAGCGGCTGCCCTGGACGGGCTACACTTCGATCATAAGGTCCATTGTGCTACTAGAAACTTATTGATTCGATCCGCCGAATCGAGGCGTTAACGTAGCCCAAACATAGCCAATAATAGAATGGAATAAAACAATATAGATATAAATGAAAACTTCAAAAATAGCTGGGCCTGGATTTATTATAATATAATAATTATATACGTTTTTTCTAAAAAAAATTAAGTAACCCAACCGATTATTTGTAGCAATTAATCAAATATAACCAATCGATAATAAATTAGCACAATCTGGCAACACACCTTCTGAGTGTGGAAAGTAGAGATGTAAATCTCTTAGCATAAATTAATCTTCATGTTGATTCAATTATTAATTGTATATTCTTAGTTCTAACAAAATATTTTATTAATTTATGAAGAAAAAGTTCCTATACACGTACGACCTAAAGTGCTTTGGTTCCGAAAAATCGATTGTACAAATTTTAATTTTTTTGTCTTACAACACTTGTGTTAAATACAAGTAAAGATAACGGGCTGAATTTTTAATATGTTATTAATCAATAGCTTCTTTAGGAATTCACATTAATTTCTGTAAATACACATAAATTAATTTTTTGAGAGAGATCTGCCAACCATCTTTTTTAGGAATAGTTTTCAAAATTGAAATTTAGCAAGTAGGGAATATCTGTTTAATCGCACATTTATCATGAAAATGAATTAAAACTGCTAACGACAAAAATTTTAAAAACTTGACACTGAGTAACGTAAAGTCCAAAACAAAAGTCTAATTTAGCTGTTTATAGAGATAAAATATTTCTAATCATAATTATTTTTTCTTAATATAAACTAGAATGCATGCCCGAAAATATCATAATTTATTAGATCGATTGGTGACTCGAGGATTTTACTATCATGCTATACAAATAGCGAAACATCTTCGGTTACCAAATGAAGAAGGTGCGAATCGAATATATGTTCATTGGGCATGCTATAAGGTTGGTATTTCTTTATAAAATAGAAAATATTGTATTATTACCTCAATATAAAGTAATTATGTATAGATTATCAAAGATAATCGAAGAAGATAATATAGCTATTCGTTGGCCTACAGTAAGGAAAACAATGATGTGCGGTAAAAATCGAGAATAACTCTAAAATCGCTACAATTAAGATAATTGATCCCCTATCACTCTTTTCAGTTTTTCTTTCCAAACACTTGTTCTCCGTAACTAGTGTTAGTGTCGTTAGAGAAATATTTCACACTTTAAATGTATCTTTACTTCCTTTCAATTTCGAATTTTGTTCTGCTTGAACAAAATCAATCCCGCAAATGAAATGATATATATAATTGTAATTATCAATTCGATTTTTGACTGGACTTTAACTGTCGTACTAAAAGGCGCTATTGTAATTCTAAAACGAATGAACTCATTTCAATATAAATTGATTTAATCGTGAAAAGCTCAAATTTGAGAAAACCCATAGAATTAGGAAGAAATAAACTTCAAATTTCTTTTGCTATTCTACGACTTAGTGAGTTTGTGTCATGAAATTAGGTACACTCGTTATATTTTTAAATCTCGCAGTAAGTTAAAATTTCAAATTCGCCCCCTTTGCTTAGGTCAGTTTTTTTGTATTATAAATACGTATTTCGACTACAATGTAGTCATAATTAGTATAAATTAACTAGCCGTAATTTACTCTTTGACAATTAGAAATAGATAGAAAGTCGAGATCAATAGACAAAAATAAAAATAAATAGAAAATTAACTAAATTAAAATATACTAGATTTAAAATATACTAAATTTTAAATTATATTGAAATTACTCTTGTTAAAATTTCCTTCATTCACATTTACTCCTGTTAACTTTACTCTTATATTGTCTCAGGATATGTTACTCGTCGCTAATTTGGTGACAATTTCACGGTGAAATTGTCACCAAAGTTATGGTTAGTAACAAATTTGATGGCAATTTTTTATTTTTCAATGAAATTTTTTTGCAAAAATTTTAAGGGGGTACTAGTGTAGAGAGCGATAATTTTGGCTTTTTTAGGGCTCAATAAAAAAAAACTATTAATTTTTAGTATTCATTTTTTTTGCCATCAGTTTATTGATACAAAAACAAAATTCAAGGACTTATAGCTCTTTAAACATGGCCTCGAAACTCTCCTTTTAGCTGTTCGCTCTTCTTTACGAACTTAAGTCGATAGCTATACTAGTTAGACTACTGTCCGATGCGGACCGGGGCCATACCTGATCCTAACGTATTCAAATAGCTATAACTTTGTAAATTTTCCAATTTTATTTTAGGGACATACTTTTAAAGGTCTATAATTTCACAACATACCCCCTCAAATACATTGATCGTTCTAAAAGATTTAGTAACTTTCAGGTAACGCAATCTCAATTAGAATGGGATGAAATAGCTCTACAAATTGCTAATAAATTAGGACATTCACCGGGTATATCTTACAGTGACATTGCAAGTAAAGCAGAAGAATTTGGACGTACAAAGTTAGCAATTAAGGTAACAATTACAATCATAAATAATATTATAATATTAAAAAATTAAAAATTTAGTTATTAGATTATGAACCAAGAGCTCGTAAACAAGTTCCATTATTATTAAAACTAAAAGAAAATAAACCGGCTTTATTAAAAGCTATTGAAAGTGGAGACACCGATTTAGTGTACACAGTAATATTTCATATGCGAGAAAATACACCATTGGCTGATTTTCAAATGATTATTAGAAATTTTCCAATGGCTTTGTCATTATATTTGAAATATTGCAGAGATCATAATCCACAAGCTTTATTTGATATTTATAATCAAGAAGACAATTTTAATGCTCAGGCTGCAGAATATATTCGAGAAAGTTTTGAACCAAAGGTAAATAATATTTATATAATGTTATTAATTTTAAGGTATAGAAAAAGAATCTACCAGAATTATTGTAGTAGATTGAAAATTTTTTAGAAAAAATTTTGTGAACCTTTTCTCCTAGAGGTAGATTGGTAGATTGTAAAGGCTGCCCTGGACGGGCTACACTTCGACCATAAGGTCCATTGTGATGCCTTAGGATGTGAGGATGTTAGTGGAGTGGAAGGAATTTGTGAGTAGACTAGGAATTGGTAGGATATGCGGCTGCAGCCGACTATGATAGGAACTATGCCGATATTCATCTGGAGTTCGTGAAGGAAACTGCGGAAAACCTTCTCAAGCATAGCCGGTTACTTCGTTCTTGTCCATACGCCGACAGTTTAGTCAATCAACCGCCCCTATTTTTTTTATTTTTATAATTGACAAACTGCCGATGTCGGGATTCGAACCCATAACCTCCCAGTTTCCAAGTACTGCATACTGCGCAGACATGACGCCTTAGACCGCTCGGCTACTTGACTGGTAACCTTTTCTCCTAAATTATGAAAACTTTTTATGCTAATAAAAATCCCACTGTTTCAATTTTATTAATTTCATCTTTTGTAAGGTATTAGAAATAAAAGCCAGTGTATTTTGACGAAATATATTTTGATACATGAATCTAGATACTTGTCTTCAGAAATCATGTTAAAAAGTTTCAGCTCAGAATTCAATTATAGGAATATACTGAGATTGTAGACTATACTTTTTTGACGTGAGTGTACCTCATATACAGTCAAGAGTCGTATTATTGTTGTTTGTTTAAAAATTATAAAATTTGTTCGCTTGGATTAAATAAAAATTTTCATAAAATGATCCAATGAATAGTCCGAGAGACCAAAGACGCCCAACTTTTTTAATTATAAAATTTTGGAAAACGGTATCGAAATTTTCTGGAAGCCGTTGAACATTGAGGATGGGAGACTCGGAATCCATTCCATTGAACTTGTAGGGCGAAAATTTTTCCTCGTTCTTTACTTGATTAGCTTACAATTAAACTTAAAAATAACTTGATGCTCATTAATTTTGGATGATCATGTCGATGTGACCGTTTGTCCAAAGCTTAGGAGCAAAAAGTTATTTTTAAGTTTAATTGTACCAGCCAAGTAGCCGCGCTTGTTAAGGCGTTGTTTCTACTTGTAACTGGGAGGTTATTATGGGTTCGAATTCCGACGCCGACAGTTTGTCAATTAAAAATTAATGGGGCGGTTGATTGACTAAACTGTCGGCGTATGGACTAGAAAGAAGTAACCGGCTATGCTTGTGAAGGTTTTCTGCAGTTTCCTTTCATGAACTCCAGATGAATATCGGCATAGTTCCTATCAAAGTAGGCTGCAGCCGCTTACCTACCAATTCCTTGTATGCATACGAATTTCTGATCCTCCACTCACATCATAAAAATGTAAAAAGTTATAGACCGTCGTGTCTCGGAGGTTAAACCCCATTATTATTATTATTATTGTTTAATTGTAAGATAATCAAGTGAAGAACGAGGAAAGTTTTATGTAAAAGTTATATGTAACTACATAAGTTATATGTAAAATATATGTTAATTCTTATAGAATGCACCCAGTCGTGAACCTTCATTAGCAGCAGCTCAAGATGCATATAAAACAGCTCGAAATGATATCAATGCTTCATTATGTGAAGAATCTATACGTTTATTACGTCATCAAAAACAATTTGAAGATAAATTTCCAATGCAAAAGTTTACTGGAAAATCTGTCCATGATACTTTATACACACTTTTAACTATTAACGAACTTAAATTGGCAGAAAAAATGCGAAATGAATACAAAGTACCTGATCGACGGTAAACACAAACAATTCAGAAATTAAAAACAGTGTTCAAACTTTTCTCAGTATATACTTATTTTCTTTAAGATATTGGTGGTTAAGAATACAAACGTTGGGAGAGCTAGGAGAATGGAGTGAATTAGACAAATTTTCCAAGTCAAAGAAGTCACCTGTTGGATACGCACCATTTGTTGATATTTGTTTGAAGTATGATAATTCAATGGAAGCCGTAAAATATTTACCTAAAGTTCGGGAAGATTTGAAGATTAAATATTACATTAAAGCAAAGTATGTTTGCATATTAAACAAACTTAAATATATTTCTTGCCATTTATTCTAACAATTTAATAGATATTTTGTTAGGCCAAATAAACTCTTTCCAAGTAATTGTTATATTAAGTTTCCCGTGGACCCGTATATCGGGCGAATACAAAAAATATCAAGTAATTGTCCAAATTATAAAAGTCAAGTTAATTTACTACATCATTACTTATGATCAATTTTTCGACAAATTCTTTGGCATCAAATGCTAAATATGAAAAATCATATCCATCTTAGATAGATGTGTATGATTTTCTATATCAAGCATTTGATGTCAAAGAATTTGTCGAAAAATTGATCATAAGTAATGATGTAAATAAATTTGACTTTTATAATTTTGACTATTACTTGATATTTTTTGTATTCGCCCGATCCACGGGAAGCTTAATATAATAATTAAAGATTATCCAAATTATAATTATTTCTATAATTAAATATTATAAGAAATAGAATGCTACTAATTATAATTTGTGAAAGAATAATTTTATAATAAGATAATTATATTAAATAAAGACAAAAAGTATATTAGTTCAATATTATTATATTTATTGAAAATTTTATAATTATGAAAAATATTAATGGTACTTGTTATAATATTTTTTTATTTTAATATTTAATTGATTGCATTCTAAAGATGAATAAAAATAGTATCGTACTTCGCACCCGTGTTAATACACCGCACGCAAATAGATTGGGCGAATAGTCACGGCGTTTTTGTAACTTTAATTGGGAACTGGCATGGAAGCGTGGCTTATGGCTTAGTTTAAGCATGGCTAAATTTAGGTTGCTAATTTAAAATAAATACGTGTATTGTGAATTAGTTAATTTAACAATTTAATATTTTCTTTGAGTGAAATTTTTAACTAGGCAGGTTAAAATGTTGCTTAAATAGAAATAACTATCTTTGCTTTTAGTAGTATGCAATGCAATATTATTATTATTTGCTTTATACCACAATATTGAGTGATCAGTAAGTGAAACTTTTCATTTTAGGAAATTTGAAGAAGCTGCTCAAATAGCTTACGAACAAAAAGATAAACAAGGTCTTCTATATGTGCAATCGAAATGTGGCAATAAACCAGCAATTGTTAGTAAAATTAATGTATATGTTAGTCAATTAAATAAGTAAGTTTCTTCCTTTTAATGTTTATTTTTTAATATATATTGTAAAAATTATCAATTAAAAACTGAAATAATATAAAATAAATACAGTTTTTTTGTAATATTTTATTCACTTAATTTTCCACTCTGTATATCACTAAAACGTTTATAAATAGGGCGAAAAATTCTTTGTTCTTTAGGGGTCGGTAAAAAAGGCCTACTTGCCAGGCTTTAATATCCCTCCCCCCGCTACAATTACTAGTTAGGGCAAATATTCATTGTGGATTTGGCGGGACGGGCTCGGATTTGAATTGAATAGAGTTATGAGATTGTCGAGTACGCCGTAGTGGCATTCTTACTATTGTTGAGATAGTGTGATAAAGTAAGGATAAAAACGTTTGAATCCATATATGGTTTTAGAACCCAGATTGAATCGTCAGACACATGGTCATCCTAAAGTTGATTTAATATATTAAAACTACATTGTCCCCAAAAAGTTACTTAGTTTTACAAAAACAATTAGTGTCAAAGTTTGTCCAATATTTAACAAAATATCTTAGGTACACCATGAAGAGATTGGAATCAACTTCCAACAGTGTCTAGTCTTAAAAAGGGTGAATAGATTATTTTAGGATAATTATTTAGCACAACCACGTAAATGTCTTTCATCATTTACATATAATTATTGTAAATTATGGTTCTTTGAATAATTTTGAAAACAAACTGGTGTGATCATCCTTCTATATAAGATCTATTCACCCTTTATTAATTGTATTGAGCGTTAATTTGTGTAATCGTTTCAATGCTGTTAAAAACAGCCAAACGGTTCGTCAACTAATAAAAATAATAATATTTTAAAATTTACGTGGTTGTGCTAAATAATTATCCTAAAATAATCATGAACTTCCACAAATTAACGCTCAATACAATTAATAAAGGGTGAATAGATCTTATATATAAGGATGATCACACCAGTTTGTTTTCAAAGTTATTCAAAGAACCATAAATTACAATAATTGTATGTAAATGATGAAAGACAAAAAAAATTCATAATCAAGAGAATAAATGAAGCTTTTTTACAGAAGATTATGATAAGTTACAATAAAAAATCATTAGCTAATTTCGGATTTCCACTTAAGTATATCATTGCAATTGGTTTTTAATGCTTTCTCTAATCTGTTTTATTTAGCTTCACGTGCCGCATATTGGTTTTATTTATTTGCTTTAAGCCTTGAAAGTAAATTTTCATTTACTTCTACTTAACCGTTTCTCACAAATCTTTCCACGCGTAATTAATTTTTATGAAAACTAGAATTTTCTTGAATTGACTAGTTTCATCAAAATAAAGCTTTAACCTTATTTTTAACGTGGATATTTTAGTCGATTTTTTGTTTTATGTTTAGTTTAACTTAAATAACAACCGTAATTTTGGCCATCGATATAAAGGTGATGTCAGTATAATCAACAAATCGTTCCAGTAAATTTTGAAGAATAAATTTTTTTCGCATATCTAAAGAAAAAAAATTAGAATTCCTGTACGTGCCCACATTTAGGTCATAACTATTCAGGGTAAGCTAATTATTCAAACAAAAGTTGTGATATACACATTTTTTATGTTTAAAATTTTTCTCTATCTTGCACAATTTAAAACTTACAATTAAGGCACAGCTTCCACGCGGACGAATACCAAACTATTAGTCTCTCCTACAAAATTATTTACCGTCCCATGAGACTAGAGAACCGTCCGATAGAAACCATATTAAAATAAGTCCATATAAAAACCATACTAAAATAAGTTTTAACGTGATGTGGAACGAAAGGATCATACACACAAAACTTTTGAAAAACAGTTTTTTGACATTAAAATAAAAATTTACTAAATTTAGTATTATTTTAAAAATATTTTCCATGTACAGAATAGATCCCTTTTACAATTACATTACGAGTAGATTATTATCGAATATAAGTTTTTTTTTTTAAATCTGGGATTCAAGAATGCAATTTTCAAAAATCTAGAAAAAAATTATTTTTAAATATGTATTATATTTTAATTCATAAATAGTCCAAAGTCAAATTTAAAACACAAATGTAAACATATGATTTTTAAAATATTCCCGCCAATTGTATTCAAAAGCATGACCAAACGATAATAAATTCTTGTAAATTGCTGCCATGTTTTTGTACCGCTTTAAAGCATACTCAAATTTTAATGTTTTTATATTTTTTTAAATTATATTTTTAAACATTTTTTTAATATAAATGAACTTTTATAAATCAGTAATAATGTAAAGTAATTACTATGTTAGTGAATAAATAAAAATACAAAAATGTTTTAAAATTGTGATAATTGTGCGAGCATAATTATGGAATGGAACCATATGCGCTGTTTTTATCTAACTCATTATAGTTAATCTGTTAAGGTGAGTGAGTCATTTTTTTTGTATACATATGTAATACCTGTGTATCAGATTATTAAAACTATATCAATTACAATTTGTAATTATATTAGTGATGGTTTTTTTTTCTATCTGAATAATTGGTATTAAATGCTAATAAAAGAGTTTGTAGCCACCTAGATAAAAGTTCTTGCACCGCGTTTGTTTCATTACAGTGTAAATTCTTTGACAGTTTGGATTATGTTTTGTTTTTGTTTTATGTTTTTCGATTGTGTTTTGTTTTTAAAATAATATAACATTAATTACAAATAAAATAATACAATGTTTTTGTTTATAATAAACATCAGTATTTTGATATTTTCAATGAAAAAAAATTGACAAAACAGGTTAGTTTTGAGAACTACGTAAATATTTGTTTACATACAATATTGTGTGATGATTTGTGTATTCTTTGATTTTGTTGATCTGCTTGTTACAATAACTATTATCTAACTTTATTAATTCAGGTCAATCTATTAAATGGTCAAGAATTTATTTATTATTCAATCTTTTATTAATATTTAATTTATAAGTTTTGTATATGAAAACCTTGAGTTAATATAATATACGAGAGATTCATTTATATCAGTTTTATATTAAACATGTTTGTTCGTTAAAATTATTATGTTTCATAAATTTGAACGTTGAAGGCTGTAATTATAGAATTACCAGTGATTGCGATTAGAAAAATTAAACTTTTAATTTCATATACAAGGCTACTTCTTGGTCAAATTCAGATTATCAGTAATTTTTTTGTGATTTCAATATTCGATGAAAATTTTTATTTAGACTGATCTGATCTTATAATAGGTGTATGATTTATTTTATCGCATTTGTTATAATATGTTGACTTTTACGATTTTGACGTGACTTGAATATCTTAAGGTTGAATTCAAGGTTGACTTGTATTTATTACTCAAAATATATGTAGTAAATGTATTTTATATAATTATTGATGTAGCAAATATTGAAGTTGTGTAGATGAGTTAAATATTTTTCACATAATACAAATATTGTATAATCACTTATGAAGAATTGTGATAATTTATAAATTTTGTCTATGTATTTTGTATCTGACAAGTATCTAAAGTGACTTTTTTGTAAGGTTAAATTTATAGTTTAGCGGCTTTTGCCAATTTCAGAGCTAAAAAAATTGTTACAAAAAGGGTGTATTTGGGCTGAATAAAAATCGGGAGGGAGAGCGACATTTTCAATTGTTTATGTATAAAAAAGGTGAAAAACTGTGCAAAAATGGTCGATATTATTATTATATTATGATATTTTGGTCGATGACTATTTCAACCGAGTATTACAATTTTTCACTTCATCGGTCATAGCCAGAGTTAGTCGGATTTGCGTGTTTTGGGCCCCCGGACTAAAAGGCGTTCAATATATTTTAGATATTGTGGCAAAAACTATAGTACTCGGCTGGAATAGTTACCTTATTGAATTTCACTAGTTTTGCTGTACAATATCTGAAATATATAAAACGCCTTTCATTACAGTTTACAGTTTTACTTTCAGCATCGCAGTTGGGCCTTCGACTAAGAGAAATATTTACAAGGCTCTTCAAACTTGTTTCGTGCTTTTTTCGTAGTCGGGTATAAGTTTTTTAAGCTTTTGTTATTGAAAGTGTAATATTTCTATTTCTATTTCTATTTTGTTTTTATTTTTACAATGATTGATTGGTGTTTTAATTTGGACGCAATTAATTATGTAAAATAAATTTTGACACAGTTTATGCACAAATGATTTCATTACAATTTTTTTTACATACTAATTATATTCATAACAATACACATTAATAGAAAATAATAACTGGCTGTACACTTATAGGCACAAATTGTCAACAATTCGTTACAGTAGCAGCTATGTCAGGGTGGCCACAAACTGGAAATTATCAGGGAATTTCGCATCAAATTAACAACAAGCAACATATCTCTGAATCCATATCCCAGAGATAGTTACGACTAGCTAATTCATACTGATGATGACTACATTGTAATATGTATTTATAAAATACAAACAAATGTTCTAGGAATTGGGGCAAAATTTGAAATGTAATTTCATTTCGAAATGTAATTAAATTGATTTTTTCAATAAAAAAAGTGAAAATAACTGAGTTAATTACTTAAATATCAGGTATATACTGAATTTATGAAAAAAAGTTGATTACAAAAGTTTATTTTAAAAAAAGGAACATTTTTTGTCTTTACATATTTGTTCTATCTCTTACGGTATCAAAGTTGAGCAGTTTTGCCCATTTTGCTCAAACATGGTCTGATTTTGTCCATTCTTGTTCCGTACTTGACCCTACTTTTTAGCTCTAAAACACGCATGCAAAATTTCAGATCGCTATCTCTTTTTGTTTTTTGAGTTATCGTGTTGACGAACGGACGGCGGGACAGATACATATGCGGAACTGGACTAATTAGGTCATTTTATGTACACCTATACCAAAATTGTTTCTGTGATTAATATACCCTTTTATATACTATAATACCGGATATAAAAATACGAAAACTCCGATTTTGATAGTTCTTCAATTTAGAAATGATTCTTCAATTCAGAAATATAGGTGTCTATTCTTAGTCCATTTCCACATACCCGTCCGTCCGCCTGTCAACACGATAACTCATAAACGAAAAGAGATAACGAGCTGAAATTTTGTGTGTTCGTGTTCTAGAGCTAAAAAATTACTTTAAATTTGTGAATGGGAAGAATCGTACCGTGCATCCTTCCTCCAGGGGAGAACGTATCCATCTTTGCGGATTTATTTAAAGCTTAATAGTGGACTTACGTGGTGTCTTATTTAATAATTTCATTTGACTCTCACCAAAAATTTGTAATTCTGGATTTACCTGGTTCTTGCATCGAGGCCCTCAATTTTATTGTTATAATAGCCCGTTTTTACACTTTTAAGTTTTGATGAAAGTTTTCAATCGCAATAAATATATTTGATATAACTAGACTTACTTCTCTATCCACATGCAGAATTATATTAATCGCATGTTTTGTTAATAGCTATAATTCTCGTCTTGCTAAATATTTCTTTCTTTGTCAATCACTTCAGTCACATGATCATAGTAAACCAATCACAAGGAAGTAGGATATAAACATATCGTACACCCTATTCTTACATCTGAAGGTACATATAAGATTTCACCAAAATAGAAGCGAGGTCTATTGTGATATAACTACATAGTTACATCAAAAAATACTACTGCGCTTGCCCATCAAGTTATATGTTATGAGTAGTTGCTTGAAAAGTTACATGTGTAAAATAGCCCATAATACCTTAAAATAATAAATATTTCTACTACCGTCTTGGTATTGGTTTTATATTTAATAATAATGCCCTTGCTCTGAGTAAATTATCCTACATAGGGGGGGGGGGGGGAGGATGTGAGGTAGGATGTATACTTTTTCCACATTATATTAATTAAATATTTTGTAAAAATTCTAGTTTTTGTGTTTAAAAGATGTATTAGTTTCCGTACCTTTCAGTGTATATAAAACACACCAATAAGGTCTTTTTTCCATAAAAAAATAAAAAATTTACAGAAACTGAATATGAAATTAATTTTCACAGCATATCATATCACACAAATAATACTCATATATTGGATTTCCAACATTTACGACATGTTCACCAGGGACACTATAAATACATATCTGTCATACTACAAAATCATTCAAAAAACCTTCCAGAATCTTTCAAGCATTTATAGTGACCTTATCTTGGTTATCATAAAATTGTATAAATGTTTTATTTCAATCATAAAATGAAAAATTATTGATGGAATAAATGAGAATCTCAAGGTGATATCTTTGTTATTAGACATTCAATCTATAATTATTTAAGGACGTTCATGTGTTACGCTATAAAGCCAAATGAGTACTATCTTTAATAAAATTTATTTAGGATTTAAAAAAAGTTGTAAAGTATATGAATAGTTTTACAATGATTTATAACCTTTTTTTATTTGTCCTAATTATTTTAAAAGTATTTATTATAAAATATTAGTATTACTTTACATTTATAAATATAAATTAGATTGATTTGACTTTATTTGACAGATCTACATTTGATAGTGTATATGTGTATGTGTATATTTTTTTACTGTGCGCTGTCACCAGTTTTCAAAATATAGTGGCAAAAACAAACCATTTTTTTAAAGCAATTATATGAACTGCATATTTCAAAGAATAATTATCGGAGGATAAATACATAATTGAGCTATTCAATTCACTAAAAAAACATTTGTATCTACTATCAAGCCTCATGCATGAATGTCCGTAATAAACCAAAATTTTTATTGATGAGAAATTTCGTTGAAACGAGAGGTCATGTTCTTCTGACATATTAATGCTGAATTTACATCAAGGTGTACGAATATTTGTACTTAGTTAAAATTTGTGTTCCATAAAATTTTCCAGTCAAGGTCAAATAAGTTGAACGGCGCATTTCAAACGCCAATTTACGAATTCAAAGGATGTTCAATCAGAAAATAATATAATATTTCTCACTTTAATGGTTTCGATTAGTTCCCAATATTTTTGCTGAACATAACCTATGCAATTTTGAATAAATGAGTGAACTAGACATTGGTGGACGAGACAATTTCTCATTATTTGACCTCAGGAAGTATCATGGTGACATTGAGTTTTTAATTTTTCAATTGTACAAGCCCGTTTTTTTTATAATGGCGGCCATTGATCCAGATTCGACCCGCCATATTTCCGGCATACATTTAGTATTTTAATATTCATTTATAATTTATAGTAAACTTAATAAGTGAAAACAATTTATTCCTAGGTCTGTTACATTGATAATACTTACTGCTGAGATGTTTTTGTTCGGATAATAACGGATAAGCTCGTTTTTTTCATAAAAAAGTTCGGTCAAATTTTTAATAGCAGTTCGTGACGATCGATTATGCATAGTGATTACAGCAATCATAATTTGCGAATCGTCACTGAACTTTGAAAAAAGTATATTTATTTTGAAACTTGAAGTTACGAATTTTGGTCAATCTCGTATAATGAAAGTGATACGTTTAAACATGAAAAATAATGTAAAAAAAACGGTATTTTTTTTAGCAAAATCATATATTTTATCAAATACAATATAAAAGCAAAAATACGGGAAAAAACGGCTGGCGATTGTTCGTGGTCGAAGATTGTAAGGCATCTATATATACATTATAACTATTACTGCCGGATAAAAATTTTAGTTCGCGCATTAATGCTTACGTTACTAAATACACTTTAACGCACAAGTAAACACTTTATTTAAAAATTAATATTTTTTATATTTCGGCACAATATGGTCATACGGGGTCTACTGGACCCCACGAAAAAAATCGTCCGCACAAATTCGAGTATGCAGGTCAACTAACACCATGCAGACCTTCGAGAAGTGTCGAAACTTGTTGTATAAGGTTCAAACAACAACAGATGGCGTAATAACTTTGATTTTGAAAAGTCGTTATTAACCTAAAATAGCCACAAAGTTTTGACTGGGGTCCACAGGATCCCAAGTGACCGGTACGAGTTAATAAGGAAAAAATTCGTTACGCAGGAGCTGCTTCAACTTAGCGAATTTCGTTAAAATACATAAATCACTTTCTAGCGGTCACACTGTTAGTCTGATCAAAATGAAATGTCGTATATGATTTTAGTATTTGCAAGGCCAATTTTTTAATAAATGACACGTCAAGGGGAAATGGAGGCATAAAGAAAGAAGAAAACACAAAATACAAAATATCTCTCTTAATATTAGAACAATCAAAAAATGTGTAAGAAATAAAGTTGTAGAAAATCATGTTTGCTACAATTCATCACCTTATCATTTTTGCTCAAACTCTAATATGTACAGAGATAGTGAGGAATTTAATTTTCAATCTTAAACCGTCAATATTTCTGTAAATATTAGCGTAACAGAAAAAATGATAAGAAACAAAATTACAGTAAAACTTAGTACCTATAACTTTATTTCTTATAAATTTTTCGATTTTTCGAATATTAAGGGATATATGTGAAATTTTCTGTTTACCCCTCCCTCTAAACCCCCCTTTCCCCTGGTCCGATTTTACCCATTAACGAACTTGACCTTTTGAATACCAAAAGCGCTTCAAATACCAAATTTCATTCCGATAAATTGAAAACTGTGACCACTAGAGTGATTACAGACACATATATATGTATATATATATATATATGTATATATATATATATATATGTATATATATATATATATGTATGTATATATATATATATATATATATATATATATATATATATATATATATATATATATGTCCATAGATATATATATATAAATTTTACAGATGGTGATTTTTGACATCTACTAGGTAGGATCGATGGACATTTGAAGAAATTTTTGCGAAATTTTAACTTCGGTACGGGACCAATAGCTCTATTTCCTTTCAGGAAATTCGCTAAAAAATATAACTAAATGCTATCAACTTAAAATTTTTTATTTGAAACCCGAAATAGTAACTTTAACAGCTTTTTAGCGAATTTCCTGAAAGGAAATAGAGCTATTGGTCCCGTACCGAAGTCAAAATTTCGCAAAAATTTCTTCAAATGTCCATCGATCCTAGCTAGTAGGTGTCAAAAATCACCATCTATAAAATTTATATATATATATCTATGGACATATATATATATATATATGTGTCTGTAATCACTCTAGCGGTCACAGTTTTCATTTTATCGGAATGAAATTTGGTATTTGAGGCGCTTTAGGTATTCAAAAGGTCAAGTTCGTTAATGGGTAAAATCGGACCAGGGGAAAGGGGGGTTTAGAGGGAGGGGGAAACACAAAATTTGACATATCTCCCTTAATATTTGAAAAATCGAAAAATTTATAAGAAGTAAAGTTATAGGTACTAAGTTTTACTGTAATTTTGTTTCGTATCATTTTTCTGTGACACTAATATTTACAGAAATATTGACGGTTTAATATTGAAAATTAAATTCCTTAATATCTCTGTACTCATTAGAGTTTGAGCAAAAATGATAAGGTGATAAATTGTAGCAAATATAATTTTCTACTACTTTATATCATATACTTTTCTCGATTGTTCTAATATTAAGAGAGATATTTTATATTTTGTGTTTTCTTCTTTCTTTATACTCCCCCCTCCATTCCCCTCGACGTATGTCATTTATTAATAAAATTGGACGACATTTCATTTTGATCAGACTAAAATTGTGACCGCTAGAGAGTCATTTATGTATTCTAAGGAAATTCGCTAAGTTGAAGCAGCTCCTGCGTTACGAATTTTTATTTATTGAAATGAAAGAAAAATAATGTGATTTCTGATGTTGCAAATTAGATGCCAAGTATCTTATATTGGGTTCAAACTTCCTTACTTTTAGCAAAACTGACAAACTGTTTCGAAGCGAGTCTTTAATGTTATTCATTTCTGAAAGTAATGACTCACAAGCATAGGTGAATGCAAATATTGTTAAGATAGCAAAGAGAACAAAAATATGAGAGAGACTGTAATTGCAGTAGACGACGTAAAAAAAAAACAAATAAATAAAGCATGTCCCCTACTGCCGCCATGCATCCCTCACACCCGTACGTTCGGTCAGAATACGCGCGAACTTCTACCCATCTCTGCCGCGAAATCTGACAGTTAGCCCCGTTCACAATGACCTTTGTTACCATTGAAATTGTTTCGATCAGATACTTAAATTCTTTAATTAATCTCGTGTCCGAAGTATTTTGTCGCGTGTCACCAGTTGCCGACTAGGAACTGGTCTGCACTGAGGCTGAACAGGATGCAACTGCGGAGAGATACCGGATTATTCCCGGGCATTATCCCCTGCGGAAGCATCTGCACACAATGGGACTCCATAACGAGTCCATTATGTGCAGATTGTGTGGCGAGGAGGATGAAACATCCAGCCACATAATCTTTGACTGCGAACCTCTAGGTTACAGCAGATACAGAATATTCGGTGCATCTCATTCCGAATATATGAACCTTCGGGAGGACCTGATAAGCAAGCTCCAGGCCATTGCCAACATATGGGAGAAGCAAATCTCGTCGGATTGAGGTAGAAGGGAGAGCACAATGGACCATAAGGTCGAAGTGCAATAGTTTTTATCCTGATATTAATCAATAAATCAGGAACTGGTAGGTTGTGGGGCTGCAGCCGACTTTGATAGGAACTATGCCGATATTCATCTGGAGTTCGTGAAGGATACTGCTGAAAACCTTCACAAGCATAGCCGGTTACTTCGTTCTTGTCCATACGCCGACAGTTTAGTCAATTAACCGCCCCCTTTTCTTCTTTTTGTTAATAATAGACAAACTGCCGATGTCGAAATTCGAACCCATAACCTCTCAGTCCCAAGTAGAGCGCCTTAACAAGCGCGGCTACTTGGCCGGTTGCCATAGCATATACACACACAAAATTTAAATTCGTTATCTATCTCCATTCTTGAATTATCGTATTAACAGACAGGCAAACAGGCAGACATACGGGAATGATCTAATTATGAAAATATCTCGATCGTTTTTTAGTTATCGTATTGACGAACAAACAGATGATGTGATACCGATACCAAAGTTTTCTCCAATCAATGTTTCGAATCGTTGCAAACTTGGAACTGAACTTTATATATATTACATCATAAATACATAGTATAACTTTCGATTTAATTCAATATTAAATATTTATTTAAAAAAAGTTCTCAAAAAGTTGCAGAGTTATAAGAGATGATATTGATTTATTCGTTGAAATATGATACAACCATATTTCATCGCTAACAAGCAAACAAACAAGTTTAATGTTAGTTTGTGTTCGTTATGTTAGATGCCTTGTGCTCGTTCGTTACGTTTTTATATTACAAACATGATGTTAATATTACAGGAGATTCCGATGGCAGACGATGAAGATGCTGCCAAGGAAACGGTGGCAAACTCCTCCTCAGCGGAACCGCAAACTCCATCATTACAACAATATGCACGATCAACAACATCAGCTCAGGTTTGTTTTGTTTTATTCAATTTTTATATGAATTAATAGGGAATATGCATGAAAATTTTTTTCAAATTTTTTTTTCAAATTCAATACCATGAAATCTATTATCAAATATTACATAACAAAGGTTATTATTATTGAAGAGTCTATTATAAAATATCTATTCTCAAATGCATAGACAAATCACCCCATTATTATATAACTTTATAAAAACTGTTGAAAAAAAAAGGATCGACTTCAAAAAAACAAGAAGGTAAAAGTAACTTTTAAACGAAAATTTCTATTAATAATTTTTTAATTAGTATCGTTGATCACCTTTTCGTAAAGAAATTACTGATGCGAACTATATAACCCAGTTCCAGGGTGTGTGCACAGACACTCGGATTTTCGTGGTGATGGGAACACCTAGTCATACAATATTCAAAAGTGCAAGTTTCTGTTTTACTGGTTATCGAAAATTTCAGTGTCAATAGTCGTTAATAGGGAAAATGCATGCAAATTTTTTTTCACTTGAATTGAAGCATGTTTACTTGACAAATATCAAGGTAAAATTACTTTTTAAATAACTTTAAAAATAAGCGAGATATGAATGATTAAAATTCCCGATTAGACAAAGAGGGTGATAGCCCTCTTGATATGTTATGTGACGTCATATTACACTTTCACCATTTAAAATACACGTAAAACTCCGTTTTTAGTATTTTTGCAAGAAAGAGACAGATAATAATCTTTAAAAGCTTATAGCTTCCTTGATATTTGTCGGATTTTAATTTCGTTTTTAAATATTATTACAGTATTAACAGTATTTTCATATTCTGAAAATAAATGTGAAAAAAAATTTTCATGCATATTCCCTATTATAGTTTGCATAATATTTAATTAAATTTTTTATTTTAACTAAGCAAGAGGACAATTTAATTATAAACATATTTATGTTTATATTGGAGTACTGTGTAACTCGAAATCGTCTAACTATTGGGCCTAACGTTATTTTGACATCAATGTTTGAGATGAAAAATCATACAAATCTTGGATGGGCAGTAGACAGTAGTAGTGGTTGCGGAGGTGAGGTCGAAGCGTGGCAAGTAGGCCTTTCTAGACCGACCCCTGAAGGACAAGGAATTTGTATGTAGACTAGGAATTAGTAGGTTGTGCGACTGCAGCCGACTTTGCTAGGAACTATACCGATATTCATCTAGAGTTTGTGGAAGGAAACTGCAGAAAACTTTCGCAAGGATTACTTTTGTTCTTGTCCATACGCCCCATGACAGTTAAGTCAATTAACCACCGCATTATTTTTTATTTAAAAAAAATATAATTTAATTGACAAACTGTCGCCGTTGGAAATCAAACTAGAAACCTCCCAGTTCCGAGTAGAGTACCTTAACCTGCAACTGGACCACTCGGACTGGTACTCTACCAATCAAGCTATCCAGAGCTGCCTAATGTATTGGGCATATTAGTAGAAAACTCAGGTTATTTCAGACATAAGCTTCCAAATCAGAGGTGGCGATGCGATCGCGTTTGTCGTCATGAACACGATACGATTTAGTGACCGGTTTACGTGATATCATTTGAAATTGTATAAATGGGGCATATATCCAGCAAAATTGTTGTGTGTTTTGGGTCCAATTTATCTTATTTACTCATTTTCATTCAATTCAAAAACTAAAATTTTTGTGTGTTTTTTTTTCGAATTTTTCTAAGGGATGAATTTATAAATGGGGCATATATCCAGCAAAATTGTTGTGTGTTTTGGGTCCAATTTATCTTATTTACTCATTTTCATTCAATTCAAAAACTAAAATTTTTGTGTTTTTTTTTCGAATTTTTCTAAGGGATGTACCTTGGAAAAAATCGCGAAAAATCGAAAAATAATATTTGTTCCTGATTTCCATGGAGGCTATATAAAGGAGATATACGGGAAAATTGACAAAATATGGCAACGAAATGGGAGAAGTTATATTTAATTTTTATGCCGCTAGGGTCGCTAGTTGTTGATAGGAACTCATCCTTATCAAAGTTAATATAGCATAATAAATAGAAGTGAAGTAAGCTAAGTAACTAGTTTTATTTTGAAGTGATCATTTTGAAGTACACAATTTGGTTAAACAAATTTATTAAATAAAAAACTGTTTAAAATGGGAAAGTATGTGCAGTAGACAATTGTAAAAGTGGTAGTGCTTGTGACAATAAGCAACGGGATCAATTGGGTTTAAAAAACCAGGACTTTTTAAAGTACCAAAAGCTAGTATAAATATTCCAAAATTAATTAAATTGTATGACATTATATTAAATATTAATTTTCAGCATTATTATTAATAAATAAAGGTTTAATTTAATATCTGATTCAATAATTTCTTTCATTTTTACAATTCCAACATTACAGGTTACTATTTAATTATTTGAAGTTTTTTTATTTTTATTTTTATGTAATTATTTTGCGAATTTTAACTATCACTTCAACTAAATCCTTATTGAAAAATTGAAATTACTTATCATTTATTTAAAAAAATATTTTATTGGAAAAATACTTTGGCTGGAAATAATTTTTATAATGCTATAAATACGTAATGTTTTTCAATTAAAACTCGCGCCTTATACTCTCTGTTTTGTTTCCGGTGCCGAAGGAACACTACTGACATCTTATTTTTGCCAATTATTTGTTTACATGGAGTTATGTGTCCTTGTTTAGAGTCTATGCTGATTTCGATCAAATTTACTATTTAAGGTAAATTGAACATATAAAACACACAAATCTTGTTCATTTCATGATTTAGTGAAAGGTTTATGAGATATCGCCTGAAATCGTATAAATGGGGCTAGCAAAATCGTATACTGAGGGCATATCTCGGCAACTATCCATCTAATCCCTATACCAACTGGATTTTTGTGTGTTTTGGGTCCAATTTACCTTATATATTCATTTTCATTCAATTCAAAAACTAAAATTTTTGTTTTTTTTTTCGATTTTTTCTAAGGGATGTACCTTGGAAAAAATCGCGAAAAATCGAAAAATAATTTTTGTTCCTGATTTCGATCAAATTTACTATTTAAGGTAAATCAAACCTATAAAACACAAAGATCTTGTTCATTTCACGATTTAGTGAAAAGTTTATGAAATATCGCCTGAAATTGTATAAATGGGGCTAGCAAAATCGTATACTTAGGGCATATCTCGGCAATTATCCATTTAATCCCTAAACCAACTGGATTTATTATCGAGCTCAATACTAGCCCACCCGAATAAGTATGGCTAGATACGCCACTGCTTGAACCAAAAATGTAAAGTTTCCATTTGAATTTGTCGCTTAGCCTCCATATTTACTATTGTGCCAAATGTATATAATAAATGTTTTGCTATTTGATACAATATTAAGTATACATTATGTATTATACACGTGTATGTATGTATGTATGTGATTCGATGTACTTACAATACGTATACACTTATATACCATTTGTTACGGTGGTGTACCGTTAACTTACACAGGTCACCGTCTCATTTGCCCTGGTGCTCCACTGAACCCCGGGGCCCAGACAACAAACACAAGTATACATAAAATTGTAATCAACTTGTATATCATATTTTTTAATCAAAACGATTGTGCAAAATCACTTCTGTGCATTACCATTACCGACCGCATGTCCATTCAATCACATTTAACCTATAAAAATGTGGTAAGTATATTACTATGCAACAGTAAGCGCAATCAATGATTTTATAGGTTTTATAGTTATGGTAGTAGATAGATAGATTGTAGAGGCTCGCCTGGACGGGCAACACTTCGACCATAAGGTCCATTGTGATGCCAAAGGATGTGAAGATGTGAGTGGAGTGGAAGGAATTTTTGTGTATAGACTAGGAATTGGTAGGATATGCGGCTGCAGCCGACTATGATAGAAACTATGCCGATATTCATCTGGAGTTCGTGAAGGAAACTGCAGAAAACCTTCTCAAGCATAGCCGGTTACTTCGCTCTTGTCCATACGCCGACAGTTTAGTAAATTAACCGCCTTTTTTTTCTTAATAATTGACAAACTGCCGATGTCGGGATTCGAACCCATAACCTCCTAGTTTCCAAGTAGGCATACTGCGCAAACATAACGCCTTAGCCCGCTCGGCCACTTGGACTGTTAAGGAGTTAAGGTAGTTGTCGTGATACAATATTGTCAAAAAGTAATGGAGCGTATGGCGTATAGTTAGAGTGAAGGAACGTATAGCAAAATAAGCCATAATTTTAGTCCAAGACTGTACCGGTAGACACGTTACACATACGTTACATACGTTACACATACTTGTCTATACGTATATACAAATACTACCTAATGTTTTTATAAGTTGCAATCCTGCAACGTTGCTTATATTCCGCCAGTTGATATACTGTTTGTTTACATTATGGAGGTTAGAGTATAGAAGGAGAGTTATCTCTTATGGCTGCATAAACTTAAAAAGTGTCCCCCGAAAAACGTAAAATTAGGGTTCAGTGAATGGCCACAATGTCGCTTGTGAGAAGATGGACTTGCTCTGAAGATAGTTACTGTAGAACGAAGTGAAGTTGCCAACCGGAAGTAGTATAAAATATCACAAAATAATCACACAGACTTGAGTAGTTGACTTATTTTCCATAACCAAAAAACTTTATTGTGAATTGTGATTGAGTTATACCATTTTTATAGATAGCAGAGAGTTTTAATTATTGTAGCGTGTTTATATAATTTCATATAATATGGGAAAAGTATATTATACATAAAAATATATATATATATATATTTATATATATATATATATATATACAGTTTAATATAGAAATATTCAATTTATGCTTCATTAAATTTTTATCAAACAATTTTTTAATTTCTATCTTCGATAAAAATTTGATTCTATTTTTTGAATAAAATTTATTAATTGAAATATACATTACTTCATTATAATTTTGTTATTAAAATACCTTTAACTTTTCAAATTTGTTTATTATATTCATGGAATTTCTTAAATAAATAGTCTTTCTACTTCTTTAACATGTGAGGTTTCATATAATTTTTTCCGAAACGGAAAAAAAGAGGTTTTTGAGCGATAGTCACGAAACTGTGAATTTGACAGAAAAAAAGTAAAGGAACCATTTTTAGGTATTAACAAGACAAACAATTTGGCGTGTCGGAAATTAAAATCGATAGAAACTAGCTGAACTGGTCATTTCTGAAATAACTGATACCTAAAAATGGTTCCTTTACTTTTTTTCTGTCAAATTCACAGTTCGTCGCTATCGCTCGAAAACCTCTTTTTTTTTCGTTTCGCCAACTTTGAACGCGTGGTCAAAAAACTGGGTGGTGAATCGGTGGTTGGACAATAGTAGATCTTCATCTGGGATATCCTACAAGAAAATGCAATTCGCAAATATTACGGTTTGTTATTTACATTTTTCGCTGAACACTGCTGCACCGTGGAACACAGTCTGGAGAACCCTGAACTATTAAGGACACGAAATATATCACCATTAATAGTTCAGTAAAGTTAAACATGAAAAGGCGGTCGTGCTTGCAAAAGGTCCGGTCGTTCTGAATTTTTTATATGTTGTTAGGACCTAAACCAATATTAAAAACCAGATTTGCAATTTCCAAAGTGCTGTGCGAGCGGCGGTGTACCCAAAAAACCATGAAATTTTCGGACTTTTTTTAGTTTTTGCTCAATATCTCAGTGAAGGAAGGGTCTGATCGGTATAGTCATTCTATACACTTTTAAAGTAGACTAAATTTTCAACAATTTGAGATCAAAACAAGCTCTATACAGCTATTGGTTCCCAAGATACAGTTCTTAGAAAATAGGCCATTTTTTCCAAAAAGTGAAATTTTTTCGAAATGGTCACTTATTTCGTAAAATATCTTCTAAAATACGCATCCCACGTCAAATATTATATAATAAATAATATATTATAAACTTGTAGTAAATTTAATTAGCTTTCATTTGAGATCAGACTGGTACCTGTATGCCCAGCGGTTCTCGCAAAAACGGCAGATAACCAAAAACAGTCATAAGTTAACCAGCGCAGATAACCATCGCAGCACACATATTTACCATATGTTTGTATTCATATTTTCGGTAAAAGTAGGTACCAATTCCAATCAGAAGGAAGGAAACAAAAGATCGAGGTCGTACAGCAGTTATCAGAACATGAGAAAATGACACACTTCTTCTTCCATGCTTCGAAGATGGACCATGTTCGAAGACATTTAAGTTGTGCTTGGATACTCTTAAGTCGCTACCATGTCTTGTATAATACGTGTGATTAAAGTTATTTTGATCTACCGTATGAATAATCTTCTTGATGTGGGCGAGACAATGGAGAATATATATACTGGAGAGCGTCAAGATTCTCAGATCTTTAAAATATTGTCTACAGGAAGTTTGCTGGCCAACACCAACAATTACTCGTAATATTTTCTTTTGCTTTATGAAAATTTGTGTTGATTGAGAGGAAGACCCCCATAACAAAATTCCATATTTAAGTCTGCTATGAACCAATGAATAGTATACCATAGCTAATGTTTTTGACTTAGATTCTCTCTTAAAATTCTAAAAAGAAAAGAGTGGTCGTGGAATAAGAGACGGTATCGTCCTGCCCGTAATACTGAAGAAACGATCGATTGTGTGTACGATTACCTATTGGAAAACAGTGATGAATGCCAGTTTTCTTTATCACACCTTCTGCAGCAAATTAAGGGTGGTTGTATTCTTGATGTGAGACAACGAAAACTCACCTCCAAAACGTTTTGTCGATGACATAGTCATAGTGGAGATGGGCTCCAAAAAAGGGACACTCAGTACTGCTATTTTTTGAGACTGTTGTTCTCAAAAACAACCGTGGCCCCTTGAAGCATGGAAGAAAAAGTGTGTGTCATTTTCTCATGTTCTGATAACTGCTGTACGACCTTGATCTTTTGTTTCCTTCCTTCTGATTGGAATTGGTACCTACTTTTACCGAAAATATGGATACAAACATCTGGTAAATATGTGCGCTGCGATGGTTATCTGCGCTGGTTAACTTATGACTGTTTTTGATTATCTGCTGTTTTTGAGAGAACCGCTGGTCATACAGGTACCAGTCTGATCTCAAATGAAAGCTAATTAAATTTACTACAAGTTTATTACATATAATATTTGACATGGGATGCGTATTTTAGAAGATATTTTACGAAATAAGTGACCATTTCGAAAAAATTTCACTTTTTGGAAAAAATGGCCTATTTTCTAAGAACTGTATCTTGGGAACCAATAGCTGTATAGAGCTTGTTTTGTTCTCAAATTGTTGAAAATTTAGTCTACTTTAAAAGTTTATAGAATGACTATACCGATCAGACCCTTCCTTCACTGAGATATTGAGCAAAAACTAAAAAAAGTCCGAAAATTTCATGGTTTTTTGGGTACACCGCCGCTCGCACAGCACTTTGGAAATTGCAAATCTGATTTTTTAATATTGGTTTAGGTCCTAACAACATATAAAAAATTCAGAACGACCTGACCTTTTGCAAGCACGGATGTAGATCTTAACTGGACTATAATGTATTGAATGAATTATTATATGGATTGTATAGTCTTGTAGTAATGTTTATAGTATCAATTAAAATAATCTATATATATTAAATTCTTTAAAACTTAATGGCGAAAAATATCACAGAACATTGTAAGTAAATAAATCTTTTAAGCTTCATTAAAGTATTGAATGGCTTTTTCGTGTAGATATTTGTGCTGTACACAAAAAGAGTTTTTTATAAAAATATATTTTTGTGTTGTTGCCAAGTATTATTTTATTTGATCGGACGATGATCGATTATTTAAATAAAACATATCATATGTATATTTTATATAAGATATAGAATGTGTATAAATTGTCATGTACTTACTGTGTTCAGTTTATGTCATCAATCAATCGATCGATGTGTTTTTTCTTTATTCGTCAAAATATTATTTTTCATACTTAGTAGAGTGAATAATCTATCGCCTATCTATCTATCGCCTATCGATAGATGAAATTACGGAATCCTTAGAAACAGTACTGATTTTAATGATTTAAAAAAAAAATGTTTGTTTTTATATATTATTTGTAATCAGAAATAATTTGGCGGACGGACTTACCCAGAGGGTGGATGCCACCCCATTTCACTGGTGAAAATATTTTCATTCAAAATGTCCCCACAAAAGCAAAAATGTTGAATAGTTTTTCTGCAAAGTTTATAGTTTCTGAATTATTTACAGTTAAATTTACCAATTTTTCGTCGTAAAAACACATTAGGTAACAATTTTTCGCAAATAATTCAAAAACCTTAAATTTAATCGGAAAAATATAATGAGTAAAAATTAAAGTTATAAAAAAACAAACAATTAGGTTAGTTTATGTTTCCGTTGGAGTAATATTAACCGAGTTATGGCTAACGAAAGGTTGCTCTCAGTTTACCGAAAATCGATGGGCAAGATTTCATCCCAGAATAACGGAAAAATTGATACTTATGCAGG
The DNA here is from genome assembly GCA_963920215.1 of Nineta flava. NCBI lineage: Eukaryota > Metazoa > Arthropoda > Insecta > Neuroptera > Chrysopidae > Nineta > Nineta flava. Next base: position 99,188,290 of record OY986041.1, on the reverse strand, counting down.
AAAATTCATAGAACATTACTTAAAGTACGTTAAAAGAACTTTGAAATGCTTTTTTGGACGGTCATTTTGAATGCATATATTTTCACCAGCGAAATGGGTGGCATCCACCCTCTGTGTAAAAACTCTTATTATGTGTAAAAACTCCACTAACTAATGAAAAATTTATAATTATTATCACTATAGAAATTTTAATACTCAAAACTATATTTCTAACGTTGTTCAATTCATGATTTTACGATTATATCACAAAATGTTATGCAAAAAATTGTTTTCCAATGGTTTTTTTTGTTCGTGTGTGTATGGGTCAAATTTAGTGATTGAAGTTTGACCCACTTCTAACAGATATACTTATTTTTTACAAATGTATGCAAATATAATGACAATACAATAAGTTGGTAACATTTAGATAAATTTATCTAGGAACAGATAAACAAAAGATTGGAAAGTAACGGAAACGTTGGAAATTCAATTGTTTTTTTTATAGCGGTCACCAAACTACGGCCCGTGGATCCGATCCATTGACCATTGAAGCCCAACTTAACCTACGTAGACCAATTATTTGTTACTCTTTTGGTATAATAAACTAGCATGAAAACAGGGTGACATTAATTCGTATCTTATATATGTCGTTGTCTCATTGTGAAATCTGTTTTTTCACGAAGATCCTAGACATTTCAACGTCGACGTACTGTGTAAACATGAAAAGTGCCCAGGCGATTCGTGAAAACTTCATCACACTTCGATGAATAGTGTCCAACATAATCTGCAGTCAGTGCCGGATTAGCTACGTAGCAAGAGTAGCAAATGCTACGGGCCCCACGCATTGGGGGGCCCCGCGCACCCACGCCTGACTGAGCCTACCTGTAAAAAAAATTATTTAAGGAAATTATTAGTGACTGATGTTATATATTTTTTTTTTAGTCATTATTGATAACGTACTGTTTGCTTTAGATAAACGTATGAAAGCATACCATAAAATAACTAGTGTTTTTGGAGTATTTCGTCAGTTAAAATCTCATACAGAGACAACAGAGAAGATTTTGAAAAAATCTTCAATAATGAATATCCATGAAAATTTTTTTTCACATTTATTTTCAGAATATGAAAATACTATTAATACTGTAATAATATTTAAAACGAAATTAAAATCCGACAAATATCAAGGAAGCTATAAGCTTTTAAAGATTATTATCTGTCTCTTTCTTGCAAAAATACTAAAAACAGAGTTTTATGTGTATTTTAAATGGTGAAAGTGTAATATGACGTCACATAACATATCAAGAGAGCTATCACCCTCCTTGTCTAATCGGGAATTTCAATCATTCATATCTCGCTTATTTTTAAAGTTATTTAAAAAGTAATTTTACCTTGATATTTGTCAAGCAAACATGCTTCAATTCAAGTGAAAAAAAATTTTCATGCATATTCCCTATTATCGTCAGTGCTTTCGCATATGATTTGGAGGACAGCCTAGGCGACGAATTAGTGCAGTTCGCTGAGCTGCCCAAAACAGATGTGGCTACTGCTATTGACCACAAGAAGGACGGGACTCTGGAACTGCGATTCTATAATCTTTAAATGAATAATTCTTTAGAATCGTGTTTCCCAAATGTCTCGCATGATCACCAACTGCAGTGGCGAACGTTCTTTTTCAACGTTAAAGCGTATAAAAAATGAGTTAAGAAACACGATGAGCCAAGACGTCTAAATCACCTCAGCTTGATGAATATGGAAACTGATTTGCTCAGAGAAATCGATATCAATAGTGTTATCTCTAAATTTGCCCACATTAAATCCAAAAAAGTTCATTTGTAACATTTTCTTTTGTTAATCACCCTAAATTTAAAAACCAAAGGTAAAGCAAGGGCCCCTAAATGGAATTTGCTACGGGCCCCGCGCTGCCTTAATCCGGCACTGTCTGCAGTACTATATATCGTAGTCTCATTGTGAAATCCTCTTTTCACGAAGATTCAAGACACTTCATGATTGCGTAGTTTTATTCGTCTCATTTTATTACAAGTGAAAATTATCAAAATATGTCGAAATTCAAGAGTTTCTCCATAAGAGCAATGCATTAAAACTCGAACTTTAACATTAAATTATTAATTCACCCCCCCCCCCCTTCCTGAAACTTTTAAAATTTATTTCTATGTACTTTAACTGCATGTAAAAAAAATGAAGCCTTAATCTTTTTGAAGATCCAGTCCTGGTACATCCTTAAAAAAACATACATCACAACAAGCAAAATAAGTTATTAGTGATGCATAGATGGTATTATTCTATAGACTTATCAATCCACCCTGACTTATCAATCCATAAAATGACTCTCCCTTGGGTACTTTACGAAGGCAGGCACTGTACACGTAAATTTTCATATCTACACAATACTCCATCCTTTTATGAAATGCCCGGGATCAAAATACGAATTAGAATATTGTTAATACTTAATTTCCGCATTTGCAATTTAATGTATACGCAAAAAAAAGAACTACATGTTAAGATGTGCTTTTCGCGAAGCGCCCAAGCACTATACACGTAAATTTTCATGTCTACACAATACTCCATCCTTTTATGAAATGCCTGGGATCAAAATACGAATTAGAATATTGTTAATACTTAATTTCCGCATTTACAATTTAATGTATACGCAAAAAAAAAAGAACTACATATTGAGATGTGCTTTTCGCGAAGCGCCCAAGCACTATACAGGTAAATTTTTATGTCAACACAATACTCCGTCCTTCTATGAAATGCCTGGGATCTTCGTGAAAAGACAAATTTTACAATGAGACCACTTTTAAATATCTTCAAATACCAAACATAAAAAAATTAACATTCGAACTAATCTTTTTAACCCGACTTCAAAAAAGGAGGATGGTTCTCAATTCGTCTGTATTTTTTTTTTTTTTTTTTTAATGTGTGTCCCCTCAGAACTCCGTCATTTATGAACCGATTTTGAATTTTTTGTTTTAAAGGGTTTGGTTTCCCATTGGTCCCATTGTCACCAAATCGCATTCAGATGAGGGGATCTCCGGGAAATCGAGAAAAATCCTCATTTTATATGTGATAACCGATCTCTGCGAAATTTTTTTTTTTTTTTGAAAGTGTATACTCATTCATAATGGGAAAATATGAAAATTTTATTAAAAACCGACTTCAAAAAAAATTTTTCCAAAAAAAAAAACCGACCCCAAAAAAAAAACAAATTTCTTGTAAAAAAAACTGAAAATCTGTTATAAAAAAATGCACTAAAAATTATAAAAAAAAAAAAACGGATAAAAAAAAAGTGTTATAAAAAAATTCACTAAAAATTAGTTGGTCGTTTAGTAGGTCCCATAATTAGACAAATAAAATCAGTTATAGAACTTCAAAGTCACTAAAAAGCGAGAAATAAAACCTATTTTGACAAAATGGAAACCCGACTTCTAAAATAAAATATTCTATAACAAAAGATGCACTAAAAATTAAAAAAATAATTGCATATTCTTGTGCCAATTTTAGTCCATCAAAGCAAAAAATTTTAAATATATATGTACAATTATTGTTATTTTTGGAGTCGGTGTCCAAAAGTTATGTGAATTTCTCTATGGTGACACCGCTTCCAAAAATAATAATAATTGTACATATATATTTAAAATTTTTTGCTTTGGTGGACTAAAATTAGCACAAGAATATGCAATTATTTTTTTACTTTTTAGTGCATCTTTTGTTAAAGAATATTTGATTTTAGAAGTCGGGTTTCCATTTTGTCAAAATAGGTTTTATTCAATTCATGAATAAACTATTTTAAATAATAATACAAAAAAATTCATTAAACTTAGCCTACGGTACATAATACAGAATTAACAAAATACGAATTAGAATATTGTTAATACTTAATTTCCGCATTTGCAATTTAATGTATACGCAAAAAAAAAGAACTACATATTATTGATTGTAAAAACAGATTATGTCATTTAGATGAAACATTTGTATGAATAACACCTCTTTGCCAGCCCACAATTCACAATCGTATAACTGTATATTATCATCAATGAAGAGGTTTAATTATCTCCTATCTGTAGACTGTATATAGGTATTGACTCTACTGTAGTCAACATTTTGTAACCGAAAAAAAAATCAACAAACCATTTATTATAAAGTTAATTTGCGATATGAATCTCTTAGCACATTCTGTAACGAATAAAGTAATATTTATACATATACATGCGACCGAACGAACTTTCATGTTAATATTCATTAAATTCTGAATAAAAAAATTTAACAAAACAATTAATTAAAGACGTCAAGTGGTGTGTGTGTTGGATCGCTTATCGAAAAAATACCTATTATGGTCCCGTAAATGTGTGTACCCATTGAATCAGCAGAAGCTAACAGAGATGGCAAATGATAAATTAAATATCGATTTGTCGAATTTGTAATATTGATATCTTAAAATTATCGACTGGTGGCAAAAAAGAAACCAAATTTAGTGTGCAGTATTACCTTTTTAGTGAATTTCCTCCAAAGGAAATGCAGCTATTGTTTTTGTACCAATGTTGGAATTTCGTAAAAATTTCTTCAAATGTCCATCGCTGCTCCTACCTATTAGATGTTAAAAATCACTATCGCTAAAATTTATATATATATATATATATATATATATATATATATATATATAGTTTTATGTGTCTGTGGACTCTCTAGCGGTCACAGTTTTATTCCGATTGGAATGAAATTTGGTATTTTAGGAGCTTTTGGTATTCTAAAGGTCAAGTTCGTCAAACGTCAAAGAGGAAAGAGGGAGAAACACAAAATTTGGTATCTCTCCCTTAATATTTGAAAAATCGAAAAATTTATCAGGAGTTAAGTTGTAGGTACTAAGTTTTACTGTAATTTTGTTTCTTATCATTTTTCTGTTACACTAATATTTACAGAAATATTTACAATTAAAGATTGAAAGTTAAAATTCTAAATATCTCTGTACACATTAGAGTTTGGAAAAAATGATAAGGTAATGAATTATAGCAACCTTGATTTTCTACAACTTTACTCGTTATACATTTTTCGATTGTTCCAATATTAAGAGAGATATTTTATATTTTGTGTTTTCTTTTATTAATAAAATAGGGAATATGCATGAAAATTTTTTTTCACTTGAATTGAAGCATGTTTACTTGACAAATATCAAGGTAAAATTACTTTTTAAATAACTTTAAAAATAAGCGAGATATGAATGATTGAAATTCCCGATTAGACAAAGAGGGTGATAGCCCTCTTGATATGTTATGTGACGTCATATTACACTTTCACCATTTAAAATACACGTAAAACTCCGTTTATAGTATTTTTGCAAGAAAGAGACAGATAATAATCTTTAAAAGCTTATAGCTTCCTTGATATTTGTCGGATTTTAATTTCGTTTTTAAATATTATTACAGTATTAACAGTATTTTCATATTCTGAAAATAAATGTGAAAAAAAATTTTCATGCATATTCTCTATTGACCTTGAAAATACTAAAATGATATCAGATATGACATTTCATTTTGATCAGACTTAAATTGTGACTAGAGATATTTATGTATTTTGAGGAAATTCGCTAAGTTGACGCAGCTCCTGCGTAACGAATTTTTTACATATAAAAGAGAAAATGTCGATTTGTTTGGAGAAAACTATAGGAGATAACAAAATAATGATAAGAATAGACCCTAGGTAAATTTTCTTTACGATTCCAGAAAAACTATCAGAAATTCTAAATTCCGAAGTTATAGCGATTTTCTGACCGTTACAAAGTTAGGGCCGATCCAGATCTCTAATATAGTTTCTAGATATTTCTATAGTTTCTATAGAAATGGAAATAAATTATTTGTCCATACATTTAAAATATACAAAAATTAACATTTCAAACTGTCAAAATTTAGAATAAAACAAGTAATGTAACAACTAACTGAGTTAACTGTTTGAATACCCAGTATATACTGAGTTGTATATACTTTGTATTGTTAATATTTCTGCCTATTCAATGTTTATAAAATATGAATTATCCAAAAATCAGCACTGTTGATGGTTTCGTTCAGAAGATATTTCGGGGTCACATTATCTATGATATTTCCTGTAGTAATAGCACTGTAAGTCCAAATGCCCCTTAAACTCGGCCTTGCGCACTATCGTGCTCTAGATTTGTAAATGTTTGTTTTGTGTTAATAATTAATATTGAAACAGTAAAAATGTTCATGCATTTAAAAAAAATTGATATTAATGTTCTTGCGATTTTTACATATTTAAATATTGGGTTATATAATTGAGTTAAACAACGCGACCGACTGTTAACGCAAAGCGTTGTTCAACTCGAGCCGTTAGGTGACGCGAAAAGTTAGTCAACGCGATGACGGAAAGCGTTGGTAAACGTAAAGCGTTGGTAAACACAAAGCGTTAACAAACGCGAAACGTAAGCTAAAGCGAACTGTAAGTCAGCCAACGCGAAGCGTTGGTCAATGGGAAGCGTTAGTTATCCAAAACGGATCGTCAGAGATTCGCGAAGCGTGATTTCACGTGAATCATTAACCAACGAGAAACGTAAGCTAAAGTGAACCATAAATCGGCCAACGAGAAGCGTTGGTCAATGAGAAGCGTTCGTCAATAGGAAGTGTGCGTTTACCAACGCGAAACGTAAGCTAAATGGAACCATTAGTAAGCCAACGCGAAGCCTTGGTTAATGCGAAGCGTTAGTTATTCAAAGCAAAGCGTCGGTGATTCGCTTTGGTGATTCGCGAATCGTTAACAAACGCTAAGCGTTAACCAACGCGAAACGGAAGCTTAAATAAACCGTAAGTCATCCAAGCGTTGGTCAATGAGAAGCGTTAGTCAATAGGAAGCGTAAGGTCAACGCGAAGCGTTAGTTAATAAACGCGATGCGATTGTTAATCAACTCAAAGCGTTAGTTAATCAACGCGAAGCGTTAGTTAATCAACGCGAAGCGTTAGCTAATCAACGCGAAGCGTTAGTTAATCAACGCGAAGCGTTAGTTAATCAACGCGAAGCATTAGTTATTCAATGCGAAGCGTTAGTTAATCAACGCAGTGTGTTAGTTTATCAACGCGAAGCGTTAGTTAATCAACGCGAAGCGTTAGTTAATCAACGCGAAGCGTTAGATAATCAACGCGAAGCGTTAGTTAATCAACGCGAAGCGTTAGTTAATCAACGCGAAGCGTTAGTTAATCAACGCGAAGCGTTAGTTCATCAACGCGAAGCGTTAGTTAGTCAACGCGAAGCGTTAGTATATCAACGCGAAGCGTTAGTTAATCAACGCGAAGCGTTAGTTAATCAACGCGAAGCGTTAGATAATCAACGCGAAGCGTTAGTTAATCAACGCGAAGCGTTAGTTAATCAACACGAAGCGTAAGTTAATCAACGCGAAGCGTTAGTTAATCAACGCGAAGCGATAGTTAATCAACGCTAGGCGTTAATTAGTCAACGCGAAGCGTTAGTATATCAACGCGAAGCGTTAGTTAATCAACGCGAAGCGTTAGCTTATCATCGCGAAGCGTTAGTTAATCAACGCGAAGCGTTAGGTAATTAACGCGAAGCGTTAGTTAATCAATGCGAAGCGTCAGTTAATCAACGCGAAGCGTCGGTTAATCAACGCGAAGCGTTAGTTAATCAACTCGAAGCGTTAGTTAATCAACGCGAAGCGTTAGTTAATCAACGCGAAGCGTTCGTTAATCAACGCGAAGCGTTAGTTAATTAACGCGAAGCGTTAGTTAATCAACGCGAAGCGTTAGTTAATCAACGCGAAGCGTTAGTTTATCAACGCGAAGCGTTAGTTAATCAACGCGAAGCGTTAGTTAATCAACGCGAAGCGTTAGTTTATCAACGCGAAGCGTTAGTTAATCAACGCGAATCGTCAGTTAATCAACGCGAAGCGTTAGTAAATCAACGTGAAACGTTAGTTAATCAACGCGAAGCGTTAGTTAATCAACGCGAAGCGTTATTTATTGAAAGCAAAGCGTTAGTTAATCAACGCGAAGCGTTAGTTAATCAACGCGAAGCGTTAGTTAATTAACGCGAAGCGTTAGTTAATCAACGCGAAGCGTTAGTTAATGAACGCGAAGCGTTAGTTAATCAACGCGAAGCGTTAGTTAATCAACGCGAAGCGTTAGTTAATCAACGCGAATCGTCAGTTAATCAACGCGAAGCGTTAGTAAATCAACGCGAAACGTTAGTTAATCAACGCGAAGCGTTAGTTAATCAACGCGAAGCGTTAGTTAATGAAAGCAAAGCGTTAGTTAATCAACGCGAAACGATAGTTAATCAGTGCGAAGCGTTAGTTAATCAACGCAAAGCGTTTTTAAACGCAAAGCGAAATGTAAGCTAAAGCGAACCATAAACCACCCAACACGAGAACGCTTTATGAGAAGCGTAGGTCAATAGGAAGCGTTAGGTCAACGCGAAGCGTTAGTGAACGCGAAGCGTTAGCAAAGCGTTTACCAAGGCGAAACGTACGCTGCAGCGAGCAATCAGTCAGGCAACGCGAAGCGTTGTTCAATTAGAAGCGGTAGTTATGCAGAGCGAAGCGTTATGCCAAGCGTACAATTGACCAACACAAACTGTTAACCAACGCGAAACGTAAGCTAAAGCGAACCGTAAGTCAGAAATGCGAAGCGTTGGTCAATGAGAAGCGTTAGTTATTCAAAGTGAATCGTCCGGGATTCGCTTTGTTGTTTCGCGAAGCGTGATTTCACGCGAATCGTTAACCAACGCGAAATGTTAGTTATAATGAAACGTAAGTCAGCGAAGCGTCAGGCAACGCGAAGCTGGTCAATGAGAAGCGTTAGTCAATAGGAAGTGTAAGGTCAACGCGAAGCTTTGGTAAACGCAATACGTTTACTAACGCGAAACGCAAGCTAAAGCGAACCGTAAGTCAGCCAACGCGAAGCGTTGTTTAATGCGAAGCGTTAGTTTTTCAAAGCGAAGCGTGATTTCATGCGAACCGCTAAACAATTCACAGCGTTAACCAACGCGAACCGTAAGGTAAAGCGAGCCTTAAGTCAGCGAACGCGAAGCGTTGGTCAATGAGAACCGTTAATCAGTAAGAAGTGTAAGGTCAAGGCTTTGCGTTTACCAATGCGAAACGTAAGCTATAGCGAACCGTATTCAAAGCGAAGCGTCAATGAGAAGTGTTAGTCAATAGGAAGTGTAAGGTCAACGCCAAGAAATAGCCGATGCTGCGTTAGAATACAAATAAATAAATATATATATATATATATATATATATATATATATATATATAAATATATTTATACATTTAATATAAATATATATGTATAAATATATATAAATATATATATATATATATATATATTTAAATATATATATATATATATATATATATATATATATATATATATGTATATATATATATATATATATATATATATATATTTATACATATATATATATATATATATATATATATATATATATGTATACATATATAATATATATGTATACATATATATATATACATTATATATAATTTTTGGTAGGATCGATGGACCTTTGAATAAACTTTTTGCAAAATTTTGAGATCTGTACGAGACCAACTATTTCTTTGAAAAGGAAAATCACTTACACCTTGAACTCATATATACACCTGGTTTACAAAACTGAAATAAACATAAAAACAATACTATTTGATGTATGTTATGTTTGTACATGTGAGGACAAATTTTGAGAAAACTATTGAGTTTATAAAAAAATTTTGCAAACAAAAGTTGTTTATTTTAAAAAGAAGAAAATTTTTTGTAAATAAAATTTTTTTCTACCTCTTACGATTTCAAAGGTATATTTTTTCCCCCCTGGCGGGGGGAAACACTTTCCGATTTTGCCCATTAACGAATTTAACCTTAATTTTTTGGTCTAGAACACATACAAAAATTTTCAGCTCGTTATCTCTTTTCGTTTTTGAGTTATCGACTTCACAGACAGACAGATTGACGGACGGGCATGTGAAAATGGCCGAATTAGGCCATTTTATGAATATCTTTGTAAAGCATTTTTGTCAAGGATTAATATTTTCAAGCATTACAAAGTCGCGACTAAACTTAATATACCTTGTATATTTACAAATATACTGGGTACAAAAATAGTATATACGGTTGTTATGTATACCTACGGGTCCATGGAGACCATGCCTTCATTCGCCTATCAATTGTATTTCTCATTTTTTTCAACTTTGAGGACAAATTTTGAGAAAACTATTGAGTTTATGAAAAAATTTTTCAAAAAAAAGTTGTTTATTTTAAAGAGAATATGATTTTTTGTCAACAAATTTTTTTTCTATCTGTTACGGTTTCAAAGATGTGTAATTCCCCCCTCTTATTTGCTCTTTGTGCACAAATTATGAGAAAACTATTGAGTTTATGGAAAAATTATTCAAGCAAAAGTTGATTATTTTATAAAGAAGAAGATTTTTTGTTAACAAATTTTTATTCTATCTCTTACGGTTTCAAAGGCGGATATTTCCCCCCTCCTAGTGGGGGGGAAACATGTACCGATTTTGCCCATTAACGAACTAAGCCTTACTTTTTTGCTCTAGAACACTCAAAAAAAATTTCAGCTCGTTATCTCTTTTCGTTCTTGAGTTATCGGGTTCACAGACGGACAGACGGACAGACGGGCAGGCGGACAGACGGACATGCCAAAATGGCCGAATTAGGAAATTTTATAAATACATTTGTGAAGCATTTTTGTCAAGGACTAATATTTTCAAGCGTTACAAAGTCGGGACTAAACTTAATATACCTTGTATATTTACAAATATACTGGGTATAAAAACGGTTGATTTTATGAAAAAAGTTTTCAAACAAAAGTTGTTAATTGTAAAGAGAAGAAGAATTTTTGTAAAAAAATTTTTTTTCTATCTCCTACGGGTTCAAAGATATAATTTTTCCCCCCCGGGCGAAGGAAACACATTCCGATTTTGCCCATTATCGAACTCGGCCTTACTTTTTTGGTCTAGAACACACACAAAAATTTTCAGCTCGTTATCTCTTTTCGTTTTTGAGTTATCGGCTTCACAGACGGACAGACGGACAGACGGACAGACGGACGGACGGACATGTGAAAATGGCCGAATTAGGCCATTTTATGAATACCTTTGTGAAGCATTTTTGTCAAGGATTAATATTTTCAAGCGTTACAAAGTCGGGACTAAACTTAATATACCTTGTATATTTACAAATATACTGGGTATAAAAATTATTAGTCCGTCTGTCCGTCAACACGACAGCTCAAAAACGAAAATAGCTGAAATTTTGTGTGTGTGTTCTAGAGCTAAAAAGGTCAAGTTAATGGAAAAACCGGACTTCCCACTATTTGGCTTGGTCACAGTCGTATATATTGAAAACTATTGGCCCTGCGTAAATATTGTAATAAACCTTTTTTGTGCAAAATTAACTAAAGAATAACCTCTATTCGAGTAAAACTATTTTTCACGACTTTTGAAAATTTGTTTTAATCCGACGTATTTTTCGACAAATTTTGTCTCCTTTTTAAAACTCAGTTTAAAAGCTTATTGTATCGTTACGAAAAACGTTTCTCAGTCGTGAGCTATTGGCCCTAGGTGAATTTTGCAAAGGGTCTTTTTTATGTAGAATTAGAAGAAATTAATTTAATAACGATCTGTTAACGTAAAACCAATAGTAAGATATTTGAGAAAAACTTATTTTCGGGACTTTTGAGCTTCCATAACTTTTTTGCGTGTGCGATTTCGTTATGGACTTTTTGCCATGTTTTTGTGTACTATTTCACTGGACTATACTAGATAGATAATATTTGTAGAGTTTTATGATATACAAGTTTGTCATTAGCTCTAATGACATTTAACGGATAGGAAAGGAGATATTTGCCATGAAATTTTTTTGACGCTTTGCCTTAAAATTAAACCATTAAAGATATTTTCAATGAACGGTTGAAAAATTTTTTCACATTGATTTCAAAAGTTTTCCAAATTTAACGTTTGAAAACAATGTTTAAAAGTAATCGTGTTATTAAATATAAAATAATTAAATGAAAGTAAATTTGGAACATTTTTTTTTTTGGATTATTTCCGTGTGTATATTATTAATTTTATTTATTTAATCATACAAGTTATTAAAAATTAAAAAAAAAACATATTTTTTTTGCAAATTTGATATTATTACATGATGATCTATGTGAGTGTTTTTTTGTTTGTTTTTGTATGAGTAATGTACAATTAAAATATTATGACAGGAACAATATATTAATCTGTTAATCTCTCAATAATAATTAAAGAGTGTTAATACGTATTCTTAATCTTTAAAAATTCAGAACCTCTTTTATCGATCATTTGAAAAATTTATCAGCGATTAAAAATCAAATTTTTAACATAGTTATGGGAAAATAGCATTTTTTATACCCGGTGTCTAAGATATTCAAGGGCATATTAAGTTTAGTCCCGACTTTGTAATTTTGGTATCGGTGTTCATAAAATGTCCTAGGTAATCTATTTCATTTCATACAAACAAACAACTTTTGTGTTAAAGGTTTTTTTTCATGTATCCAATATTTCTGGCGTAAATACAAAATTTACGCCACATTTACGCGGTAATTACACCCGCATTTAAACCAATACTATGACATTTTTTGTGATTTTTTAACATTTTCCTTATCTTGCACCGTTTTAAAGATTTTATAATTAATTTGTGCCTTGTTCATTCGGTTTTCGAAAAATGGTTCATCGATAGAAGTTGTTCATTAAAAATATTCTAACAACTTCTATTCGAAACATTTTCCCAAAAACCGAATGAATATAACACAAATGAATTATAAAATTTAAAAAACAAAACACGTTAATTTTTTAGCCATGTATACCACTATTTTATTAGTTTACGAAATAAACCATTATCAACAGAGTGAATCAACTCTTTTTATCATAAACTTACAGCGTGGGACTGAACCTATGGGGTATGGATAGCATTATGATCAAGAGCCCGCAACTCACTTAGGATCGGGGTAGACGATACTATTCAAGGTCAAATAACAAACCAAATGTTAATTATAATCAAATAGTCAAGAGTTTTTGGAAGTTTTTATAGATTCAAAGACGTATACTTTTATATAAAAAGTTATTTTCACCCGAATCTAGGCAATCGAAATTTTGTTAATAGAGTAGAAATTTCAGTTAGATTGTCAATAAATCCTTCGTAAAAGCTGCTACAGTCCTTATCCTTGATAAGATCCGATTCTATGTATGGAACAACGAGTCCTCGAACGAAACATCGTCTTAATGCACTTCAGCGCGGAAAATAGTCTCTTGCAAGTTATTTACATAAACAAGATTGTCAGGATTATACAATATCAGGATTATACAATAAGCGACATATAGTTTGGAGTAGGTATTAATGTGTATGTTATATAAGGATAAAAGTTCACACGCATATGGTACGCAGCTTCGACAGACTTCCGAATCTCTTCAAGACAAAAGCGTTCTCTGCTGTTCGGTCTAAACCAGCTTCGTAGATCTATTCCTGCTCTTTTTCATTCCCTTTTCTCCATGTATGAACAACTTTGCGTGTAGGTAGTTAGCCTGGGAGCCCACGCAGGCTAGGGCCCGGGTGGGCTCCCAACGCCACTCTGACTCTGTGGGCAGTCCGACACTGTTAATTCATTATCCTGGATATAATGTACGAACTGTATGATGAAGTGATGATTATGATGATGATATCAATAATATTTAAAATTAATGATTTGTTTAGATTATTGTAGATTTCACACTGTAGAGATCAAGGTTCTACATAATTTAATAATTTATTGGTCTCTGTTATTATTATTATTAGTACCTCTACATACACATTACTACGTATGATGTACCATAGTGAATGCGTTTTTAAGGTAGGCCCAGCACTGTCTTGTATAATCAGGACAAAATGAGAGAGAATCATTACTTTGTTATTAATTATCTCGCGTTCTAAACGGTCAAAAATTCTGAAACTTCGGGATTTATTAGAAAACGTTATTTTTAGCCTGTGAAAAAAAAATGAGCAAAATCTGTCGAAAAGTGGTGGTATGCTGGAACATCCTTAATGTTGAAAGCGATATTGAATGTGTGTCTGTGGTCATGCCAATACGCTGAACTCTTTTATTATGCTTTTTAAATAAAATTAAATCAATATTTGATTGTACGAGATATATGCCATCGATTTGGCCCAGAAGACCGATTTCCTTATAGTTCAATCGGTTTATATCATTTTTAGCGAATTTTCGAAGACAATTGTATCTATTGGTTTTGTACCGATGACGGAATTTCGGAAAAATTTCTTCAAATCTTTATCGAATCTACCTAGTAGATAACGAAAATCACCATCACTAAAAATTATATATATATATATATATATATATATATATATATATATATATATATATATATATATATATATATATATATATATATATATATAATTTTATGTTGATCGTAATAAAATTTGGTATATGACGTGCTTTTTGTATTTGAAAGGTCAAGTTGTATTCAAAAGGTCCCAAACTCATTTCGATAGAACTATAATTGTAATCTCTAGAGGTATCGTGAATGTCTTACACCGAATTTTTTTAAGAATAAAATGTTTTGCCAAAATATTACATATACATTAAATAGCACAACAAACTCATTGTTATATTTATTCAATTTAAATGACTCACTTATTGGGATTTTCATTTGAATTTGATATAAAACATATTGTGTGTAAATTAATTATGATTAAGAGAAATTAATATTTAAAGTATTATTTTATTTTTTTTGGTTATCAAATTCAGATAAATTTTATTAGCAGCATGACTTGATCAAATATTGTTGCAGCACTGTTTATATATAACAAACTAAAAAAAAGTTTAAAACTATAACCCGACTATGGAAAAAGAAAATAAAACTATAACCCGACTATGGAAATTATCATTTTATAATAAAATTGAACACGTTAGGACAGCGATTCTCAACCTTTTCTTTGTCGCGGCACACTTTTAACGATTTCAAAATTTGACGGCACACAAAGAAACAGATTAGTTGTTTACTTATCTGTGTAAAATAGTTTATGATAATAATTTTGAATGTAAAATAAAATAATATGTACTACAAAAACAACAGTACGTTTATTAAGGGATTAATTACAAGTTAATAATAAGAATACTTTTAATGAGAAATTTGAGCTTGATGTTTATTGTTTATTTATATTTGGTCGTAAAAATGACAATGCTACTCTCATATAGTCTTCTACATTTAACAGTTTCGATCTTTTTTTCGTTTTTATGTTGGTTAATACTTTACTATATACATTTCTAAAATTTGGCGGCACACAAAAGTGCCACGGCACAGTGGTTGAGAATCACTGCCTTAGGATATGTATTATAATAATTTAGATCATTAATACGTCATTGAAAATGCGCCGAATGGCTTTTTCGCATGTTCGGTGACCTAAATTATAAACAGGTCATCGGTTTAATGACGTTATATCTTTATTTTACGACTTATGCTCTATAATGAAATAAAAAAGTTACATTCAAGAAATAACAAAAGAAATGATGATTTGCAGGCTATAATTATGCTTTAAATTTCGACTCGGGATAACCCGTATATCTTAACCTTGTAAATTTTTCAAAAGTCATTAACAAATTTAAGTACTTTTGAAAATGCTTAAGATTATAAACGTAATAAAATATTACCTACAACAACAACAACATATGTTCATAAATATTTTATTAGATATGTGAAGTTTTCATAGAATTAATTCAATATTCAATTACAACAAAGCTCGTCTTTCATAAACTGAACTGTTTACCTTGATTCGATTATTAATATGAAACATTCAAGGTCACTATAATAACAAACCGCAAATAAAAATATATACATGGGATGTCATTTCAAATCTAGCCATTGTTCATTCAATACTTTTATCATCTAGTTGTTGTAAATTATTTCAGGTATTCATATTTACTATTGTAAAAATGATAAAGGAGAAAAATAAATTTTCAAAAAGTTTATTTTGCTATTCCACTATTTTATTTATATTTGTATTTGTGACATGTTTCAGCATACCTATTTTCAAACTGTTTCAGCTAATACAAATATGTAAATAAAATAGTGGAATAACAAAATATAGTTTTTGAAAATTTGTTTTTCTCAATTAAATTGGAGTTAAGAACATTTAGGATCAAATCACAATGTTAATTGAGAAAAAAAGAAATTTATATTTTATATTTATCTATATTTTACGCAACGTTTCGTGTTAAATTAGCACTTCTTCAGACGATCTATAACAAAAGTTTACAAATTAATGTCAAGAAAATCTTGTAATGAAATTTTCTTGACATTAAATTGTAAACTTTCCGACGCGCACTGGAGTTTACTCTTATAAGTTATTTAATTTTGAAATATTCGGCTTATATTAATTCGATAGCGCTGACATTAATTCATTAATTCATTTATTATAATTTTATAGTTATTTTTTAGAAGCTATCATTTAATATACAATTCAAAATATTATTTAAATTTTTATAAAATATTTATTTAAAAAATTTTTTTCTTAAAATTAATTAATGACCTACGAGTCAAGAAAATATAATGAAAAATCAATCTGAAAAGATATTGTAAAACATTATAAATTCAAATTGAACATCATAGCGTATAAAGTGTTAGTTTATAAAAAAAACATAACGCTTTTTTGTTAACACTTGATTTCACTACCCATTAAATTGTCGTTGTTTATAAATTTGATATAAAATAATTGTTTATAAATTTAATATATACCGGGTATTTAAGCAATTAACTCAGTTGTTATTTTCACTTTTTTAAATTCATTGTTCGGATTCTACGTCTTTTGAAATTATGAGGGGGCTTAAATAGGATTCTTTCTGGCTCAATTTCATAAATTTCTGTATAAATAAATATCTATATAAAATAAATTTCAAAAAATTGTTGAGTGTAACAAGTACATTGGGCGTGTGCCGAAATATAATCCAGCATACTGGCCATTGCTGATGACGTCATGAATCGACGCCATACTGTTGATTCGTTCCGAAATATACAGGCGTAAGACTTTTTATTTGCTTCGTCCCACCAAAAAGACTTTGTTGGGATGTCATTATTGCAAATAACAAATAATACAATAAAAAATTCCTCCAAGTCTGATGAACACACGCCCGTTTGATATACTACTACGTCACACTTGCTCACCAGTTCAATATGGTGGCACACCAGTACAATATGGCGTCGGATTAATGACGTCGTGAGCACTATATATACACTAGCACTAAATGTATACTTGGTTATATTTCGAAACATACTTTTTGTATTCCAATAACTTTATTGCAGCGTCATCCAAAATTGATATTGTTGTCTTATTTCCTTCCTAATAACAGATAACAAACATTGTCTTAAAATTTTTTGCTTTGAATTTTGGAATAATTTCCTCGGATAAAATACTTCAATCGGCATCCATTAGAGTTCAGGATGAACAATCAAATACAAAATGCAAATGTTATTGAAAACCATTAAATGAAGAAGGTTATAGAAGTGTTTTCAAATCAAGTGTAAATAAGTGTAATTACATTTTAATATCTTTTTAACGTTTATTTTGATTAATTTCTACAAAAAAAAACCTTATCGAAAATTAATTTATTATTATTTTTTGTAAATCACAAAAAAGATGCTTTCTAATTTGGCATGTGTGTAATTATCTACGCAACTCAACACATATACACACACACACAGCTCATATTATTTATTTCAAATAAGTGGGAATACTTTTAAATTATAAAAACAATTATTTAGCCAAAATCAATTGTTTGAATACTTTTTGTTAGTGCAAATCACGTGAACTTTTATAAAAATCAATATTTTCTTTTACGATTTTTGTTGTCTCTATGGTCAAAACTTATAATTTTCTGTCATGTCAGATAGACAATAGTTAAAATACCTGTGAATAAGATAATTTACAATTATGATTTGTCTCACTATTTTAATTTTATCATATACAGGTTGTAACGTAAATTCATATTTGGCTATTCATTTTCGAATTCTACGTATCTAAGCAAACTTAAGGATGTATGGAAGCTATATCGAAAATACTACGAAACGAACGAAATTTAGTAGAATGTTCCTCACCTAATATAATGCAAAATGTATAAATACTGTAATTTTAAATGTGTATCTTATGGAGCTTTGTTCATTTAATAGATTAAACTAATTTCGTTTACCAATAAAAAGAGCTACGAAGCGTCTCAAATTTTCATATATAACCTGAATTTTATAGACACAATTTTATTAACACATTCACTAAACGGTTGTTGAGAAAAGAATTAGAAATAAAAATAAAAAAAATCTGACTTTGTAATTTATGTATGCGGTGCTGCCAAAAGTGTTCATATTATTTGTCATTTAAAGATTGTCTCTCCCTATTATCCTTAAAATGTTGAATGACTTTGTGCCCGAAATTGCATAGTTTACCAGATATCCGGCAGTTTAAAAAATGGTAAATTAGAAAAAAAAAACATCAAGTGCAATTTTTTATAAAACAACCTTTGAAAGCTATTTTACTTTTATCCTTGATCAGATAACTTTGGCATACCGTTCGATAAAAAATAAAAATTCGTCACGTTGGTGCTACGTAGGCTAAGCGAATTTTTTCGCGTGTTTGTATGGGTGCATATACTTTTGTATAGGTATTTCTTCTAAGAATTATGACAATGTTAAAATTTAAAAAAGTTATGCATATATATTGGTTTGTATTTAATAGAAAGTGTAAGCCATCAATAATTATTTTTTGTGTATCAGATAAGAAATAGGTGGGCAAACTTTGGCTGCACTCAGCTCTGAGTGAGAAGTAGGAAGAGAGATGGAGTAAATACACGGTACCTACCAATTATTATTATTTTCTTTTTTTAATTAAAACATTTAAAAAAAAAAAATATAATAATACCAACTCTTTTATTGTCACTATTATTCAAAGTATACAATACATACAATACATTGAATACATACTCTGGAATTTTGGGCTGGTAATTTGGGACATAAAATGTACCTTTTTAGTATATTTGGGTATGAATAAAATATAAATGTTATATAAATTATAAAATATAAATCTTTTGATCTTTTACATTTACCGCTTGACAATTGTAAACCGCTTGTAAATTTTTTGATGATTTAGCTTTAGTTTAGATTTTAGAATTAGATTTTTGGAAATTCCGAATAATTTGCCTAAACTATTCATATCGGAAAACTAACAAACAAGAACACACACACTAAATTTGATCTCTTTCGTTTTTGACTTATCGTGTCCACAGACAGATATGCGGATATGGAAGCATTAGTTCATTTTATGAACATTTATATCAAACATTTATTTCTGTAATCAACATTTTCAAGCGTTAAAAAGTCGGGACTAACTAAACCTTATATACCCTTGTATATATCATATTTACCAGGTATAAAAATGTTCAAATCATAGATAATTCTCTATACAAATCTAATATTATTTTGATGCGAGTTCAATTCTATACACACATACGTAACAAATACACGTTTGTTCATCAATCAATGCCTATTTTATTTTTGATGATTTGTGTAAAAAAAAAACCGGTTCTATTATTAATATTTTTTTCAAATTTTTTTAAAAAGTATTCCGTAACAAAATTTTTAATTTAAGTTCGATTTGAATTCACGTTTTGATTTCCACGAATACGTTTTTATTTTACTGTTGGAATTTTGAAAACAAATTGGTTAATTATAAGTATTATTAATAAAAGAAAAACTAAATTAAATTAAACAAGTGAAAATAACAACTGAGTTAATTGCTTAATATCCTATACGTCCTGAGTTCTTTTCATAAACTCAATAGTTTTCTCATAATTTGTGATTAAATGTTTCTCGGAAAGCGAATTGTTTACAATTCGAATACGTAGAATTGTTAACAATTCAATCATTGATATACAACTCAGTATATACTGGGTATTCAAACAATTAACTCAGTTAGATATTACATTACTTGTTATTTTTCTGTTGGCATTTTGAAAACAAATTGGTTAATTATAAATAATATTAATTAAAGAAAAACTAAAACTAAATTAAATTAAACAAGTGAAAATAACAACTGATGGTCTAAGATCCGGCATTAGTGAAAACCTTAAAATTTTGAGGTTTCTTGGCTACTATCAGTTTCTCGAGGTTACCCATGTTAGCAGTTTTGTTTTTCCATGTTTGTACCCTTTCGCAACATATATTTCCTCTAGTGACTGACCTAAATTCCTTCTTCTGAAATAATTAGCTTAGTCTAAGTAGGTGCTATGTATCCAACTGTGGGGATTTTACGGTTTTCGGGGGCGCCGCGATCAGACGGATTCTAAAAGAACTAAAAATAAGACTAAAAGTAAGTTTTCGAGATATCAAAGTTTAATTTTCTGGTAGATTTTGACCAAAAATGATGATAAATATTATTTTTAGGTTGGAAAAAAGACACCGATCCTTACAATATCTATAAAACCATTTTTTACCCTACTAAACGTTTTTATTAATGCCAGTATTGAAAATAATACCCCGTTATACCCCAAGTTTGTCGGGTTTTTGCGACACCCGCAATAAAAGGCGCTCAATATATTTCAGATACTGTAAAAATTAACATTTTTATATCTTTGAAACTAGACATACCAAAAACAAAACGAGATACCGAACAATTTTACTCTTTATTTTCGTCTTACTTTGACGAGTTCTATAAAAATCAGAATCGTGGTGCGACGGGCGGTCTTTATAACACAATTGCACAATCACTTTGATCGTCCCAAAGCTTTTAGTTTCCATATGTATGTTATGTTTATGACGCACAATTTTATGTTTAAAGAACGAACAACTTTATTTTTTGATAGGAAACAAAATATTTTCCAGTTTTGAGTACATTTTTAAAATAAAAATTTAAAAAAAAAAATTTTTTTTTTCTAAATTTTTTTTATTAAATCTCGTATATGTTCACACTTGACTGACGTTGCATCCATCCGTCCACCTATCCATCAAATACAAATTGAATGGATTATGTACTGTTGTGTAACATATTCATTCATCATTATTAGTTGGTATTTAACTGTAGTAAATATAGTTATAAAATTAGGGCACATCTTATTATAATTTTTTTTAATTTTTAAATTAACTGTCAAATATTGTAATTTTTTTTAACACAAAAAAGTCACTATGTGAATAGGTCATGCAAAATTTGGTCGTCGTCCACGATTACTAATCACTTCAATTTGTTAAAATATCACGATATTTTTAAGAAATTACTTTTTCTCTGTCTAAAATATTCATAAATTTTTCATAATTAATTGGCTTTCTTACCCCATGTCTAATATAACTATATCAACTGTACTTTTATATTCAAAGATCGCTCAAAGCGGTCATTAGACGGAACTTTTGATCTTAAAATTATTTCTGGAATTAGTAGTTTGGTGATGATTATGCTAAATGAGCTTTCCGTAACGTAGAGTAATAGTTCGTAGTGGAAATATGATCCTATACCAAAAATTAGCTGAATAATTTCTCTTCAAGATTGTTTCATTTGGTTTAACGTTGTCTCTATCGTTTCAGAGTTGTCTTTACGAAGAATTTTGTACGGAACTTTTATATATGATTATGTTTCTATTGCGAACAACCATTTAAGAAATCGACCATCATCAAACTCTTATATACCATAAAAATTATAACCACTTTTTAGAAATAAACTGTATGATTAAAAAGTCTATCTACAAACCCATCTTTGACTAAACTACATTGGAGCTTGTAAAGGTAGATGATTGATATATTAAATAATTATTATTTAAATAAATAATAAATATATGTGAAAGATATAATTGATCTTCATTGATTTGATTTATGAAATGTTATATATTTAATATGTAAATTACCATGGTTGTTAACATTCAAAGCAACCGTGATAATAGAGGGAAGTTATAGTTGTTATGCAACTGATAAAATGATGAACAAAATTATAATAATAATTTAATGGAGAAGCGATACCGCTACAAGCTCTTGAAATAGGTGAATCAGTTAATAAAATTGTGTGCGTAAATAGTTTTTTAGATTTTTTTTACAGTCATTTCTAGTTTTTCTTATACTCTATTTTTATACTCTAATAATTATATGTATACAGACTGTGTTGGACAGCTTTTCCTATAGTAAATCAATGTTAAATATTATTTATTACTAGCTGTCCGTCTGGTACTGTATGAAATCAGTCAGTACACATATAAATAAAGTCAGTCAGTTATCTCACAGCTATACTGTATGCGTATGGTTGTTTGTTTGTCATTAAAGAGTGGGGATTTTTTGATAGACATACTAAAGTGGACTTTCGTCACATGCGTACTGACTAACTTCATACAGTACCAGACGGGCAGCTAGTAATAAATAATATTTAACATTGATTTACTATAGGAAAAGCTGTCCAACACAGTCTATATATATATACAAAGAATACAATATACATAGAAGCTCATAAGTACGATTTTTGTGTCACTAGAAATTGTGAATTGTGAGCGTGACCGCTAGATGACAATAACTGTTCGATTTCGGTATTTAGTGCCATTAGCAGCACAACCAACTGTATTTTTTGTGTATATTGTATCCGACCAAAAACATAAATGTAAGAAAGGGGCAAGTATTCGGGAAAATCCTTAATGTAATAGTTCCTTCTTAAAAAGTGATGATATGAGAGTAAGGACTGAGCTATTTACAAAGTAAATAGCTCTAGACTTCATATAATAGTTGCTTCTTAAAAGGTGATGATATGGAAGAAAGAACCGAGCTATTTACAAAGTAAATAGCTGTAGACTTCATATAATAGTTGCTCTTTAAAAAGTGATGATATCCCATAAAGGGCCGAGCTATTTACAAAGTAAATAGCTCGGTAAACTATTAACTAAAAAAAATTAAAGAGGGGTAAATTGATTAAATGTAAGAAAAAATTTGTTTGAAATTTATTTCCCTTAGTTTTCCCTTAGTATGTTTTTAAAATTTTATGTAACGCGACAAGTTTTAAAATATTTGAACTCATCAGAAAAAATAACTTGCCGCGTTGTATAAAATTTTAAATTTTCCCGAAAACTCGGCCCTTTCTTACATTTATTTTTTTGGTCGGATACAATATACACAAAGAATACAGTTGGTTGTGCTGCTAATGGCACTAAATACCGGAATCGAACAGCTCTTGTCATCTAGCGGTCACGCTCACAATTCACAATTTCTAGTGACACAAAAATCGTACTTATGAGCTTCTCTATGTATATTGTATTCTTTGATTTATATAATATATAAAGGTTGCCCATAATTCACGCAAAATGTGAATTTACCGTCATTTGTGCAGTTAAGTGTTGCCAACCAAAAAAAGAAAACAGTTTGACAGCTGGCAGTTTAAGGTTAGTAAAAATGATGCACTACATGAAAGAACAACGCGTTTTGTTGAACAATATTTCAAAAATAATGAAAGTTTGGCTGCTACAGTTCGCAAATTTCGTACAAAATATGGTCGGAATATTGATTGAACTTCGTCAATTGTTAAGAGAGTTATTGAAAACTTCAGGGAGCCTGGATCAATTGGGGACGCTAAATACACTGGCCGTCCAATAACAAGCCGTTCAAATGATAATATCGGAGCTTGAGAGTGTTGGTGAAAGTTCAGGAACATCGATTCGCTGTCGTGGGCAAGAATTGCAAAAGAGTGCGTATATGCCTGCAAAGTCGTGGGGTTCATTTGCCCGAAGTGAAAAAAAAGTGTTTTCTATATAATTCGAATCTTGCATGAATTATGGGAGACCATTTAGTATTGTAACCTTAGTCCCGACTTTTAAACGGTTATAAAATATAGAAATAGAATGTTATGTTAAGTTCGTGAATGGCCAAATTCGTGCATCTCCCAGGTGAAATATCTGTCTTCGAAACCGTAAGAGTTTAACCTCAAACATATGTCACCTTTATATCTACAAAATAAGGAGTTAACGCAAAGGGTAATGTGCCAACGATTAATTTTAAAAACACCAACGGGATTTATTACGATAAGCTTCATAGTTTTGAAGGTAATTGGAAAAAACGATATTAGTTTGTACTTATTTACAGTTAAATGATGTCCGAATTCGTTTTATATATAACAGCGATACAAATAGTCCGGTCATTTTAGACATTTGAAATAAAGAAAATTCCGACAGAGCTAAATCTTCGTAGAGACCTTAGGTTTACCACAAGGAATAAAGTGTCAAAAGTCCCCATCAGTCCCATGTGAGCTTAGGGACTTATTCGGGGCCCAAGGTCAAAATTTTAGGTTTTTTGGATTTTTCTCGAAAACGGTAAGTTTTATCGAAAAAGTACCTCAGAGCAAAGTTGTAGATCTTAAAATTCTCTATAAAAATGGTTCCCATGATTTTTTCTCTAAGACCCACTATTTCCCAGATATTGCGCTTGTAAGAATCATGTTCTACATAGTATGCACACATATGCCACGTATATACATATTTAGGTACTCAAGCAAGCAAAAATGCCTACTCGTGCCTCTTCTATGTATACATTATACTATTCTAAGAAAATTTACTCTAAAACGACCGCCGGTCCCTTACCGAATCCCCTCTACTTGAATAACATCTGGCCTTGAAAAACATCTGCCTATTCTTTTGTCCATGTGGTGTCGTTCACGTATACCTGCTTCTTTTAGTGTTGAACGAGCAGTTCGAGTGACTATACGTATTTATTACAAGCGTCTACTATTGAAATTAGTGCTGATTAATATTTAACAAAAAATGTCACAATTTTGCTTTATTTGTAATAAACTTTTGACTGAAGATGAAACTGTTGTGGTCAGTCGTGGAATGCCAACTTTAATCGATGCAAGCGTCGCGAGAAGTGATGAGTTTGCTGATTATTTAAGAAGCCAAAAATCCGTTACAATTCACGTGGATTGCAGAAAATCATACACCCGGAAAACTTCAATCTCTGCATCAAAAAGACAACGTGAGGAAGAACAGGCCAGTACTTCAAAAGTAAGTCCACCTCATACTAGAGCGCGAATAAGTGAATCCAGCTTTTGTTTTAAAAACCACTGCTTATTTTGTGGCGATGAAGCGGATGAAGAAGCAGAAAAGAAGAAAGTGAAGATTTATCGCCGAAAAATTCATAAAGTTTCTACACTTACATTCAAAGATTCCATTTTAAAATTAGCTAAAGATCGTTCTGATGATGTGTCAAAAGCTGTCTTTGCGCGTATTAATTTTCAGTATGATTTAGTTGCTGCTGACGCTAAATACCATGACAGTTGTTACAAATCCTTCCTGAGACCTAATACTGGCGGTAAAATTGGCCGTCCTCAAAGTGAGGCTATAAACTCTGCAATGGAGGAAATTTTCAATTTCATCGAAAGTAGCGATGACTGCCAGTTTTCGTTAGATGAACTGAAGAATGTTTGCCAAAATGTTGCTTTAGAAAACGGGATTATAAAAATACGATTGAAATTAAAGTATAGTAGTAGAATTATTATTACAGAGAAGCCTGGAAAATTAACATTTATTTGTTTTGTAGACAATTACCAAGACATTTTAAGTCAAGCCTGGTCTGATAACAAAAACTTGAATGAAAAGGAAAAAAGGTGGAAAACTTTAAAAGCTGCGGCAGAAATTATTCGAGAAGATATTCAATCTTGTGTGTTTGATAATACTATGTACCCGCCACCGGGTAGAATGTTTGAAGATATAAATAACGATATTCCCGAATCATTATCTTTTTTTTTGGGACAAATCATTCTTAAAAATAAGCGTCATAATTTGGATCATTTAAAGTTAGTTTGCACAAATATTAGTCATAGCATAATGACTGCTGTTCGGCCTAGATCCTTCAAGTCTAAATTACAGCTGGGTCTTTCAGTTTTTTTCCATCGGCGGTTTGGTTCAAAACGGCTTATACAAATTTTCTCATCGTTTGGTTTATGCGCATCTTACAGTGAAACAATGAAGTATGAAGCAGCAGCAGTTTTCAGTCGCCCACCTCACATTTTATCACCAGAAACTGGCACATTTGTTCAATATGTTGCAGATAATGCTGATATCAATGTAAATACTTTGGACGGTAATAATACGCTTCATATCATGGGTATTATACAAATTGTAACTCCCAAAGATTCAGTATTACTAGAACAGCCGATGCCGCGAGTAACTGAAGTCCTTTCAGCTAAAGATTTTGCAGCCAAGGCTCATGTACCTATACAGGTTTATCAAAATACTGGCGTAGTAGGATATAGCAAAATAAATGTGCGAAATTTTGAATACGAAAATGAAACAAAAGTATCTTTTCTAAAAAAAGTTGATGTGATATGGTTCTATGGAAAATGCAAAGCTTTTCCTTTACCTGGTTGGAATGGTTATATTGAACACGTGACTAGCAATATTGTAGACTTTTCAAAATCAAAAATTTCATTTCTGCCATTTGTTCAACAGCCTGCAAGTAATTACAATACGATATACACAACTTTACTTTGTGCTTTAGAAGATGCTAAACGTCACAACCATACAGTTTGCATAATTACTTTTGATCAACCTCTGTTTGCGAAAGCTCGCGAAATTGTATCTGCTGCACCTGAAGGATCGGAATTATCAAAGATTATAGTGAGACTGGGAGGATTTCATTTGTTAATGTCATTTTTCGGCGCAATAGGTTATATTATGCAAGGAAGTGGTTTAAAAGAAGTGCTTTCTGAGATTTATGCTCCTAAGTCTTTAGAGAAAATGCTTAATGGCCATGCTTACGCGAGGGCAGTTCGAGCTCACACGTTACTTCAGCTCACTTTAGCATTAACAATATTAAAAGAACTAGCTATTGATGATTTTATGGATGCAGATCTTATAATTACAGTGGAAAATATCCTCGATAAAACTCTTTTATATTATGACATTGAAAATGATAAGGAAATATCTGAAGTTTTACTTGATTTATTTAATAAAAAGTTAATGGAATATCAGAAACGAGGACCAACTGCACAATTATGGGTACAGTATTTTCGGATGGTGTCCATTGCAAAAGAATTTATAAGAGCTGAACGTATGGGAGATTGGCAAGCTCATTTGAACTGCGTTAAAGAAATGCTTCCTTATTTCCATGCATCGGGGCATTTACCTTACGCTAAGTCTGCGCACTTATACTTGCAGGATATGCTTCAATTAGAGGAGGTAATTGATCCTAGTGTTTATCGAAGGTTTACTGAAGGATTTTTCACTGTTCGACGTTCTGATAAACTCAGTTGTGGAACTTCAACAGATATGATTATCGAACAATCAATGATGAAATCCATGAAAACAGATGGTGGTATTTCTCGAGGACGAAGTACAAAAGAAAGTGTAATAAGCAAATGGGTTTACGGAATGCATGCAATGAACACAGTGTGTGACGAGTTGGAAGTTCTTGCTAATGTTCGAATGGACACGACAGATCAACATGTAGATGCGAGCGATTCGAGAGTTAAGAAAGATGCTAAAGATATTAAAAAACTTCTTGACTGGTTTTCATCACATGATCCTTTTCCCGAAATTAACAAAATCTTATCTATTGCTTCAGGAGTCGTTGGTGACGATAAGATTAATTGTCATAAAGCTCGTGAAGTTGGGATTGCCTCGATGTCTAAAATGACTGGTCAAACTTTCAATCATATAAAATTGAAACGCACAGATAAAGTACTTCCTCTTTTAGCTGTGAGTAGCACTGTGAAAGTTCACGACGAAGAAGTACCAATAGACCCAGTATTATTATTTCAACGTATGAGTGTCACTAAGACTTTTGAGGATGAAATTGAAACATTTTTCGCATATGATTTAGCTCCTTACCCGTTGTCACTCTTCGATGCAGCTGGAATGCGTAAAACAATGAAGTCGGCTCTTTACGATTGCTTTCAATCAGTCAATGCTGAGGTTGATTGTACAAACGCTGCTTACGTTATTGATGGAGGATATCTACTACATCACGTTGTGTGGGATCGAGAAGAAACCTTTAACGTAATTTTTGAAAAATATGTTCAGTATTTACGTAGACATTATGGTCATACAGTTACGGTAGTATTTGATGGCTACAGTGACACAACAAAGAACATAAAAGCTGCAGAACAACGTCGTCGTGCTACAAAAACATCCTCAGGTACCGACATAATGTTTGACGAATTTATGACAGTTCCAGTTAATCAACAACATTTTTTTGCAAACATTAATAATAAATCTCGTTTTATTTCTATGTTGAGTAACAAATTAACAGCTGAAAATATTGCCGTGAAACAAGCTCCTAATGACGCCGATGTCCTCATAATTGAAACAGCAATAGAACAATTTAATGCAAGAAATACAGCTATTGTAGTGGGTGAAGATGTTGATTTATTAGTACTACTCACTGCAAGGACTCCATCTGATAAAATTATTTACTTTTTAAAACCTGGGAAGGCGCAGCAACGGACAGAAATATATTCTTCAAAAAGTTTATCAGCTTATCCGAAATGCCAAAACTTTATTTTATTTTTACATGCGATAACCGGATGCGATACTACGTCAGCAATGTTTAGAAGGGGCAAAAATTCAGTATTAAAATTATTTGAAAAAAATGATTTGATTGACTGCGCAAAAGTATTTACAGAAATTAATTCTTCACCTCAAATACTAATTACTAAAGGAATTCGGTTTCTTCTTGCGGTTTATGGAGCTCCAAAAAAAATTGATTGCATAGATACGTACAGATATTTAACATTCGTAAAAAATACACGAAACAAAAAGCAAGTACAGCTATCTTGTCTTCCTCCAACATCGGCATCTGCTACTCAACATTTGTTTCGAGTATACTATCAAGTTCAGACATGGCAAGGCAATGAACTGAACCCTGAAGACTGGGGTTGGAAATTGATAAATAATACTTTGGAACCGATTCGAACTTTACTGCCCCCTGCTCCAGAAAAACTTCTTAACACTATTTTTTGCAATTGCAAGAAAGGTTGTAGTGCCAAATGTGGCTGTAAAAAAGTAGGATTGCAGTGTTCTCCAGCGTGTACCAATTGCCAAGGTGTCTCTTGCTCAAATGTTCAATTAAATACAAGAGAGGAAGATTCATGTGATTTTGATGAAGAGACAACTGATTCATCTTCATTTGAACAATTTCTAAGCGTTCATCAACAGGAAGGAGAAGAAGAAGAAGAACAAGAAGAAATTGAAGAAAACATGATTGTTGAAGTTGAATATGAAGAGTATGAGTCAGATTAAAGTAATAAAAAAAAGTTAGAACGACAGTTAAACTCAGTAACCCATATCAATAATCTTCATACTATTAAATAATTATTGTTCCTGAAAATAACGTCATAAAGGTTCGTGGAATAGGCCTACCGGGGATACCACGTTAAAAAAAACGCGCCGAGTACACTACCTCACAGGTGGTGTGGAAATGTGTGCATATTATGTAGAACTTGATTCTTACAAGCGCAATATCTGAGAAATAGTGGGTCTTAGAGAAAAAATCATGGGAACCATTTTTATAGAGAATTTTAAGATCTACAACTTTGCTCCGAGGTACTTTTTCGATAAAACTTACCGTTTTCGAGAAAAATCCAAAAAACCTAAAATTTTGACCTTGGGCCCCGAATAAGTCCCTAAGCTCACATGGGACTGATGGGGACTTTTGACACTTTATTCCTTGTGGTAAACCTAAGGTCTCTACAAAGATTTGGCTCTGTCGGAATTTTCTTTATTTGATCACTATTTTTATGTCTAAAATGACCGGACTAAAAATATATAAAATCTTTACCCATGTAACCATCTTCACACATACGAGATCGCTAACATACGAGATGAGACGAGACAAATCGTTAATCGGATTGTTTTTTGTTACAGGTATGTTTCATTTGAAAAATATTCATCTAACAAATTATGGTGGTATGTATATATATATTTATTTTTCATTTATTTTAAATTAAAACGGATCCGCTACTAGTTGGACTGGGGTCTGGAGGTCTGACAACGATTTTCATTAATAACTTAATCGATTTAAAACAATTTTCTTCATTATTTTAAAATTTCATCGAAATTGTTTTTATAATTTCATTAACATTGTGCCCTTACAAGTCAATATTCCCGAATAGACCCAGTGTTAAAGTTTGTTAATACGAAAGAAGTGAAGAAAGAAAAAATATTTTTGTATTAATCAGTTAAGTTATTGCATCCAAGCTGTTTTCAAGACGTCCAAAGTCGAGCTATCATTTCAAAATTTTACAATTGATTTGTGTCTTATATATTTGGATTTCGGAAAAATGTTTCTAATAAAAGTTGTTAGTATAGTTATCATGAATAACTTTTATCCTAAGCATTTTTTCGAGGCACAAATCAGTTATAAAGTTTTGAAGTGATAGCTCGAATTTGGCGCCAAGTGTACTTTTAAACACCAATTACAATTAAGTAAATTAACTCTTTTTTTTTTTATGAATCCTTAAGAACGGTAATACTGGCGGTTTTTTTTTGTTTATTCCAAATTTGAATCAAATGGAGATGATATAAGTAATAGATAAAGTGTGTTTTTGTATGTGAATATTTCGGCATTATTACGTTGCGAATAGCCCATAGCGTTAAATCTATTCATATTTTTTATTATTCGTTAATTTGTGTTTATCATCCGTCAACAAAATTCTAATTAAAAATTGACTTGATCGTTAGAATGTAAACATTATTTATACAATAACATAAATAATTAATTGTGATATGTATATAGTTTAAGTACAAGTTGGTTCACCCAGTTTTATAGTAGATAGACAGATTGATTGTAGAGGCAAATCTAATAACCTTGTGATGCCTAAGGATGTGAGGATGTGAGTGGAGTGGAAGGAATTTTTGTGTGCCGATATTCATCTGGAGTTCGTGAAGGAAACTGCAGAAAACCTTCTCAAGCATAGCCGGTTACTCCGTTCTTGTCCATACGCCGACAGTTTAGTCTGTAAAAGTAAATGATTGTTGTAATAAATAATTATTATTTAAATAAATAATAAATATACATAAAAGATATAATTGATCTTTATTGATTTGATTTATGAAATATTATTATTTTAATATGTAAATTACCATGGTTGTTAACATTCAAAGCAACCGTGATAATAGAGGGAAGTTATAGTTGTTATGCAATAGATAAAAATGATGAACAAAATTATAATAATAATTTAATGAAGAAGCGATACCGCTACAAGTCAATTAACCGCCCCTTTTTTTTCTTCTTAATAATTGACAAACTGCCGATATCGGAATTCGAACCCATTACCTCCCAGTTTCCAAGTAGGCATACTGCGCAGACATAACGCCTAAGATCGCTTGGCCACTTGGACTGGTTATAAGATAGATAGTAAGTTTTAAAGCCAATAACTCCATAGAAAATATTCTACCTTCAAAACTGTAAGAGATTAGTTTAAATACAAAAAAAGGTTCTTCTTTAACAATACACAACGTTTGTTTGAAACTTTTTTTCATTTACTAAATAGTTTTTTTCCAATTTCATCTCAAACGTTTGTATTTAAGTACTGTATATTACAGAAGCATGCGTTTATTACATACATATATAGTACTAGAAGTCCTGGTTATTTATCAAAGTTTTATAATTGATTTGTGTCTTTCAATTATATCGTTTTCGAATAAATACTTTCGAATAAAAGATTAAAGCACAAATAAAATTTTGAAAAATGATCAGGACTTCTGTGGCCTATAGTATCTTTGTTATACACATTAGTCATCTTTGTATACATCTGTGCGGGTGTAAAAAATAAAATAAACAGTACACACACTGATAATGAACATAGTATTTAAACAATTAACTTAGTGGTTATACTTTTACTTGTTCAATTATCTATTCAATTTTTATATCCGATATATATAATATATACAAGGATGTATTAAGTTAAGTCCCGACTAAATTAGTCCATTTCTTAGTCCCCCGTATGTTAACACGATAACTCAAAAACGAAAAGAGTAAACGAGCTGAAGTTTTGTGTGTGTGTTTATGGAGCTAAACAGTAAGGTCAAGTTCGTGAATTAGCAAAATCTGACATGGACTCCCTTGCCAGGGTAGAGAATATCCATCTTTAAAATCGTAAAAGATTTAAAAACAAAAAATGTTCCTTTTTTTAAAAGAAACAACTTTTATTAGAAACTTTTTTTCATAAATTCAGTATATACCGGGTATTCCAGCAATTAACTCAGTTAGTTGTTATTTTAACTTGTTTGTTTTGTATTTTTGTGGGTTACCCACTAATAAAAGTGTGCATTTCGATTTTATTGAAAATATAAATTTTTGATTAAAAAGAAAATGAGAAAGAGAAGAGTAAGGGGACACTCAGTAGAATGAACGTACTCGTATCTATAAATATGTTGCATGTCATCATATACAAATTGAAATAATAAAATAAACATATCAAAACTATCATTTGTATCATCATTATTTCATATTAAAATATTTTTTTTTTAAATATTTTTTTTATATTGTTGATGATTCAATTATTTACTAAATACTATTTCACACTTACTAACGAACAACAACAACAAAATAAATTCAATGCAACATAAGGCACTCAATTCTGTTCTATTTATACAAAACGTTGCAATAGATTACACAAAAGTTTATTTACATTACATTCACGTGCCTAATTATGGATTCTCACTTGAAAACCGTTTATTCCTTACTTAGTCTAGAAGGAATCGGCGCATGAGTGGCGGAAACCATTCGGACGCAATTTTTTTGTCAAAATGCTTTCAAAACATGGATAGTATAAAAAAAATGCAATGGGGAATTGTTGTTCCAATTTTATTAAACTAATTGTCTTTTTCGAACCCGAATGACGGTATATTTTGATCCGAAAAGAGTATTTATACCCAGTATATGTAAATATATGAGGTATATTAAGTTTAGTCTCGACTTTGTAACGCTTGAAAATATTGATCGTAGGCATGAATTTTTGTCTTATGTTTTCATAAAATGGCCTAATTCGGCCATGTCCGTATGTCCGTCCGTCTGTCTGGCTGTCTGTCTGTCCGTGAACACGATAACTCAAAAACGAAATGAGATAACGAGCTGAAAATTTGTATGTGTGTTCTATAGCTTAAAAGTGAGGTCAAGTTCGTTAATTGGAAAAATCGGACCATATTTGGGCAAAACTGCCTATCTTTGAAACCGTAAGAGATATAACAAAAGTTTAAAGACAAAAAATCTGCTTCTCTTCAAAATAAGCAACTTTTGTTTGAGTATTCAAACAATTAACTCAGTTTTTAGTTGTTACATTACTTTTTTTTTTATATTTTGGATGTCTTTAAACAAAAAAGGTCTCGTGTCATTTTTTCATAAACCTGACCGTTTCAGATTTATAAACTATTTAATGTTTGACAAAACCCGAAAACGACCGTTTTCAAAACTGAAAAAGAACATTAAAAAAAATGAAACTTTTGAGTTTACTAAAATTCTTAAATAGTCGCTTGAACATCGTTGAATAGTTGAACATCGCTTAATAAAATCCCGAGGAGTAATTACAGATTATTTCTTAATGGTGAAGCTACTGTAAAAATATCAAAACAATTTTTTTTTTAATATTTATTTATTGTGCTCAGCTGCTGAGGCTATATGCACATAAATATTCTAAAATCTTATATTTAGTGATTCATTGTTTCATTAAATTAGGTTGTATAGGTTTATGTCTTTTAGTGTTTTAAACAGTATTTTTAATTGGATTTCGTTATCTCCTAGTAGATGGTTTAAGTTTAAATTTGTTTCACCGTTATCAAAACAATTTACTAAGTCGTTTAAGAGTTATTGCAATTTACGAAAACCTCAATTTTATGGATGTTCTTATGGATCCTTGTTCACTCAATTGATTAAATTCATTTCAGTTACCATTAAACAGCTACGAAGAATCCCAAATTTTATAACTTAAACTCTAACTATAGAAACAATTTTGCACAATTTTACAAACATTCACAATATAGGGATATTGTGAATAGGGAATATGCATGAAAAATTTTTTTTCACATTTATTTTCAGAATATGAAAATACTGTTAATACTGTAATAATATTTAAAAACGAAATTAAAATCCGACAAATATCAAGGAAGCTATAAGCTTTTAAAGATTATTATCTGCCTCTTTCTTGCAAAAATACTAAAAACGGAGTTTTACGTGTATTTTAAATGATGAAAGTGTAATATGACGTCACATAACATATCAAGAGGGCTATCACCCTCTTTGTCTAATCGGGAATTTCAATCATTCATATCTCGCTTATTTTTAAAGTTATTTAAAAAGTAAGTTTACCTTGATATTTGTCAAGTAAACATGCTTCAAGTGAAAAAAAATTTTCATGCATATTCCCTATTGGTTATTGAGAAAAATTTAAGTTTTTTTTGAGTTTGAGGTGGTCAATCGATTTTAAATTTTAAGTGTGAGTATATAATAATACCTTTAATAAGTTTGTAAAAATTTGGAACATTCTATAATTATGCCCATTAGCACGACATCTATCTTAAGAAATCTGTTGTTTTGTAAATTGTAAAAGCTTTAAGGACGTTCCAGCACTGTGTTATGCAATCAATACAACAAACCGGTTGGATTTTATTATAGCACCAATACATTAACACACGTATACAACACATAGACAAATCACTTTTCACAAAATAATGTTAAGTAGAAGGAAAGGAATAATTTTAAACTTTTATATTTCGAAAACAAAACGGTAATACACGATTTTTAAAAAAATTCATATAATAAATATTTAGCTTTACTCTCCTAACTTTTTTTTTTAAATTCTGTCGAGTATTTTTTCTAATACAACAGATAATAGTTGGGCGGGCATGAAGTTTCACATGCTTCTAATGAGAGAGAGTGAGAGAGAATGATAACTTTGAAATTAATTATCTCGCGTTCTAAACGGTAAAAAATTCGGGATTTATTAGAAAACGTTATTTATAGCCTGTGAACAAGAAATGAGCAAAATCTGTCGGGAAGTAGTGGTATGCTGGAACATCCTTAAGATATCATACTATTTTATATATTTTGCTGATTGTGGAATATAGCGGTAATGTTAATTGCTACCTAAATTTTCAGTCAACTTGTATATTAGATTATTTATTTTAGAGCAATATGATGAATTACAAATCATATATCATACAAATTATATGAATGTTAAGTACAGTGCAAAAAATTTCCATCTTAATGAAGTAGGAGGTTTATTCTCAAATGTCATTAATTAAAAATAAATGCTTGACAACTTAATTGAAACCTTCTACTATTTACTATTACTGTCTTTTTTTAAAAACAGTCAAGTAAAAATTTTACCCGAACTTTGAGGGTCTTGTACATTATTGTTATGTCTTAAGGTCTGGTTACACGGTGCAAGCTTCTGGTGTTGACAGTAGACAGCTACTACCATTTGTACTGGCATGACAGTAGCTCGACTCACCTCACCCGGTTACACGAGTGCGAGCTGCTGGCGTGACAGTAGACAGCTACTGCACTTCTGTACTCGCATGTATCATGTCCCGTGCAATGTTGTCGCAAAATTCACGACTGATTATAGCTCATACCACAATAATAGCGGTTACTTTATACTTTGGCGCTGAAATTCTTCGAGCTGAAAGTGCTATACAAATAAGGAAGAAAAAAAGAAGTATTTGGGTCAGGAATTTGATGCAAAGGAAAGGGGCAACACATACAATATTTAAAGATCTATATAATGAAGATCCCCGGAAAAGAATCGCATGCGAGTGGCGTGATGGGAGAAGGCGAGTGACGAATAAAACAAAAAATATTGTAGTAACTCGGATGCCAGCTACTGACCGTTTCGCATATGACAGTAACTCGCCTCACCCGGTCACACGGTGCAAGTTGCTGCACTGCAAGTTGCTGCGGTGAAGCCTCGTCAGCTCGCACGCTAGTTCGCACCGTGTAACTAGGCCTTTAATTATATACACAAAATGTATATTATAGTAGTTGAATACCTCGGTAAAAATATCGAATCAATAAAATGTTTATTATACTAGCTGAAATACCCGCTATTGCTTCGGTAATCATATCTAATCAATATATCAGGGTGAAAATCCTGAAAAACCACAGATCTGAAAATCCTGGTAAACCAGGAATCGTCATGGAGCTTATGTTAAGCTAGGAAAAACTTGTAAATGTCCTAAAAAAGAGAAAAAAATTAGTTAATCCATACTACTATATAAATGTAAAAGTAACTCTGTTTGTTTGCTACAGAGATCTTCACGACTAAACGGTTAAACGGATCGTAATGAAATTTGGCAAGGAGATAAATTATATCCTTGGGAAGGACATAGGCTATCTTTTTTTCTTAAAAAATAATATTAAAGGGGGTGAACATTAAAAAAAAAAACAGTCGAACATAGAATCTCCTCATTTTTTTTTGGAGTTGGTTAAAATTTTGGTTGATTTTATCATTTCCACAGAAACTATACTTAAAAAATAACTATAAAATTATTTTATTAAAATTTTGTTTCAATTTTGATATTTTCAACTATAATAGCACACTATAAATCATTGTATATCGATATACATATACAGTAGAGTTATCATTAATCCGGCACTATAAAAAACTATACGGTGCCGGATTAGTGAGGCTATTGTGTATATTGAAAAATAAATATAAATAAATATACATATATATATATATACATATATATATATATATATATATATATATATATATATATATATATATACCCTTTCGAAAAAATGTGAAAAAGTAAAGAAAATTTTTCTTCTCCATTTTTATAATAATCATTTTCTAGGCTAATTTTGACCCAAACAGTACGTAAATCAGGTTCATTTTAACGTCCGACCAACACATTTCAAAATTTTGCCTTCTCAATTCATACAGTTCAGAATTTTAACACTATGGAATTTAACAGTTTGGAATTTTAACACTATGGGTCTGATACCTTGAAAACCGTTAATCGTATCATATTTTAACCAACGCCATCATTTTCGCTAGGTCCAAATTAGCTTAAAACCAAGTTTTTATTAAAATCGGGGACATAAAATTTTCCTCCAATTTTAGCGATTTTTTAAGGGGACCCTTAAAAAATACCCTTGGAAAAAATGTGAAAAAAGTGGAGAAAATTTTTCTTCTGGATTTTAATAATAATCATTTTCTAGGCTAATTTTGACCCAAACAGTACGTAAATCAGGTTCATTTTAACGTCCGACCAACACATTTCGAAATTTTGCCTTCTCAATTCATACAGTTTGGAATTTTAGCACTATGGGTCTGATACCTTGAAAACCGTTAACCGTATCATATTTTAACCAACGCCATCGTTTTCGCTAGGTCCAAATTAGCTTAAATCGAAGTTTTTATCAAAATCGGGGAAATAAAATTTTCCTCCAATTTTAGCGATTTTTTTCCGTATTTTTGATACGGATTCTTAATAATTATTTTGAAGTTTTATCTAACCTTCGAAATGGAAACTAAAATTATATGCTGTGTAACAATTTTGAGTTACTAAACGATTTATTGTTATTGCTATTCAGTATTTAAATGTATCAATTTAATGGCGAACTCAAGAAAATTTTTCTTTAAGTGGGTAATATGATTGTGATGTTATCGTATGACCTCTAAATGAATTATTAAAATATGAGAATTTAATTTCATTGATAATTGTTGAGTTTTGAACGAAATTAACATTATTATTGCCATAAGTTTTCCAAAATAATATCTTCTCCATAACAACTAAAAACCTTGGGTAAAAATAACCTGACTATCAAATTTCTAGCCTCCTTATACCAAATTTATTACTATTGAAAGAAACAAATCTAAATCTAAATTTATGAAATAAAAGAAGTTTCTTGAATTTTTGAAGTTAGACTTCTTTTGGCGCGTTATGAAAATCTGAGCAGAGTATATTTCCAGCATGTCACAAATCGCTGATATAATATTCGACTGTTGTAACACTCGCTCGATCGATGTAACACAGTTTTCTATCCTGCTCTATTCTATTGCACAGTGTTAGAGAGACATTTGTGTGTAAAAAAATTTGTGTCATATAGTAAAAAGACTAAATTTATATATACATACATTAGGTTCTTAGCGAAACAGACAACAAGTAAGTCTGTCACATAAGTGACCCCAAGATTAATTTTGTGTGTGCCATGATTTTTGCATATTAAAATACAAGACATAATAGAACGAAAGATGAATGATAGTTATTACTTTGGTATAAGGGGCCATCCATAAACCACGTAACACATTTTTTATACGTTTTAGACCCTTCCTCCCTACCATGTAACGCCATGTAGACATTTGGTTGACCCCCCTTCTCCCCTGTTATAGTATTGTGTTACGTAACTTTTATCTAATTAATTGATCAACTTACCCGAATAACAAAAATATATTCAAGGAGTTTTTTATTAAGTGAACTCTTTTAAAATATAAACTCTATTTTATTAAAGATTAAACTAAGAACAAAATAAATAATAATAAAATTTAAACTTCTACAACGTCCGTCCATGTGGGAGTCAAGCAATTATTTATTGACTCAATCACGACAATTGAAGAATTTGGTGTTGCATTAGTAGGGATCCACAAGCCAATTATATCTTTTTGTTTGTGTTACGTGACATCTAATTGCGTAACAGCAGGTAACATAAGAGCATACCCCCTCCCCCCCCTGTAAGAGATGTTACGTAGTTTATGGATGGCCCTTAAGTAGCTACACCGCCAGTTCTTATATTAGAACATATAAATTTGACTATACATGGAATAAGGTACAGGAATGTCTTCGTCATTATTACTCCATGTTTCTGATAAAAGAAGAGTATTAGAATTACGAGCCACGTATTATCAATGATATCATTTTTATGAGCTCGTAAACTTTGTATATTAATTGTATATGTTGGACAAATCTGGCCTGGTGATGAATAAATTCACTAATTCTGATTCTAATGGTAAATAATGGATTTAATGCCATTCTTTCAAACTCTAATTTTAACGGAGAAAGTGAAGCTGGTTTTATTCTACCATGATAGATTGTAGAATCATTGGTCTTAGATGGATAGATATACATCGACCATAAGGTCCATTGTGATGCCTAAGGATGTTAGTGAAGTAGAAGGAATTTTTGTGTGTAGCCGACTCTGATAGGAACTATGCCGATATTAATAAAGATTATTAAAATAATCAAAGAGAACTCTAGGTTTTTTTGAAATTATATTTCAAATTTTGCCCCTATTCCTAGAATTATTCCCCTTGGTGCCTGTGTCAAAGGCACCAAATTAGCAACAAGCAACATATCTCTGAATCCATATCCCACAGATAGTTACGATTAGCTTAATTCATACTGATGATGACTACATTGTAGTCGAAATACGTATTTATAAAATACAAACAAATGTTCTAGGAATAGGGGCAAAATTTGAAATATAATATGCCGATATTCATCTGGAGTTCGTGAAGGAAACTGCAGGAAACCTTCACAAGCATAGCCGGTTACATCGTTCTTGTCCATCGCCGACAGTTAAGTCAATTAACCGCCCTTTTTTGTCTTAATAATTGACAAACTGCCGATGTCGTGATTCGAACCCATATCCTCTCAGTCTCCATAAGTAGACATAACGCCTTAGACCGCTCGGCTGCTTGGCTGGTTATCATTGGTCTTAGATACAATATATAATTTTTTTTTATTGTAGTTTTTCACTACTGTATCATTTTATTAAATTTTTGTATCTGAATAGTGTTGACCTTATTTAATATTAGTTTAATAAAATATTTAAAAAAGAAGTATAACTTCTTGCGTGCATACATAAGTATAACACACACTTTTTTTTACCATTATGTTTTATTACATACCCTTCAAACCAAACCGTGGTAAACAAAGAATAGTTTGGGAACCCCTGTAATAAATCAACGAAATTATATCAATTTTTGAATTTGTAGCTCCTAGTGAATTTAAATATTTTATTACTAATTAATGATACCTAATTAATTTATGTAAAAAAATAATTTTATTTATTTATAACGAGTAATTTTTTGTGTGTAAGGTATTCAAAGATAAATTGTATTTTTAATTGTAAGGTGATATTAACATACTAAAAATAAAAATAAAAAATCCTTGACCACAATTAAAGTAGTTATAGAAAATTATTTTAAAAATCAAATGGTATCTTCTTTCTATGAATAATTAGTTTTTAGTAATCCGTACCAAACACCTGAAATGTTTATACTTGTTTATGAATGTAGGTGTGCTCGATTGGATTCTTGTTAAATATTAGGGAATACGAAATAGTTCTTTTGAATTTTAAATTTATTTTAAGCTTTGACATATAAACACTTCAAGTGACTTACACAAGAGTTTATATGTATAATTGTATCACAATCTCAAAACTTTAACACGGACTTCGAAATAATGAGAGATATTGACAAATTTGTTTTGGCCAAGATATATAGATTCAAATTGGCTAATGATCGATTTTCGTACAAAACTAAATACACCTTTGAAAAGAAATTCTAAAATTACTATTATTTACGATGTTATTTAAATGAGATAGAAATTATGTCTGCAATTTTGGCTCAGAAACTTTAAACTACTGACCTGGTTGACATGTAATTTCGAGTTCTATAAAACCGATTTCTTTCAAATTTTGCATAAGAAAGATTAAATTTCAAAATTTGCCCCAATTCCACGATAAATTTTTTGAATTTTATTTGTTTTAATACAACAGATAATAGTTGGCGGGCGTGAAGTTTTATATGCTTCTAATGAGAAAATGTGAGAAAGAATGACAACTTTGCTATTAATTAGCTCGCGTTCTAAACGGTAAAAAATTCTGAAACTTCGGGATTTATTAGAAAACGTTATTTTTAGCCTGTGAAAAAAAGATCAAAATCTGTCGAAAAGTGGTTGTATGCTGGAACATCCTTAAGCATCTGCAGTTTATTAGAATATACGTATATATAAAATCCTGATTGACAACCCAGCCAATTCATTTACGATAAATTAAGTGAAAAAACATAAATTTGAATGAATTGAATAATCATTTGTCAACGTTTTTAAACACATATTTTAAATATAT
This sequence comes from Nineta flava, assembly GCA_963920215.1. Lineage (NCBI taxonomy): Eukaryota > Metazoa > Arthropoda > Insecta > Neuroptera > Chrysopidae > Nineta > Nineta flava. Next base: position 99,147,159 of record OY986041.1, on the reverse strand, counting down.
TTGTTTCGTTTCTAGTTCATTAAAATTTCAACATTGAGAAGGACAAGTGGGAATATATTAGAGCATAAATGATTTAATGCACAGAATGTTACAAAACAAATCAACAAAGTAAATCAAAAATACATTACTTTTTATACTAGCTGATTTTTGACCTCAACATCATCAGTCTAATAATAATAATAATTAGAAAGAGGGGTACCGCAACCAGGTCTCTAGTATCTAGACCAAGGGGACCTTTGTGCCCTCCTTGAGAACAATCTGTCATCCGAAGGCGAGACATCTCCGGGTAAGAGGTGCTATTTTAAGCAGACGAAGCTATAGGATTTTGTTGAGGCCAGACGCCACACAGAAGGCCCACAACTTCTCCACCGGGATTGCTTCCAGGATTGATGGATCCAAAGTTTCGGACCCAAACATTCTATATCTGACATATCGTCCTCCATACAGGCCCTACAAGTGGGATCACTAGAGATCCCCAAGATATGAAGGTGATAGTTCAATCGACAGTGTCCTGTCAAGAGCCCCACCACCCTTCTCAATTGAATTCTATTGAGTTTCAACCATGCACAGTCGAACGGCCTAGCTGTGCTTATGCACAACTTGGCCTGTCGCATGCTCTACGCAAAGTCCCAGTAATCGAGACGAATTTGTCGCAGCCACCCCTTGATTCGGTAAATTACGGAGCATCTAACTATAGGAATGATAGGCTAAGGTGAAAGGGGCATTTGAGATGACCCCTTTCGTGCCAACGAGCCCGCTACTTTGTTCCCTTTAACGCCAGAGTGACCCAGTGTACTCCCGATTGTACAGAAAATTATCAGATGTACGGGGATAAAAAAATTTGTGATCCGAATTATACAGAATTTCTTAGAAATAATTATTGGTTTTGCAGATCTTTTTGGTCTTGAGTATATATGTGAGACCCAATGTTTCGCATAAGATAGTAACTCCATAGTCTGGATCTGTTTGGGGCTTGAATATACATATATGTGTTTTGTGCAGACAATGCACATGTAAATAAATATTAGTTCTGAGAAATTCTGTACAACTCGGAACTTGACCTTTTTGATGGCCATATACCTGATAATTTTTTGTGCAATTAGGTACCTATTCTCTTACAACACGATTAGCGTCAACTTCAATGGATACTTGTTTATAAAAAAATATTGATAGGAGTGTGCCATCCAAAATTATTTTTGACGTGAAAATGTCTGTTCTTTCGTTACACTGGTGGTCGGCCGAACATTTTTGTTTTACAAATACCGTCAAAATTTCAATCGCTAAAAATTTTGGACTAATAATGCATTTACAATGATCGAGTTTACAACAGATAAATCATTTCTTTAAGGAATCCCATAGACGTTCAATATTATTTATCCAAATGCATTGATCAATATATTGAAGGTCTCATCAATACGCTTCAATGTAGCTTCAGTACGATCTCTATCAATACGATGATTAGACATTTTTTTGTTGTTGGTTGTGTTTGGAAAGTTCGCAATGCATATTGATCAATAATATTGAACGTCTATGGAGTACTTTACATATCTGTCGCACTGTAGTTATTTTGCCTGTGACGACATCCTACTAGGCCTAGACGCATGCGCGTGGATGGTTGTGAATTAGCTTAGTATCAAGTTATTGGTGTCGCGTGGAAACGCGTTTATCTAGGACATTGATTCTGGTGTCATTGTGAAGAGCTTAATACACTACTAGGCAGAATTGTGAGACAATAAAAATATTCGCGGGAATACATATAAAAATCGGTATTAAATGGAAAAATACAAACAAAAATTGAAGATTTTGTTTTATAAGCTTCGTAAATATTCCCGGAATTGTAGAAAACGCTTCAGAGGAAAGCTCGCATCGAAAGGAATCCAACAAGCCTAAAATGTTCATTGCCCAACGAATGCGATAGCTTCGGCAGAAAAAGCAAAGCGATTACCTAGCTGTCCCATCGGGCAACAGCGGCTAGCTAAAGTCCAAACATCTACGGATCATGTGCAGGACGTTTCCACAAAAAATCTACGGCGAGGATCCGATCTGCGCCAATTTTTTATTGCACCTGCATTTTGTTAACGTAGGTTGTATTTGTTGTTTCTAAATTCAGTTTGGTACATTTCATTGAGTTACAATACGAAGACTTTGGTAAGAATTTGGCAAATATTTGTTCGTAAAAGCTCACTCTGTATAATCAGTGAAAACGTTCACAAGTAACTATATTATGTGAACGTTTTAATCTACAACTACACATTATAAAAACAAACGTATATTTACTTAGTTTGATGTTCATGCTGACAAAGTCTTCGTGGAATGTGTGGAATCTGTTATTTTTGCAAAAATAGAAAACACATATATACATAATGTTGGCAACATTACCTTGCCAAACAACAGCCACCAGACTGTCCCCCATAATATTTTTGTTTGTTATTTCAATTTATTAAAACACTACCTGAAACTTTTTAAGTGCATGTTATTTAAATGTATATTATTATTATTATTCATTCGGTGAAACAGTTATTACACTCATTATAAAATTTTAATGTTTTCTTAAAATTCAATTTTTTTAGCGATTTTTTTTGAAGAAGAAAATTTAGCTACTGTGTGTATAGATTCTTCATCGTCGACAAAAAAAAAATGTACATCATTAAAATTTACGTACACATGTAGTACGAGTTCTCTTTGATTATCTTTGATAATTTTTATATGGGTTTAAAACCAACGAAATTTTATCATACACTCCTGTTCAAAAAAAAATGAACAGACCTGAATCGAATCAGTCTCTCACAATTTTGATTATTCTTGTAGTGACAGATACAACATTTTATTTTATTTTTATAGGTAAGAGTAAGATATAACACTTAACATGTATTAACATTACATATATTTTTTAAATTCTCACTCTGTGACTGACACCGTATGTACAAATAAAAAATATAAATTCAGTTTATACTTCCATTTCTTTTTTACACACTTAAAAAATATACTACTTATCTTTATTTATAAATAAGTAAAATTATACATTATACAGAGAGTTACAAAAGTGAAGAGTTTAATGAAATGTAACGTAATTAACATTTCAGGTCTGTTCATTTTTTTTGAACGGGAGTGTACATCAATATAATTATAGTTTTAATGTTTAAAACACCATGATAATCATGGGTTATGTTTATTTGTCGTTTCAAGCTGGATAAAATCAACGTTTATTCAAGCTGGATAAAATCAACGAAACATTGTATAATTTAAAAGAAAACAAGTGAAAATAATAACTGACTGAGTTTTTTGCTTAAATATCCGGTATTTAATGATTTTATGAAAATAAGTTTGTGACAAAAATTGTTTATTTTTAAAAAAGGAATACTTTTTGTCTTTAAATGTTTGTTCTATCTCTTAAGGTTTCAAAGATAAGCAGTTTTTTCCATTTTCCCCAAACATGGCCCTATCTTGCCCATTCATTACTTTTTAGCTCTAGAACACACATACAAAATTTCAGCTTGCTATCTCTTTTCGTTTTTCAATTATCGTGTTATCGGACGGACGGAGAGACACATTTTCGGAAATGGATTAATTAGGTCATCTTATGAACACCTCTACCAAATTTTTTTTTGCGATCAATATTTTCAACCGTTACAAAAACGGAACTAAACTTAATATACCATGGTATATCTATCCTAATATAACATACTATATATATAATATAATATAGTAATATACTATATAATATACTAATATAAGCTGAAGAGTTGGTTTGTTAGAACGCGCTAATCTCTGGAACTGCCAATCCGATGTGAAAAATTTTTTTTGTGTATGATAGCCACATTCATGAGGAAGGCTATAGACTATCTAGCATTACGCTACAATTCTTAGTTAGCCTTAAATATTTATATTTATAAAGTACGGAAGAAAAAAAAAATCTATAGATATAGATATACATAAGTCGCTGGTTCAAATCCGACTGGAGGGAGAATTTTTTTTAAATAATTAATCTTTTATTTTTTTAAATTTGTTTTTATTTAATTTAAATTTTGCGTGGGTGAAACCGCGCGGGGTAGCTAGTATTATATACGAGGTATAAAAATCGTTACGCAGGAGCTGCATCAACTTAACGAATTTCCTCAGACTATATACATCACTTTTCTTTTGCAAATAGTTCAAAATGAAATTTCGTACTTGATATGCTTTGGTATTCGAAAAGCGAAGTTTGTTAGTGAGTAGAATCGGTGAAGATTAAAAGGGGCCTTAGAGGAGGAAGAAGACATAAAATATAGATAATATCTTTTAATATTGGAATTAATTGGTTAAAAAAAGTTAACAAATATAATCCAAGCATTAAAAATATTATTCTGATGTTTTTTGGCAAGATGAAGAAATTACAAAATTCATTATTTATCGGTCGAGTCAAGTTGCTCGCTGGCAAAAGGTTGGCGATCCCTATGATAGTGAATATTTATTTATGTGTTATTTCATTGATTATGTTTAATGTGGCCCTTACATTAAATTTAGTAGTCAAACATACTAATAAGGCTATGTGGAAGAGAATACGTAAATTACCTAATTATTAAATCATCGACTATTATTTGGGATTAACTTAAACCGTAATGCTTGTTGCTAGCATCTATTAAATTGAATAAAATAAACATTTTAGATTTTGATTAATTATCTTATTCCAAAAAACGATCTATATATAAGTACTTAGGCTTAAAGTATTTAAAGTAGATACCTACAATATATTATGATTTATGGTAGTGGTAATTGATTTGGAGACAGGCAAGATCATACGGTCAAATAGTTTTTAAAAAAATACATTGAATTCATTTACCTTTTTGTCATCATAAAATTATATTCGGGGTTTAAAAAAAAATTAATGTGATCATTTAAGGACGTTTGGTCATTTTATCAAAAATGATAGTAATTCTTTAAAACCTATGATAATATTGTTGATATTAATATTAACAAAAATCAGTTAAATTTTCATAACGTTTAGGAAAACTTGGTTGGAAAGAAAAATTCATTTTCCTACATCATCAAATTATACATTGATCTTATGGAGATTATAAAATATTTAATGATATTTCTATGTAATCCTTATAAATGACCATCGTATAAAGTTGCGCGAGATTGCTGACATTGTAAACATCTCATATGAACGTGTACACAATATCATTCACGAAGAATAGGGAATATGCATGAAAATTTTTTTTCACATTTATTTTCAGAATATGAAAATACTGTTAATACTGTAACAATATTTAAAAACGAAATTAAAATCCAACAAAGATCAAGGATATACACAAACAAACAAATATTAATAAACAAATCACTTCAGAAAGAAGTAAATACTATCTAATAAATAAATAAATTAGAATAATATGAAAAAGTTGGCTGTCACATCACAATCGTCTTTGGTGTAGAGGAAGCACACTGGACTAGTTATCCAGAGGCCCGAGGTTCGATTCCTGGTTGACGAGTTAATTTTTTCATATAAGTATTTCATTTAATTAATAAATTCAATGACAATGAAATTTGTCGGAGTATACGCTATAGTCTTCTACAGTTTGTCATACGTATTCGAAAAGAATTTGGACAAACAACGTTATGTGGACACGAAAGTATACACAAACAAACAAATATTAAAGATCAAGGAAGCTATAAGCTTTTAAAGATTATTATCTGTCTCTTTCTTGCAAAAATACTAAAAACGGAGTTTTACGTGTACTTTAAATGCTGAAAGTGTAATATGACGTCACATAACATATCAAGAGGGCTATCACCCTCTTTTTCTAATCGGGAATTTCAATCATTCATATCTCGCTTATTTTTAAAGTTGTTTAAAAAGTAATTTTACCTTGATATTTGTCAAGTAAACATGCTTCAATTCAAGTGAAAAAAAATTTTCATGCATATTCCCTATTGCATATGAAAAAGCAACATAGGTGCCGCATATGTTGAATCGAAATATGAAGCGAATGACCATTTCTAAGGAATGTTTGGAGATGTTTCAGCGTAATCTAACTGAATTTTTACGTCAATTCATAACAAAATAACAGTCAAGAAGTGGGTGCAAGTGCTCCAAAGAAAGCAAAGTTTGTTGTGTCAACTGGTAAGGTTATGGCCACTGCCTTTTGGGATGCACAAGTCATAATGTTCATCGAGTATCTTGAGAACTTTGATTGAGCACTTTGAATGATAAAATTGAGGAAAAAACGGCTATATTTGAAGAAGAAAAAGTGATCTTCCATCATGACAATGTACCATCACATTCAACATTGAAACACAGCAAAAATTGGATGAATTAGCTTCGAATTACTTCCTCATTCACTATATTCACCTGATCTAACCCCTTGTGACCCTTTCCTATTTTCAAACATAAAGAAATGACTCGGACGAAAGAAATTTAGTTCAAATGAAGTGATCGCTTATTGTGAGGAGTTTGATAAATCACATTTTGAAGAGGGTTTCATGAAATTGGACAAACGTTGGAATAAGTGTATCGAGCTAAATGTTGAAAAATAAACTGAATTTTACAATAAAAAAAAATTGTGTTTACTGTTCCATTCTAAAGAGTTATCAATCCACCCTCATAATTAAGCAGGGGAGGATTAAAAAATAATAAAATACATTTTGTTATTAACTTCCCATTTGGGAAGTTATTGTACTAATGGGTCCGATTTTTCGAATTGAAAATTTCGACATATCTCCACGTTTTGAGGTTCCGATAGTCTGAATCCGATGTCTATGTGTGCGTGTGTAGGTACGTTCGTGATATTTTTTTCGTCTTGCATATCCCAAGACCAAATTATGGTATCGACATAATGAACACCTGATAAGGTTTGCAAGAATTTTGAATTTGACGTTTTTTTTTTAATTACAAAAAAACGGCTGCAGTTTTTTAGCTGCTGTAAAATGTTTTTACTCTCGCATATCTCGAGAACGAATAATGATATCGACTCCGGAGCAATTAAATTCAATACATAATTGCATAATGAACACCTAATACACCAAATGGGAAGTTGGTATTGAGGGTAGACCATTTTTTCTGATTTCCACGAAAATTTTCAATCCCATATATCTTAGTTATTAAACAGTTTAGTGGGAAAATAATATTTTTTAATAGAATCGAGGTATCAACGAAAATTTATTCGTCCTCATTTAGGGCCGAGATTTGAACGGCCTAAGGTTATGGCTTTTTTCATCTTATGGTTAATACCTGTTAAGATCATGCATTTATGATTTGTTCATTATCATAATAAACATGACGGGGAGGATACAACGTCCTTAAGTGAAAATAATTTGTTTTTTTCTGTCTTGTACAATTGTAAATATTTTATCACCTAAAAATTCAGAAAAAAAAAATGTTTCCGGTCGATTATAATAAATTTTCATGGATTAAGAGGAGACATTTTGACTAGCCGATATTTTAAAAGTTGTAAATAAGACTTTAAATTTGACCTCATTGTTGGTGATTTTTTTATGTTTTTTTGATTTTAATTACCAACAAATGCAATTTCTTTTAAACTCACTTATTTTCTTTTAAACTCACTTATAATCGTTATTACTAATTCCACATTTATATTTGAAATGTTCTCTTTAACGTTTCAATTCTAACTTTCAGTTAATTTTCTAGAATAAAATTTTTAGAATAAAAAGTATTTTAACAATTAATTCTGGAATGATTGATCACTGATATCTAACATGATCCAGTCAAATTAGATCAAATTAGAGTTACTGACAAAATCATTAAATAATATTCGAAGTATTCCAACTGGGGATGCCGCGAGATGAGGCGATAGAGATAGATAGATTGTAGAGGCTGCCCTGGACGGGCTACACTTCGACCATAACGTCCATTGTGATGCCTAAGGATGTGAGGATGTGAGTGGAGTGGAAGGAATTTTTGTGTATAGACTAGGAATTGGTAGGAAATTTGGCAGCAGCCGACTTTGATAGAAACTATGCCGATATTCATCTGGAGTTCGTGAAGGAAACTGCAGAAAACCTTCTCTAGCATAGCCGGTTACTTCGTTCTTGTCCATACGCCGATAGTTTAGTCATTTAACCGCCCCCCTTTTTTAAATAATTGACAAACTGCCGATGTCGGGATTTGAACCCATAACCGCCCAGTCCCAACTAGACAGAGCACGTTAGACCGCTCGGCTACTTGGCCGGAAGACGAGGCGGTAGTAGCATGTCTCTTGTATTGTATTAACTTGAAAAAGTTTTTTTCTCTATTGTTTAGTCTGTTAAAATCGAATAAGCCATGCAAGTGTCTACTCTGTATGAATTCTGGGTTTCAATATTCATTATCCTTCCAAATCAAAGCAGAGAAATCACCGATCTCGAAGAATATAGAAAAAATGATGGCTCAAATTACAATATTCAAAGAGTTAATATCAAATCTAATATTAAAAGTTTATATTTGGCTATTGTTACCGAATCTTCGAAGAAACTATTCGTAGCTATTGGTTTCGTACCGATTTCTTCAAATATTCATCGAACCACCTAGTATTTATAAATTGTAGTAAAGTAAAATTTCTACATCTTAACTGCTAACACATTTTCTAATATTAAGAGATATATTCTATATTTTGTGTTTTCTTCTTCCTCTAAGCCCACCTTTCCTTTTGACCGATTCTACTAATTAACGAACTTTGCCTTTAAAATACCAAAACCATATCATTTTGATCAGACTAAAATTGTGACCGCTAAAGAGTTTTATTGAGTTATTATAAAAGCTTGATTCAGTTTTAATTAATTTTTTTTGTTTTATTTAATTTTTTTTCTAATATTGCTTGTTATTTCAATTTTACAAAACTGAAACTAATTCATATTTTGTGTTAATTACTAATTCAAATTTTGTGTTAATTACTAATTCATATTTTGTGTTTAGAGTGAGATATCGGAGTTTTTTCAATTATCTGAGGCCTTTTTTTTGTTCGATAGAGTGTCAAACATACTACTTAATATTATTTACTAATGAAAATAATGAAATTTTTAAATTAAAACTGAAAGGTGATCGCATATTTCATAAGATTGTGATATAGTTACGACATTTTCCATCGGTCACATAAATTAATATGAAAACATTTTTCTGGCAATCAGACATTTTAAATAAATTAATATTATATTGCATAAAATTATAATCGATGTACTAACCACGATGGCATTTTTTCTGTTCATCAATCTTCTTCAATATGTTTTTATTTTAAGCATACCTTCGTTAACCCGACTTCAAAAAGGAGGATGGTTCTCAATTCGTCTGTATTTTTTTTTATTTTTATTTTTATGTGTGTTACCTCAGAACTCCGTCATTTATGAACGGATTTTGAATTTTTTTTTTGTTTTAAACGATTTGGTTTCCCATTGGTCCCATTGGCACCATGGAAACCCGACTTCAAAAATCAAATATTCTATAACAAAAAATGCACTAAAAAGTAAAAAAATAATCGCATATTCTTGTGCCAATTTTAGTTCACCTAAGCAAAAATTTTTAAATATATATGTACAATTATTGTTATTTTTGGAGGCGGTGTCAGCATAGAGAAATTCACATAACTTTTGGATACCGCCTCCAAAAATAACAATAATGTACATATATATTTAAAAATTTTTGCTTAGGTGAACTAAAGTTGGCACAATAATATGCAATTATTTTTTTACTTTTTAGTGCATTTTTTGTTATAGAATATTTGATTTTTGAAGTCGGGTTTCCATTTTGTCAAAATATGGTTTATTATTTTTCATAGTAACCAATTTTGATAATCTTCTTCTTCTCTACTATTATAAAATTGCGAATGCCTGTTAGTTTGTTTATTTGTTTGTTGAAACTGCATGCAGAAAACCTTCACAAGCATAGCCGGTAGCTTTCGTTCTTGCCCATACGCCGACAGTTTTGCCAATTAATGGCCATATTAATTATTTTTTTTAATATAAATTAATTTAATTGACAAACTGTCGCTATTGTGAATCGAACCAGCAACCTCCCAGTTCCGAGTAGAGCCTTTGACAGCTCGACCACTCGGACCATATGTTTTAGGATTACTTGGAACCTTCTCTTCTTCACCAACAGGTTCAATCCCTAGCCAAGATGTGTAAGATTTTTCATATCGAAACATAGATGTCAAAATAATGTTGAATAATTGATTCTATTCTAACCATTCTGATAAACGTTATATAATGTAAAAATATTTTAGAAAACTAATAAATTCTACGGTGATTTATTTGGTAGTAGTAAAGTGTGTAAATGAAGGCTGCCCACCATAATGTATATGTCATGGACCAAGTCATTATAATAGGGCATTATTCATAAAGTTCAGACAGTTTGAAAAATGTCCAATATGAGTAGACAGTATGATAAAAACTATTGAAATAATTAAATTAACCGGGCTTTATGAATAATGTCCGTCACTTATTGGACAGAGTAATAAAAAGATGTGTTTTATTAAATGTTTTAAATTATTTTAATGTTGACATACATTATTATAAATTGAAATAAATGATAATCATTTCTCTCGTAATGTTTTTTATAGCGAAAATTTAACTCTTTCTCCATTCTATTCCATCCGCCATGTCCAATTGCTAGATATTTAACCTTGATGTACGTAAAACCTAATGGCACTATCTTCTTTAACTGGAACAATCAATTTTTCTGTTTCTCCAATAGTCATAACGTCAAATCTTGGCGAACGTTAATAATCTTCTGGTTTTTTTATTTGACACCATACACTTAGAAGATTTCACTTTTTGAATCATCCCTGTATAACTTATGCTGGTGAAAAACTGAATATTCTGACCTTTCAACGATATCAACTCATTTAAAATGTCATTAAATCGACGATTCATGTCAATTAGTTTTGATTTATCCATGTTGAAATACGTAATTACTAATTAAACACACCTGACTGCACTTTTCTATTAATTTTCCATTCCAGTCTTTATTAGTTTTCAATTCTAAACTAAATTGTAAACAATCGCGCTCTGTAGTAAGCAGCGGAAGAGTCGCGAGCTCTGATTGGTCAGCGCGTGTTTTTGCATGTACATGTTTGATCTTGCTCCTCGCACCCTGTCTAATGTACCTTAATTATCAAATTGAACAACAGATACGTAGCAATATTCATAATGACCAGACAATGTGATAAATAATGAAGTTTAAATAAGTATTAATTACGTAGCCCGTTTTGACTTGTCATTATTCATATTGCCCAGGCATTATAAATAGTGCCCTGATTAATACATGGTCCATAACATATAACTTAGTTATTTTAACTCTGTGTATGTTAAAACTTTATTTTAGCATAAAAATAATAATAATTTGTGGTTGACAGCATTAAAACAATCTATTCATAGGTAGTGTCGTGGGTGTTGTGTTTTATATTACACGTTACGTTTGTGTGTGTTTAAATATGAGCGTTGTTGTTGTGTTGTGAACGCTGCTTGTCGTGTTGGTCATCTCGCTTGCACGTTGCCTATAGATATTTTCGGAATTCATAAATCAAGGAAAGAGCAATTTTCCATAGTAGTTGTATTTGTAAATGTATGTGTACACGCAGTTAAATACGGCAAGTTATTATACCGCATTCTATCCATCTTGTTGATTCTAGTATACGACGAAAAATATTATCTAAAGGTGTGGGCTAAACTAGAAACTTTAATCTGATTCGATAAAATTTAACACTATAATCACAAAAAAGGCGTTACGCAGAAGCTGCGTCAACTTAGCGAATTTCCTTAGAATACATAAATCAATCTCTAGTCACAATTTAAGTCTGATCAAAATGAAATGTCGTATCTGATATCATTTTAGTATTTTCAAGGCCAATTTTATTAATAAATGGCATACGTCAAGGGAAAAGAGGGCATAAAGATAGAAGAAAACACAAAATATAAAATACCTCTCTTAATATTGGAACAATCGAAAAATGTATAACGAGTAAAGTTGTAGAAAATCAAGTTTGCTATAATTCATTACCTTACCATTTTTTCCAAACTCTAATGTGTACAAAGATATTTAGAATTTTAACTTTCAATCTTTAATTGTAAATATTTCTGTAAATATTAGTGTAACAGAAAAATGATAAGAAACAAAATTACAGTAAAACTTAGTACCCACAACTTAACTCCTGATAAATTTTTCGATTTTTCAAATATTAAGGGAGATTTGTCAAATTTTGTGTTCCCCCTCCCTCTTAACCCTCCTTTCCCTTCGTCCGATTTTACCCATTAACGAACTTGGCCTTTTGAATACCAAAAGCGCTTCAAATACCAAATTTCATTCCAATCGGAATAAAACTGTGACCACCAGAGAGTTCACAGGCGCAAACTTATATGTACACATATATATGTGCCTAAGGATGTGAGGATGTGAGTTGAGTGGAATGAATTTTGTGTGTAGACTAGGGATTGGTAGGTTGTGCGGCTGTAGCCGACTTTGATAGGAACTATGCCGATATTCATCTGGAGTTCGTGAAGGAAACTGGAGAAAACCATCACAAGCATAGCCGGTTACTTCGTTCTTGTCCATATGCCGACAGTTTAGTCAATTAACCGTCCTTTTTTTTTAATTATTGACAAACTGCCGATGTCGGGATTCGATAACCACCCAGTCTCCAAGTAGACAGGGATTGCTCGAATACTTGGCTAATTGAACCAGTAGTTCACATTCTAAGCGTATATATTATTAAATATATGTATACATATAGTAATAGTACATATAGTATTAATTTTCAGCTGGTTCAATTTTTATTAACGAGAGTGTACCAGGATATATTAAGTTTAGTCTACATATCCGTCTGCCCGTTTGTCCGTAGAAAAAAGATAATCATTAGAAGTGGGCAACATCGTTTTTAGTACTTTAATAGATTTGTTTAAACATGTGTACAACAAGGCCTTTATCATATGATTGTTTATTTTGATATTAGGTATTTCTTGGGTATATTGCAATTATTTTTTCTTACTAGTGTACTGTAAACGCACCTTTAGATTAGCGTTTTGTTTGAACAAACGAATATATAAATAAATTGGTGGCCAATAAATTCTCCAATCCAGTTAAACAGTTACGACAACCAGTCGCAGACATAAACATTTCTTGAACGTAACTAATTCATAAACATTACTAATTGTTCCTTTATACGTATTCAATAAATTTACTATTATCGCAACTAGTATTTATTTATTACTATTTTACCTCTGTATATAGACTAGGTACTACGTAGTATGTATTATAGAATATAGAGAGAGGTATTTTTGCTATTCTTGGAATATTCATGATATCTTTGTTTATATTTTAGTTTTGAGATGAATGGTCGGAGATTATAAATGCTTGTGACCAAGATATCTTAAAAACGAATATTCCTTAAACATTAAATTTTTATGCTTAGAAAGTTCAAAATGAATACAGATATTTTTTTTAAAACATAACAATAACTAGGGTTGTGAGAAATGCTTACAGTGGAAATGAAACATAAATAAAAGTATAAGACTTTCTGATTGTGGATATATCAAACCACAGTTCTAGTCATGAACGTATAAAGAATATTACCATAGAACATAGAGGGTTTGTACGACCGGGCATGAATGTGATTACTATAGGATGTGGATGAGTAGAAAATATACATCATTTACACCCACAATTTGACCGGGAGCACTTTTGGCTTTGTGATATATTATATTCATGACGTCCTGATCAAAAGTTTCAATGGACGCAAAGTCTACTAAATGGACAATTTTCCAGATAGCGAGCACATAAGTACTGTTTTCTGAATATCAAGGAACTTGAAAAGTAAGACCTTTATCGAAAAATAAATTGTAGCTAAGCAGGTAGGGCCTACGGTTGTGACCTTGTGAGAGACGTTAAAGGTGTAATTCCAGGGTCAAACTAATTTGTTGAACAGGATTACGTTTTTTTTTTTTTTTTTTGTGGAAGTGAGTTTTTATCTGTACGTCTGATAAATTCATCCCAGAGATGTTCTATTGGATTTCACTCTGGGCTACGAACTTGCTATCTCAAAATTTGAATTTGGATCATTTTAATGCAGTCTGTTCAAAATCATTTATCTACTGTTTCTGATATTGCCCAAAGACTCCGCATGGATCGTAGTTTTGTATTTAGTGCAGAAACTGTTCGAAGAAGGTTTTTAGAAATGAATTAAAGACCTAGGAGGCCAGTCGTAACACCATAGTTCACTGCGAAACATCGAAGAGCCGTTTTTCAATATTTATTGTATCACTAAACTAAATTTGGTATTCTATAATTTCTACTAAGCGTTACTTTAAAAAAATTCCCAAAATCCGTATTTAAGGATGCACGAGGAATCAAGATTCAAAAATATTAAGGCTTGATTTTTTTTATATATGTAGTTGAAGTGCATATAAATAAATTATAAAAGTTTCAGGGGGGGGGGGGTTACGGGAGTCTTGAATTAATTATTTAATGTTAAAGGTCGAGTTTTATATGTTCTTATGGGTAAACCCATATTTTTACATATGATAATTTTCATTTGGAATAAAATAAGACGAATAAAAAGAACAACGCAATAGAAAATATAAATATTAATAAAGAGATTGATTCAATAAAATTCCGGTATGACGGGCCTAATAAAAAGATATATATGAAAACAACTGAGATTTCGAGTAAATTTTATTTCTGTCGACGGTAGCTTAATTACCCGAAATCTCAGGTTTTTTTCTTAAATATCTTTTTTGTTAGGCCCGATATGTAATTTTAACTTACGACAAAAATAATAAACATTATTGTGGACATTTATGAATGTACTATATAAGATTTTGAAGAATTTTATAAATGGACTATACATTCCTAATGAATCAATTCAAAATGTTTTGGCACTCTGTTATTGTTTACACTGTATTTAAATCAATAAGAAATAATAATAATTTGGTCAGTTTTAAATATGAATTGTAAAATGATTATTGATTGTATTCATAATATGGAACTCGTGCAATATTTGACATAGATTACAAGAACTAACTATTATCTACAATAGATATGAAAATAAATAGAATATGATATAAATCATATATACTTAACTTCATTGATGTATCTTTCATAAATCAATAACTTGTAATTTATTTATTACAAATATTTATTTCTGTTATATTTCATAAATCACAAATGTTTTATTGTTCAGATTTCAAACCATATAAAGAGTGCTTGATCAATATTCAGGTGGAAATAATACGTCCAACTTTCAGAATAGTGTGTGATAAGTTATATGTAAATGATTTAGATTGGTTTCACATATTCTTGAATGAAAGAAAGGTGATATGACACTACAATCTTACAGGTTTATTGCATTTTCTCTAGGTGAAGGCCGAAGAAATGGTCGCCTACAACATCTTACTCAGATTTGTCTTAAGTGTAGGATCTGAAATGGTCTTGGGATTATATGTTCCCTGCGCACACCTAGTAGCATTCAGGCATTGGATTCTCTTGTGTGAAGGCGTTTCCTCCGTCCCCTATCAAAACTTTCAGATGCCTTTAACTCCAGCTTTCGTTAGTAGTTGTAGTCTATTTTTCTTAAAGCTAACGCAGATCTATTATGGATAAAATTTTTAAAGAAGATCTTTAACTTACTTTAGTCCCGGACTGGTCTCTAGAACAGGATAATTTTGTTTTTTTCCTCCCCGAGCTCTTTTTGGTAGATGTGTTCGTCAAATCAACAGAAGGGTTTCGTTCGTGCATGAGGTTCTTTCCTTACCAAGTCTTCCACAGACTCATTTTCTTTTTTACCTGTATGTCTAGGCCCCAAAGTAGAGTGAGTTTGTTATTCTTGATTATCGTATTTGGGAAGACATTCCCAGATCTGATGATGCAGGTCGTCGACCTTAGCCCCCTCTTGAGTGTCACTTGATGTTATGTTCCTGGAGAGATTTAACATAATTCATATAATGATATTTCTTTCAATTTTCCACCAAAGTTTTATTTTGTGGTATATTAACGAACTAATAACAATAATAAATAAGAGACCAAGGAGTCCTCTGTGCCCTCCTTGAAAACAAACTATCACCCGAAGGCGAGACGTCTTCGGGTAAAAGGTGCTATTTTAAGCAGATGCAGCTATAGGATTATGTCGAGGCCAGACGTCGCCCAGATTGCCCACAGCTTCTCAGTCGGGATTGCTCCCAGGATTGATGGATTTCGGACCCAAACATTCTATGCCTGGCACCCTGCAGGTTTCTGCAGGTGCAAATGACATGTATGGAGGTTTCATCATCCTTCATACAGACCCTACAAATGGGATCATCAGAGATCCCCAAGTTATGAAGGTCGTAGTTCAATCGACAGGTTCCTGTCAAGAGCCCCACCACCATTCTCAACTGTATTCTAGTGAGTTTCAACCGAGCACAGTCGAATGGCGTAGCTACGAACTAAATCAAGAGGATTGTATTTATCTAAATGCGTGTCTTTATGGATTTTTATGCTATCTATAGCATAATGCATCTGTTGTAATCTCATATCAATGCTCAAATTATTCAGCATGTTGTAATTCTATCTCATGACCAGAAAACAGTTTTATCGTGTTTCTTTTTTCATAAATTTAGTATTAGTTTGTGTCTTATTCATTCGGTCATTAATATAATAACTTTTATTCCAACCATTTTCCCAAAAAACTAATGAATAAGACGTTAATCAACTATAAAATTTAGAATAAAGAACGCTACTTTTGTGGCCCATAGTACACAAGTATCTGGCGCGTGGTCCATACTATAAAAATTTGAGATGCATTGTATTAAATGATTACTTTAGTTGAATTTATACATACTTATCATATATGTTTGTGGTAATCGGAAACAAGTTTAGATAAATAGTCATATGACTAGCCAAATATTAGAACGATTATGCTATATTTTTCTGGGAATTAAACATTTATCTAACTACAGTGTGGTCATTGCTTGAGGTTATTATTAATTCAGTTGGGTTTCTATCTATCGAAAAACACGTGAAAATAACTGACTTAATTTGCTTAAATAAGTAAATGATAGTACTGATGTTTGAGCTCAAATTGCAGCGAAACTAATCACATGGTGTACAAAATTTTTAAAGAAAAGTTGTTTATTTTTTAAAGAGGAACATTTTTTGTATTTTGTGGGATACACTGTCCAATTTTGACGGACGGACGGATATGGGAAATTCGACTAGTTAGGTCATTTAATACTCGTACCAAAAACACATGTATAAGATAGTGAAGAATTATATGCGTTCTACAGCTTCTAGGTAACTTAATTGGAAGAGCACTTGTCCGGAAAGCCAGTGGTTAGGGGTTCGTTCCCTATCCAAGATGTGTATTTTTCATTTCTCATTTAATTTTTTATACCAAGCATTGATGTTGTAGCGGTGTCGCTTCATCATTAAATTATTATTATAATTTTGTTCACTATTTTTATCTGTTGCATAACAACTATAACTTCCCTCTATTATCACGGTTGCTTTGAATGTTAACAACCTTGGTAATTTACATATAAAAATAATAACATTTCATAAATCAAATTAAAAAAAATCAATTTTAATTAATAAAGATTAATTATATCTTTTATATATATTTATTATTTATTTAAATAATAATTATTTAATATAATTAACATTTACTTTACAAATTAGCGCCCGAGAAAAATTAAACGAAGAGGGTGGTAAATTACCATATTTTTAAAGAATAAATTTTTCCAAAATCTTCCAACAGATAAAAATAATGAACAAAATTATAATAATAATTTAATGATGAAGCGACACCGCTACATACATTTACTTTACAATGTCAACACAATATTATTATAAAATTTTTCGTATGTTCAACGGATCTCGCTTGAACCTACCATTTTCCGCAATCTTTCTTGAGATGGGTTAATCACACGCAAAAATGATATTTTTTGGAAAATTTTCTGATTTACAAGTTAAATAATAATCTTTAATCACATATGGCGGATAAGAAATCAGATACTTGCAACAAAACCAATTTTGTGATCATTGACCTGTAAAACCTTGACTCAGCGACACGAGATTATATGACACTTATTTGCTAGTCTTTAAAATGTCTAAACAATGGTGTATGCAAAAATTCAGCTTTCTCACTTTCATTGCGACGCGACGTTGACCCTTTGTTTCATTTAACTGTTGTGTTATTTGCCATGTCACTAAGCAGTCAAATAACTATTTATCTAAACTTGATGCACGCCTGTGACATGTAGTACATGTTCATTATATTCATGATTGTATTGTATGTATTTGATTTATATAGATGTTCATTTGCATAAAATTAAGACCTTTTGAAAACAATGAAATATTTATGACAATTTTTTAAGAATATTATTGTACTTTCTGTAGTCATAAATGATTGTACAAGTATTGTTAATACTTTTTTTGAAATTATAAAACAAGCTTAAAAGTAATAATTGACTGTAAGTCAAATACATGTTGTTTGAAAATGATTAAGAAATATTGTTGTTTATCGTGTAATAACGTTATTATTATATTTTTAGGTTCTGTAGGTCAAAATAGAGACCCTTGATGAAATTACATTTTCAATTTATTTTAATTTTGTACTCCAAACGTTCATCTATTAAACGTTCAACTATTCAAAGATGTCATTTTTAATTCCAGAAATAAAAATTTTTTTTAATAAAATTAAAAATACCAAGGAAAAATTAAAATAAATATTATGGAAAAAATAGTTAAAAAGGAAGATGGTCCTCTAAGAGTCTAAGACGAGTGGAATAATTAAATAACTGTATTTTTACTACCTAATAATCTTCGGAATCTTCTTCGGGAATCGGACCCACGAACTCGTTGGCATTCTAGACCAACGCTCTGTTCTGCCTTAAAGCTACCTGAGATGTTATGGTAGCGAGATGCATATGATTTCTCACTATCCTATTATTCATTTGTTTTTACTATTTATTTATTTTTTAATTGTTTTTTTTTTTTGTAAACCAGCGTCTATTTATCCATTGTTAGTATGGTTGCCTTTCGGTTATATTATACCAACGAAAGTGACTAGCGTTTACCTAATTTCACATTTAAGTAATATGTCTGAATCTTGATAAAATTCTTTTGACATCAAATGCTTAATATGAATAATCGTACACATCTAGGATGGGAATCGAACCCAAGACCTCTGAGATTGTAGACCAACGCTTTCCTCTACCTCCGAGCTACCTGAGATGCTTCAGAGCTACCTGGGATGCTTCTGATCTACCTGAGAGCTACCTAAATGTAAGTCTATTAATTATTCCTACCTACAATAACAAAATTTAAGATTTGTTTAACCGAAGTGTGTTGCCCTGTATAAATATTCTGAATAGATAGTCTGAATAAATAAGCTTTAGTTATCCCTATAGCTATACTCTCATATATTTAGTCTATGGGTCACACACGACATTTAATAAAAAATTTTGGAGAAACACATCTGCTACAGCGTCGTCTGGTGGCCTATAACGAAAAACCTGACTCAGTACCCTAAACGCACGTACCGTATCCATTCCGTCGTGTGTAAAAAGAGTTGTATGCAGACTATATCCTGAAGTCGTTAAGTACATCAATCGTTTGTTTCAAAGAAGTATGTAATGCGAAATTTCTACAATGAGTATAAAATAATGTTTAAAGTTCGTTTGTCAAACTATTGGATTTGATTTTTTCCGGATCTATTTGGTTTTCGATAAGACGTCGGTTTTCGAATAAAATTTTTCGATTAAAAAAAGCTAACAACTTGTATACCAAACATTTTTTTCTTAAATCAAATAGATTCGGTAAAAATCAACTGTAAAACCGATAGTATCAATCGATAGGACCCACCTTACATTAGATTAAGAATGCCATTCAATGGAAATTGTCTTTTTCTTAAATTTAAAAGGACAGCTTTTAATGGAAGGCCCTTTATTTACTTATTATTCTACCCGAAATTGTATTGCATAAATTTCATAAATTATTATATCTTGTGCAATTCATCTTTTTTAAAAAAAAAACTGATTAAGCAAAAACAATTCAAGGTTGATTGAACGGAAGAAAGAGAAAAACGATATACACAATTCAGATGTTCTTGAGTAACTTATATTAAGATTTTAGTTTATAAAAATTGGTTATTTCATTATTGAGTGTACCAATTTATATGGGCTTTGTTTATATGTTGATTTTGTACTAATTATCCTATATACGGACCTCCTAATCTTCGCACTATATCTCGAGAATAGATTCGTCATACGAAAAAATGAATGGATTGGAAGTTTGATCTACAATTTTTATTATAACCCTTAATGACACATAAGAAACGTAATGTTTACAAAAATCTATTTTCGTGACTTTTGACCTTTAATATCTTTACTCGAAGACACGAGATTATATGATACTTTTTTGCCAGCCTTTAGAATGCCAAAACAAAGGTTCATACAACAATTCAGCTTGCTTACTTTCATTCCGAGATTGACTTTTTATTTCACCTATTATGTGTTACTACTTAACAATAGAATAAAGATGATACACTAACTGCACATAAAATTGATTTTAACCACTTTTGCGGCAGTACACAACATCCATGGTAAAGAATGTCATGAATGAATAATGTATTCTTCAAATACGCCATTTCGTTGAAAAAATTATGAAGAATATTCTAAGATATAGCCAGTGGGACCGTGGGACTGTGCCTAAGGAGCCCGAAAATTAACCGCCTTCAACCAAATTATAATAATGATCACATAGCCGAAAGTTTTTGGAAGTTTTTATTTTCAACGATTCAAGAAGAGTTCCTTTTGTTATAACTTTAGCTAGCCTATTAACGTTTTTTTTAATGAGAAGAAATTTCGACTATATTGTCAATGAATCCGATTCTATGTTTATCATCCTAATGCGCTTCATCGCGGAAAATCGTCTCTCGTATGTTACCTGCGTATACGAGATTGTCAGTAATATAAGTGTACGTACTCCAGTAAACGGGCACAACAGGCATGCGAATGTCTTCGAGACAAACAAAATGCGTTCGATCTAAACCATCTTCGCCGATTTTCTTCTTCGTTCCTTCTTCTCCGTGTATAAACTATTTTGGGTGTAGATAGTAAGCCTCGGGGATCCTTGTAGTCAGGCTAGAGCCCAGGTAGCAAACGCCACCCTGGCCCTGTGACCAGTCCGGCACTGGGCATATCCTTAGACTCTTCAATTATCTTTTTCGCCGGTCGGTTGCATATATTTGAATTGTATAGTATGTAGAGTCTTGAACCAAGTGTCATACTGCAATTGAATAGATAGGCAATTAACCGATGTATATGTTAATGTGGTTTCTTTTCTCGAGACTTTAGGTGCTTTTTGTCGACAACGGCTGAGTAGTGCATCCTACTACTCTAATAAATAAGTACTCCCTTGTCGTATCCTTGTTAGAGTAAAAATACAGCGCTTCACAAAGTAAATGTAAATAACTATTTTTCACATCTTTGTTTGCAGTAGTAATGCCTATCGATTGCTCTTTTTTCCACTTGTATTTTATAAAACTTGTTGAATCACTTGTTACACAAAAATCCATGTAATTTAAAAAATCAAAAATGTTTTTTTGTTCGTTTTTTGTAGACTTCCACATGTACTTTTTCATTCCCTTGAATGCCGACTAATTGAAGAATTTATATAAAAAAAATATATATTTAAATAACTAATGAGGCAGAACGAATTTATTATAACCAAGGCCTGTTTATAACAAACATAACAAACACAATTACGAAATAAATGAATTTAAAAAATTCAAGTTGGTTTTAATTTTACATTTTTGAGTATCATGTAAGTCAGTAATTTTTAATTAATTACAAAATTACTCACATTAATTTTTTTTATATAAATTATCTTATTTATTTTTTTTAATTAATGCATTTAAATTTTTAGTATAATATAATAAATAGATTGTTACACATTTAATTAATAAGATAGAGTGTGGAATGTTTTATTTATAACTTCATGAAATATATCACATATTCTTATTAAACTCTAAACATCAATAAAGGTTTCATCCGACCTGATTAGATCAGGTAGCCAAGAAATTTTTTCAATTTAGGTCATAACCTTAAGTTTCCTACAAAATTTCAAATCATTTGATTCAATAGTAAAAATGCAAGGCGGTTGATGAGAAATTTTCAAAATTTACGAAATTGTCCACCTTTTTTTAGAATTAAATGAAAGTTTGTTGTGTTTAGGTATAATGTCCTTATGATCTAATTTTTTCTTCAACCGATTCTATTATTTTAAGGGGATGCTTAATTATTCGTACTCTCCTAAGTTCTGATCAGGAAGGCAAAGTGTTTACCATCTAAACCCTAAAGCTGAATCCAAACTACTTTGATTCATGAAAGTTTGTGGAACATAAATTTATTTTTTAAGTCTTTTGTTTTTACTACTTATATATTTTTTTTAAACTTTTCATTTTTATTAAAAAATTCGTCTTATATGACATGTTTCACATTTTTCATGCATTATCACAATTGAAAACGCATCAAAAATGAAAACAATTGTCAGAAAACTATTTTTATACCCAGTATATTTGTAAATACACACAGGGTATATTAAGTTTAGTTCCGACTTTGTAACGCTTGAAAATATTGATCGCAGAAAAAAAATTCATATCTTATAAACTTTGAATTTGAAGAATTGTTCAAACATTGATATACAAACTCCGTATATACTGGGTATTCAAACAATTAACTTAGTTTGTTGTTACATTACTTGTTTAATATAGCTTCACAAAGATTCGTTAAAAAACTCCATCCTTGATCTATTTATTAACCCCCGGCGCAAAAAGAGGGGTGTTATAAGTAAGCCTGTATGTTTCTGCCTGTGGGTTTGCCTGTGTCATCGCAGCTGTCAAACGCGTGGACCGATTTGAATGCAGTTTTTTAATTAGATAGTTGGTTTCGTTGTGGTGGTTCTTAGATATGTTTGATAAATCAGTTCAGTCGTTTGAAGATTATCAGTTCTTTTTCAAGACGATATATAGGAAAAGTTGATTTTTTGACATTTAATTTTGGTGGAGGTAACGGGAAGTTCTTATTATGTTTCATATTATTGCGTTGGGTTTTTACATTTTTAATTTAACTTATTAATTGATGATTTACTTGTTGATCTATCTTAGCAGTATCAATTTGACAGTAGATTCACCTAGTGTAAAGGGCTGTTAACAAAGCAATTTCATAGAGTGATAATCTATGACATGAGGAATGATCTCTAAACAAGCTTGACATTAGCAATTTATCAATTTTATTTCACATATTCGTTATCACTCATTATCAAAAATCAAACATAAAATAAAAATTCTACAGATGAACTTATTTGAATATTAATTATTATACATTATTAAGACATAACTGCTGTATAGATGGGTTATAATCAAGTACAGATGGGTATTAGAAATTCCAGCTCAGAGAAACTATCAAGCGTTAAAAAATCACCATTGGTGAAATATAAACAAATAAATATAACATTTAATTATAAAAATCGTTTATATTATTTTATAATGCCTGTAAATTGATGTGAACCGAACTGAATGATTAATTTGCTATTAATTAGTTCGCGTTCTAAACGGTAAAAAATTCTGAAACTTCGGGATTTATTAGAAAACGTAATTGTTAGCCAGTGAAAAAAAAATGAGCAAAATTTGTCGAAAAGTGGTTTCATGCTGGAACATCCTTAAGCGACTTAATTTATAAGCTATACAATGACGTTCGTTTTAAAACTAAACAAGAAGAGTTATTAATCAAAAACGTGAGCGAATTCGATATTAAATTAAAACTAAATTTCTGCAATTCTATTAAATTCAAGGTTGATGTTAAATTGTAAAGTTTAAAAATTAGCCTTGATATATTCTAATTAAATTATTCTTTAATTTCCTATAGTTTAATAGTTTTTTCCTGCATAAATGAAATTTCGAACTGAATTTCTCAAATGAAAAATTGTACAACAATTTTAAAAATTTCAATAAATTTGACAAATTAAAATTTTGAAATTGACAGAAATATACTTTAAATAGCAAAATTTTGAGCTGTTGGCATCCTGAGTACCGGCGCGCTGTTTGAAAGTCGTTATATACTAGTATATGTATGATATGTTATGTTACGAATGGGAACACTGACGACAACGGACAGCTGTTTTCAACAATGCGCAGGACTACCAACATTTTTTTTTTACACATATAATTTTTTATATAGTTCTTTTCGTGCGGGTACCCGACCAGCTGATATAGTTTGGAAATACCTTAATCGTCTGATAACTAAATAAACGAAAAAATAATAGTTTTTTCTCGATAAACACAATATGTGCCGGAAAGACATAGAGTGATTAAAGGAATAAACATATTTTTCGTGACACACTAATATACAAATAGAAAGTTTAACAAACAAAAAAAAATGAACGGAATAAATAATTTTTTTGAAAATGAAAGTTAAATAATTTGTGTTTTTTAACTAAAATATTATTTATCATTCATATAATTTGTGTGGTTCTGAATATGTTCTGTACCAGAATTATATTTATTGATTACCCGCATAAATTCTTGAGGCCTTTGAACGAAACAAGAAG
Source organism: Nineta flava (assembly GCA_963920215.1). Taxonomy (NCBI): domain Eukaryota; kingdom Metazoa; phylum Arthropoda; class Insecta; order Neuroptera; family Chrysopidae; genus Nineta; species Nineta flava. The sequence continues at coordinate 99,122,615 of OY986041.1, read as the reverse complement.
TACCTATACAACACAACCAGAGTATCTTTATTTTTATGTTTATCTGATATCCTAAAGTGATAATATAAATTAAAAGGTATAATATTTATTGCTTCCTATCCAAATTAAAATGTTTTAATAAGCACACAACCTGGGAGGCATTTAACAATGTTGTTGTATTTATACACATACGTAGTACAAATAGCGTCAAAAATCGAGCTATCATTTCAAAATTTTATAATTGATTTGTGCCTTATTTATTCGATTTTCGAAAAAATTCTTCGGATAAAAGCTGTTTATTATAACTATACTGACAACTTTTATTCGAAACATTTTTTTCCGAAATCCAAAGAAATAAGGCGCAAATCAATTATAAAATTTTGAAATGATAGATCGACTTCTGACGCCGTTTGTACATACACATGCACTCATTGTACCTACAAGTTACTAACTAATAAACAAAAAAGTAGTTTATTCAACTAATAATATTATTTACAGTCTACCTTTCATGTCAATTTCTCAATAACATTTCAAAGTTTAGTTTTTAATTTTAATCGACTTCATAAAAGGAGCAGTCAATTCGACTTAATTTAATTCGACTTTGGCTTAAATGTTAAAGTAAGTAAACGCAAGTCGCTTTCGTTCGTATGGTCTAAGATCCGGCATTAGAAAACCTTCCCTCATCTGTTAATTGATTGAAATATTATTGAAAACGCTTATTGCAATATAAACAATTTGGCAATGTAATGTCTGCCAGGGTAGTTCTGCTGCAATTAACATTAATTAATTAAAAATTGATTTTTTTATAATTAAATCCCTCACGTGTTAATTGAATTTTGCTTGTTAAATAACATAGTATACGATACGACAAATCTTGTAATAGCAGGCAGCGCTGCTTATTATACGGTTACCTGCAGCCAGGTGTTCAAACTTAAAGTAAATTTAGCTTACTTCCCTCATATGTTAATTGAAAAATATTTAGCTAATTTAAAAGTTTAGAATAATTAGAATACATCTATAACTGGCAGCCATCTTAAAATCTATTAAAATCAATTGCAGCCTATATAAGAAAAATTTTTAAAAATAGAAATTAAAAAAAAATACCTTGTAGAGAGAGAGACTATTGCATTATTCAACGTAACAAACAAGGAAAGTATATGATCATGCGAATGTAGAGTGTATTCCGTTTATCATGAACTCTGCATTCTCTATACACAATACCACTATTAGTATAAATACACTTATAAATGGAATAGGCTCTACAAATGCATGAATCATATACTTTCCATATGCTACCATATACTATCTCAGGTAGCTCAGTTGGTAGAATATTGGTCTAGAATGTCAGAGGTCGTGGATTTGAACCGCATTCTAGATGTGTATGATTTTTATATATATTTTAACCCTACCACCACCAAGGAAACTGTGTGACACTTTCATTTACTAGTGTGGGTACCTACCATAGATACATTTTGAAAACGTTTCTGAAAAGTGAAATTGTTCATTTTCTTCATCTACTAGCAGAGGCGCTGTCTATCATTTTTTCTCAACCCGATTATTTGAAAGAGATGCCAAGTTATTCTCAATCTCTTGCAGCCTCTTTATAAATTTCGGTCAGATCGTTAAGAAATTTTTACAATTTAGACTCGAACCTGCTTAACATTAAAGCTGAAATAACTTCAGATTAATGTTTGAGGTATCAGGAGCACTCCTTTGGTAGTAGGTTTAATATATTCGTTAGGGGACGAATGTGGAAAAACACGTGAAATGCTAAGAATTTATTATACACAAAAAATTTTAGCTATGGTTTAGAGAATTCGATACTTGTATTACGAATATTATTTGAATGTCAGCAATGTACCACTACGTCAATTTTTATCGCCTTATCAATTTACTTCACTAGAAGTTTGAAATTTTGCCAATTATACGAATCGCTTAGAGGTAGGGCCGATTGCGAAATAGCTAAACTTGAAAGCCAAGAAAATCGACAGTTTGTCTTCATTCTTCATCAGTATTCACAAATTTTTAAAGAAATGGTTTTTTTTTTCATTATTTATATCCAATTAATCCGGATAATTGGGGTTCTACTGTTCAATAATATTTTAAAGTAATAATAATTATATTAATTAAACTTAGCAAAAACTAGTGAGATATCTTTATATAAAAATTATTATGATAATCAAAGAGAACTCTAGGTTTTTTGAAATTAAATTTCAAATTTTGCCCCAATTCCTAGAACAATTATTTGTATTTTTATAAATATAAATTGTGAGACACGCACCAAATTAGCAACGAGCAACATACATCTCTGACTCCATATTCCAGAGATAGTTACGATTAGCTAATTCGTACTGATGATGACTACCTTGTAGTCGAAATACGTATTTATAAAATACAAATAATTGTTCTAGGAACTGGGGCAAAATTTGAAATTTAATTTTAGTGATTTCTTATTAAAAACATAAATGTAAAACGGCCAAAGTTCTAGCATACTCTCTGAAAAAGTAGTCACCTGATGGTCAAGTCATTGCTAGATTTTCTGTAGTAGCTATTTAATATTTAACTTGGCAATGTCTCAGTTATTTTTATAACACGTATAAACTTGCCTAGTGACTTAAGGATCGTTAAGTTAATCAGCTACAATAGGGAATATGCATGAAAATTTTTTTTCACATTTATTTTCAGAATATGAAAATACTGTTAATACTATAATAATATTTAAAAACGAAATTAAAATCCGACAAATATCAAGGAAGCTATAAGCTTTTAAAGATTATTATCTGTCTCTTTCTTGCAAAAATACTAAAAACGGAGTTTTTCGTGTATTTTAAATGGTGAAAGTATAAGATGTCGTCACATAACATATCAAGAGGGCTATCACCCTCTTTGTCTAATCGGGAATTTCAATCATTCATATCTCGCTTATTTTTAAGTTTTTTAAAAATAATTTTACCTTGATATTTGTCAAGTAAACATGCTTCAATTCAAGTGAAAAAAAATTTGCATGCATTTTCCCTATTAACGACTATTGACACTGAAATTTTCGATAACCAGTAAAACAGAAACTTGCACTTTTGAATATTGTATGACTAGGTGTTCCCATCACCACGAAAATCCGAGTGTCTGTGCACACACCCTGGAACTGGGTTATATAGTTCGCATCAGTAATTTCTTTACGAAAAGGTGATCAACGATACTAATTAAAAAATTATTAATAGAAATTTTCGTTTAAAAGTTACTTTTACCTTCTTGTTTTTTTGAAGTCGATCCTTTTTTTTTTCAACAGTTTTTATAAAGTTATATAATAATGGGGTGTTTTGTCTATGCATTTGAGAATAGATATTTTATAATAGACTCTTCAATAATAATAACCTTTGTTATGTAATATTTGATAATAGATTTCATGGTATTGAATTTGAATTGTAGGTTCAAAATGATTGTGAACAAATATTTTACTATCACAATGTAAAAACTAAAGTTTTTATTTCGAAATATACCGTGTTTAAAGTTTCCAGCTAAATATTTTTTTAAATATGCATTTTAGAAAAAAATGTTTCAAACAAAAGTAGAGTTTTAAAGGGGAGGATGAGGAATCAATGTAATAATTCACTTTTTGATCCATGCATCCGTGCTGCGTGCATAACTTATCTTTTAAACGGTGCCAGCCAAGATAGGGAAAATCTTTAAATACAAAAAAATGTTTATCTCATAAAAACAAACAACTTTGAATGTTTTCAGTAAATAAAATTTGAATATGTGATTACTTGTTTGATGAAACTGTATCCTTAAAAATTTCTATTGTTGGTCATGTTGTTTATTAATAATCTGTCGCGTGTTGTTTAAATTATAATCGAGAAGCGTGAACGGAATCCATTGTATACAAAGAAAAATTTAAATCATTTTTCCACACATGTATCAGTTTTACAAACACATGTATTAATTTTACATTTTATGTTTTTTTTGCTTGATCGCATATTAATAATTAAGAAAATAAAAACATAATATAAAGTAATATTAAATTTTTTTGATAAAAATAAGTTTTATTTATGTATTGAGCTCGAAATGATGGTAATCAATTAAAACAATAGATAAGCCATTTCTAATTTTCAATTGTCTCAAATAAAACTATCTTCGCTTCAAAAATAACAATATGTACACTATCGGCTTCAAATATTTGTAATGGAATTGTGCCGAATCCATTTAGTTGTCTAATAAATCGAATAAAATTGTTCGGTATAAAATTACTATAACAACTTTGGTTTTAAACACTTTTGCGAAAACTAAATCGATTCGGCTCAAATCAACTATAAAATTTTGTAATATGCACAAGACTATGAAGTCGATAGTACTTATAGAAGTAGATTGATGTTTCGCCGATTGAAATAATAATACAGTCGAACCTGAATAAGCGAGATCTTAAAGATCCCGGAATTTTGTCTCGGATATCAAGATTTTAGGATGTAATTAACCAGTTTTTCATTTATAAAGATACAGAAGAAGATTATTACACTCACAGAGGTATACGATTTCATTTATGGGAATGTTTTTTGTGTGTGTTTGTTTAAGGATGTACGAACACTAGATATAGCCCATTTATAAAATTCTTCAAAATCTTATATAGTACATTCATAAAAATCCACAATAAAGTTTATTATTTTTTAAGTTAAATGGAGAAAATTCATTATTTTCGGTATGACGGGCCTAAAAAAAAAATTTAAGAAAAAAACTGAGATTTCGGATAATTAAGCTACCGCCGAAATAAATAAAATTTACCTGAAATCTCAGTTTTTTCAGTCATACCGGAATTTTATTGGATCAATATCTTTATTAATATTTCTATTTTCTATTGCGTAGTTTTTTTTTTATTCGTCTTATTTTATTCCAAGTGAAAATTATCAAAATATGTCGACGCTCACGGGTTTCTCCATAAGAGCAATGCATTAAAACTCGATCTTTCCCCCCTGAAACTTTTATAATTGATTTATATGCCCTTCAACTACATGTAAAAAAATCAAGCCTTAATCTTTTTTAAGCTCCAATGCTCGTGCATCCTTAATACACTGCAAATCGGCTGCTTAAATTTAATGCCGTTCAAATTCAAATTCTGGTAGTTCAAGGCACTTCTGTTACATAGATACAATGTGTTTTGTTGCTTAATAAAGGGGGGGGGGGTTGGTTTGCCAAATCAAGCTTTATCTCAATTCGCAACTTTCTGTCAAGAACACAAATTTAATAATAATATCACTCATTTCAAAAAATTTAATCATTTTTTTAGACATTTTGAGTACCTTCCTAAACGGTAATAAATATGTGTTAATGACAAATACGTGGGTGCTGACGCATATTTAGTCGCTCCTCGAAATTTTAATTATGCGCCTTAAAACTAAACAGAGGTCTCGATTTATATATGTTTATATAAGGCGTTAATATTTTTAGTGTCCACATAAAAATTAATGGATTTTAAGTAGTATTAATAATTTTTTATTTGTTTTAGGTATGTTCCAATCATATGTGACTACTGTTGAATACTAATTATATAATATACCAGGTGAGTTTAACGTTAACAAAAATTAAACAAAAATCAGTATCACAATTATTTAAATATTTATAATGTAGGATAACATTTATAGTGACATACGGAGATTGTTTAATTTTCTTTCAAAGGAATAACCAGTGTATGCGGTCTGTCTGAAAAGTATCCGACCTACCTTCTTATATCCGCGCCGGCGTTATTTTTCGTCACCGGGCCAGTGGAATCCTTCAAAGTAGTCCCCATTTGATTGAATAACATGCTCCCATTGGTGAATCCACTTTCCGAAGCAGTCCTGGAAGTCAGTTTTTGGAATATCCTTGAGTCCCCTCGTTGCATTATCATCAACAATCGTTTTGTCGTCGAACCGGTGTCCTTTGAGCGGTTTTTTCAAATTCGGGAACAAAAAAGTCACAGGGGGTTATGTCGGGACTGTACGGAGGTTAGCGAAGCAGTGCGATATTGTGTTTAGTTAAAAACTGCTGCACAAGGTTCGATGAGATTTCCCACCTGTTCCACATTCCAGATCATCTTCTAATTCGCGCACAGTTAAACGCTGATCTTCTTCAATCGCAAGTCGCATACGCTCGATATTATCCGGTGTTGTTGTCGTCAAAGTTCGGCCAGAACGAGGATCTCACTATCAACAGGCGTGCGGCCACTTTTGAAACGATTATACCACTCTTTTATTTATGTTTGCCCATACACTCATCTCCAAAGGCCTTCTGCATCATTTGAATTGTTTCCGAACTAGTTTTTCCGAGTAGTTTGAAGCAAAATTTGATGCAAATTCGTTGATCTGATCCTTCAGTCATTTTTATCAATAACAAAATCCGACTAACGCAAAAAAGGCTTTGTAAACAAATACACGTTGCGCATTAACTATACGTCCTGTAGATTTCTGCGAGCAACCGATAATTTCGTAAGGCTTTACTGTTGACGTTCATGCCTCGCAAAGATCGCTCGAACATTCTGGCGCGAAGATATAAAAGCAGGTCGGATACTTTTCGGACAGACCTCTAATGTTATTAAATAACATTTCCACTAAACTTGCACTAAAAAGTAAGGTCAAATTCGTGAATGGGAAAAATGGGTAATCTTCTTCAATTACTTTTGGTCAAGACTTCGCGAGCGATTGCTGGTTACCCCTGGACTAAATAAACGGTATATCTATTTATCGATTAAATAATCGAAAAATGCCTGCTGAGAGAGGTATAATTGATGGTTTAATTTGTTTCAATATAACTTGAATATAAGTGTATAAATAAATATGGTATATAAAACTATTTCTACTCAAATACTTTTGAAATGATTAAATGAACGCTAATTAGAGATAGTTTTCTATGTACTTTGAATTCAATTATTCAATTTACATTCTGATCATACATAGTATATTGATATTAATTAATGCTTGCAGTTATTTTCATTAAAAATAATATTTAATTTATCTATTTTTGGAAATACAAATAATACCAGAGGGTTTCTTTTAATATTTAAATTTCATTTAATAATTAAATTAATTTTATGAAATTGTCTACACTCAATGTGGTTATTGTCTGTAACATATTTATTACATTTATAAATTTTTTATAGGGTTCCGTAACTAAATAAAGAATTCGACAAATAGAGGTTGGGTGGTTTACGCGAATTTTCTCAGTGGAAGGAATCGTACTAAATAATCATAAGCCATATTTAAAGTGACCCTAAACATTAGAGTTGTTACCAGTAAATATCTTTAGATAATAAGCTCATAAACGAACTAGGGATTTAAAATGCCGAAAGCACGTGACATTCAAAATTCTGAAATAACCTAAAGCGAAAAATTATAATAATAATATTTGTTCAAAATTTTCCCCTCCAAATGATAATAACTATCAAAACTGTAAAACCAACCAATACAAAAAATTTGGTAGTTTCTTAGACCACTAAAGCAATATCTTATAAACTACAAATCAAACAATAGATTCGATTTAATTTTCGTTTGCTTTGGGCCAAAATGATTTAGAAACATTATTTTTAATAAAATCAGAGATAAAAAGACCTCAATTTTTTGAAAATTTTTCACTCCTTGTGGGTTAAACAATCGAAAAGTTCGAAAAATAATTATTGTCTACGATTTTTTTGAAAATCATGTTTTTAGACAATTTTGACCCATAAATAACGAAAAATTTGATTCTAGTTGGTTATGGTTTTTGAAGTAGCTACCTATATGTGTTTTGGAATCCAAAGTTTCGGTTCCAGAAGGGCTGCTTATACATGCAATATCATACAAACTACAAACCTGACAAATCAATTAGATTACAAATTTCGCTTTGTTTGGGCGAAAATGATTAAGAAATATACTTTTGAATAAAATACGAAAATAAAATTTTTTTCTCAATATTTGAAATTTTTCTAAGGGTTACCCTACCCCTTAAAAGAATTTGGAAAAATCGATAAATATTTTTTGTCTCCGATTTTATTGAAAATAATATTTTCAGACCATTTTCATCCATAAATTATAAAAATCTACTCGAAAATTTGATTCGAGCTATGATTTTTTAAATATGGCTATCTATATTTGTTTTGGAAACCAGAGTTTCGAATCCAGAATGGGCTTGTAAACAAATATGGTACAAACAACAAATTAACCATTTAATCATACTGAATTTTCGTTTTCTTTGGATCAAAATGGTTTAGGAAATATAATTTCAATAAAATCGGAGACTGCGGTGGCTACGAATTTGACCAAAAAAGGACCGAGTACTTGATTCAAATAACTCTCTATATATATAAGGGTAATATGTTGTTTTGTCCGAATTGAGAAAACTATAGGAGATAGCGAAATAATGATGAGAAGACCCTAGGTAAATTTTACGGTTTTTACGTGTTTTGCAGTTTTTGACCGAGTTAGTTTGAAATTATGTTTGCTCAACTTGTTGGAACAAACATTTAAGTTTGGTACTTTTATTATGTAAACAGAATGTTGCACAAATGTGTTGCGCAAATGGTTTGATCGTGTATGGGGGCCTTAAGATAGACTGACGTATATAATTTGAAAACTCTCTGTATATAATTACTATGGATTTACAATGTGCAAAAGTTGTGTTAAAATTAATAGACGCATATAATTTATTTCGATCAATATCACTTATAACTATTAATTATAAAATTATTATTATTTTTCGTTATAAAAATATTTTTTAATTACAATTCAGAAATTTTTTCATCAAAAACTAAATGAGAACTCCACCCTTTTTTATTATTAAATATTCTTACTGTTAGTAAACTATTTTTGAAGGAAATATGTGACCTAAAATTTTTATTAAATTTATTAATTTTTTTATATTTTACAATGAAATGTCAAGGAGGGGAAAGATAACTTTTGAAAGGTTGTATATGTAACAAACAGTAAATATAGAACCTCAATATTTTAAAGTTATTATCATTTTGGTATCCGTAAAATATTTTAAATGTCAATGAATATTATTGTTTTTTTTTGTTGTTGTTGTTAGAATTCATTGATAAATAAATGACCTTCTCCTTTTCATGTGTGTTTTCTTGTTATCGCAAGTTCTACTTCCTTTCATAATAGATTTAATCAATGGGCTGTTCTTCGGAATTGTTATTATGATGCACTATGGAAAAATTATAGAAATGTTGTGTATACAGTGTGTTTGATATGCAATGCTCATTCAATTTAGAAGCATAAATGGTTGTACATTTGGCCACAAAATTGATATCATTTTTTATATTTTATATTTGCTCCTTATTCATTTTATTTTCAAAAAAAAAAAGAAGCGAATAAAAGTTGTTACTATATTTCTAATGAACAACCTTTATCCGAAGCATTTGAATCATAATGAGGATTAGGATGAGGATCAAGAGAATCAATAAAGCACAAATCAATTATAAAATTTAAAAAAAATTACATGAACTTGTCTAATCCATAGTACACTCCCGTTCAAGAAAATTGAACCGAATCAGTCTCTCACAATTTTGATTATTCTTGTAGTAAATGTTTTTGACAGATACAACATTTTATTTAATTTTTATCCGTAAAAGGGAGATATAACACTTAACATGTATTTACATTACATATTCTTACTCTATCATTGACTTGTTTACATAAATAAAAAAATAAAAAACATCCATTTATTTTTCCACATTTAAAAAATATACTACTTATCTTTGTTTATAAATAAATAATATACAGAGAGTTACAAAGGTGAGGAGTTTTATGAAATGTAAGAAAATTAACATTTCAAGTTGGTTCAATTTTATTGAACGGGAGTGTACATCAAAAGTAGCGTTACTATTTAAAAAATTTATAATTGATTTGTGCCTTATTTATTCGGATGTCGGAAAAAATGTTTCCAATAAAAGTTGTCTGTATATTTATAATTAACTTTTATACAAAGAATTTTTTCGAAAACCGAATAAATAAGGTACAAATCAATCTTTTGACGCGGTATGTACCTCTACCAAGTCAAATTTGGGTACCGTACAACTTTTCTTGAAACAATTCAGAATATTTTTAAATCTAACTTTGGTTAGGATCACCACATCAGGTTTCATATTTTCAGGATTCGATTTGATTACTAAGTTTATGTAATGCATCAAATTCATTTGTTTAGCCTTGATAATTTCTTAACATGCAAATCTTATGGATTTCGTCATTCATCTCACTGACAGCCATCAAAATTATGGAGTGTTTCTTGTAGTATTAGAATGATATGACATGTTCTATTGTAATAGGTATACACGATTATAGTTATCAAAGTATAATTGTAGCAGACAATGATCATATTTATTGTCAGTTTAAATAGTGAGTGTATGCGAACATCATGTACTCAGAGTTAATATTGAAACTGAACTATGTAGAGAAAGATAGTATAGAGATCAGTGACTAATTCAAGCCGCAACCCAAAGTGAAAAGGAATTTGTTATCGTACTTCGGTACAAGGGATGCAAAACATAAAATGCACTAAAAAATGGTCATTTTGTGGTGCTCCGTTCACTATTTTTGTTTTTCGCTATTTCTGCCAAAACTATTGACGCTATGAAAAAATTGTTCAAACAAAAAATTTGAGAATATTTATTCCCTACAAAGTTTTTCTGAACAGGAAACAGAAATGTAAACCCTCGTAAAAAAATGCGGGTTCTTCTACATGGTCTGATAAACGTTAAAAAATTTTTAAAGATGTCTTAAATTTCATTTAAAGTACCCTGTACTTTAATATGTGTTCACATAAAAATTCAAAATTTCGTTTTGGTTTATGAGACTTCTTTGAATGATTAAATCAATATTTCCCATCCAAAATCGAGTTTGGGCAAGTGTTGTTTCAAAGTTAATCTACGTTGGGACTACGCAGCTTTATATTTATTATAAGCAATTGCTGATTTATTTGAAATACAATTTATATCTTGTTTTTAGATAATAATTTACATAATAAATAAAACAATAAAGAAAGCCGTAAGCATAAAAATCATATATTTGTGGTGAATCTAAATATATAACAGGTTTGGCTATATTTAAAACATATTAATATGCAATTTATAGAAATTTTGATATTGAAAAGAAAGTCTTCATCACCTTTGATACAGCATAAATTAATAATAAAATATGATATTTGTATGATGAACTGACTGACTAAATTGACTCAGCTTGGACATGGACTGACTGGGTCCCTAACCAACTAAAAATATATTTGTATTGTTTATATTATCATTTGGCTATTATTATAATTTGATGGTGAACGAATGATGAACGCATCAGATAAATCTATTTTTCGACATTTACTAATATGTTTTATTTAGGTACCTGTTCTGTTCTGTTGTTGTTTGAATCTTTATTAGAAAGTTTTCAACTGCCAAATTGATTTGCTTTAAGGTATTATTAATTTATCAATTTATACCAATCTTTTGCATTGATTATAATAATATTTTCAAGGATTTGTTTCTTTTTTTTTTTTTGTAATTAGTGTTTATTATTTATTTTTATGTATTATTATGATTATGATTATTATATTTTATTAATTTATTTTATATTTTATTTTTGGGAATTGAATAATGCTTGTTGTATTTTAAGGGGGTAGACCAGCTATGTAGCCGCGCTTGTTAAGGCGCTCTACTTAGACTGAAAGGTTGCGAGTTGAAATCGCGTCGGTGACTGTCAATTATAATTAATGGGGCGGATAATTGACTAAACTTTAGGCGTATTGACAGGAACAAAGTAGAGTGTGAGAAACGGAGGTAAAACCCCATTATTATTATTATTTATTTTAAGTGGTTATTTTAGTCTAGTATTTTGAAAAATTCAATTATTTTCCCTTCATTTTCTAATAGTATAGGCCTTTAAAAATATAACCCAAAAAGGAATTGTAAAAATTATGAAAATTTACAAAGTTCTAGCTATTTTAATACGATAGGATCGGGTATCGCTTCGGCCTGCTTCGGAATTTAAACACATCTTTCTCGAGTTCTATTTATCTAATCGACTTATAATTTCGCATGTACACTTGGTCACTAAAGATGATGTTAAATTTTATAGTTGATTTGTGGCTTATTCTTTAGTTTTTGGAATAAAAGTTGTTACTATATTTCTAATGAACAACTTTTATCCGAAGCATTTTTTCGAAAACCGAATCAATAAGGCACTAATCAATTATAAAATTTAAAAGAATTAACATGAACTTGTGTGGACCAAAGTACCTTCCTTATACGTTGCTTTATGGTAGGGGCTACGGACATTGCGAAATTTTAATTTTTACTATTTCAAAAAAAAATTAAAAACTTTGATAAAAAAGTAAGAAAATATTTTTTTTTTTCAATGACAACTTTTTTTTTTGATTCTGCGGAACTCAAATCCCAAAATAATGTCAACCAGCACATCACTTTTTTCCGTGGCTATTTTTAAATGGAGTAATATAATTTTTTTTTTAAATATCAACAAATAAGGTAAAAAAATGGATAGCAAAAATATTAATAGTTTTTTTTATTAAGATGATTCATTTCTTCTGTTGATTCTTTCTAGGGTTTTTTTTTTACAATTTTCTTATATGTCTAGTCATATAGTGCTATAAATTGGTATAAAATGAATATAATATTGGTATAGAATGATTTATTTTTTATTTAAATTTTACCGCCTTGGGTTAAAAGAAGGCTTCGGATTTTTATTTTAGAGATCAAATGAAGTAAATATGAATGAAAATATTAATTTTATGCAAATTTATTTCATTTAACAATTTTGTTAACAATTGTTGAAAATTCTAGAAAGAATCATCTGAGGTTGGAGCAGTGATTTTCCCAAATATATAAAGAAACAAATAACATGAGGTTTTATTTTTTAACCATAAATCCTTATCATGCAACAAGTATTCATCGTTGCCAAAAATAAAATATATTATGAATCAATCAATCGCAAACCAATTACAGAATATGTATTTTGGGGCAAGGTAAAGTCACTTACACTCACATTGGACTATTTATAATTTTAACGCGATCTCCTTGGCGGAATTTCTCGTAAGGCTTACTCTCGCGCTACACACTCTAGCGGGTGTAATACGGGCCAAATCCCGTTTTGTTCTTATACAAAATGATCACCCAAAATTATCCAGGTTGAAGGTGTCAAATCAGCCTGGACCATTCTTGGACCTTATGTGGCATGAATGGTAACGAGACCAACAAAGAAATGACTCGCCCAGTTACGAGGAACGAAAACTCTTGAAAATCTGAAAATGTGTAATAGTTCTGACATTCTGGAAAAGTAAGATAATTTTAGTCTTGGCCAGGGAAAATTTTATCTTTGATTACCATTTTGAATATTTTTATTTGTTTTCATAATTACGAGATTACAAAAATAGTCAGGAATTTTTCCTGTAGTCAGAGAAAAGTTGCCCTTGCAGAGCCGTTTTGTGGTATGATGATAAAAAAGGGTAATAAGGATAACCGGAAAATTTCTATATTCGAAAACTCACCACTGTAGTTGTTTTCGTTCAAAAGTGATAGTACCTGAAAAAATGGTCTAAAAGAACGGCTAGTAATAGCATTGTAAGCACGAAAGCCAAAATCCCCTTAAACTCGGTCTTACGCACTTCCGTGATCTAGATAAATCTATGAATTTAAAAAAAAACAATCAAAAATTCTGGTTTATTTCTTTAAATATTTAAAATTGCGTAAATTAAATTAAAACCAATGACTTGAAATTTTAGGAAAACTTTCTCACCACGTACAAAATACCTGAAGAGAAGAATGCCCCTCTTAATTGGAAAAAAATTACTCCTCATCGATATAATCGACAAGTTCTTGTATCAAATATCAAAACTTTATTTTACTATCTTCCATTAGACACTTAAGGTGTGTATGTAAAAAAAAAATTAAGAGTTTATTTTAAAAAAAAATTGGGTGTTTAGTTTTAAAAAGAAAACTAAACACTTTATAGAAAATAATTGAATTATGTGTGTATGTAAAAATATACCACACTTTATAAAAAACTAAACACCGAATAGAAAATAATTGAATTATCAATTATTTTCATAAAGTATGAAATTAAATTAATGTAATAATTTTAATTAAAAGTTATTATGATGTATTTTTAAAAAAAATAATGAAAACTAAATATACAGTACTTTAGAAAAAAAATCCAAAACAGAGTATTGTATGTGGAATTATGAAAATTAGAAAACGATCGGTCCTAACGCCATACACGTAAATATAAAAAAAAAATAACACGTTGAACCGAAAGTCTTTCAATAAAAGCTGGGCCCATTTAAAAAGATAATATAGAGGTAGTAAGATCTTTACTATCCAGTAAGTGTCTTAGTTATCGACAAGTGATTCGAATCTAAAAAAAAAAATAAAAGGTACAAAAACGGGAACAAAACAAATATATTTTAAAATAAAATATATATTTGAAATAAATAATTTCTAATGTAATACACGATAGTACAACTATCCTTAGAACACTAACATTGGTTGTACAAGTTATTAAAACAAAGATTACGTGAATATGTGCTAAATTGAATTATAGTAAAAGAAAACTACAGTAAAAAAAAATATGTTCAAATATGTCTGATTTGCAAAATATAAATATGGATTACAAATTTAATTCAGATACATACTTGTATATATAAAGAGACATTACGCTTCTGTAAAGAAAAAATACACGGCCAAAAAAAAACCAAGCGTATACAAACAATATAGATATAAATTGAAAACGTCAATGCATATTCACATAAAATATAAATTGTACACCAAAAGTGTGTATTGAATGTGTATTGAATTGTTACAAGTTTGAGAGACCACAAGTTTTTGAATAGTGAATTAAATAAATTATACAAAAAAAAAATATACTTAGATACAATCAGATAGAAACCATTAATTCGCCCATTCGATATTTCAGCACAATCCATAAAAAAATATTCAACTTGTAAATTGAAGAAATAAAATTTTTAAATACCATCTAATTAATTGATGTGAATCAACTAATTTTTGTAACTATTTTTTTGTGTGACTCTACTGAGAGAAATACTTTTGGTAATTAGACTGAGCGAAGTACCTTCTGTAACTAACTTTAAATCTGTGCTGAAACATTGAAGTAAGCTCGTATATACGCAAGTCATTTCTAATCTAAGCAAATGCCTGTTGAAACTATGCAAATTCTCAACTAGCATAAGGCAATAATTATATAAATTCTTTGAATAATAAAAATATGAAAAAATATCAATAATAAATTTTTATACAGTGGAGTATTAAAAAAAATTATTCTCCACTCCAGGGGGCCAAAAAAATTAGCGACATGCTAATTGGAGAATATTAAAACAAGAATGACATGAATAGATGAATGAAAAATCTTACAAATGTGGATTAGACGTGAAGATTCAAATACATTTAGATGTTTAATTAGGATGCAGTAACGTTACCATTCCCTTGATATCCTCTGAGATAGTATGGCCGAATGTTGTATATCGACATGCCGAAGGTTTTCTTATTGGATTTTGGAGCTTTTAGCCTAACTGAAGTTGGTGTAGTGAACTTTATTATCTTGTACGGTCCATTGAATTTTGAAGCGAATTTAGGTGCGATATTCTTGTTCATATTCGGGGCCAAGTTTTTAACCATGACCAATTGACCCACTTTATATTTAGACAGCGTTGGTTTATTTAAAGTCTGGTTGACTCGTTGTTGGTGAGCAATCTTTAACGCATCTTGTATATGTGCTTGTGATGGTTTAGCAGAACTCGTGATTAACTCAGTTAATTCGTTTATAATCACAAACGGCGTCAATAACTTTCTACCAAAATAAACTTCAGCTGGTGTTGAGTCGATTGTATTTTTGTAGGAGTTATTGTAATTGAAAATTACAAAACTCAAAAACTTAGACCAATTTTTATGTTGTACAGAATATTCCTTGAGAATGCATCCTAAATTATATTTTATCTGTCGATTGAGGCACTCGCTCTTGTTCGAAGATGGTGTATAGCTCGAACAGTAGGCAGCTCTAATACCATTATTAAATAAGAAGGTTTTCCACTTGATCGACGCAAAGGCTGGTCCGTTGTCGGCTACAACAACCGTCGGATATCCGTTTTGCAGGAAAATCTTCTGTATCAGTGAAATGGCAACGTCACTGGTCTGCCTTTTACATGGAAAGGCGAAAGCAAATTTTGAAAATCCATCTACAACAGAAAAAATATATTTAAAACCTTCACTTGATCTAATAATAGGACCGATAAAGTCGACGTACAAAGTATGTAGGGTATACTCCGGCACGGAACTACTCAACTGAACCCTATCGTTACGTGTATATGGCCTTATAGCCTGGCACACTTTACAGGTTCTGACATAGTCCCTTACTTTCGCATAGAGGTTTTTGTAGTAAAATATTTTACTAATTTCACGGAATGTTTTAATTACTGAATTATGCGCAGCATATTTGGAATCATGATAATATCGAAGAACGTAATCGAGTAAATTATCTGGTAAAAATATACGTTTTAGTCGATTCCTTCCGACGAACTTATAAATTAACCCATCCTTTATGCAAAAATTAGGGACATTCATCTGAGCCTTAAGGTTTTGATAAATGATTTTACATTCGGGAGAGTTACGTTGTTCGCTTTTAATAGAAAGGTAATCAAAATTTGTATTAGCTAAAACGTTAATAAAGTTCAGTTGCGCATTGTTCCTGATTTCTTCATTCACCAATTCTAAGTCAGTTTGATCCAAAGTATTGGTTATCTTTTTTAAAAGGTTTGCATAACCTGGATCATTGCTATGCAACTCTTTAACTTTAATGAAATTTTTGCCTGAATCTTGATTTGAATCAGAAAATTTGTTCACTATTAAATGGTCAGTTTCGTATAACCTAGATAGAAAATCGGCCATATTGTTCAATTTGCCCTTAATATGTTCCGGGGTAAAGTCATATCTCGAAATTTTAAGGATCCACCTAGATAATTTATTAAATTTATTGGGGGTATTAAAAATCCACAATAACGACCTGCAATCAGTCTGTAGAGTAAACTTGCGGTCGGTTAAAAAATCTTTAAATTTATCTAGGGCCGTTACTACTGCGAGAAGTTCTAATTCATGACTGTTATATTTTAATTCGGCTGGATTCAATTTTCGAGAACAGTACATAATGGGGTGCAAACCGTCATCATACTTTTGAAGTAATACCGCGCCCAGACCAGTAGCTGATCCGTCAGTTTGTAGCACAAAAGGTTTGTCAAAATTAGGATGTTTTAAGACAGGCGCACTTACTAAAGATTTTTTTAAAGTAGAGATTGCATCAAGATGAACCTTAGTAATTTTGAACCTTACACCTTTCTTTTTTAAATCGTTTAACGGAGCTACAATCTGACTGAACATGGGAATATAGCGGGAGTAAAAAGCCGCAGCCCCAACTAGACGCATAACTTCTTTGACGTTTTTTGGAGTTGGCATGTCATTGATTGCTTGCACCTTAATAGGGTCTATAAAGCGTCCCTCAGCGGATATTACGCTACCCAACAAACGTACCCTCGACATACAAAATCGAGCCTTAGAAGGATTAATAGTGATACCGATAGACTTTATTTTAGTGAACAAGAGATTCAGGTGATTTAAATGTGATTCAATGTCGGGTGAATGTACAATTAAATCGTCATAATAAATAAGAAGAAATTTATGACGAAATTCTGCGAGACTGGAATTTAAAAAACGAGCTAATGATTGACTAGCCACCTTTAGCCCGAAAGGCATGGTATTGTACTCAAACAGACCATATTGTGTGACGATCGCGGTGACATGTTTCGAGTCATCTGATAATTTTATCTGATGAAAACTGGATTTCATGTCGAGGAGTGTAAATACTTTCGAATTACCTAAGCTAGCGAAAATATGAGCCATACTGGCTGAACTCATCGGATCAAACTCTATATGTTTGTTAACAAACCTATAGTCAGCGACTAACCGATAAGAATCGTCTTTCTTTTTAACAAAGAAGACGGGTGAGCTATAATTAGAGTTCGAAGGAGAAAGTACCCCTTGTGTAACAAGCTCTTGAACATGCTCGTCCAAAAGTTTGGCTTTATCGGGTGCCAGATAGTAAGGAGCTTTACAAACCGGAATGTTATCGATTAACTTAATTTTATATTCAAAACCCTTGGCAAGACCAGGAATGTCAGAAAAAATCGATTTAAAGTTTTGAAGAAGTGTTTGCAACACTTTGGTTTGTTTGCTATTAAGATTTACTTTCGCTTCGACAATGGTATTAATAATTCGATTATTGTTACAAAAACCCGAAAACGGTATTTCAATATTAGGATGAAAATAAAATCTGATCGTCGACTTAAAGAAGTCCAAAATGATGTTGCAATCTTTAAGTGTGGCAACACCTAAAATTACCTCAAACGGTAATGAATCTACTATAAAAAAAGTTTGAGTCCATGAAAAATTAGCCAATTTAAAATGAAGTTTCGCAGTTAAATTACATTTTAAAAAATTATTTCCCGGCAAAGAAATAGTTTTATCAATTGATTCGGTGACGATGTTTCTATTGTTAGATTTTAACTTGTTAAAAGTCGCAGTTTTAATAGCATTAACAGTAGCACCGGAATCAAAAAGTGTTAATAAAGGATAACCTTGAATGAAAATGGTTTGTAGGGGTAAAATAGTATAATTTAAAATAACATCATTAATAAGAAACTTGGGGTCTATTGCGAGTTTTTTGGAACCGTAGTACTAACATTTATATTATCCCTCTTTCTTTTAAAACAAAATTTAAAATTGTGATTAGTACCTTTACAGAAAGTACAAAAAAATTTAGAGTCATTATGCGTATTTTGAAATGAAGTAACGTTTACACTGACGGGTGTTGTAGTTATTCGCGCTTGAATTTCCTCAATTTTAGTGATTAGTTGATACAAATCCTTATAAGTATCGGGAATTTGATATAAACCAAGAATAGATAGTACAGAATTATTGGCATGAGCAAAAATAATTTGTATGATTTCGGATTCAGATGAATCATTAAGTAGGATGTTCGCGAATTTTATTATTGAAGGAACAAATGTCGAAAATTTTTCAGTGTCAGGTTGATTTCGCCGGACTAATCTATCAATTAATATCTGTTTAGTCAAAGGTGGAATATAAACTTGTAATAAATTATGTTTAATATTTTGCCAAGACAAAGAGTCAGCCAAACAAGTAGACCAAAATGTTTGTGCGTTCGAAGCACACCTATTGATTAAAGATTTCAAAAGAACGTCTATAGGTAAAAAATTAATATCAACTAAATGTTGAGTATCGACAATAAACTGTATAATATTTTCTGGAACCGAAATGTCCAGAATAGTGATTTTATTTATAAAGGAATCAATACTCGGTTTTGCAAAAAAACTAAAATTTGAAGTTAATTGATTTGAACTTTTATTATTTGATAGAGTAGTTGTAATTGTTGCCAAGGCATCGGTAATGCTACTTATCTGTATGCTTTGCTGTTGTATTTGCTGCTGTACATCCGAAACGTGCAGCACTGACGCATGGAACTGTTGAGCTGTAGTGTGCATCTGTGTAGTTATAGCCGCTAAGTTAACCGCTGATACTTGATGAGGCGTGATGAATAAGTCATTTGGTGCAGCTGGAGGATCGTCATCTCCTGGGGTACCTGGTGTATTACGAGTTGTTCTCGGCATAATGAAAATTTAAACCACAAACAAAATAGAAGAAAGAGAAAAAAAAATTAGTACTAAGTTAAATATAATTAAAGAATTAAAGAAAATGTAAAAGATATAAATGAATAAATATAAAGAAAAAATTATAATCATTTCAAATTTCAAAAAGAATTTCAGAATCACAAGTCGAGCTTTGTGAAAACTATCGAAAACAAAAGACACATATGGATATTTGCTCTGCTTCCATATGTGTATGTAAAAAAAAAATTAAGAGTTTATTTTAAAAAAAAATTGGGTGTTTAGTTTTAAAAAGAAAACTAAACACTTTATAGAAAATAATTGAATTATGTGTGTATGTAAAAATATACCACACTTTATAAAAAACTAAACACCGAATAGAAAATAATTGAATTATCAATTATTTTCATAAAGTATGAAATTAAATTAATGTAATAATTTTAATTAAAAGTTATTATGATGTATTTTTAAAAAAAATAATGAAAACTAAATATACAGTACTTTAGAAAAAAAATCCAAAACAGAGTATTGTATGTGGAATTATGAAAATTAGAAAACGATCGGTCCTAACGCCATACACGTAAATATAAAAAAAAAATAACACGTTGAACCGAAAGTCTTTCAATAAAAGCTGGGCCCATTTAAAAAGATAATATAGAGGTAGTAAGATCTTTACTATCCAGTAAGTGTCTTAGTTATCGACAAGTGATTCGAATCTAAAAAAAAAAATAAAAGGTACAAAAACGGGAACAAAACAAATATATTTTAAAATAAAATATATATTTGAAATAAATAATTTCTAATGTAATACACGATAGTACAACTATCCTTAGAACACTAACATTGGTTGTACAAGTTATTAAAACAAAGATTACGTGAATATGTGCTAAATTGAATTATAGTAAAAGAAAACTACAGTAAAAAAAAATATGTTCAAATATGTCTGATTTGCAAAATATAAATATGGATTACAAATTTAATTCAGATACATACTTGTATATATAAAGAGACATTACGCTTCTGTAAAGAAAAAATACACGGCCAAAAAAAAACCAAGCGTATACAAACAATATAGATATAAATTGAAAACGTCAATGCATATTCACATAAAATATAAATTGTACACCAAAAGTGTGTATTGAATGTGTATTGAATTGTTACAAGTTTGAGAGACCACAAGTTTTTGAATAGTGAATTAAATAAATTATACAAAAAAAAAATATACTTAGATACAATCAGATAGAAACCATTAATTCGCCCATTCGATATTTCAGCACAATCCATAAAAAAATATTCAACTTGTAAATTGAAGAAATAAAATTTTTAAATACCATCTAATTAATTGATGTGAATCAACTAATTTTTGTAACTATTTTTTTGTGTGACTCTACTGAGAGAAATACTTTTGGTAATTAGACTGAGCGAAGTACCTTCTGTAACTAACTTTAAATCTGTGCTGAAACATTGAAGTAAGCTCGTATATACGCAAGTCATTTCTAATCTAAGCAAATGCCTGTTGAAACTATGCAAATTCTCAACTAGCATAAGGCAATAATTATATAAATTCTTTGAATAATAAAAATATGAAAAAATATCAATAATAAATTTTTATACAGTGGAGTATTAAAAAAAATTATTCTCCAAAGGTACATTTATTTATGTCATTGTTAAACCATATTACAAATTAATTGAAAAACTTTCATTATCCTTCAAGGTGGTGTAAACGTTTACATTTTGTATCCCTGCAGGTATATTTCAAGTTAATTATTTTATGTATTTCAGTTTATACGCTGTAAAAAACATTAGTTAGTTGTTGTATGTATGAATCGTATTAGAATATTGATTGTAAATTGCCTCCATATACATACTACGTCGCAGTAATAGTAGGAGATCTAGCGAACCATCTGACTAACCCGTTTCCCACAAAGCTAGAAAATTTTAAAATGATGTTTTATTACCGGTCAATTAAGAAAGTACCGTTCTGGCAGGCATCTCGCGGACTCCGTCATCATCCCTTAAATTTTTGAAAATGTCAAAAAGTATTTCTTCTTAAATCTACTCCCACAAGGCTACAATTTTAATATGTTAAAGTGTAAAAAAAAATTGACAACCTATTTTGAGGGTTTCAAGTATGTGCCAGACGATAGCAAAGTTGTCATCGGGAAAGTAGACATGAACTAAAATAGTTTATGGACGAATACATACATATGTATCTTCTTTCGGCTTACTTCAAAGAATTTTTTGGGTTGGCCTTCGTACCACATACATTAAATTGAATATACTTTAAAAAACATTATTTTTTATTGCATCTCTTGACTTCCAAGACCTGTTGAGACTATAATCTAATTCTATATGTTATTTTAGTTAAGGCCCAAATAGACGGAGAACATGGTTGCAGCAACATTGAACAGCAACTAGCTTGTTGCACTGTGTGTGGGGTGGTTGCAGCAACAAAAAACAAACTTTTTGTTCCTGCAACCACTCCACACACGGAGCAACAAGCTAGTTGCTGTTCAATGTTGCTGCAACCATGTTCTGCGTCTAGTTTGGCCATTAGACATGTATTGATACCTTTTATGACCTATTGAGTCCCTATTACGTTTTTTGCGACTCTATTCATGACCAAAATTATAAACAGGTCATCGATTTTACGTGATATCTTCATTTGACAACTTTTATGCTCTATTGATGATCTAAAAAAATTATATTCTGGAAATAACAAAAGAAATGCTGATTTGGAAACTCTAATGCTAAATCATCAAAAAATTTACAAGCGCTTTACAATTGTCAAGCGGTAAACGTAAAAGTTTAAAAGATTTATATTTTATAATTTAGATCACATTTATATTTTATTCATACACAAATATATTAAAAAGGTACATTTTATGCCCCAAAATTCCAGAGTATGTATTCAATGTATTGTATGTATTGTATACTTTGAATAATAGTGACTATAAAAAATAGGTGGTATTATTATATTTTTTTCAGAAAATGTTTTAATTAAAAAAAGAAAATAATAATAATTGGTAGAACCCTGTATTTACTCTATCTCTCTTCCTACCGCTCACTCAGAGCTGAGTGCAGTCAAAGTTTGCCCACCTATACTCTAATAATGCTGTTAATTTCGACTCTGAGTAACTATAAAATTTTGAAAAAGGACACTTTCGTGGCCCATAATACATAGAGACCCCATGAGTGTTTGGCTCCATTTAAAAAAAAATAGTAAGTTATTTTTAAAAAGTACGTAGGTACAACTTTAACATACACATTCGTATCAATGTAAGTACTTAGTGTATAATAAAAAAAACGTACGAATACAAAAAGTAAGATAATTAAACTTACACACATATTTTTAAAATTACTATTTTATTTTTTTTCGAAGTTGAAAAAATTAATTGAAGTGAAAGTACTCACATATAATGCCTACGTTATATAATCATAGCACATTACACATGTACTATCACTTTTTTTTTCTTTTTCTTTTTTTTTTTATAAATTGTTTATTATTTTATAAAAATTTTTCTTCTTTCAATTGAAAATAATATCATTATTCAGCGTTTATACGTGTGTATGGAAAACTTTCATATTTTATTGTAGGGGAAATCAGTGCACACAGGGGTACAGGAACGGAATGAAGTTTGACGATTTTCGGTGTCAAGGCGGTGCTACTAGCGAGCGGCTAATACGTAGAACTAGACCAACCTGTGGCTACTCAACTACGACAATCATGTTAGTCTAGTTTTTCTTGGTCGTTGGTGCGTGAAGATTTAGTTTTATGATTTTTTGCTCCTGTATTGTAACTTATGATGCTCTTGTAACCAAAATAAGGTATACATACTTGTTTACATTACAACTACAGTTAGCACCTTCTTGAAATACGTTTAATTATCTTTAGTTTGGTGTAATTAAATGTTTACGTATTGTTTTCGAGTGATCTTACCTCCCTAACATGAATCGATGGAACGGAATGGGGTGCTCCATACTGTCGCAATGTTTCATAATGTCTTCCAGTAGACACAACTGACATCAGACTTGATAGGCTTTGAAGTGAAGAGGCTAATTTTACTACCCCTGGGTGCTCTTGGATGACAACTGACAACAAAGTCTCTTTCATTTTTCACCTGCAAGAATAGATGATGACACTGTCCTCATGCATGGATTTTGTGTATAAACTTATTTTATCTTATATGTGTTTATAAGAACCTGTCCTTACCACCTCATAATGCAAATGACATAATTTTCTATTTTTGGATAATAAAGATTGTTCTTTTATTTTCTTACAATATTATTGTATTTTTGTGATTTTAACATTATAATGTGTTCATAGAAAAATGTGCAGCTCTCTTAATAAATTCGTACCCCGTTCTGCCCCGAGTTCCCCTATATGAAATTTAAGGAATTCAATATGTGCACAAAGCGACGGTGAATAATTCTTTTTACTTCCGACTTTTTTTTGTTTTGTATTAGTCATCCAACTGTTGGGATTTGAACTGACTAATTTCTTTTTTTTTTGTTTTGTTTTGTGTTTCGATTGCTGAGTCATTTATTATTTATTATTGGTTTTGTAAAAAAGTAGATCAGTTTTTTTTAAGTGGTTGATAGCTGTTTTAATACTTACTAAAAGTCAATGACCGCTAAAGAAGGATATTAAGGCCCAAATAGACACAGAACATGGTTGCAGCAACATTGAACAGCAACTAGCTTGTTGCTCTGTGTGTGGACTGGTTGCAGCAACAAAAAGTTTGTTTTTTGTTGCTGCAACCACCCCACACACAGAGCAACAAGCTAGTTGCTGTTCAATGTTGCTGCAACCATGTTCTGTGTCTATTTGGGCCTTTAAGGAGGATATATAGGAATTATCAATTCGTTTACGCACGCACAAATCTATTCAAATAAAAGCTATATAAATATATGGTATTGTAATGAAGAGTTATTTGAAATTGTGGCGAAACTATTTAGTATATGAAAAAAATTTCCAAATAAAAGTTGTTCGTTTTTAACAAAGGAATATTTTTTGTTAAAATTTTGTTCTATCTCTTACGGTTTTCAAGATGGATGCATATAAACGTATTATATAATACGAGAATAATATAAACGCAATATATCACAAACAATAGAAAGTGTTGATATTACGAAGTTGTTTATTTGCTACCGAAACTAGTTTTAAAACCATTATTCTAGCGAAGCGCTCTTATTTTCAAATGCTCACAAGTTGTGTATGCAATTTCCGGCAGTGTATTGAGTAGGCAGAATCATGGTTAGAAATATTCAAAAATTAAGGTTAGAAGAACTCAATAATACACAATGGTTAATAATGTAAACGAAACACGTGCTGTATCGTTTTAAGTTTTACTTAGTTATTTTGATTAAAATATTGGAAAAATTAATTTTTAATAATTGCATTTCCTTCAATATTTATTTCAAAATTAAATTTCAAGAATATTTATTTCATATAATTTGATAAAAATTACAGTTTTATGAATATCGTAAATTAGTGAAAAAGGTTCTTGATTATTAGATTTCAGATCTTTTTCATACCTAATTTTAATTAAATAAAATATTTTGTGACACAAACGCGTGAATACACATATACAGCTTGTTTTTACGCTCAATCTGGAATACTGTATAGTGTATCTATCGCTGCCTATATGTAATGTACTATGATATGGTTTACTTTGTCACACTTAAACAATCAGTATTGTATCATAACATAAATAACTATTATATTATACTTATCACTCTCTAACTACAATCATTTATATATAGTTGCATCTTACTGGTGCAAATTTTGAATCATCCGTCACTGCGCATGCGTCAATAAGGAGAATAGAGTCCTATATTTTCTACACTTTTTATGGTTATAATGGAGACTCCAGAGTGTGTAGTTTTTTTATGCGCCCAGTAGCACCTGGACTACAAAGAAGACTCCTAAAAATAAAGAGACGAGGAAAAACAATTCGATTTTTTGAATTTGAATTTGATTTGTTTGAATTATGACATAGGAATTAAATTACTTTGGTATGAAAATTAGCGCTATTTATTGAAAATTTAAAATTATATTGTAAGGAGTTTAGCTCAATTAGTTGTTATAACATTTGAAAAAAAATATTTTCATAAGAAAAAAACTAGACATAAGTATCAGTGTAATACGAAAGATTTGTTATAATTGAAAATGTAAATAAATAAATTCATTACTATCAATTTTCTAAAGGTCGCAGCACTATAGCATAACAAAATTAACTGGCGCATGCGTAGTGACGGATGATTCAAAATTTATAATTCAATTATAAAAAAAATTAAATAAAAATATAAATACAAATACAAATAAACAAATAATTAAATTGATCGAACAAACAATAAAAAAAATTAATCTATTAAATAAATAAAAAAAATCTTGAATTTGAGTCATAATGCTCCAACTTATAAAAAAAAATTTGTTTAATTTTTAAAAAATAAACAATCGAACAAATAAAAATTGTTAACGAACATTTTAGAACAAATGACGAACAAATGATTTGTTTATAAAAAAGTAGTAAAATCCTTTTTTTGGTCGCCAGGTTCAGAGAGGTGTAGGCTATTGGGTTTTTATGTTAAGATCGTAGGGCCGCGGTGGCAAAACTAGAAAACCTTCACAGTTATTATCAAGATTATTTTATCGTGCTGAGTATCGGAGTTTACGACGTTTTCGACTTTATCTTTTTTAATTTATTATTCGTCATTAGTTAAAATATTTTAAATATTTATAGATTTCTTCCAAAATATGTATTTAATTTTACTTTTTCTGAACATTCGGGAATTTTATGGAACCTAATATCATAATTTATTATGTTTGAAGATTTACAGTTCGGTACACATCAAATTACAGATATTATAAAATAATATAGACGATTTTTATAATGAACAAGTGAAAATAACAACTAACTGACTTAATTGCTTAAATATCCGGTATATACTGAATTTATGGGAAAAAAAGTTTCAAACAAAACTTGTTTATTTTTAAAAAAGGAACATTTTTTGTCTTTGCATATATGTTCTATCTCATACGGTTTCAAAGTAGGGTAGTTTTGTCCATTATGCCAAAACATGGTCTGATTTTGCCAATCACGAACTTAATCTTACTTTTTAGCTCCAGAACTTCGTTATCCTTTTTGTTTTTAAGTTAACGTGTTCACACACGGACGGGCGGACATTCGGAAATGGCCGAATTAGACCATTTTATGCACACCTATACCAAACATTTATGCCTGCGATCAATATTTTCAAGCGTTACAAAGTCAGAACTAAACTTAATATACCTTTTATATTTACATATACCGGGTATAAAAATGCACAATTCATATGCAATTATATATGTTTTATTTGTTTTTTTTTTTCTTTTCCAATGGTTCTTTTTTTTAACGCTATAGAATATAGATAGAGTCTCTCCTAGCCGGAATTTCCAATAGTATTTGTATAAACAAGAAACACAATAAATTAATCTTGTATTATTACTACATAACACAAATAACACTTTAAAAAACACAAATTTTTTAAATTAATTTAAATATTTATTGTCAATAAAATGATAAAAGTAACTAATTTCTGTTTTTAATAAATTTATTATAAGAAATTTTAAATAATTTGTAAGGTTAAAAAACTCTCAAGTAAACCACAAGTAATTTGAACATATAAAAACAATCAGTTTGCAATTAAATAATAGAATTTTTTTTTGACAACTAAAACTTTGTAAACTAATCCCAAAAGTTGAAAATCGTCGACTTCGATTTGAGACATAGTGATTGAATATTAAAACTTAAAATTTCTGTTTCGAGTATCATTGTGATATTATTTGAATAACTATGATGTAATATAATTGGAGCAAAAAATGAATTGAATAATAAATTAAACCCATAAATAGAATAAACAAACAAAAAACTATTTAAAAAAAAGTTTGCAGAAAAATTACACTCCTGAAAACTGAAGTCATCATAAATTTACTGTAATATGAAATTGGGAATTAAATACTAACAAGTATGATACAAGCCTTATAATTGGTTTACAGTAGATAAAATAGTGTAATAACAATTAGGGAACCAAAGTGGCGTAGTTGGAAAATTTTAGTACTGATCAGTACTTAATGTATTTATTGATGGGTTTGCTATTTAGGGATAGGAGACGGGTGATATTTATACACTGATATTTAGGAATAGTCGGTCATTTGACAACCATGTTTCATTATCAGAATGGGAAACTTTTTATTCATCTCTTTTGAAAAAGTACCGTCAATCTCCTGAACGCTCATTTACTGATGTTTTACATCCCTACCTGGATGCGGAAATCTCTCACGATGAAATAACTATATGTCTAAGAAACTGTAAGGACAAAAAAGCGTCTGGATCTGACGGCATATCTTATGAATTTTTAAAAAATTTACCTGATAACTGGTTACTATATCTTAACTTGTTCTTTAATAAAGTTTTAGCGTCTGAGAGAGTTCCGTCCGAATGGTCCAAAATTATAATAACCATGTTGCATAAGAAAGGAGATCGTAAAAACCCCGAGAATTACCGTGGTATTGCCCTCTGTAATACCACGCTTAAGTTATTCACTGCTATTATCCTTAATCGTCTGACAAGTTGGACTGAAAATTGCAACATTTTATTAGAGGGTCAGTCAGGTTTCAGAAAAGGGCGAAGCTGCGTAGATAACGTTTTTACCCTCAGTTCTATAATAAATTTGCATCTCCGTCTACCAGGTAGGCGCATTTACGCGGTTTTCATTGATTTCAAACGTGCATTTGACTCCGTAAATCATATTTTACTTTGGTCTAAATTATATCACTTTGGCGTCAGTGCAAAAATTATCCGGCTGCTTAAAAGTTTATACGACAATGCCACTTTTAGGATCAAAATTAATGGGAACATGAGCAGAGATTTCAACATAACAGAAGGGGTTTTACAAGGTGAATCTTTAAGTCCGTTGCTTTTCTCGCTTTTCATCAATGATATTGAGGATTACTTTAAGAGTAATGGTGTTGCGGGTGTTAATATTGACGGAGTTAATGATATTTTATTGTTGCTGTACGCGGATGATTTGGTTATTTTGGGAGATACATATGCTGATATTAATAAGAAGCTGGAACTATTACATAAATATTCCCATAATAACCAACTCACAGTGAACCTGCAGAAAACAAAAATAGTAATTTTTCGTCGAGGGGGGAAGCTAAAACATCACAATTTATTTAAATATGGAAACAGCTCGATTGAGGTGGTGCCCAGATACATCTACTTAGGTATCCCCTTCTCTTCTTCCTCTTTATTTTACGAAACTGCCAAAAATTCGGTTCAGAGGGCTAAGTCCGCTATTGGTAGTGTAATGTCAACATTGGCGAACTCTGAATGTGTTTCATGGGAAGCAAGGTTGCGATTATATGATTCAATTGTCGTTAATTCACTATTATACGCATCACCTGTTTGGTCTCTACGATATTTTGATGAAATTGAGCGAGTGCAAGTAAGCTATTTTAAGCAATTACTACAGCTACCAAGAAATACACCAGGATATTTTATAAGATTGGAATGTGGATTACGCCCTATGTCAGTAAAAGCCGTTTATCTGACTTTAGTTTGGTGGCGTGTATTACAAAGGATGGATGAGCGTAGATTTCCCAAATTGTGCTACACCCGCCTTGTCAGCCTGACATCTCAGCCGGATCAGCTTGCTAAATACAATTGGGCTTTACAACTTAAAAACCTTCTGATCGAAATTGGTAGTGAACAATTTTTTGGGTTACAAAATATTACGAAGAGTGATATTGACACCATTGTAAAAATGTATTCCGATTCACTATTTCTAGTCGATGTTAATAGGGCCAAGTACTCAGGTTTCAGTCTTCTTTACCAGAGTTTGGTGTTTAATAACGAACCGCAACCTTACCTATTGTTTCAATGCCCAATATCATTTAGCAGAGTTTTAGCACAGCTTCGCTCTTCTAACAAACGCTTAATTCGAGTAGTGATACGTGGAGTTCCCTTCATTATAGACCCGACATCTCTATGCACGCTATGCAATTTGAAGCAAAACGAGGATCTAGCACATTTATTATTTAATTGTCCCATATACAATGCCATTCGCAAAGATTTTTTCAGTAAAATCAGTTTTAAACCAAGTGATAGCTCTAATACTATTGTAAACCTATTTTCAGTGTCGAATATTTGTATGCTCAAACGATTTTTTTGTTTTATTAAAGCTATTGTTTGCACTAGATCATTTATTTTGGAGCAGTAGCACAATATTTAATGATTGCATTTCTTATTTTTCAAGCCTTTTTAATTTTTGATTAAAATAAATAGTTTCATTCTGAGTTTCTATATTTATATATTTTTATTTACAAAATTTTAGTTTATATGAATAGTTTCAGTTAATTTTAGCTTATTTGAACAATATCGTTCTTTTTCTAGTTATAAATTAATCTTATATAAGTATAAATAGACAATTTACATGATTAATTCCATTTGAAATATATTTGATTTAATTTAACTGTTTATGGCATGAAAATACTACGACATTTTTTGTACACGCATTATGCAGTTTATTTGTAAACAACGAATTACTTTGTACAAGTTGTAAAAACTTAAGCAAATAAATTATTATTATTATTATTATTATTATACACTGATAGAAAGGATTTCTTTCCTCAAGAATATATATTTGCTTCAATAAAGAAACTTTTGTTTTCATTCAAGACTACGCAGTCGAATCAAAAAAATATGTTTAGTTGAGCGAAGAAACTAAAATTCTTGAACGTTGTTTAAAATTTTTTTTAAATAGAGTTTGTTAGCCTTGGCCTAAGAGAGTCTTTCTTGGTCAAATACTCTTGTGATTCTTTAGTCAAGAAAATGAAATTCTTGTAAAAAAAAAAGTATTTTTTTTATTAAAAAATAATAAAAAACTCAAGAAGAGAAAGTTTATGCAGCTTCTTCATTAATTCTTTATCATTACTTCTTTAAAACAGCTTAATCATTACTTCTTTAAAAAGTTTCATTTGTTTGGATTAAACAAATGTTTATTTTGGTCCGAAATTTTAGCATCTTGATCCGTAGAAATTATCATTTCAGTTTAAGAATTTCGAGATTCTTGAGTCAATAGTCAGTCTATCTTTAGTTAAGATAGTCAAAACTATAGATGTCAAGATACTTATTTTCTTTTACCAAATATTATTATCTTCCCTATATATATGAGAGTCAGAAATTCTTGGTTTAGAAAAATTTTTCTTACTGCAAGGAATTACTATCAGCGTAGGAAGTGTGACATTTTGGGTTGTTAAGTTTTTATCGAGGATGGCTCTTTGGGTAGTTTCGAACATTAAAGGATAACATCGTTTTCATCAAAAGAGCACATGTTGCCACGTTATATGCTATTGTTGCCCATCCTTAAATCGATCCCAGATGCAGACTAGACTGTCTAACCTAGAATGTAGAACCGGGGAGGCCAGTTTTGATGCGAAACTAGTTATGATCCAACCTGTTTTCCACTCATCTTGAATGGACTATCGTCTGTATGCAAATCCCCATATGGTGGTAGATATTCTTCTCCATCGATTCTTCAATCATATCCTAAATAATAATTTTTAATAACAAAATCTTTTGAAAATTATAAGTCAGATTTTGACGGCCAATTAATTAGATTCAATATAGCGAAGCTTGCGTCTCAAATATGTCGAATCCCAGATACGAAGTTGGAAACCGATCATACACCATATAATAGATGATACTATGTTCTCAATTACCTACGAAAGGTTCTGAGTTTCGAGGGAGTAACTTGCATGTTTTGAAGAAGAATACAAAGCCCTGAATGAAGGAATTATAAAATTTACGAATTTTGTATTTTTTTGCACATTGCTTGAAAGTGTGATATGCAGTATGCCAATACAAAAAATCAATTGTACTTGCTTAAAATATTGTTCCTCTACGGAATCCTATAGAGAGTATACTCGACACTCTCTCATCATCATTAATTAATTATTTTATATGTTTTTAAATTACACAGTACAGCTTTAAATTTGTAATTATGTAGTGTCAATGCCAGCCATACAATACAACTCTGCATTTAGTGTGTGTCTCTCCAGTGGCGTATTTACCGGAGAGGTGTTCATGTATCACCTTCCTATTTAGTATTTAAAAATAAAATGTTACAAATATTTTTCTGTATTGACCTATTTAAAATAATTCATAACAAAACAGAAATAAATATACATATCCTTACATCACATTATTGCGTATTAATGGACACTCTCACCGTCTAGATTTTAAACAATTGGTTACAATTGTCATTTATGCATGTCATCCATTTAATTGATTTATTATGATAGCAAAAAGGAAATATAATCACTGTATTCTAGATTTCTAAAATAAATAAAAAATCGTTGCACAAGAGTTGCGTCATCGAAACGAATTTTCTCAGAATAAATATAGAAAACAGAATGGATGTCATTTCCAGTGGATTAAAAGTGTGACCGCTAGAGTGACTACAAACACTTATAGATCGCTAGGTGTGGTTAATTGACTAAACTGTCGGCGTATGGACAAGAACGAAGTAAGCGGAGAAGGTTTGCTGCAGTTTCCTTCACGAACTCCAGATTAATATCGACATAGTTCCTATCATATTCCGCTGCAGCCGCATATCCTACCAATTCCTAGTCTATACACAAAAACTCCACTCACATACTTAGGCATCACAATGGACCTTATGGTCGAAGTGTAACCCGTCCAGGGCAGCCTCTACAATCTATCTATCTATGTAAGGCATGCCTTATACATTTTGGGCAATTACAAGTGGATCAAATATAATGATGAATCTCATACGCTATGCAACTGAACTTGTATTGAATAGAAAAATAAATTTTTCTATTTTTGGTCTTTCAATGCGTCTCGGAAACTATTAAAGCAATTTCAACCTTTGTTTTTAAAAACCGTTTCGAAATGAATGGGTAGTATTTTGATCATTCATTTGAAACAATAAATCACTCGTGATAGTAGTTAAACCCATGAACGTCAGCAGAAAATTAAATTTGTTGACATCAATATCACAATTTACAGCAAAAAAATCGCGCGTTAACAAATTTATTCTGCATACCGTATATTCTCCAGCATCCACTACAATTGTCGTTGTTTCTTCATTTGCAATTGAATTGTGGGCTGTAGAGAGTGAGAATTCTCTTTGAGAGAATTTGGTGTTTATTTTGGAGAAACGTTGGAACGAACACCGGTACAGCTCTGCATTCGAAGCTCTGCTTATGACAATTGATCGTTTATTTTCAAAGATAACATTTCCATTTTTTTGAAAATGGGTTATTTGTGGTTTATTCGCGATGGTTCCGGACATGTTATGTTTTAAAAATAAAGTCGTTTAATGAGTAGTGATATTTAATGAGAAGCAAAGAAAGGACGTGTGTTTATTCGTAGGCAATCGAAAACACCTCAGATCTCTAATAAACCACAAAAAAATCATTTAAAAATAAATGGACATGTTATCTTATGAAAATACATGATTCAATTTAAAAAAGATCAAATGTAATCACTTAAAATGAAGAAATAAACACTGTTTGAATAACATCAGCCATTTTTGATCAAAATGTGCCGAAATTGTGTAGTTTTAACAAATAAAAATCAACTGTTCTTTCCTCTTAATGTTGATTATAAAATCATATTATTTGTAAATTCGAATGTAAAACAAATGCGCTTTAAAACTTCTTAGACAATAGACACAAGTCGCAAATTCTTAGACAATAGATTTATAAAATTTGCATACTAAAATAAGTGACATATAACATACAAAAATATTTCTAAATACGCCACTGGGTATATTTGTGTATGACGTAGTAATCAAAACTATTAAATAACAACTAGTTAAGCGAAAGAAAGGTGTAATCATCGGTCCAAGTTGATTAGTAATAATACTCTACTACCTATATTCTGCGTTACATAAATGTACGTAATTAGACCAAGGCCATGAAGTACAATGGGACCAAGGGCATGGAATCATGATACCTTTATAACATAAAGAATCTATATTTCAGATATTAAAAAAAATGAATATCCTACATTTCATAGCTCACAGCTACGAACAGCTTCTCTGTCTTCTTCCAGACTTTGTTGGGTTTAACTTTTTGTGGGTAATATTATAGCTTACAGAAATAAGTTTTTTGCACCGACATTCATTGTCACGTGGAATGTGGCTTCAAAAAACGGTTTATTCGACTTTTTTAAATGTGCTCTTTGGACCTATTTTTCAAGTCCTACATTTTGATGTAAATGAATCCTTAAAGTAATTTCCAAAATTTCGACCTAATATTCTTCATATCTAGAGCACGGTAATGCGACAGGCCGAGTTTAAGGGGTTTTTGCTTGTGTTTGATATATAGAACAAATAAATTTCATGTAAACTACCACCACTTATTTTAGCAACTTGTAAAATACATTTAGCAGTGTGTAAAACGTATAAAAATGCGCTTCTATTTTACAACGAAAAACAAAGCTTTAGAATGAAATAATCTGTAATTATTTTTCAGGATTTTGTTAAGGAATGAATGATTATTTAAGAATTTTGGTAAATCTAGTTTTTCTGCCTTGAAAACGGCCGTTTTTGCGTTTTTTTCAAAAATTAAATAGAAAGGAAACAATGAAGAGACCTTTTTTGTTAATAATGACTCAAAATACATTCGGGTTACTATATTCGATAATTCGGATTAACAAAGAAAATTGGGACCAGATTTTCGTGGGGCAAAATATTGTTCTTTAAATATTGTTAATTAACGTGAATATGCATATAAATCGAATTACAAACGAATGCGGGGTTTTCACCTTACCTATAAGTATTTAAAGAGTTACATTAAAATCATAATTATCGACACATGGTGAGTAGAAAACTTAAAATAAACTTGATTTGCTACAACTTTACTAATAATTTTTCCAATGACATTTTTCATTTTACTTATATTGAAAGATATATTATAAATTTTTTTGTTTCATATCAAATTTGCCGCATAGCATATTTTATTCCGATCAAAAAGAATATTTGGATATTTGCAAGAAATTTTTCGGAAAAATAACAAATACTACTGTTTCGAAAATTCTCTAATAAGTGAGTGAATTTTAAAAATCAGTTTCTGCGACTAGAGTTGTTCCAATTCTGATACAAATTTACTCACCTTAAGATCTCGTAGATATGGAATTTAAAAAAAAAATACATATTCAATTTTGTTTAAAAGAAAGACGTCATTGAGATAAAATATTCAAGATTAAAATACTTTTTTTCTGTTTTGTGTACGAATAAATTAAGCTTTGATTTATATCATTTTTTATGAATACCTATATAAATGATATAACAAAAAAACATATTTCATATATGGAATAATACAATAATTTAAAAATATTGGTGGTTTGTTTTATTTAAACTCTTATACAAATAAGTAGTATTAACCAATTTGATTTTTTTCATAGTTTATTTAAAATATATACAATCCTATAAATATGACAAATGTAACCTTGAATATTCTCAAAAATGACTTCATTTTTTAATTGCATAGTTTATAGTTATCTTTACCAAATTTATTAGCAATTATAATATAAAAAAAAAAACGTTTTTAAATAAACATTATTTTTACAAATACAAATTGACAATACTTTTTTTTAAGATTCTTTTTTTATAAAGGTTTAATTGTTTTCATATCCTGTGCATCTACTAATAAAGCGAAAGTTTGTTCAGTTGTTTTTAAATCACAATGTATTGTAATTTAAGTCAAAATGTTAGGCACCGTTGCCTTGAATTAATTTTTCTCCTTTATGGGGATTTTTTTTTTTAAATATAAATATTTTTCGAAACGGTATATTTGACAGATCTAGAATTTACCAAAATCACAATCAATAGAAATGATCTAAAACTTATACCACATTACTCTAAACAAAATTATATAATAGAAAATTTATTAAAAACTACACATAAGACTTACGCCTAGATAACAAGTCCGAGTGGCCGTGCTGTTAAAAGCTCTCTGCTCGGAACTGGTAGCTTGCTGCTTCAATTCCCAACGTCGTCCGTTTGTCAATTAAATTAATTTAAAAAAACAAATTAATTGGGCGGTTATTTGACTAAACTGTATGGACAAGAACGAAAATAACCGGCTATGCTTGTGAAGGTTTTCTGCAGTTTCCTTTTACAAGCTCCCGGCTGCAGTTGCATAACCTCCCAATACTCAATATTCATACAATTTACGGGTTCTTTAGGGGTCGGTAAAAAAAACCTAGAAAGGCCAAGTTTCCAGGCTTCGACCTCTCCTCCGGTACTACTAGATAATGGTATTTCGATTACAACGCAATCATCGTGAGTAGCAAAATACAGTATAACACATTAAAAAAATAAAATTAAGCTTTGTGGAAAAACAAATTTTAACACATCAAAAGTTTAACATATTTATCGAATAAGTTGTGCTGATTGCGTGTGCTGATACGGGCAACCTTCCAATGATATAGAAATTCAAAGCTTTCATGACAACTTAATTTTAAAAACATTTGCACATTTGCATTCACTTTGTACAGGATGGCGGATAAGTAACGTTATGATTTATTTAATGAATAACTTTTTTCTTTCTGATTTGATTTAACATTGGCATTTATTAAAATTTAGATTACAGTTTGGAAATATGTTCACATTATGTTTTGAAGATAATATCTTTCAAATGGTGCTCATTGTTTGCTTCGACCTGACGTGCTCTTTCCAGAGCATTTTCCATAACTTGTCTTAGAATTTCAAGTCCCAACGCCACTTCTTCTCGGATATTGTCCTTAAGCTCTTGGATGGTTCTTGGCTTATTAGCATACACCTTACCCTTTAGATAGTCCCAAAGAAAAAAAATCGGTAGCCGTTAAGTCGGGCGAACGCGGTGGCCAGTTAAAATCAGAAAAACGTGATATTATTCGATCGCAAGAAATTTCGCGCAAAAGAGCCATAGTTGGACGAGCTGTGTGAGCTGTGGCTCCATCTTGTTAGAACCACAATTCTGGATTGTTCTCTACCTCTGGCCTTAAAAAATTTTCGCCTAGACATCACCAACTGCTGAGAACGTCGCCTGGTGGAGTTTCGGGGTTTTCCTCAACACTTGCTTTCACCTGAGCAATGTTCACATCATGTAGAACTGCACGAGATCTTCCTGCACGCGGAAGATTGCAGACAGCCCCATGTTGCCGAAAACGCTGAGCCAAACGGTAAATGAAACGAATGCTGACTTTCAAAATAAAATTGAACAACTTTGGTTCTTTGTTCTGTGCTGAGTCTTTTCATCATAAATTTCCCAAGTTGTTCAAAGTTAATTCTGAAAAAAAATACATAAACAAAAATTTTTTCACTAATTAAATCATAACGTTACTTTTGCGCCACCCTATATAAATAATTAACCAAAATAAATTTTATTATCCTCAAGTTGTATTCTAAAGTAGTTTTGGTTGTTTGCACGTGCAACTAACTCATGTATAAAGTTTACTAAAATTAATGATTGATAAATCGAAAATATCTGCATATAGATTGCAATAAATAATTTTAACAAACCGCGTGCATGAAATTAGTTATAGTTTGGACATAATCCCTCATATATGAGACTCAGAATAAATGTTTCATAAATTTGTGTGGGCTTTACACACATTATTTGAAGAAACCAAACATTATTTAATAACTAAAGTGTATTTGTATGACGATTCACTGTATATGTAAATTGTTTATTTATTGTTTACATATTTAATTACTATTATTTTAATTATTTAGTTTTTGGATTTATTATATTATAAAAGTCTGTGTACCAATAATAATTATTTATTTATTTATAAATGTTTTTGAAATTCGAATTATAAAATGTTGTTTTTTACGTGGTGGTCTACATAACGCGTTATAAATTTTGTTAGAGGATCTGTTTCTTCTACAAAGAAGTGTTTCTATTGATTTGTCTGTACAGGCTGTCGCGTCGCCAAGACTACAGCCTGTCGTACCATTAGGATACGAAATTTGCAACATTGTTTCAATGATAGTTGAAAACATACAAACATTTATTTGTAAAGAGAAAAAGTGACAAGTAGATACATATATTATTATTGTTTCTAAGAATAGGGAATATGCATGAAAATTTTTTTTCACATTTATTTTCAGAACATGAAAATACTGTTAATACTGTAATAATATTTAAAAACAAAATTAAAATCCGACAAATATCAAGGAAGCTATAAGCTTTTAAAGATTATTATCTGTCTCTTTCTTGCAAAAATACTATAAACGGAGTTTTACGTGCATTTTAAATGGTGAAAGTGTAATATGACGTCATATAACATATCAAGAGGGCTATCACCCTCTTTGTCTAATCGGGAATTTCAATAATTCTTATCTCGCTTATTTTTAAAGTTATTTAAAAAGTAATTTTACCTTGATATTTATCATGTAAACATACTTCAATTCAAGTGAAAAAAAATTTTCATGCATATTCCCTATTGCTAGACTTGATGATTACAGCCTGTGTATGGACTACGGTTTCTTACTGCATAAAGTAAAAAAGTGTTTTTTTATACGCTTTTTATTAGTTTAATTTGTATGTATGTATGTATGTATGTATGTAAACGACCCTTTTGGGCTCGATTTTCTCCTACTTTGAACGATCAGATTTAATTCAAATTTTGCATACCTGTCAAAGATCGATGACAATGCAATAATTCGATTAAAATATCCGATTATCCTGATTAGATTAGCCAGGATTCATCAATTTCCCAAATAAGTTACTGACTTAAAAAAAAATGTGTGTGTGTGTGCAAGTCACACACGGTAGAAGTGAAACTTCTGAAAAGTCCCTGATTAAAATCCTTATTGAAAACCCCTGATACTTATTGAAAACTATTGAAAAAATAAATAATAGTTTAAAAAATTATAGTTTAAAAAACTAAAAAACACGCTTTTATAGAAAATTCAACTGAAAAATGAAAAATAAATAATAGTTTAAAAAAACTAAAAAAACACGCTTTTATAGAAAATCCAACTAAAAAATAGAAAATAAAATTTAATAAATTTGGATTCAGAAAAGTGTAAATAAGAAACATATTTATATTAATGGAATAACTATTGACACTATGCACCCTACGCTTTTTTCCATTAATATACATTTGTTTCTTATTTACACTTTTCTTAATCCAAATTTATTTTCTATTTTTTAGTTGGATTTTCTATAAAAGCGTGTTTTTTTAAACTATTATTTATTTTACATCAAATGCTTGAAATGAAAAATCATACACATCTTGGGATGGGGATCGAACCCACAACCTCTAGCATTCTAGACCAATGCTCTACCAAGTGAGCCACCTTAGATGTTATGGTAGTACTATGCATAATTAATATTAATAAATAATATAATAAATATTAATATAAATAATATTAATAATATAATAATATTTAATATTTTTACATAATTAATATTTCACTATCATTTTTGATGCCATTGTATTATTAATTTTGTTTACCATTCACATATTCTTTAATTGTTTTTTTTTTTTTTTTTTTTTTAACTAACGTCTATTTATTTCCATTGTTAGTATGGTTGCCTTTCGGTTATATTATACCAACGGAAGCGCGACTAGCGTTTACTTTATTTGACATTTAAACGCTAAAGTAAACGCTAGTCGCTTCCGTTTGTATAATATAATCGAAATGAAATAATAAGCTGTACAATTTTGAAGAACCTGTCATTTAATTGAATTTTCTTCACAACAACCAAATTTTTTTTAAATGCTTGTAAAATGATTTTCTCTGATAGAACTGAATGTCAAACACACTTAATGTGGACCACTTGGTATATACAATTATAAAAGTAAATATAATAAAAAATATATTAATTCTGAATTACGCATATCGAAATACCTTTAGAGTAAACTTTTATTTTCTTTTATTTATACGTTGAAGCTGTTTGGAGTACCGTTACATTGAAATCAATTATACTTATTGCCTAGTATCAGTTATTTAAATTTATTATTCGTCTTATTGGATAACTGTTCTGGTGAATTTATAAAATGGTGAAATGAATTTATTAAAAACGTTTTCCTACAAAGTTCACGAAAACATCAATTGTTTATTTTTAGAAATAGAGTGTTAAGATAACATAGAAATCCTGGTAAATATGCGGGCTAATGAAAGTAGTAATATATATACGTCAAGCAGTTATAAAGATAAAAACAGCTGGATACATTACAAATAATATCGGATTTATCTTTTGAGGTGCATAACTTAAATAACGTACATCTCTTCTAAATGGGAAAGAATTTTTCTATGAAAATGAAATTATCATCCTTTGGAATTCAACTAATAACCGGTTACGTATAGTAGCCATTGCAACAAGATCATGTACTTGTGGGAGATTGGAAGAATATAAATGAATCCAATAACTAAAAATCTACAAATAAATAATTTATATAAAACTACGATCATAAAGATATTAATTGATCTTTATTTAATAATAAGTTTCTATTAAAAAAACATTTTTTTAAAACAAGCTTTTTATAGTAAAACTAATTTTCTACAACTTTACTTCTTAGGTGTTTTTCGATTTTTTCAATATTAAGAGAGATATACCAAATTTTGTGTTTCCCCCTCCCTCTAAACCACCCTTTCCCCTTGCGAATTCTTGTCATGCTTACCATAAAAATTGCATTGTCATCGGAACTGAACCAACATGTAAAAATTCAATTCCGTAGGATAAGAGGAAATGGTTCTAATTCAGCTTGCAAGATTTGACCCGAACATACATACATTGTAAGTTAAATAAAAGCTTGTAAAATATGTAGAATGGCTTTATGTGTTTGTTGATAGTTACTAAGGTAATTAACATAAATAATTACCTTAATAACAGGGGTAGTAGGCAGTGAATATGCAAAGGTATCTAAAATAAGAAAAGATATTGATTTTTAGTAGCGAGTCCGCTATATACTCATTATAACAATTACATATAGTTCAAGTGGGATCGAGAGAGTAAAAAACGGGAGCCTATTTAATTAGGGGATGAAACTTTCAGATAAGATAGTACACATAGCGACTTCAATCTCTTCCTAGGAAACCCTGTGAGAACCTGATCCGACAGCGGTTCCTATTTGCAACCACCCTCAAATATTTTATCGCGCATAACTTTTATATATCAATGAAATGTTTTGTAATCAATGAAAATCTAACTATTCTAACTACTAATTTACTATAACTAATAACTAATCTAACTATTGATTTACTTATTTATAAACAGGACTAAAAATTGTCTCTAACCCAGTGTTGCCAGAAGGTTACATTTCTTACATTTTACGTAACTTTTCATCTACCCATGTAACTTGTATGTAAGAAAAAATTTTAGATACTTTTGTGTAAATTTTTGAAGAATTACTTTTTCTCGTTATAATAAGTTTGCCATAATTTCGGTATTCACATTTCTTCGATTAAAAACTCACGCTTTTATAAAATTTAAAAATTTTATATAAAATAAATAAATGAAAATGGATTGAAAAATAAATGTGTAGGTACTTACTATTTTTATTTTAATTATTTCATTATTTCATTTTTATTAAATACTAGCTGTTTCCCGCTTATATATATGAATAAGGCATAATATATATGTATATATATATATATATATATATATATATATATATATATATATATATATATATATATATATATATTTATATTCATTTATTTATTTAAAATACGATACGATTAACGGTTTTCAAGGTATCCGACCCATAGTGCTAAAATTCCAAACTGTACCGCTTAAAAAAATTGCTAAAATTAGAGGAAAATTTTATGTCTCCGATTTTGATAAAAACTTGGTTTTAAGCTAATTTGGAACTAGCGAAAACGATGGCGTTGGTTAAAATATGATACGAATAACGGTTTTCAAGGTATCAGACTAATAGTGCTAATATTCCAAACTGTATGGATTGAGAAAACGAAAACGATGATGTTGGTTAAAATATGATACGAATAACGGTTTTCAAGGTATCAGACCAATAGTGCTAATATTCCAAACAGTATGGATTGAGAAGGCAAAATTTTTAAATGAGTGGGTCGGACGTTAAAATGAACCTGATTTTCGTACTGTTTGGATCGAAATTAGCCTAGAAAATGATTATTATTAAAATCGAGAACAAAAATTTTCTTCACTTTTTTCACATTTTTTCCAAGGGGTATTTGGGGTATAAGGGGTATATTATTTTTATTAATAATTTAAATTTGTTGTTTCAGGTACGTTTTATTTGGCAATTGGGCAAAATACTTAAACATGAATTAGACGATAATTCCATATAAATGTTTAACAGAAAAGTGAAGGTAATTTTTTTTTCATATTTCTGCCATTTCTGTAAATAATTTAATTAAGTTATTTACAGGAATGGCGTATAATACACTGATTAAAGGAATTTCTTGAACCAAGTAAATATGTTTTCTTCAAAATATTTACTCTGAGAAAGAAATCCTTGTTTTCATTCAATAATGTGTTTACTTGAAGATACTTAAATAAGTATTGTTAAGTATTCTATTGTTAAGTATTCTACTGAAGTCAAGGTACTTACTTACTTGTGCAAAAAAATATATTATTTTCCCTATATATGAGAATCAAAATTATTGGTTTAAGAATTACTTCTATCAGTGTAGGTGATACTCGATTTCGATATAGACACTTATGTACATTCTCACCGTTTTTTATTTAAGTCTGGCTTTACTAAGTAATACTTATATTTAAGACTTTCTTAATTATTTCGTAGGTTGCACCGGCATTATATAAGTAATACTTAGCTATCCCCGTGGTTTATATAAAATAAATTAAATAAAAACAAATTTAAGAAAATAAAAAATTATCTTATTTTAAAAAAAAAATTATTCCTCCAGTCGGATTTGAACCAGCGACCTATGTGTATCTATATCTATTGAATATATTTTTTCTTCCAACTTACTTTACAAATATCAATATTTAAGGCTAATTAAGAATTTTAACGTAATGCTAGACAACCTATAGCCTTCCTCATGAGTGTGGCTATCTAACGCAAAAAGAATTCCAGAGATTTGCGCGTTCAAACAAACAAAAAACTCTTCAGATTTACTATATTAGTCTAGATAGATAAATAAAAAATATAAAAGGCGGTGATATTTTATGCTAATTTATATGAATTATGTATCAGCACATAAAAAATTCCAAAACATTGAATAGTTTTTGAAAAATAATTCAAAATTTTCAAGCATCTCTCACATGTGGCATGCTGCCGTATAATCACTGTATATACTTGAATAGACAATATTATTTAAAGATATCAAAAAAACTCTTCTATCAAAACAAACAAAAAAGCTCTTCAGCTTTATTATATTAGTATAGATTTAAAGCAATTCATAACATAACTTATTATTAACTGTATCTATATCTGGAGCTTAAACATTTCCAACATTTTGAATTTGACACTTCAATAGTATCTAATGCGCAGCCGCCGCAAACAAGTTCTTAAAGTTAAGAATCGTTTAAGCAGCCATATCGGGGGCTTAAAATTAAGAATTGCTTTGTCTATTTAAGAACATCTTATCGAACGGTGCAATTCAATTTGTCAGTTTAAGAATTAGTTAAAATTAAGCCTTACTTGAATGATTCGGTGAGAATGGATATTAGAAGCTAAATATAAATGTGTATTATATTTCCATGTCTACTTCCTTGGCTTCCATTCTTATTACAATTTCTTTCTTTACTCTCCGATTTCATGTGATTTACTATTAGATTCTTTATATTTATAGACTTTAATTACGCACTGTGCAATTGGGAAAATTTTGTAATTGATTTGTGCTCTTTTTAACCCGACTTCAAAAAAGGAGGATGGTTCTCAATTCGTCTGTATTTTTATTTTATTTTATTTTTTTTTATTTTATTTTTATTTTTATGTTTGTTACCTCAGAACTCCGTCATTTATGAACCGATTTTGAATTTTTTTCTTTTTGAGGATCTCCGGGAAATTGAGGAAAATCCTCATTTTATATGTGATAACCGATTTCTGCGAAATTTTTTTTTTTTTTGAAAGGGTATACTCATTCATAATGGGAAAATAAAAAATTTTTTTTAAAAACCGACTTCAAAAAAATTTTTTACAAAAAAAAACCGACCCCAAAAAAAAAAATTTTTACAAAAAAAAAACAAAATGCTTGTAAAAAAAACTGAAAATCTGTTATAAAAAAATGCACTAAAAATTACAAAAAAAAAAAAAACGGGTAAAAAAAATGTGTTATAAAAAAATTCACTAAAAATTAGTTGGTCGTTTAGTAGGTCTACCCGTATTTAGACAAATAAAATCAGTTATAGAACTTCAAAGTCACTAAAAAGCGAGAAATAAAACTTATTTTGACAAAATGGAAACCCGATTTAACAAAAGATGCACTAAAAAGTAAAAATATAATTGCATATTCTTGTGCCAATTTTAGTTCACCAAAGCAAAAATTTTTAAATATATATGTACAATTATTGTTATTTTTGGAGGCGGTGTCAACATAGAGAAATTCACATAACTTTTGGACACCGCCTCCAAAAATAACAATAATTGTACATATATATTTAAAAATTTTTACTTTGGTGAACTTAAATTGGCACAAGAATATGCAATTATTTTTTTACTTTTTAGTGCATCTTTTGTTGAGTCGGGTTTCCATTTTGTCAAAATAAGTTTTTTATTGTTCATTATAACAACTTTTATTCGAAACATTATA
Source organism: Nineta flava (assembly GCA_963920215.1). Classification (NCBI taxonomy): domain Eukaryota; kingdom Metazoa; phylum Arthropoda; class Insecta; order Neuroptera; family Chrysopidae; genus Nineta; species Nineta flava. The sequence goes on along the minus strand of OY986041.1, from coordinate 99,078,176 downwards.
CCTAAAGCCGAATAAATAAGGCACAAATCAATTATAAAATTTTGAAATGATAGCTCGACTTAAGCCGCCAAGCATACATATCGTAATAAATCAACTATACACATTATTTGATTTGTTGAATCTCTTACGTATATTGACGTCCTTAAATATGAATGTAATATATGAAAATAAAACAATAATAACAATATTAATCGGTTTTATTTGAAACACTTTCACGCCATTAATATAAATCCATTAATGGATTGTAATAATTGAAAATTAATGAACTTATGCATAAACACAGACAATATTTAACTATATAAACTGTATAATTTGTGATGGTGTACTCACATATATCAAAGTATGAGAGACAGGTACACAATACCCTATGAATAATAAGTTTGTTGGGTTACTGCTATTAGTTCGAATACACTCTCTAGCAAATTAATTGAACTAAATATTGATTTAAAGAAGAAAATTAGCATAGAACCATTCATTATCTAGTCATTTTCTGTCTGTATCCAAAAATAAATCACAGATTTTGTCTAAACAAAAATCTGTCTAAGGTTGGCTAATCAAGGGAATGTATCTTAAAAAATTGGACAAATTCCTCAATTTTTTCGTTTCCTCAATTGTGTAATAACATTAATACGGTTGAAGCGATTTTGATTTGGTTTCCACCAAACGGTTTGGAATTTAACCAGGAATAACATATGCCAAATTTGTTTGTACCATACATCCGTGCCGCGTGGCATCATCTATAATTTGAACTGTGCAAGATAGGGAAAATCTTTAAAAACATAAAATAATTGTGTCAAAATCAAACAACTTTTCTTGGAAGCTTTTTTTTCATATATTCCATATTTCTGGTTTAAATACAGAATTTACGCCACGTATTTACACCAAAACAAAAGTTATTTGTTTTTATGATGTATATATTTTTTTGTGTGAAAATTTACTCTATCTCGCACCGTTTTTGGTTCAAGCTGAACTAAAATGTAAACATTTTAATTAATATCTTTAGATTATTTTTCTTAAATAACGGGTTGTGATGGATTCAACTTCACTGCAAAATGAATATATGTTCATGGGTTTCCTATATTTCGCTGGAGGTTCGTTGAAATCAACAATTCCAACGAACCAAAGGCGAGCGGCGCGCACACCGCTCGGGGTTCGTGGTGCGTAAGTGTAGACGCACCATAAGAAAAGTATATTTTGCCTCAATGCAAACACAAATTTAGTTATGTTTTTATGAATTCAAACTACAATAAATTACACTACAAACTATTAATTTTACGTGGAAGCACAAAATAATTTTACCTTTTTACCTTTATGCAAGTAAGTGATTTTATACACGAGCTAAAAATGATTTATATTTTATTTCATTCATATGGATTCATTTTTTGTGTGACTTGATTGTACCTACATACACGTATTGCGTAGGTCGCACTGATCGTATATGTTGTGATACACAACAGTGCATAAAAGGTATTGATTATTAATTATTGTATTCGATTAATGTTATTATTATTATTATTTTAATAAACGAAACAACTTTAGCCGGATGAGCGGACGTGAAAGTGTTTGTCAATAGCGAGCGAGTCAAGCTAGTTTACTGACACTTGTCATATTCAATAATAATAATAAAATCAAACTAATAGTAATAATAATAATATTAACAATTTATATCGAATTGTTATAGAGAAAACTAGTTGAGTTAATGGGTTCTGACATTTTGTTAACTGTTATCATTTCAAACTTCATTAGTTATTAATTTATTATTCATTAAAAATTTATTTACAATCAATATGTAGATACAAAGTTATTTATTTAAATTTGACAATATCTACAATGTATTTAAAAAACTATCATTTATTTTTATACACTGATAGAAGTTTAATTCTTAAACCAAGAATTCGGATTCTCATATATAGGGAAGATAATATATTTTTTCCACAAGTAAATAAATATCTTGACATCAGTAATTTAAGTACCTTCAAGTAAACAAATTTTTGAATTAAAACAAGGATTTCTTTATCGAGAGTTAGTATTTTGAAGAAAACTACTTTTGTTTTTATATTCCTTAAGATATTTTATTTATTAAATTCCTGTGATATTTTTATCAATTTCATAACTTGATTTTGAAATTTTGATTTATGTTCTATGAATAGACTCCACATAAAGTGTTGTAGTAGCGGAGGGGAGGTCGAAGCCTGGCAAGTAGGCCTTTCTAGGCCTTTTTCTACGGAACCCTAAAGAACTAGATTTTTGTATGTAGACTAGGAATTGGTAGGTTGTGCTACTGCAGCCGACTTTGATAGAAAGTATGGCGATAATCATCTGGAGTTTGTGAAAAAAACCTTCAGAAAACCTTCACAAGCATAGTCGGTTATTTTCGTTTATTCATACGCCAACAGTTATGTCAATTAACCGGCCCATTAGTTTTTTTAAAATAATTTTAATTCACAAACTGCCACCGTTTGTCAATTCGAACCAGCAATCTCCCAATTGTGAGCAGAGGGCCTTCAACACATTAATAATGATAAAAATGTTACTCATTACGTTATATTCCAAAATGGCGACCCCAGTCAGGCTATATTTCAACAATTAGTTTTCATAGAAAAACATGAGTTTCATTAACAAAATAATAATTTATTTTATTGTTTATTTTATTAAGGCAACTTTAGTTACGCATATGTAACTATCACAGATGAGCCTGATTACTCTGTTTCTAATTATTGCCACCAGATGTCCTAGTCATAATATGTCGGATATAAAAGAAACAAAACATCTTTAGGTTTAAAATTTATTGATTATACAGTACAAATCCCGTTCGGATTAACATGTTGCCCACTCATATATTTTTCAGTGCCCATGTAAAACCCTACTTCCGGTGGAGAGGCCATTTTCTTCATTAACTTATTTTGTAGAATGTTCATTTTTTCTTCAGTTATTAAGAGCATGATTAAAAATAAACATATTGAGACCACCGACTAAAAATGATTACTATTAGCAGACCGCAAAACATAGAGAATCGATTAGATTTCAAAATCGATTTTCGAGTTCGAATACATAACCTTTATATATATATATATATATATATATATATATATATATATATATATATATATATCATATACCTACTTATCCCGAGAAAATAAGGAAAATGAAAGTAAGCAAGCTCGGAATTATGACATTCTAAAGACTGGCTAAAAATCTTTAATACTTCGTGTCCGCCAGTCAAGTTATTTGGGGTTAATGGTCACGGAAATCCCGATTTTGCAAGTATTTCTGTGCTTCGTACGTCATTAGGGGTAATGATAAAACTTGTAGACAGTCTCTCTACAAGTTTTCAAAATTCTAAGGTTGAGCGGTTATTTTGACCAAATATGATTGGGTTGTGTATGCTGTGGTCTGTTTACAGAACACATCTATGAAAGTAAAGGTAAGCAAGTAAAAATTAATTTTAAAAAAAACCCCTAGCGCAATAATATGAAACATAATAAGAACTTCCCATTATCTCCACCAAATTTATATGTAAAATGATATACTTATACTAATTCATACATCATCTTGGAAAAAAGCTGCTAATTTTTAAACGGCTTAACCAGCAAAAGAAAACCAGCTGTATAATAAAAAGAACCGCAATCAAATCGATCTAGACAGACTCACACATGTATCAAACTTATAACACCCCTCTTTTAAAGTACATCATATAAACAGACAAATTTTAAGACACTTGGTAATTAAATAGTATCTATATAATGAGATCTAACTGAATGCTGCATATTTGGAAGTATATTATTGATTTCTATTTTAATGTCTAAGAAGACATATTTATGACTAATTTAAATATCTTTAATTGTAGGAGTGTTCTAAAAAATATTTTGTATATCTGATTGTAATTTCTTGTGTTGTGCCAATTGATGACGAATCGAATGTGCAAATACTACTACTACTGATCTTGAATTGTCTTTTAATTAATATTTGTCATTTTTTAAATAGCACTTTTTTTGATCAATGAAAATAATTAAAGCAGGTGGTGTATTCTGTTATGATGATTGAACTAGGTCAAACCATTATGTTCATTTGTTATTTTTAAAGAAAGCTACATCAAGCAATTAGAAAGGGTACTTTTGTTTTTATTTTGATCAATTGGGCATAATTAACGCAATTATGAAAATCAATTCACTGTGGACAGGTAATAATTTGTTTTGTTTTTAACTCGACTTCAAAAAAGGAGAAGGTTATCAATTCGTGTGAATTTTTTTTTTAATTGATTCTCTCTAAATATTTATTTTATTGAAATTATACATGCAGAGTTTTATATTAATTTTGCGAAACCTTGACTATTTCGAGAAATAGACTACTTATCAATAAACTAAAATTGATGTTGAATATTTTTGAGCTATTTAAGCCTTAAGGATACTCTAATTAGACCCAGCGGCCTCAAGAATCTCCAGATATCAATTTTCATGGCATGTCAAAAATTTTTGACTAGTAATTATCTCTCATCCAAATATCTCTGTGTATATTAAGAGTTTAAAAAAATGATTAGGCAATGAACTGTAGTAAATTTGATTTTCTACATACATTATTCTTCTTCTAACATTAAGAGATGTATTCTATATTTTGTTGTTTTCTTCTTTTTTTAAACCCTTCTTTCCCTTTGATCGATTCTTCCCATTAAAAAACTTGTTCTTTCAAATACCAAAAGTATATCAGACAAATGTACGAAGACCGCCATTGACGACAATGCACTGGTCCAGTCGGTGGCCGTGGACTGCCTCACCGTCTCGAACTCTCCAAGCATCTCTGATCCTGCGAAACCCATTCTTCAACCGCTCTCTCAGCCGGGTAATATTGTTTACGGGTGTGGAATAAACAATAAGTTTCACACTTGTAAACAATATGACACAGCTACAAGAGCGGATTGACAATAGTTGTCGCAGGATCAGATATATGCCTGTATAGTGTTCGAAAGGGCGAAGCAGTCCACGGCTACCGACTAGAGCTGTACATTGTCGTCAATGGGGGTCTTCGAACATTTTCTTTAATAAATTTGCTGAATTTTAATGTCAGCTGATTAAAATAAACAATTGGATGCTTCCATAGAAACCACACAAATCAATTTTTAAGGATTATTGCAGGAGTATAATATAATTAAATAAGTGTAATTTCGTTAGTTTTTTAACCGATTTTGATGAATAAGATGTCTTTCGATTTTTCATTAAAAATGCTAAAACATTTTTATCGAAAGAATTTTTGTTATTGTATATTTTCTGTATATTTGATTTGAAACATTTTAAGTGGCCGCCATTTGAAGAAAATAAGTTTTTTGGAAAAATATTTTTGGATGTCCATGAGGTCTATGTGCGTGAGGTATTTACTTCATGAAAAGAATATCTTCATTGGTTTTTGAAATATTATAAACGAAAAAACACACAAATTGCCGATTGCGGCTAAACCGGGGTGAATTCGAAAAAAAAAACTTAATGTTTTTTTTCTTATTGATTATTGGAATATACTCCTGTGTAGCCAGTCACACCTTATTCATGTAACACCCTGTAAACACAATTTTGATAATTTTTTGAGATGATTTATTTTTGTATCAAGGTACAGACATATGAACTTTCCGACACACACTTGGCCGACTTTTTTTTATTTAACATTTGTTGAGTCGAAAAATTTATTGAATAAAATATCACCGCAAGTCAATAAGATAGTAATGTAAAAAAAAACCTAATACCTGTCATTTAAATTAAAAATGTTGGTAGAATGCCAATATAAATGAAACATCTATGAGAAATACACACACAATGCAACAAAACACACTACTCTACTCTGAAACGTGAAATAATCTTTTTATGAAAACAAGATTGTGTAATAGTCTGGTGGTTAGTGACCAATATTTGACCCAACCAGTGCATGCATACCTTTAGGTGACGAAGTGTAACTCATTAATCAATTTATGCAATGTGAGTCACGATATGGTTGCGATAACGGGGAATAAAATAATTTTTCTTAAATATTTCAAGCATTGTAATTAACAAAATTAGAGAATTATAAAATAAAAGAATCAAGGCGCAGCTCTCGGACCCGTGCCGTAGATTGAATACGCCCTTCACATGATCTGTAGATGTTTGGACTGTCGCTGGCTGCTGTATTCCTGATGACCCAGCTACACGCCGTTTGTCTGTTATTTTTGAAAGCTGCCGTAGATTTCGCATTCATTCGGCACTGGACTTTTAAGGATCGTTGGATTCCTTCGACGCGAGCTTTACTCTGATATGCGTTTTCTATAATTCCGAGCATATTTAGGAGTAATTTGCAATTTAATACCCATTATTTCACTTATTAAATATATTCGCCGGGATTGGCAAATATTTTTATTGTCTCCGCAAGTTCTTCACAATGACACCAGAATCAATGTCCTAGCTAAATGCATCTCCATGCTACATCAATTTATAAGTTTACACAAGGCTAATTTGTAACCATTCACGCGCATGCGCCTACACTGGTACGATGACTCCACAGGCATAGCAAATATAGCGCGACAGATGCGTAAAGAAAGTATCTATCTTTTGTCGGTTCAGCCATTATAATCGCATTATTTAGTCTTGAAGTTATTAGAGATTGAAGTCTTACATTATTTCCTTACACAAGAATCTTCGACCGACCACCAGTGTAACGAGAGAATAAACGTTATCATGTCAAAAAAAAGAAAATTTGAGATTTTCGTAAAATAATTTGTTTATGTTGACTACAGTTTCGAAACACAGTTTCTTCATCAGAATATCCATAAAAGAAGTATATATAGCAGTCTTTCATACATTTACTTCCGCTTTTGCCTCTAGGTTGGCAGCGCAAGTGTCTGCATCAAATTGTTTCATTTCCAAACTATAGATAGTCCATATATATGGAGGTTAATATACAAAAAAAAGAAAACATTTCTCTCGAATGTTTTTCTCACTCAATTGTTTGTCGTAGATAAAAACTAGACACATTAAAATGTCTCGAGTGTGGGTGGTGTTTGTGGTATGTTCTTATACACAATTTACAAATTTCCTATTTGTATTCGTCTTGTATTCTTTTTTTAAATTGAATATTTATTATTTAAATTGAATATATATCTATCAGTGTATGATTGTGCAACTTAAATTCGAAATGTTCGAATGTAAAATTTTCTGTAATAGAAATTTATTTATCCTAAGAATGAACTTGTTCACATTTTCTGGGTTGATGGTGTAAAAGTGAAGGTTCCAAGTAATCCTAAAACCTACTCTTAAAAAGGATTAAATGAAAAATGCTATTTATGGAATTGAAACCAAACGTTTTTTTTTTGTCTGATAAATAATCAATCAATAGTTTTGTTGATAATTACCGAAGTAACAAAGGGAATATATAGTGTTCGCAAAGGTATCAGTTTTAGTAGCGAGTATACTACATCCCTCTTCCCACCATTTAACAAAGAAAATCCAGAGAAAAACGTTGGACACAGAACAATCTTGTTCAAATCTTTGATTTGCGAAACAAGATTTGGATTAAAAAAATGATTGCATACTTTGTTCAATGTATTGATCGCTGATGGGTGGCCGAGATGGCGGACAGCTTTACAAACATCGTCGAGGTCAACATCAGGTGTGAAGATTCTGGGTAGTTTCCAAGAAGTTTCCACATAAACCTTAAAAAAAGAATGGGGAACAGTACGGAGTTCTAACGAATATTTTGGATTATTTAATAAATTAGGAAGAAGAGGATCACACTTCTGGTGATCAGAAATCTTCTTAATATCGATCAAGTGAATACCTAAAGTAGTGAAATAGTATTTACTCGAGATAAACAATCGGCCAGAATGTTTTCACTATCTTTGATGTATCTGACATCAGTGTGTGGGGTGACTAAGTTCAAGTGACATTTGCCACGATTTAATAGATTTTCATTACGAGAATTAATAAGGGAATATGCATGAAATTTTTTTTTCACTTTAATTGAAGCATGTTTACTTGACAAATATCAAGGTAAAATTACTTTTTAAATAACTTTAAAAATAAGCGAGATATGAATGATTGAAATTCCCGATTAGACAAAGAGATTGTCTAATCTCTTGATATGTTATGTGACGTCATATTACACTTTCACCATTTAAAATACACGTAAAACTCCGTTTTTAGTATTTTTGCAAGAAAGAGACAGATAATACTCTTTAAAAGCTTATAGCTTCCTTGATATTTGTCGGATTTTAATTTCGTTTTTAAATATTATTACAGTATTAACAGTATTTTCATATACTGAAAATAAATATGAAAAAAATTTTCGTGCATATTCCCTATTAATAGCATTTACTAAAGGTTTGTGGTAAGTCAGAATAAAAAAAATTCGATTCTCAACGAAATGGTGGAATATCTTAATACCAAAAACAATAGCTAATAATTATCTTCAAAATGTACTATACCGTTTTTCAGTATCAGTCAATTTTCTTGATGCGAAAGCTAGCGGCTTCTTGACGTTATGAATTTTTTTTATCGATACAAATATTGTAATTATCTCAAATATTGTAATAATTGAGTATATTTGAGTCATTAATAATTATAATACATTTAATAAATTAGAAGACAAGTTGATAGATATAAATTATCTTTATTGAAAATATTAAATGAATGTCAAATTATATTTGTTGATAGTTACCAAGGTAATTTACAATAACAATAACAATTACCGTAAACCTAAAAATCGTTTTTGGTCTATTTTTGGTATATTTTATCAGATTTTAATAATTATTTTTCCTAACGACTAAATTTCAGTCAAGAAATTCAATTTTTTACTTATATACTGGTTTTATCAAAATTGGAAACAAAAACTTTTTTGCTTACAATTTTTCTAAAGCTTCATCCCTTCTCTGTCCCTTGGAAAAAAAAAATTGAAAAATTTTAGTCTTCGATTGGAATGAAAATTAGTTTCTAAGGTAATTTGGACCCAAAAAACACAAAAATATGTAGTTGCATTGACGATTTAATGGATAGTTTTTGAGATATGTCTACCTTTACACGATTTAATTCCCCTTTTTTCTGATATCTTGCAAATTGCTCACCAAATTGTCAAATGAATACGATTTTTGTGTTTTTCGGGTTAAATTTACCTTATATAGGGAGTTTCCAAATCGGGAACAAAATTTTTTTTTAATTGTATTTCATGTTTATTTGGGTTGGAATTTTTTCCGTTAAAGAATCATCTGCAACTTTAGTCAAAAAATCATCGAAATATTCGAAAATTTATAGATTTAGTAAAGATTGTTTGAGTGAAGAATGGGAATTGGAAGATCATTTATATATTATACATGAAAATGTCATGCCGTGACACCTATAAAGCATTAAAAACCACATTTTAGAGCTGGAAATTTAATTTTTTAGTCATGGAAAACCTGGCAAAGTTTCTGAATTTTATTTTATGGTTTTTGCGGCTAACCCTTTTATAAAGCTAAATAAGTACGGAATTGGGATTATATCCAACTAGATTTTTGTGTTTTTTGGGTCCAAATCACCTTAGAAACGAATTTTCATTCAAATCGAAGACTAAAATTTTTCAATTTTTTTTCCCAAGGGACAGGGAAGGGAGGAAGCCTTAGAAAAATTTTAAGCAAAAAATTGTTTTTCCCAATTTTGATAAAACTCAGTATATAAGATTATTTTGACTCAAAAAGTTAGAAAATCGTGCTCAATCCACGATTGGATGCATTGTTTTCATGCCATTTGTATCACAAAAACTAATAGAGATGAAGAGCCGTTGTACTTGCCACCTCGAAAACTAATCGAGCTTTCTCTGTGTTTCCTAAACAATTGAATTTTTTAACTGAAATTTAGTGGTTTGGAAAAAAAATTATTAAAATCGGATAAAACATATCAACAAGAATATGGTATACTTTTTCGATTCCGATTGGTTTAATTTTATTGAACAGGTCTGTACTTACATGAAAAAGTATATTATTATTATCCAGTATAATTGTCGATATATTTGCAATTCCTAATTAAAACGGTAGAAATAATAAATACGACAGCTTAGTTGATCTAGTTGATTAGTACGTACATCATATGACTAATTGACGACAACAAAAAACCCTTTTTAATGCGATTTAAAATTATTTGATTTTTAACAAGTTTTTCTATCCATAATGAGTTAGTCATTAATATTTCTTAATATTATATTAGTCATGAAATACTTAAATGAATCAAATTTTAAAATAAACAAAAAATATGACCCGTCAAATCTCTCACCCGTAAAAAATGTTTCGTGGGTTATGGATAGCCCTATGGCTGATTCTAACTTTTTGGTCTACTATACAATCTAATAAAATTGTGTTTTCTAAATTTCGAGACAGTATTGAAGAAACTAGGCCAAACCAAGCAAGGTAACCTTGAAGTAATTAAAGCGCAAAACATCTTTCGATCTGATTAACCGGAACAGCTTCAGTAGAAAAGAAATGTTATTAAGGACAATAAAACTGTTAATCTGTTTATATAACTGTTTTGAACCCGACTTCAAAAAGGAGGTGGTTCTCAATTCGTCTGTATTTTTTTTTTTTGTAAATATAATTTTGTGAAAAAATCATTTTAACACCATTCTTTTTTCGTTTTAAATTCGCTATGTTTCGAACTGTCAATATTTCAACGTGAAGAAATAAGTAAGCTATATATGGTTTACTCATTTTTCATGTTGGTTATTTTATGTTTAGTCCAAAACAAAACATATGTTTCTAGCATGTATGTAAAGCCGATTTTACACGATGCTACGAAAGTTCGCTCCAACGTTGGACCGAACGTTTGAGACGAGTAAGTTTGACATTTGGTACAAAGGTTTATCCAGTTTCAACCAAGGACGAGGATGATAGCGATGTTTATATTCCTGGCGCTGCTGTGGTTGTATTGTTCTGCAACGTAATACTTTAAGAAAGAGGACGTAAAAGACGTACTAGAATCGAGACAAGAATCTCTCTCCCTTCATATGAACGACTCGTGTAGCCGTTTGTGTCGAACCAACGAATATTTCCCTTCAAAAGTTCGAGGCATTCTTTTTACACGGTGCAAGAATACCGACATCGACCGAAACATTGCCAAATTCAAAAGTTCGGCGTTCGCCATTGCGATGCTCGTAGTTTTGAACAACGGTCACACAGTGTGACGAACCATCAAACGTCCAACGCTGGAAGGTGTTCTTAGAATTGTGTAGAACCGGCTTATTTTTAATGATAATGGTGGAATTCAGAACACGCCACGGAAAAGAATTAGTAGTGGCGTAGAGAAATATAGGAAGTAATAACCATTTTACGTAGTTGCTGATATCTAACTTGAAGAAAATTTTTTTAATATACCCTTTAGTAGACAAATATAAAAAATTCAAATATCCTGAGAATTAGATATAAAGCAGACGACAGGCTGTGCAGCTTATTTGTATGTAGGTCATGAAGCACAGCACAACTTGTAACATATAGATGCTTTCATTGTTTTAAACCTTGGTGGTATTAAATATTGTGTATTGAAAGATTACGCTTATAACGTAAGCCTAGATAAAGTCCAGTCTATAAATAAACAGTAGGATTTCTAACAATAACAAACAGTACTTATAAACCAAAAAATTAAAACAATGATTATTGTTTATATTTTTCTGATTATACGTTTTTTTTTATTTGCCGGTATATTGAAAATCATATTTTGGTTTGAATGAATTGAACAGCAGACAGAGATACAATGATATTAAATTCATTCATATCTACACACACGCACCTTGTCCAACACTTACCATATGATTGTAATGTACATATGTATTATACATATTCTACATAATAGTGGGGGAATCCATACAACGAAATGTCACGTTGTACGAGACTGGTTATCCAAATATTGTTTCAGTATTGTTGGAGCAATTGTATACGAATGTGTTATTATTGAATTTTCTTAATTTTGTTCTGTTTTTCACATTTTATAGTAAATAAATACATTTTGCTTTACTGTCATAAACTGTTTTTTGGATATTTTTTTTTCATATAAAATGAATTGGTGATTTTTATAATTGTGAATAATTTTTTTTTTTTGTGAATTTTTGAAATATATTTTGTGAAAATTTTTGTGTTTAGTGCATAGTAAATTTTTAGTTAACAATTTATTTTTTTAAATAAAATTTTGTTGTTTTTTTTTTTTGTTCGATTTCATAATATGGATTACTAGATCACGATTTCTGTTTTGGACATTGTTGATTCAAGGAATATTTTTGACAAAATTTCAGATTATCACAAGGTAAAGAAATCTGCATGCTTTCTTGTACAAATTTAGTTAATAAAATATTCACGATTTTATTAAGAGTGTTTTATTGTTATAGTGTAAATATTTGTAAAAGGAAATATTTTTAAATTATTTTTGTCCTTCATATGTTGTGTGTGGACTTGCAAAGAGTTCTAAATTTTATTTATAAATTTGTTTTTTGAGTGCAGGTGTGTGTGAATCACTTTTTTATCGTAATTAATTTGAGCTTTTAGCGATTATCAATATATTTCATTCCAAATCGTGAAATTGTTTTTAAAATTTATTCAGAAGTCAAAAACATCATTTTTTGAGCTTATTCGTATGAAATTATTCTTAATTTTTACCTTTTTATACAGATAACAATATCATGGTATGTAGTACTTTTCGAGCTACATTTTCGGGGTCCAAAAATGCTGTTGAATACTCATCAGATGTTTCCGATTTGAAATCCCCTGGTGCCATTGGCCTAAGTGTGTGTACCCGAACACGAAAAGAACACTCCCATCTCATATTTAAGTTATGATTTAAGGTAGCTAGCAAAAATAACGATTTTGAACGGAACCTATATTGACGCCTAGATTTTGTCATATACTCCCTATTTTTGGCGAAAGGGTTTTATTTATATGTGAAGATTAAAACACTCAATTTAATTTCCCACTACTTCTACGTTCCAATATTTATTTATCAACAATTCCACCAAATTTCTATTTCATATAATATTTTCTCTAGTTCAATTAAAACTATTCGAAATTTTGATTTTTGCCTTACAAACAAACAAACCGATAGTGAAGTCAAATAAAAAATTGTAGAGAAAATCCTTAAAAGACTTTAAGGATTTTAAATATTGGTCGATTTTCATATTTAAAAAAAAAAAAAAACTTTTCTGCAGTGCCGTACCGTGAATTAACTTACGCCTTCCCTCTTTCTTTCCAGCCTAAAATAATATTTCTGCAGCACAAATAATTTATACTATTAATAATTCACATAAAAATACCCGTATATATTTAGTTCATTATCAATGCGTGAACTGTTTATTTTACTTTTTACACACAAATGTATAAATAAATAAAAAGTGTATAAAGCTGTCTATAGATGTCTATAGATTCGGTTTTCGAAAAAAGGATAAAACTTGTTCATTCGAAAACCGAATGAATAAGGCACAAATCAATTATAAAATTTAAAAAAATGGCCTGGACTTTGGTGGTCCATAGTACATTAAATGCGATACATATATGCTTTTGTTATCAAGAGTACACGAATTACAGATGTTTGAGCTGAAATGGCAAAATTATCCAGTTGAAAAAAAGTTTCAAACAAAAATTTTTTTTTTTTTTTAACAAAAAGAACATTTTTGTCTTAAAATTATCTTTTGCGGTTTCAAAGATTGATATTTGCCCCTTAGCGAGAGGTTGTATGGCCCGAACTTGATTAAGTTACTTTTTAGCTCTAGAAAACACAAACACACAAAATTGCAGCTCGTTAACTGTTTTCGTTTTTGAATAGTTATGTTGAGGTCGGACGGATTGACGGACATGCGGAAATGAATTAGTTAGGTCATTGTATAAACATCTGTACCAAAAATTTTTGAATGCAATGTATAATTTCAACCGTTACAAAGTCGGGACTAAATTTAATATACCTCAATTATAAATTCGAAATGTGCGAATACCAAAAAGTAAACACCTTTTAAAAAGTATGTCCAACAATTAACAGTATAATAAAATAAAAAATATATTCGAGTACTTTTTTTTTATTGCTACGTGCAAATATTTGTGTCTTCAGTCCCAGTTAATGTAATTTTTTGTTTTGTTTTGTTTGTATTACAAAAAATATGAACAGTTATTTTATAAAAATTTATAATAATTTGTGTCAGTTTATTAAAAAAAAAAAAATTGTTATTATTAAATGCTTATTATTATAGTATTAATTCTAAAAATTTATAATTCTTATGTTTTGATATTAATAGTCTTGCAGTTGCTAGTTGTATATTATATTAATAGTGAACAATTTTACTTGGTTTATTAAACAAATTACAACTAGCATGGAGCGAATGTAATGTATATTTAAACTAGCTGAAACTGACGGCATTGCCGGGCTTCAAAAAATTCTTATAGAGTTTATAGGAAATTTATGTCAAATAATTATTTGTTCTAAATCTTGACATTTCAAAACTTCAACATTTTTATATTATAAATTTATTGCCAAATAATTTATTTCAAAAATATTGTTAAAGATGGTATTTCTATAGAAACTAGAAATAACATTAGAAATCTAGCCGTCAGAAACCGTTATAGCCGTTAAAAAAAGTTCTATAACTTTGGAACGGTGTGGAATTTTGAACTTCTAATAGTTTTTCTGGAGGCATTAGGAAAATTTACCTCGAGTCAATTCTCATTGTATTTCGCTATCTCCTATAGTTTTCTCCAAACAATTCGGACAAAAAATAATAATAATGATGTTTTGTCTCCGTTTCTGAGACACCACGGTCTATAACAGACCACCCACATCAATATTTTTCAACCTTTATTAATTTTAAACTGTACATATTATTATGATGTGAGTGGAGGACAAGGAATTCATATGCAGACTACGAATTGGTAGGTTGCGCGGCTGCAGCCGACTTTTATTGGAAATATGCCGATATTCATCTGGAGTTCGTGATGGGAAACTGCAGAAAACCTTGACAAGCATAGCCGATTACTTCGTTCTTGACCATACAACGACAATTTAGTCAATTAACCGCCTCATTAATTTTTTTAAATTGACAAACTGCCGATGTTGGGATTCGAACCCATAACCTCCCAGTTCCCAGTAGAGCGCCTTAACAAGCACGACTACTTTGATAGTTTTTCTGGAGGCGTTAGGAAAATTTACCTCGGGTCAATTCTCATTATCATTCCATTGTCTACTAATAGTTTTTTCCAAACAATTCGGACCAACACACTAGAGGTATCAACGTCAATTGAATAGGGGTGGGGGTGGGTGGTTAGGTTGGTTATCAACTGCGTTGACTACTATGGGATATGCCACTCATTTTTGGACATGCCTCAGTTTTAGTGGGATGATTTTCTTAGTTTATTGAGAAAATTGTTGAGAACAATTGCATAGGAAATAAAAATATTCACATTTGTTGTTTGAACAATCTTTTTATTATGTGACAGTTAAAGGAAAAAGTATAAAATGTAGTATGGTAATCTTACTTATTGCACTTTAACATATATAGAGTTTTAACATTTATGATGCGATGCACTGATTAATTGTTCTATGCAATACTAGTGTTGATAATTGGTAATTGGTCGGAAAATCGAAATCACAATTTTCATCATATGTCCAGATTTTCAGGTCACCAGAGTCTATTAAATGTCGTGTACCAAATATGATCTTATAGAAATTTTATCTAGTTCAGTCAAAGGGAAAGAGTGAACTTCGAGGGATGAGGAAACACAAAGTATGGAATATCTTTCTTAAAGCTTGTTATAAATGAGCAAATTTATCATTGAAAGTTGAATTGTAGTAAATAAAATTTAACCAATTTATTTACTGTTCATTTTTTCTAGAAATATTGCCGATTTTAAATTCTGTAATTTGTGAATTTTTTTCATTGCATGTATAAATAAATATTGCTATTATTAATTATCTTATAATTATAGTAATTAGATATTTTTCTAAATTAAGTAAAACAAGTGAAAGATAACAGAAATCTGTGTGTTTTAATTTAACAAAAATTTCACAAAAATATTCAGATTAAAAAACAAATACCGGGGGAATTTGATTATGTGGGCCTCATTTATTGCACTTAGAAATGACACACTCAGAGATAAATCCACCCTACAGTTTGCTTTGAAATTAATTTTTCACATGCGTATTCAATTTCTGTAAAACATGAAAACATTTTTGTCGCTTGAGGTCAATATCTCACATTTAAATTTTGTACTTTTGTACAAAACATTTACATTTTCCCAAAAAGCGAATGAATAAGGCACAAATCAAACTATAAAATTATATTGATAGTGAGAAATTCTATGCATCCTACCTTTTCATTAGCCAAGTAAACAACTGGTACGGAAGCCAGTTGTCTTGGGTTCGATTCCCATCTAAGACGTGTATAATTTTTCATATCAAACATTGATGTCAAAAAAATGATAAAAACTAAAAAAAAAACAGAATTAAATATTTTATCTAAAATTAAAAGCTTTTATTAGACACATTTTTTTTTGCTGTTCGTTAACTAAACTTTGAAGCACCACACATTTTTTATATAAATGTTGTGAGTCTAGATTTATTGTTAGTAATTTGCTAAACAGTTTTGCAAAAAATTAACAAAAAAATTCAAATAAAATATATTAATTATATTTTCTTATCACCAATTCTTATCACTCTTGATTACAATGATTACTTTCCTAACAGTAAACAAACAAACAAAAAAATAACAATTAAAAACCACCAACAAATATTTTATTATCAATTGATCAATAATCAAGGACATATTAATTTTAGTTACAGCATTGCACAGTGGAGTGTATGTATGTGTGTGTGTGTGTGTGTGTGTGTGTGTGTGTGTGTGTGTGTATTACTTACTGCTGTGTTTGTATGTATGAAATAAAATGAATGTTAGAATAGAAAATAAATAAAATAATCAATATGGCTGTTAAATAAATATACAATATTTAAACAAATTATTTTTTTCATACGTGGATAATTCAATTTATTTTTAGATTACATTCATTTTTACTGAATGTGTCACATCAAGTGTTATAATTAGGGTGTATTCATTTTGGACACGCTTTCAGCGCTATTAAGTGTTGTTATTAGTGTTCATCTTGGCGCTGTGTATGCTGAGAAAGCGTGCTAATGGTTGAGTTCCACGATAGACACCACGTTCACAGACGCTTTCTCGATCGAGGTAAGGCAGTAAAAGCCTCATTGCTAAATCGTACTAACTTCAGATACGAACACTGTATAAGCGTTTGTTTATCATGTGTACAGTGTATGCCCCGTAAAGTTTTATTTTAGGAGGGTAAAAAATTTAGTGGTTTTATGCATTTTTTAGTTTTTTGAATATTTTATATCATTTTTTTCTGAATAAACAAAAAAGTTTGGGTGACTTTTGAAGTCACTCCAAACAAACATTACATGGTTGAAAAACAGCGAACTGTTCTCATTTGCCATATTGAATATTGATTGTCAATTGACGCCTACATGTACTTATAATGACAAAACGAACGGCATTTTCAAGAGTAGCGTAAGCGGTCATAAGCAAAAACGAATGCCAATAAATTGCGCTTATAAGCGTGGGCGCTGAAATCATGTAAGCGTGTATGTTATATGAACCAAATGATTACTAGGGAAATTGCGTATAATTCTCGTGGAGTATGAATTATAAAAATGGGATCTGGGTCACAATGTCTGATCATTATGAATAATTCAAGCGATTTTCGGATTTATGTATACTACCGTGCTCGTGGTAGAAAAAGAAGAAAAAGAAATAAGGTGAAAAAAGTAAAAACTGAAATCTAAGTTTTTTATATTTCTAAACGAAATTAATAATCTTATTTTCTATAACAATTTATAAACGACTAATAATATGTTACATGAAAAGTCATTTAATAGTTATTTTAGATCACAATTAATCAAAATGTCTAAAATAAGATATCATATTTACTGCCTTTATACTCATGCTGTAAAATAAAAGTGAGGTTAGAAATATGTAAATATGTCAAAGTTTACATTTAATGTTTACAATGTGTTCAAATTATGTTATTTTCATAAAATGAATATTAATCGTTACAATTAAGAGATTTCATTTTTCTTTCAAACAAACACCTCTAATTTTATTATTTCGACAAACTATAATCATAACAGGTAATAAAGAGTAAAAAAGCAGTATATGTACTACTTCTTGAATTTACTGCTTTTATAGTAAGAAATGCAACCAATTTAAAATATTTGACAAACTAAGAAATTATTATCTTGTTGAAATAACATATTATTAGCATCAAAATTAATAAAAGGTTTTAAATGAAGTTTAAAACAGTAAGTTAAGTGAAACAGTAAATTACATTCTGTGTTCGTATTACTGTATATGTAAGTAATACCACCAAAAAAAAAAAAAAGTGATAGAGGACAAATTTCTCATACAAAAAGTAGTAATATCAAAAGTTTCTCAGGTACAGGGTATATCATATTTTACTATGCAATAGTACAGATGGCTTTAAACTAATCACAAAATACTTCCAAAATTAACGTCTATTATTTAAAAATAAAAATGTATAAATATTTTTAAATAATTGTTCGTCTCCAAAACATTTTTAATTGATATAGAAACATTCCATTGAAATCTATTGTTGAATAGAAATGCATGTATTTTTTATAATTAAGTAATGGAATTTCATTTTTAATAGTAATTGTTCCTATTATGTATGTTTTTACTAAAAGTGTTCGTGCATTGTATTTATTATAAAATGTGTTTGTTATTCATTATTTTTTTCAATAAATATGCAACAGCACCCGCTTATAGCCTTCATAAACAGATTATACACACAGACTATGTTTTTGGTGTTAAAAAAAGCGATGTTGAATTGTCACCGAATCTTAAGGATGTTCCAGCATACCACCACTTTTCCACAGATTTTGCTCATTTTGTCACAGAGTGACAAATTGTGGCTGCATTAGTTATTTGACAAATACATGTGGGTTTTCTGAACCCCAAATGCGACAATTTTGACGATTTTTACTGTGTATTGATTTCTCTTTTTGAGATTTACAGTTTCATATATATTAATACAAATATTTGGTATATTTATTTTTTTACTAGAAAGGGGTATAAATTTGAAATGGCTTACTGAAAAAATTCCCTCTCATAATCGATTAAATTCCAAGATATAAGTAGAATCGGTTCGAATAAAATATCGAAAATAAAAGTAATAAATAACTAATTTGATTTTTGTTTGTTTCAGGTAACAAATATTCCATAAAACCATTTTTTGTTGTTGAAAATTTCCCAAATACGTAAGTTGTTTAACATATTTTCTTAAACTCGTATTTGGTCGTTTGATTGTATTTCTGGTAAATAGACGGACAAATACATTTGTCAAATATGACTCAGTGATATCCCTCATCAATTCTATTCTATAACAACTCTTTGTGAAAATGGATTTTTCACACGAAAATAGGGAATATGCATGAAAATTTTTTTTCACATTTATTTTCAGAATATGAAAATACTGTTAATACTGTAATAATATTTAAAAACGAAATTAAAATCCGACAAATATCAAGGAAGCTATACGCTTTTAAAGATTATTATATGTCTCTTTCTTGCAAAAAAACTAAAAAAGGAGTTTTACGTGTATTTTAAATGGTGAAAGTGTAATATGACGTCACATAACATATCAAGAGGGCTATCACCCTCTTTGTCTAATCGGGAATTTCAATCATTCATATCTCGCTTATTTTTAAAGTTATTTAAAAAGTAATTTTACCTTGATATTTGTCAAGTAAACATACTTCAATTCCAGTGAAAAAAAATTTTCATGCATATTCCCTTTTCTGGGGAAAAGAAGAATATATTGTGGAGAGCTTTACATTATGGAATTCCATTCATTACAAGGTTTTGAAGAAAAAACTTCGTTAAATTTTGCTAATTCCGATCTATTTTATTTAAAACCGTGGATTTATATACAACATATTTGTGCGACGTATTTTAAAAAAGAATGTGATCACAAAACACGTTAAACAATTGGATGAAAAACAATAAAAAATACATATTTTTAGTTCCTAAATAGTTAACAAAAGATAATATAATTAGAAACAGAATAGATAAAATACTTAGAATACTTAATGGATAGATAATATTAACAATTATAATTCTTACTCAGTTAATATTAATATAAATTGTATCAAAAGTTAGATTAAAAGATAACCAAAAGAAGTGAGGGGTCTAAAAGTTAACTTGTAAGGACGGTTTAAGTGTATGCATAGATCAAATCGGAAGAAACTTTGAAGTTAGAAAATTGAAACATTGAAGATCCTGAAATCGAACAGAAAATCGATTCAACATTCGTCAACCTTCTGATAGGAAATGATCATACGCCAAACCAAGAAATAAAAATATTACATACTGCAAAAAAGGCTTACAATCAAGTTTATGCTCATTACTTCAAGCTTTTTTTGACTTGGTTCGAAACCTTACAAAAGGAATAAGTGCAAGCGAGATAAAAATGTAATTAGATTCATGAAACTATAGAAAGTAGAAAGCAAATTTGTGATTAATAGATGCCTTTTAGCGAATTTCCTACAAAGGAAATGCAGCTATTGTTTTTGCACCAATGTTGGAATTTCGTAGAAATTTCTTCAAATGTCCGTTAAAAAATGTCTGTTAAAAATCACTATCGCAAAAATTTATATATATATATATATATATATACGTTTATGTGTCTGTGGACTCTCTAGCGGTCACAGTTTTATTCCGATTGGAATGAAATTTGGTATTTGAGGTGCTTTTGGTATTCTAAAGGTCGAGTTCGTTAATGGGTAAAATCGGAGGGGAAAGAGGGGTTTATAGGGAGGGGGAAACACAAAATTTGGTATATCTCCCTTAATATTTGAAAAATCGAAAAATGTATCAGAAGTTAATTTAAAATTCTAAATATCTCGGTTCACATTAGACTTAAATTTAAAATTAATTTTTTACAACTTTACTCCTTATACATTTTTCGATTATTCCAATATTAAGAGAGATATTTTATATTTTGTGTTTTCTTCTATCTTTATGCTCCCCTTGACGTATGCCATTTATTAATAAAATTGACCTTGAAAATACTAAAATGATATGAGATACGACATTTTATTTTGATCAGACTTAAATTGTGACTAGAGATATTTATGTATTCTAAGGAAATTCGCTAAGTTGATGCAGCTCCTGCGTAACGAATTTTTGTGTGATTATTTTCGAATTGTGGATCAAAAATCAACACTCGAACAAGAGTAATAATGCTCTGATAGAGCACTGACATATGACTGATATGTTTGCATGGAACTTAGTCGGATATATAGGCAGCTTTATAAAAATGACAGACTCACATCTGGAAATCTGAACTAAAGTTATTAAAATAATGATAAATGTTACACATTGAAATTGATAATTTATTCATAAATATATTGATCAGTTGTGTGGTGGCAACTGGTAATAAATGATCAATAAAATTAATGACGAATGAATTGATTGACAAGAATCATTAATATTAACACTATTTATAATATATACAAATATTATTTACATAAGTGATATGATGTTATTTGTTGTAAATGATTGACTACCAGTGAAATTTTTGTGATATTATGTTATTTATTTTTTGTATTCTTACCATTCCAAAGCTTCTCTTTCTAATCTCGTCTTAAATATTTTCATAGATCAAAGATGTATGTCACAGGGGTTTATTATTATTTTTTGTATTAAATGGGTTACTTGACGAAAATCCACTATAGTTATTAAATAAAAAAAATATTTGAGATTTTCATAGCAATAATTCTATTTTAACTAGTTTCGAAACACAGTTCCTTTATCAGAAAATATATGATAATTATAAAAGTGTACAAATTTAAACAAAAAGGTAAACATATTTAGGTACTCATATAAACTGCATATAAAACGTTGTATGAATGAAAACAAGGAAATGTTGGTAAAACCTAAAAAATATAAGTATTTAATAAAGTTTTAAAAATGCAATCAACTTAAGTTCCACACTTTTTGTAAAACCGATTAGTTTTGGCACAACTCGGCTACAAACATTTATAATATATAACTGACTACATCATGTCCGTTGTCTGTCTGTCTGGACGCCTGTTAATACCAACGATAACTCTACTTATGAGCTGAAATTTTATGTGTGTTGTATAGACAAAATTGGAAACTTATATTGAATCATTTTTCCCCCAATTTTCACTCAAACAAATGTAATTACTGTAGATGATAGACGCATATGTTTGTTTACTGCATATGTATATGCAACAGTCATATTTTTATTTTCCAAACAAAGTTGTTTATTTTTAAAAAGCAATGCAACTTTCGAGCACAAATTATGAGAAATCTATTGAGTTTATGAAAAAAACTTTCAAACAAAAGTTGTTTATTTTAAAAAGACAAAGATTTTTTGTTCACAATGTCTTACGGCTTTAATGATATATGTTTTAAACTTGTAGTCCAACCGGAAAATAAGCCAAATAAGCCGGAAAATACTGTACAATCTGGAAAAGTGGTGGAACATCACCGTTTTAAAAAATTCTTTTTTTCCTGGATTCCTTCAGGAACATTCATCAGCACTAACCTCTCCATTACCTCGAAAAATGAGAAAATTAGAGTAATTTCCCCCTCCCAAAGTACCCCAAATAGTAACCGTGATAATAAAATTTTGAATTTTCAAAATTTTTTTTATCACTTACTATTTGGGGTGCTTTGAGAGGGGGAAAATTAATAATAATTAATGTTCTCTAATAAGAATTTTTTAAATCGGTGTTGTTCCACCACTTTTCCAGATATTCCAGCTTATTAAGTGGACTATTGACCTTACGTTTTAACTCTAAAACATACATACAAAATTTCAGCTCGTTATTTCTTTTCGTTTTTGAGTTTAATAACAGACAGCTGTTACAAAGTCGGAACTAAACTTAATATACCGTGGTATATATTACATATACCGGGTATAAAAATGAAAATGCTACCAGCATTAAATCATCAGAGATTAGTATGCTATAAATATGAAAAATACACTCTACTTATTTAGTTACAACATACTTACTGTATTATAATAATGAAATTTTCAAACATGAGTTTATTTTTTTCATGCATATGTTAAATCTGAATAACAGAACTTAAACCTTCAAATTGTGACGTGACTTTATGTTACATCGACGTTCAGAGACCACAAACATTATTTTATGCTGTTTGGTTTAAATAATTATTCATTTATTTGTTGTTTATTGTTTCTTTTTAACCGACTTCAAAAAATGGAGAACTGTTCTCAATCAGATTGTATGTACCAGCAAAGTGACGGTATTTTGTAAACAGTCAACAGTTAAATTTCAAATTTTACCTCAATTCCTAGAACAATTATTTGTATTTTATAAATATGTATTTCGACTACAAGGTAGTCATCATCAGTATGAATTAGTTAATCGTCACTATCTCCGGGATATGGAGTCAAAGATATGTTACTTTTTACGTATCTTACAAGGATTTAATTTGCTTTATCTCTTATATAAGAGATTACTTGAGTTAACTGACGAATTTAAGGATTAAGTGTGTGATAAAACCATCAACTGCGTCGATTGGCGGTAATCTTTTTTTGACCATCTGATTTTGTTTGTATCAATAGCGTTAGGATGTTAAAGTCGCTAATCTTGACATTTAGGTATTAAATTTGAAAATTGGTTTAATTTTATTAAATCAGAATTTAAAATTGACCCATTATCTAAATTCATGATTTGTTTTTTGGATTGATGTGTATAAAAAATAGTTTCGTATGCGCCTACTTCTGTGGGGTTTTGTAACGATTTCAGTAGTTTTAAATTAGATTTGTCAATTTTGTGGTTGTTTTCAATAACGTGAGATAAACGAGATCGATTTCATTTTTCAAATGAAAACTCTCATTTTTTATTGCTTTAATAGAAATTTATCCAGATATTTCATTAAAAAACTTAAAGAAAATCTTTTTGGTGTTGGTCGTAGAAATTGACGCTTGTCTACAGTAATTTAAGTATCTTGATCAAATATTGATATGAAGCTTGGCAAGTAGGCCTTTCTAGACCTTTTTTTTTACCGATCCCTTAAGGACAAGGAATCTGTACGTAGACTGATAATTAGTAGGTTGTGAGACTGCCGCCGACTTTGATAGGAACTATGCCGATAATCATCTGGAGTTTGTGGACTTCAGAAAACCTTTAAAAGCATAGCCGGTTGCTTTCGTTCTTGCCCATACGCCGACAGTTTAGTCAATTAACCGCCCCATTAATTGTTTTTTTTTTTTAAATTGATATAATTGAAATTTTAATTAATTTAATTGACAAACTGCCGCCATTGGGAATCGAATCAGCAACATATTGATATGAAAAAATAAACTCATCCACCAGGTATCGGACATCAGATCTGGAAGTCTAGCTTGGTGTACTACCGTTACACCCCGGATGATGCTGGTGAATGAGTCAATTTTTTTCATATCATTAACAGTATTAATTTGAAGTCAACATTAACTTATTATTTCCCAATTATTATAATATCTTATTATAATTACTATTACCGTCTTGATCGATATCTATCAATCTTTGAAAATTCATAAGGGGCATCTAATTGTAAGTTTAAATAAACATTCGTTTATTGTGGTTATGAATTACAGATGTCGGGTAGTTTATTTAATTATTGGCAATGGTCAAAGCTAATTTAAAGGAAACTTAAAATTGTCTACCTACTCGAGTGGGATCATTTTCTATTAAATAAGTATTTTACCACTTGAGTAGTACCTAATAATAATTTAAAAAAATAAATAATACAAAATAGTAAGAAGATTTAGTATACTAAATGATTTAATTACTTTTGTTACATAAATATTGATATAATTTTTATAGATTATCGAGCCTTGAAGCTATTACATTCATTAAATGTGTATGAATATGAAAAAAAATTATATAAGTCCGTTAATTTGATCAATGTAATTAAGATTTTTTTATGAAATATATTTTTGATTGATTGACATATTTATGTAAAACTTTTTTTTTTTTACAATATAAACATAATTAATGTAATTGTAACAATTCAAAACGTAAAGACGACTGATAAAATGTTTTTTGTAAACATTAACCGGTAAAAAATACAAACAATTCAATTAATGAATCTTTCAAATGACTCTTTTTACGGTTATAGAGGTCATAAGTTGAATTTTAAAACGAACAAAATAGGGGAACCCGGGACGAAGTTGAAAATATGATTTAAAAATACAAAAGGGTTTATTAAGAGAGCTGAAAATTTTTCTATGAACACATTATAGTGTTATCACAAAAATATAATAATATTGTAAGATAATAAAAGAAAAAAATTATTTTTTTTCAAAAATAGAAAATTATTTGCTTTGTTCTGCCTCGGGAATGGAGCAAAACGAGGTGGTAAGGAAATGTAGAAAAAATAAGTTTATGCACAAAATTCATATACTAGAACAGCCACATCATATTCGCTATCTATTCCTGCAGGTGAAAATTGAAATGAAGAGACTATGTTGTCAGTTGTCATCCAAGTTGTCATCCAGGGGTAGTAAAATTAGCCTCTTCTCTTGAAGGTCTATAAAGTCTGATGTTATGCTGGAAGATATTGAGAAACATTGCGGCACAATGAGGTACTCCATTCCGCCCCACCCTTTCGCCCCGGAGACACGATTCGGGTTAGAGAGGTAAGATCACTTGAAAAAGATACGTAAACAAACATGTAACTACACCAAACTTAGCTACAATTAAACTAACTTGAAGCATGTCTTGACTGTAGTTGTAATGTAAAGAAGTAAGCATACCTTGTGCAGATTGTGTGGTGAGGAGGAGGAAACATCCAGCCATATTATCTTTGACTGCGAACCTCTGGGTTACAGAAGATACGGGATATTCGCTGCATCTCACCCCGAATATATGAACCTTTAGGAAGACCTGATAAACAAGCTCCTGACTATTGCCAACATATGGGAGAAGAGATTCTCGTCGAACTGAAGTAGAAGGGGGAGCACAATGGACCAAAAGGTCGAAGTGCAATATTTTTTAGACCCCAAGATGAATCTATCTATCTATGTATACCTTGTCTTGGTAACAAAATCATCGTAACTTACAATAGGGGAGCAAAAAATCACAAAATAATAATAATAATAATGGGGTTTAACCTCTGTTTTTGAGACACGACTGTCTATAACAAAGGCCACCCACATCATTATTATAACATGAATGTTGTAGTTAAACAACCACAAGTTAATCTAGTTCTAAGTAATGCCGCTCGCTAGTAGCACCCCCTTGACACCGAAAATCGTGAAACTTCATTCCACCCCGGTACCCTATTGTGCCCTGGGTTCCCCTAAATATTTAAGGATAATCAATGACCTAAACTACTACGAAAATAATTAGTTTCGTTTTTATATCAATATATTCATGTTCTGTATATACAAATTGCAGTTTCTTTATCGTAATATAGAGATTATTAGCATTATAAAATTAAAACCGAACTATTTACGAAGCAGAAATTTACGAATTATGATCCTACTTTTAAAACACATTTGAAAATATATAAATTATTAGTACAATATTAGTACAATACAAAACTGTCAAGGAAGTCTGATATATGCTAATTATGTGATACTGCAGTCCATATAAAAGCTTCAAGCACTGTACGAATTAAAATTTACGCACTGCTTATCTATAATTGTAATAAAATTATAGAGAATATAATTCCTGTAAATTGGAAAATATTTTCCATATAATTCTTTTTGTTAATAAAAAATAAACAAGATAAATTAAAAACAAGCTTTAATTTAAAATTAATTATAGTAAAACTAATTTTCTACAACTTTACTTCTTATGTGTTTTTCGATTTTTTCAATATTAAGAGAGATACCAAATTTTGTGTTTTACCCTCCCTCTAAACCCCTCTTTCCTCTTTACGATTCCGGTCATGTTTACCATAAAAATAAATTGTCATCGGACCTGAACCAACATATAAAAATTCAACTCCGTAGGATAAGAGGAAGTGGGTCAAATTTAACTTGCAATATTCCATTACAGACAACGGGACAGGGGAAACTAAATAAAAGCTTGTAAACATATAATATAAGATTTTAATAAACTTTTGATAATAATTTTGGTAAAGAGTACACAAATACTTGAAAATCACTCTAGCGGTCACACAGATCGCCATGCACATTAATTAGATAGATTGAGATCTATTTCCAAAAAAGAACTAATGTATTCAATCCGAAGAATTTCACTAAGTTGACGGAGCTCCTGTGTAACGAAGGTTTTTTTTCTTTATTGACTGTAAGTAATTGTTAACAATACAAAGTACACCATCAATGTATAGAATATATTTTGCACGGAAACCATGTTTCCGTTTCGATTAAGTTGAGTGAATATATTCTAAAATAATTATGTGTTCGTTACAAATACGTTTTTATTTTTTACGCTACATGGTTTTCTGTTTTAATTATAAAAACAAACTAAACAAACAGTTGGTCAAATTTTATATAATATAAGGGGGATTCTAACTGGTTTGGAACATTCACAATCGAATGAGCACAAATTTTTCTTTCGTGTCATCTAGAGTCCTACTTGTATACGAAACTGTTTGTTGCCAGTTGATGGTTTCAAATTATACTCTTTATTACTATGGTCGGAAATACACGAAGGGATTTTTGGCAAATTCGAGTCTTTGTTGTCTAAGGGTTCAGTATTTTGATTTACGGAGTGGAGTGTCTTCGATTGGTAGGATCATGTCTGCAATTCTAATGCTATATAACACTTTTAAAATATCGAATTTCAAATTTGAATATTTTCCAATACAGTATTCTGAAATTTTTATTTTGAAATATTAAAATTGGAAATCCGGTATTTCAGTGTTACATCCACTTAGAATTCCTCTAGAGGATTCTTTCATCTTGCTATGCATATATTACCTACCAATATTTATTCAAGTAAAAAATTGACAGAATTGCGTATGAATAACACAAACGTTTTTTTTAGTGTTACGAAAATAACCCTAATAGGTCAAAAGTCCCTCAGAAAATTTCAATTATTGATTTATTTTTAATTTTTAAGGTAGCGATCTCATACACGGTTTAAACGCGCTTTGATAGATAGATATATCTTGGGGTAAAACAAGTAATGCATCGAATATCTTGTATCTGTTATAACCGAGAGATTAGTAGTTAAAGATGATGTGGCTGGATGTTTCTTCCTCCTCACCGCACAGTCTGCACATAATGGATCCATTCTGGAGTCCTATTTTGTGCAGATGCTTTCGTAGTTGACAATGTACGTCGATGAATCCGGAACGTTTCGAAGTTGTATTCTGTTCAGGTTGAGTATGTCGAGAAATAGCCCCTTGGATGCATTACGAAACAGTATTTACCCGAGTTTTTGTTGCGATATATTTTGCCAGTGTTTATCATATATCCACTTGTTTACATGCTGTTTTTGGAATTCCTAAAATAGGTTTTGGGCCCATGAAAGATATTCAAACTTTCTTTTTTGCTAAGTTTCCTTCGAAACCATTGTGACCTAGTATCCAGATCAACTTAACATTGTTCCGTTTTGCCAGCTGCAGAGCTAATTTCAATGGCAGGCAATGCTTTTAGAGCAGCTTGACTGTCCGATATAATATACACGAATATATACGTACTGGTTTATGTAACAGCAAGCCAGTATGCCGTAGACTTCTTCCTAAACGTGCCTAAGTATCTTTGATAATATTGTAACCATAAATAATATCACTGTAGTGAGAAGTCCAATGTGTCCCTTAAACTCGGCCTTACGAACTACCGTGCTCTAGATACGAGAAAGTATGGGTACAAATATGGAAATCAATCGTTTTAACTCAAAGCGTTTTTACAATATTGGAAAATTTGCTACGCGTTACCCATTTCGTTCGTCACAATACCAACGGATAACTCATGAAAATTCTTTTAGGCGACTCAATGAAAAAAACCACTCACCGACTTTTGCATAATGAACTCCGACTAGTTTCCACCCCTCTCCCCGCTCAGTAATAACAGTCAGTTAGTTCGCAAATAGTGTAACATGAGTCAATGTAACAAACAAGTGATATTTCACATTGTTTTCAGGAACATCATTCATAACTTCTGATAAATAATATATGTTAATATTTTATCTATATATTATTATGTTTCTATTACAGTTAATTCTATTAATTTAACTGTTCATTTTAATTAACACAATAATTAATTGTAGAACAGTAGTTCTGTGTATAATAAATTTGTTATATATTTTTATTGCAAATCTCAGAATTTCTAATTAATGTAAAAAAAATAATAATTTACAACATTTTTAACCCGTATAATTTTCTTTGTATTATACGGTCAAGTTCGATTAACATCTATCCGTGTATCCGTGTATTTAGTTGTATTGTGTGTCAGGTTCGTTAAATATTATTGCTTCCGTGTTAATTAGTTAACTGTAGTACTTAATTAGTGTGGCTTGCACATTCATATTGACGAACTTCAAAGGAGGGATTAAGGAATTAACCGTTTTTTTTTCGTAATCCGATAAAATATAAAATGTTTTTTTAGAGGTACAAATAAGAAAAATTAATTAATAAATAAAGGATGTTTTTTTCGAGGTACACAACTTTGAGTTGGTAACACTGCTTTATTTGACAACCAATTTAACAGCTGATTGTTGCTTTTTATTTTGGTTTGCCATTTCATCATGGATAGGCTTACACCAGAGCAACGCTTGCAAATTGTTGAAATTTTTATAATTTTAATTAATTCATACTTGCAAAATGTTGAAATTTTCAACAATAATGGTCCTGTTTAAATTATACGATATTAAAGCTTTTCGCGAGATTTTCTTGTGTAGATGTATTTACCTTTGTTTTTTTATACACAAGTAAATCTCGCGACAAGATTTAATATCATATAAATTTTGTAATGTAATAAATTAATGGGTTTGATTCAGTTTAAAATTTATTTTCTTCTTTTTAGAGCATTTAAATAAAAGCTTGTTTTTAAAACTGTTTTTTTTTTTTTACTCTTAATTTATTTTAGTTATCGCTGTGTTATTGTATCTAAATGTTTCTTAACCTGTTCATTTCATTTAAAGCGTCATTGTTGATTGGTCGTTTGCCCGTTAATTTAGTACTAAAAAATAAAAAGTTCGAATACGGATACAATTACTTTTTTTAAATATTTCTTAAGATAATTCTAAAAATTAGGTATGCTCACCGAAACACTTTTATGATAAACTCTTTGTTTTTTATTGCCAGCCATGAATATATTCTTCAAATATATTCTTTGAATCTTACAGAATAACGAAAAATGGAATGAATCAAGTTCTTACCAAAGAAAACATATATCGAATATAGAATAGGAAATTTATGTCAATTAATTATTTTTTTCTAAATTTTGACAGTTATTATTGACAGGAGATTTTAAATGGTCATTTTTTTATTAAGATTTTGTTGATGACATATCTATAGAAAATATAAACTCTACTATCATGGTGCTTGGAGAAAGAAAAAACACACAATATAAAATATCTCACTAAATATTAGAAAAATTTAAAAATGTGTAAGGAGTAAAGTTGCAGAAAATTATGTTTGCTACAATTCATTGCCTCATAATTTTTTTCTACAACACGAATGTGTACAGCAATATTTAGGATTTAAAATTTCAATCTTAATCATTCTCTGTAAATATTAGAGAAACAGAAAAAATGATAAGAAACTTAATTATAGTAAAACTAATTTTACTTCTCATGTGTTTTTCGATTTTTTCAGTATTAAGAGAGATATACCAAATTTTGTGTTTCCCCCTCCCTCTAAATCCCCCTTTCCCCTTGTCGATTCTTGTCATGCTTACCATAAAAATGCATTGTCATCGAAACTGAACCAACATGTAAAAATTCAACTCCGTAGGATAAGAGGAAGTGATACTAATTCAGCTTGCAAGATTTGACCCGAACATACATACATACATTGCAAGTTAAATAAAAGCTTGTAATATAACATTTAGCGAACACATTTTACAGCTAAAGTTCTTTCTGTTGATTAATTTATGAAGAACGATTAATTTATGTTCCATTCCTTATACCATTTTCAACAGAAATAGTTTCCCCAATATATATGAAATATATGAAATTGGTTTATATTTATTTTTGTAGAATACTTTATCAACAAGTTTCAAATAACTCGACCGATTATTTTTTCGAAATGTTCCATAAAATATTAAAACACATCACTAAAAGTAAAATACACGTGACCTCATGAAAGAACTTTATGAATGAAATTAAAGTATATCAAATAGAATATTTGTTGTTTTAACAAATTATAATAGGTTTAAAATATCAAAAATTTTCCACGTAACATGATAATTCTATTTTTAGTTTTTAATTGTTTTCTTTTTTGATATCTCAATTACAATTTAGGCTACACATTCTAACTTAGAGAATTACGTGAATTTCATGCATGATCAATTTTTTAATTATAATATACTAAACAAATTAAATAGTTTTAGGTACACGTGAATTTAAACAAATATTAAATCGTTCGATAGTGATTTGTAATCAGAAATCAATAGTTAAAAAGTTTAGCCTTGTCAATATTATGAAAAGCAAATAAAAAAGAAAATTAAATATCATTAAAATAAAACCAGATTGCGATTACATAAGAAAAATATCTTGTCTTGGGGTAAAAAGCTGTTGCTCTAAATGATAATAGATTGTAAAAACCCGTTTTTAATAATTTTGTGTGTTTGTCAATTTATGTCAGCATAGAAAAAAGTTGTAAAGTATATCAATAATCTTACAACGATTTATATATAACCTTTTTTTTATTTGTCCTAAATGTTTTAAAAGTATTTATTGTAAAATATCAGAAAATGTAAATTAGAAATTGATTTGACTTAATGTGACAGATTTGACAGTATATTTGTTGTATATTTATGTGTATATGTATATTATTTCAGTGGGCGTAGTCGTCAGTTTTCAAAATATGGTGGCAAAAACAAACCTAACAAAAAAAGTTTTAATTTTATTAAATAATTAATTCAAATGTCCGTCAACACCATTTTTTTTTTAATGCAATTATATAAACTTCAAATTTCAAAGAATATTTATAAACATTATTTATTATGGTGTCTACTTTAATAATCTAGTTATTATAATTTTAAGTACAAAAAAGTTATGTTCTCCATAAGACGCTGTGTTGAAAGTTTGATTTTTAATCGATAATTACTCTTCGAAATGATCGTCAACAGGTGTTAAATTTTTGAGGGAGGATAACTACATAATTGAGCTATTCAATTCACTAGAAAAATTTTTTTTATCTACTATTTAGCCTCATGCATGAACGTCCTTAACAGATTTTAATGCGGTTTTCACGGAGGAGTAGATTTAATTCTTCCGGGTAGCACATCAACTGTAAAGTTTTTGTTTCAGGTATCCGTAGTTGATTTGCTAAAAATCTATTTTTTAAACAATACCAGGTAAAGAAAATCTAAATAGTCTCCCACTTTTAGGGCTGTGTGTCGTGTATAGCAAATGATGCGGAAACAAATCAAACATTAAATATTAAAATTAGGTTTTGGCCATTCATTATCTTCTATCAACCAAATTTGAAATAATTGATATTTTGTTGAAATCGATTCAAGTGATTAATCGATTAAGCACTACAACGGAACAAATGATATGATACATATAAACACTCGGACAAAACATTACTCTCATTTGGACTTCGGTGTACTCAGATGAAAAAAATGCACTATAGCACAAATATCTAAGGAAAGACAAGACATAAAATTCATTTTTGTTTCTAGGTATTTACAAAAAAATCGATCATTAATATTGAAATAGACAAACCCTTTTTTTAAATAGGCAACCCGCATTATCTTACTGTTTTATTAAATAATTGCAAAAACTAATTCAAATAAACTAAAAAACACATAAATCGATCGAAATTTATTAATATTGAAATAGACAAACCTTTTTTTGTAATAGGCAATCCGCATTATGTTAATGTTGTTTTATTTTATAATTGTAAAAACTGATTTAAAAAAACTAAAAAACAGATTGCTGTAGAACTTTTCTATCCTGATAAATTTGGTTCAATTTACACCTATCTCTCAATGTTTACGATATTTTCTGAACGATTCTCTTATGGTAACAAAAGTGGGGATTAGCAATTTTTAACCATATTACCCAAAAAAATGAAATGTGACAATCTATACGATGCACCTCTCAACTAAAAAATTTACGTCCAAAAGAATCTGTGAGAAAAACATCTGTGGCAGACAGACAGACGCTCAGGTGATTTCATAAGTGTGTCGTTTTGTCTATGTTGGCACTGAATACTGAATACAAAACGCCCACAACCACGTATACCAGTCATGTGATTTCTTACAATCACGAAATGAAATTGAAATAAGAGACAATTTTCTTTTTTAAAGTTTTTTTCAACTAGTTAAATTTTTGTTGAATTAACAGAATAAATATCAAATATTGTATAGAAGCAAATAAAATACTACTTTTATCTTTTTTTCTTTAAAGAATAGAATCCTTTCGAATCTTTTATACGTGTCACATATCGTGTACTTAAACACGCGTGTTCACAAAAAATTACCCGACCTGATAGTAGTTATTAAATAGATGTTTAGTTTTTTGTTTACGATTTGTTTTTAGTTTTTCCACTTTTGAATATAGGATATTTTTTCATCAGACAAATCGCTAGTTTGTATTACTCTAAGACCCGTCGAATCTAGGGCAAATATAGATCTATCTCGAGTATAAATTTAAAACATCATTATAGCCTGAAAATCATTCTCTTGTTATTTCTTGAATGTAACCTTTTTAGTTAATCAATAGAGCATAAAAGTCGTTAAATGAAGATATAATGTCATAAAACCGATAACCTGTTTATAATTTAAGTCATGAATAAAGCCGCAAAAACGTAATGAGTCATAAATAGGTCACCGAACATGAGAAAAAACCATTTTGCGTATTTTCAATTACCTAAATTACATTAATACACATCCTAAGATGTTCAATTTTATTATGAAATGATGATTTGAAGGCCGTAATAATGCACTCAATTTCGACTTGGGATGGCACGGATGCGACAGATCACATGCTGAAGATCGCCTTTTATATAATTATGTAATATAAAAGACGAAGTAATTGTTTTATTAGCTTATGACATAAAATGTCAAAGTGTTGTAATAATCAGACTATTTATACTGATGATGATTACTTTGTAGTCGAAATAAATATATATACAATGCAAATATTTGATTTAGAAAAAGGACAATTTTTTAAAACCTAGAGCTGTTTGATAACCTTTATAAAGAATGAGGCCTTAAAGGTAGGGTAGAACACACATTTTTTAAATTCTCTGTTAATTTTTAAGAAAAAGTTGATTATAAGTTGTAAATTTTCTGAAACAACATTTATAGAAATATTTGCAATCTACGCAAAGCTCCCAAGTGTCTAATTTTTTCTTGAACAGAATTGTACTTAATGTTACAAAAGATTTTATTATTGCATTGATAAAAAAGTTTATACATAGAAGAATGAAAATTGAAAAGTTTTCCATTCGAAACTTGTTTGAATCACGTATTTGTTGTAACTGTAAATGAATTTGAACAATAAGTGTAGATATTAGCTATTTCTGTACTATTGTTTATTCAGCACATCAACCAATTGTTTCACAAGCAGATGTTGTTAAAAGTTTTTTTGAAGCATATTATTATGATGATGTTCAAATCTCACTAAATACATTTATTGTTGTTCAAGAGTAATTAAAGTTTATACTCAAATATTCAATTGATGTCTATCTGTATGATGCTGATATTGTTTGAACAACTATCATGCAAATATCATCTTTGTTCGAAATGAAAGTTTATTAAAAAAATTTGTGTGAACGTCACTAGATATATATAGACATGTATATAGACATTAGTTTGCCTGTAGAGCTTTCATAAATAAATATTCATTTTCACAAAAGTTGATGTCATTTTATAAATTTTTATTGTTGATTTGTGTCTCATTAAGTCGGTTTTCGAAAAAATCTTTCGAATAAAATTTGTTACTATAGTTTAGATGAACAACTTTTATTCGAAAACCGAATCAATAAGGCACAAATCAACTATAAAATTTTTAAAAAAGGCATCAACTTTTGTGATCCATAGTACCAAAGGCTCTCTTTTTCAACCTTATAAATCGACGTGAAAATTCAGTTGGATTACGCTGAAAAATCTCCAAACATTGCTTAGAACCGTTAACAAACGCGGCACTCTTCTTGCTGACAGCTTTTTCATATTTAATTCTTCGTGTATGATGTTGTGAACACGTGCATCTGAGATGTTTACAATGTCAGCAATCACGCCCAACTTTATACATGCATAATGATTTCATAGACTTTTTTGACCATTTCTGGCGTTGTTACCTTTTTCGCCTTCCAATACATTTGACGTCACTTGTGCTTGTGCGGCAACGTTTAAATTCATTTACCCAATTATAAACGGTTGCATTTGGAGGCGCATGTTGATCGAACTCTGTTTTCATCTCATCGATGATTGTTTTTTTGTTTGAAACCTTTCTAATGAAAGTATTTAATCACTTAACGATTTTCATTTGTTTCCAGATTTAATAAAATCAAAAGTAATAAACAACCCATACTAAAAAACTATTCAATCAAATGTCATAAAAATTAGGCAGCTTTCGTTTAAGAGCATAAGAACATAAGAACATACTCCACAAGAACACCCCGAATAAATTGATTTTTAGGAAAACTTGATAATCAAGCTCCTGACTATTGCCAAAATATAGGAGAAATCTCGTCAGACTGAACTAGAAGTGGGAATACCCCTCTACTTCAAGGGGCCATAAGGGGCCCTTCTACAAAATATAGTAAGGGCCATACGTTCGAATCGAAATAGTTTTAGATACCCTAAGATATATTTATCTACTTCACAACAAACAAACGAGGTTGTTATTAGTGACGCATAGATGGCGTTACCGTAAAGACTTATCTATCCACCCTCGTACTTAAGTATTTTGTGAGATATGCTAAAATTAAAATACCTACCGCTATCAGTATGCAAATTACTTTCACACATTACGTTTTTTTTTTTGTAAAAAAACTTTTATTAATTTTATTTTTGAATGCCCCATAAAAAATTTTATATTTTTAATTTTAAAAATAACTTTATTTATTTTGTGTATATGGTGGGGGTGTTCCTTTTTGAAAAAAAATGCATTTTTTTATTTTTTAAATTATGTATTTTATGTAATTGTTTTTGCAATTCATGCATGAGATGTTGTGTTCAGCAAATGTTATTTTTATATGTCAGTATAAATGGAATAATTATAGTAATTTGGAATAAAACATTTATATCTATTATCAGAGAAAATTAAATGTATATAAAAAGTGCAAATCTTCATGATTACTTTATTTTACATATAAAGTTTTACATTATTGCATACTCCAGTTAAATTTGTAAGTTTTCTTTTTAAAAAATCTACATTAAACATTATACATTAAAATAATTTTTAATTAAAAAACTGACTCTTATATATAAAGAAGATAATATATATATTTGGTATAAGAAAATGAGTATCTTGACATCTATAGTTTTGACTTGAGAAAATTATCTTTACTAAAGATAAACTGACTCTTGACTTAAGAATTTCGAAATTCTTAAATGATGATTTCTTTGGATCAAGATACTAAAATTTGGGACCAAAATA
This sequence comes from Nineta flava, assembly GCA_963920215.1. Lineage (NCBI taxonomy): Eukaryota > Metazoa > Arthropoda > Insecta > Neuroptera > Chrysopidae > Nineta > Nineta flava. The sequence continues at coordinate 99,041,412 of OY986041.1, read as the reverse complement.
AATATTTGTTTAATGCAAACAAATGAAACTTTTTAAAGAAGTATTGATATCTAAAGACGTAACTTCAGTTAAATATATATAGGGAACATACCCATACTACGTGACCTGTTTAGGGGGGGGGGTAGATCTTTAAAATACTACGCTCGGTCACGGGAATGGGGGTGGGGGTGGCTTTGATTTTTGTCACGTAGTCGATCGATTTCGCCGAGAGAAATCTCGCGCTTTTTCGAACTATATTTGACTATGGCGCGGAGTGTTTAACTAAACGTGCTTCTTAAACTCACAGTTAGTGGCGCTGATGCACATATGTCGAGATGTCAGCTGATTGAAAACAGACACTGTTTGTCCGACAATTTGTAGTCCAGTGAAGTACGAACAGTGAAGTATGAGACGGATATTAATGTGATTAAGCAGAAAACAATTGTTTTCATAAATTAAGTTTTCGGTAGCAATATGTTTTTACATAAGTTTTTCTTTGTCATAATATCTAGAGCACGGTAGTGCGTAAGGCCGAGTTTAAGGGATTTAATTTACTAGTAATTATAAGTAGAGTTGAATTTTTTTGTTTTGACTATTATATGCGCGTAAGGGGAACTTATTTAAAAGTAGAAGGGCAACTTATTTAAACCATATTTTAATCATATGTTTAATACTTAGTAATAAATATATGTTTCCTTCCCATCATTTTGAAAATAGACTGATCCACTCAAACTGTGACGATATTCGAGGCTTCATTACTAATTAATATACTTCTATGCATGCACTCTTATGCAATAAACGCCGTATTAATAAAGACGAATATGAGCCAAATTATTTTTATTTGTTTCACTTTCTGCTTGCAAAATGATTAATAATCATAATTGTCAATACTACGTAACAACTTTAGGGGGAGGGGGGGGGGGTCTTGGCATATACCACAAATGGTTACCGAGGGGAGGGGGGGGGGGGTCGAAAAATCTTAAAAAATAGGTCACGTAGTATGGGTACGTTCCCATACTTCTGTTAAAGAAGCTGCATAAACTTTTTCTTCTTGAGTTTTTTAATTTATTTTTAATAAGAAAAATACTTTTTTCTTTTTTAGAAAAATTTCATTTTCTTGACTAAAGAATCACAAGAGTATTTGGCCAAGAAAGACTTTTACTAGTCCGAGGGGTCTAAGGCGTTATGTCTGCGCAGTATGCCTACTTGGAAACTGGGAGGTTATGGGTTCGAATCCCGGCAGTTTGCAATCGGCAGTTTGTCAATTATTAAGAAAAAAAAAAGGGCGGTTAATTGACTAATCTGTCGGCGTATGGACAAGAACAAAGTTACCGGCTATACTTGAGAAGGTTTTCTGCAGTTTCCTTCACGAACTTTAGATGAATATCGGCATAGTTCCTATCATAGTCGGCTGCAGCCGCACATCCTACAAATTCCTAGTCTATACACAAAAAATCCTTCCACTCCACTCACATCCTCACATCCTTAGGTATCACAATGGACATTATGTGTAGCCCGTCCAGGGCAGCCTATACATTCTATCTGAGAAAGACTTTTTGACCAACTTTTGTGGCCAAGTGTACAATAGGCGTGAAAAGTTGATGTTAGTTTCTAAATTTTATAATTTATTTGTTGCTTATTGATTCGGTTTTCGGAAAAATGCTTCGGATAAAAGTAACTTTTATTCGAAAATTTTTGTCGAAAACCCAATGAATAAGGCACAAATCAACTATAAAACATTAATAAATGACACCAATTTTTGTGTCCAAGTGTACGTACACTGCCGTTCATAAAAATTGTTTGTAATATTATACATATATTTAGTAATATATACGCTTAAAATGTGACTTACCATTTCAATTTTTATGAACGGGAGTGTACATTGACTAAAGTTGAAACTAGTATGGGTAACATTAAAAAGATAATTACTTTAGATTTAGATAATAAATAAATAATAACCAGTTAGTTTGTAAAGTAATTTAACATGTGTAATGTAAATTGTCTTGTTACTCGTAAATGCATGTACCTGCACAGCAAAACAAGTGGCGCACTTAGAAAAACTCATTTAAATTATTTGCTTCGGAATTTTTTTGCATATCAACTTTTTTTTATTAATTTGTATATGTTTTTGTTGGTCTGGCCGTAAAATTGCATAAAATAACCTTTAAGGGAGTTCTGGGGCTACAGCTAGCTTTCTGGGGTCGTAAGTTGTTTTCAAGAAGTGTTTTTCTAACAGTTTATGCACTAGTAGCAACATTATGATCCATACGGAGCCTTTGGGCAGTCTCAGAAGCAGTAAACAAACAATTCCAAAGGGTGAAGATTAAAATAAATCGATTGTAATTCGGATTTTAAATGGCCACAACGTATCCCAGAGGAAAATTCAATACAACATATCTGGAATGAACATGTCCAACGTATAAGAAGATGAATTAACCCTAAACTAAAATCTGAACCTGAACTAAATTCAAATTATGTGTAGAAGGCTTGAGGCAGTCATTAAAGCAAGAGGAGGTAATATCTACTGTTAAAACTTTATTTCCTTCTAAAAAGCTCGAATTAAAATGCTTATATATTTTTCTATATCCAGAGCTACGGTTACATTTAGATATATATATATCTATGTACGTTGGGTGACTGAGATTGGTCGAAGTTAAGCTCCAGAGACTCTCGAAGCCAAGGAATGTCAACATATATGTCGACCGTGCTAAAAAAAGTAAGTACGACATAGGGAGAGAATTCGGCCTAGAACTCTGACCCGAGAACAAGACCTTCTAAGGCCTCTGCCGCTCTTAGGAAGGGTTTTACGATCTCGCACCCATGGGCATTTTTGTTCAGGACGCCGAAATACATAACATATGCAAATTTGAGCCAATTTTACCGTAAGTCAATTTCCTTTTTTATTAAATTAATTTTTTTTTCGAAAATTATTAGCTTTTTTATGCAATTTTACCAACAAAAGACCCAGACCAACACAAACATATACAAATTAATAAAAATTTAGTTGATATGCAAAAAAGTTTCAAAGAAAATAATTTTAATGTGTTTATCTAAGTGCGCCACTTTTTTTGCTGTGCTGTGTAGTTATGCACTACAACTCCACTCTAAGTATAATTATTATATTCTACTTTGTACTTTTAAGTTGTTAAGACAGGTGCTTTTGTAATACCCAATTCTTTATGAACGTGAATCTAAAATGTGTATAAAAAGTAAAAAATAAAATAGATTTTTATCATCGTGATAAATATTTTATTTATTTATTTATTTAAAAAAATATATATTTTAACTTCCGTATATACAACTGTATATTATAATCAAATAATTATAATTTTTTTTAAAGTTGATATCAATTTCTTCGAAAAAGTACATTTTATATAAACAATTCTTTTAAGTATGACATACGGGTGAGTATGTTTTATAAAACTTGTTTTTTTTCCAGTTTTAAAAAAAAATAAATAAATATAAAAACAGACATGTGTAGTAAAATAATTTTCTACTTTATTCTGTAGCATGTTATATTTTCCTATTTATTTCAAACACTATGTTTTTTTAAGTTTTATTTGGGGCTGTTTACAAATTATATCCTACAGCTATTGTTTTTGCACCAATGTTGGAATTTCGTAAAAATTTCTTCAAACGTCCATCGATCCTATTAGATGTTAAAAATCACTATCGCTAAAATTTGTATATATATATACAACATATGTACTTTTTTAAATGTCTGTGGACTCTCTAGCGGTCACAGTTTTATTCCGATTGGAATGAAATTGGGTATTTGGGTCGCTTTTGGTATTTTAAAGGTCAAGTTCATTAATGGGTAAAATCGGACGAGGAGAAATGCGGTTTAGAGGGAGGGGAAATAACAAAATTTGACTATCTCCCTTAATATTTGAAAAATCGAAAATTTATCAGGAGTTAAGTTGTGGGTACTAAGTTTTACTGCAATTTTGTTTCTTATCATTTTTCTGTTACACTAATATTTACAGAAATATTTACAATTAAAAGATTGAAAGTTAAAATTCTAAATATCTCTGTTCACGTTAGAGTTTGAGAAAAATGATCAAGTAATGAATTGTAGCAAACTTGATTTTCTACAAATTCTACTTGGACTGGCCAAAGTGGTGGTATGCTGGAACAACCCATTCAATTGGGGAATGAAAAATTCTTTAATCATCAAAAATTTACACAATTTGCAGGCGTTATTGTTCTGGCGTAAGTCTATTCATGCTTCAATTGTTCACTGGAAACACTGTTGCCAATTCAAATACTAAACCGTTTCAAAAAACACCCGATATATACAGGATATACAGAAAAAACAATATTAAACGTGCTAATAACAAAAATTTTACGATATGATAATCATGAAAATTATATGGGAAAATTTATGAAATATTTCCAAATAATCATGTAACTACCAATGACGACATTAAATTTATTTATATATATTTATTTTTTTGTGATAATAAATATATATTTCCCGTCGTTGTGTCTGTCGAACGTACGATGATACGGCAGCAGAAGTATGATGACGCTGATTTTAGTTTTATTCATTGAAATCAATCCAATTTCCTGACTGTGTCGTTTGTTTGTGTCATGTCATTAATAAATATGTTGCGCACTTAATATTATTGTTTACACTTTTTCAATGGTATTACTAATTATGTGTGGGCGATTTTATTAATCAATTTCTCTGTTGTTATGCTCTAAGACCAAAAACTTTTTTTTTAACAACTGTTTAAAAACAATTGTTTTCAATTTTTCTACCCGGTATATATGATATACCCATATATATGTAAGAGATTAAAAAAATTTAAAGACAAAAAATGTTCCTCGTTTCAAAATAAAGAACTTTTGTTTGAAACTTTTTTAAATACTCAGTTTATACTGGGTATTTCAAAAAATTACTCAGTTGTTATTTTCACTTGTTAAACAATCTACCATGATTGTCCTACGAAGTTTCTGCGGATGATGAAACTTTCCAATCGAATTCAAAAGTAGTGTCTTTTTTTCTCAATTTTCACCGTTGAAATCCATTCGGTTTAAAAAAAAACTGTTTAGAACAAAAGTTGTTCATTGTTCATTTAAAACAATTTTTGGGAAATCAATTCGGTACTCATCTAAGATATTTTTTCAATCTAGTGTTATTGTCTGTTTAGTAAATTTAGTTTAGTAAACGTCCGGAAAACTTAGCCGGTTGGAAAAGTTAGCGTCTATCAATTGTTCACGAGTGTGGGCTTTATGATTGACAACTTTTCCTTTTTGTTGCGAGTAAACGTGTTTTGAAGTTTTTATCTAGTTATATTTAAATTCTTATTATACCACCAGCTAAAAAAGCCGGTTTTGCCCGAGCTTCGAAAAATTCTTATAGGAAATTTATGTCACATAATTATTTTTTTCTTAATTTTGTCATTTGAAAACGTCAAATTTTAATTTTATTGACAAATAATTTCTTTCCAAAATTTTGTTAATGCATGTATTTCTATGGAAACTATAATAAAGATCTAGCCATTAGAAAACGTTATTGCCAAAACGTTATTTGATAGTTTTTCTAAGCCGCAAGGAAAATTTACCAAAGGTCTTTTCTTCTCATTATTTTACTATCTTCTATAGGTTTCTCCAAACAATTCGGACAAACATACATACCCACAATATATTTCCCTTTAATATATATATAGAGATATTTAAATCAAGTACTTGGCTCGTTGTTGGTCAAATTCGTATCCACTGCAGATTCCGATTTTATTGAAAATTATGTTTCCTAAACCATTTTAACCTAAAGAAAATGAAAATTCAGTCTAAGTAAATGTTTAATTTGTTGTTTGTAAAATATTGCTTGTATATGTTATTCTGGATTCGATACTTCGGATTCCAAAACCTATATAGGTAGCCTTAATTTAAAAATCATAACTCAAATCAAATTTTCGAGTAGTTTGGATGAAAATATGATTTTGATTATGATAAAATCGGAGACAAAAATTATTTTTCAATTTTTTAAGGGGTACAATTTAGAATATTAAAAAAAAGTTTTTATTTAAAAACAAATTATGTTTCTTAACCATTTTCGTCCAAAAAAAACGAAATTTCAGTCTAATTGATTGTCAGATTTGTAATTTGTATGATATTGCATGTATGTCTTTCTATACATGCAATATAGGTAGCTACTTCAATAATTATACCTCGAATCAAATTTTGGAATAGATTTCCATTATTTATGGGTCAAAATTGTCTAAAAACATGATTTTCCAAAAAATCGGAGAGAAAAATAAAAAAAAATTTTTCAATATTTTTCAAGAAGGAGAAAAATTTAAAAAAAAATCGAAACAAAATTTTGTCTCCAATTTTATTAAAAATTTGTATCTAAATAATATTTATTGGCACACAAAAAATGGTTAGTCTAGACAATTTTTCGAGAACCTAATGAATTCGATAAAAATCGACTGCAAACATTTAAATAAAAACAGACCGTCACTTTAACAGTTGATAGTAAGTGCATCGTAACGAGTTTAAAAATACATAAAATTAAATTGACTTAAATTAAAGATGAATATACCGCATAAAATGTTTAAAAATATGTTGAAGAACATACAAAAGATATGATGAATGATATAATGCATAACATATATATCGATTGTATGCATTGCATATCTATCTTTTTATAGGAAATAATAACAATTCACGATAATTGAAAATAATTTGATGATGATCAATTACAATAAACAATTAATATACATCATGTTAGACACATTTTATTTATGGAATTATTTATTTTAAAAGCATTGCATCGATGGAAATCAATGAAAATGTGGTTATATTTAAAAGCATGTACGATTTATATCCACTAAGTAATCAATTATTTATTTTAATTTGTAACCTACATTTTGTTATTGTAAGTATAAAAATAATTATTACATTTATATTTATTTCAAATCAAAGTTTCTTCTTTTTCAAATATCTTTCATACGTCCTGTGTTTGTTTTAAACATAATATGTTGTAACAACGGAAAGGATTCGTTAAAAAATTTATATAAAGATAGATGTTCCAAATTTTGTGTTTCTCATTGCGCTCAAAGAGATGGTTGGGAGCTTGGATTTTCCATATTTTTGGTATGTGATATGCTAAAATTTTGCATTTGCGTTCTAGAGCTTTGATAGTAAGGTCAAGTTCGTGAATGGGCAAAATCGGATCATGTTTGGGCAAAATTGTCCATTTTGTAAACCGTAACAAATAGAACAAACCTTTTTATAAATTGTGGATATACCGGGTATTTAAGCAATTAACTCAGTTCTTTATTATTTTCACTTGTTTTTATTGCCTTTTAACCTGTGCCTAGAGTGGTTGGACTCTATGTGTGTATGTGTGCGTTCACCTTCAGCCAACACTGTTAGACCCACAGACCTGCTTCTAAGCCCTAAGATTCATCGATCTTCAACTACTGAACCTACTCACCAAACTCACCACGTCAAGGCTGCGACCCGTGAGAAAATATAATTTATATACTGTATATACCGTCTGTTTTGGAATGATTTGCTAATAGAGAATCAATGTTAAATATTATTTACTATAGTAACTACACAATGCTTCATAAAGAAATAAAAATAGTGTGGGTAGTCTGTAGTGTGTGTGTGCATACGTAATGAATAATAATATTATAAACTAAGTGGGCATTACTAAATCCCCACTCTTAAATGACAATCAATCAAACATCATACCACAAGCAGCATGTTTGTACACTCCCGTTCAAGTATGTACACTCCCGTTCAATAAAATTGAACAGATCTGAACCGAATCAGTCTCTCACAATTTTGATTATTCTTGTAGTAAATGTTTTTTACTATACTTCCATTTCTTTTTTCACACTTTAAGTATATACTACTTATCTTTGTTTATAAATGAATAATTATAGAGAGAGTCACAAAAGTGAGGAGTTTTATGAAATGTAAGAAAATTAACATTTCAGGTCTGTTTAATTTTATTGAACGGGAGTGTATTTTTATAGTTATTTATTTATTTAACATTGATTCCCTATTAGAAATGCTTTTGAAAACAGACTGTATATCTTCAAGTAATTACTGCTATTTGAGATAAAATTCTTTTGACAAAATCATTGGGTTTCGGAAAGAAATTAAAATTGTTGATTTTTATAAAACGATTTTTGTATTCAAACATTCGTTCTCGGTCCGATCTCGGTCTGATAATATTAAGCGGTAACATACGTTTCAGTAGGTAATAGTTGATTGAACCTGGAACAGAGAGCATTCACACCATCATTCACATGCCGTTACAAGTTCGATCTCACTCAAAAATATTTTTATTCTTCGTGACTGGAGTGTGATTGGACCGGGACTTAACTGTGACCGATAGTATGAATACACACATTGTTTCTTACTTGATAATATTTTACCAGACCGAGAACGAACCGTGATCGGCACTATAGTGTGGATCAACCCTAAATCCATTTTCAATATAATTTTAAATCAAACTGAACCAAATTGTTTTTCAATCAAACTTTTAACAGTTACTTTTAGGAAATGATTTTAAATGATGTTGAAAACGGTATACAGAAAAAAAAGTTGATGCAGCTCATTGACTGGACCGATTCTGTACATACGTTAGTGTACAGAATATTTTGATTACATGGAATACTATTTAGTCATAAATTGTAAATCATAAATGGCAATAAATAAGTATGTGGCGGGTAAGATTGTTTACACAAACTGTTTTACTTACCACAAAACCAATTACAAGTTTTAAAATATGATGCAATTTATTTTACATGAAAAAATTAAATACTATTATGGGCGTAACATCTGTTCAACTTGAATCATTTTATTTTCCAATTTTGAATTTTTTTTCGAAAAATTTGTAAAATTTTCAACATCAAAAAGTTCTATGCAAGATTTTTTACTTTCTATTAAACTTTGAAAGTACATACGGTATCAAAAGTCGTGTTATTATTTCAAAATTTTATGATTGATTTGTGCCTTATTTATTCGGCTTTCGGATAAATGTTGTTGGAACATTGTGTGTATACAATAAAATTTCATCATGTCCTGCTCAGTTTTATCGTTCAAAATTGTATTGTCATTCTTCCCGGAAGTTTTGCCAAATGTAAATATTTTTGTTATCGTGATTTTTGCTATTTTTTCTTCATTCTGCTATCTATAACCCTATTCCCTATTTGTCGCAGAGTTCAGTCAAAGTTAATCTTTCTTAGAATATTAGGTTAAACGACTATTATGATAAAGTAAAGATAACGAGCTGAATATATTATTAGTCAATAATAAACAATAATTCACATAAAATAATTTTTTGAGAGAGATCTGACGTCCAGTTTCTTAGGAATTAGTTTTAAAAAATTAGAATTTAATATGCTGTAGATATGGAATATCTGTTTTATCGCACATTTATGATGGAATTGAACTATAATTTGAAATTAGGTTAGATGATATTTTGTGTTGTGTTGAAAATTATTAAAATAATTTTTAGTACCTCAACACATCATTATTGAAAGAAAAGTATGTTGAAAAATATTTAAGATAAAATATTTTTCTCCTCAAGAAAGGACTTTTGTTTTTATAACAACAAAGAAAATAATAAGATCTAGGTTTGACTTTTTTTTTTAATCTTTAAAACAAAGTTTTTTTTAAATCAAATGAATCAAAAAAGTTATGAAATCAAATAAGTTTCGAAAGTATAAATTAAATTTTGTTAAATAAAATCAAGTTGAGATAAGGCAGTAAGCTCACTGAAGTACATAAACAATTGATTATGTTATACTATAAATTGTATATAAATTTTAAATTAGTAGTGGCCGCGAGCACTAAATCATCACATGAGGAGTATTGTATTGGATCGTATTCCAGACGAACCAATATTATTTTTAATAAGTTTTATTAATTATGGGTTCCTCTGAATTCGTCCATTGTTGTTGAGAAACTAAATTGTTACATGAAGAATCTATAAAAAAATATGTTTTCAAAAACAATATTTTCTTAAGATCTAAAGATCTATGATGGGTATATATTCAGCGACATTCGCTAGTTCAAAATAAGTTATAAATTGATATTGGATCAAATAAGATCAGAGTTTAAAATAAACATTGTTGGATTAACAGTCAAGTTAAATATTACCATTGTTCGAGTAACAGCAGTTTAAAAGTAAAATTTGTTCAAGTAAAGTCAGTTGTAGATTGTTGTATTAAAAAGAGGAAGAGACTCATTTAAATTATGGAAATAAAATTCAATTTTTTTATTTCAAATCAAATAAATTCACGTTTGATATCAGAATGTTTTTGTTTGATTTGATTTTTTTCCTATAGTGCGTATTGTCCAATTGACATAGATTTAGTAAACTTTTACTAATATTTTGTGTTTTTTGTGTGTGTACAGCGCTGTTTTTAAAGGCTAAAGAGAGCCAAGATACCGTGACATTTGATACAAACATCGAAAATGCCTCGATCTCTCTCTCTCTATATATATTTTTTTTTCCTTAAAATGTACCGTATCTAGTTAGGAAACAAAAACTAAAAAAAAAAAACTTTCTACCTTGATTATAAATAACTTTCTGCTGAATTCACCTTAACCACTCGAAGCGTATTGTAAAAGTTTTATCATTAAATCTAATGACATATCTCACTTCAGGAACGAGATAATTACTCAAAAGCTATTTTCGTGACCTTTAACTAAAATTTCTAAAATTTTGACTCGCGGTTTATAACTAAAGGTTTATGTAATAATTCAGCTTGCTTACTTTCATCCCGAGATTGAAACCTTATTTGATGGACATAATCAGGACTGGTGTAGACTGGTCTATTATTTGTGTCCATCAAGTATTATACTTTTCACATAATAAAATAGAATATGATAATAAATAATGAACAAATAGTTAAATAAAAGTTTCATATCGTTATCGGAAACAGATAAATTCATTTGAATAAATGTAACATGAATATTACAAAACACACAGATATTGTTGTGAATATTTAAATTTTTAACATGAGTTTATTGTAACTTTTTAATACACACATTTTATTGTCTCGTTTCAATAGAAATTGCATTCATTTCGAACACATAACAAACAGACTGATAAATCAATATTTTGTTTTCTTTAAATTCCTTTTTTTTTTTTAATTGTTTAAGTGTGAAAACTTTTATGCTATTTTATTTATTGAAAGTTTTATAAATCAATTTTGTGTTCACATTTATAAACTTAAGATATAAATAAATTTCTTTCAGATTTTGTTCGAATGGTGAGATACTTTTGTTAAAAAACTATATCTGTTTATTAAGTTGTTTCGAACAAGAAAAGTTAGTTTCGAATTTCAGGAGTTTTTATCTATTGAATGTGTCTTGATATCAGCAAAATATCAATTTTTATCGAATCAGTGTTCCTCTGATGAAAATTCGTTTAAAGAGATATACGAGCAAGGGTTCAAGTATCATGCCTGGAGAGTGTGTCCTTCTTTATACCATAAAACAGTGCGTGTAAGCGTTTTCTCTCGGTCCCCACTGGCCCGTGCAACTATTAAAAATTCTTGTCTGGACATGTTTTGGTATGGCAACCCTATATCATTAAATTTGTAATAAAATTATCTACATTTTGATACTCGGTTGGTTGGTTCTGGAAAACGATACAAGCAATTAACTACTTCCATTTACCTGTTTATACCTGGATGTCTGGTAATGTGGTCTCGAAAAAGGCCGCCAACCGTATGATAGCATTTTCTACAAGTCTTTTACTTTCGATTGATAGTAAGTTGTCACAGGAAAAGAGTTTTCTTACTTTAAAAAAAATTCAATTAATAAATTTTTAATTAAAAATTGTCTGGACCAAATTTTTGCTGACAACCCTCCTGGGTCGTGGTTTATTGTTTAAAAAATATATTTCGCCTGGAAAAAGTGTGAAGGGTCCACCACATAGGTCGGGATCTTAGACTAACAATGTTTATAAAAACATTTAATATAATTTTTATTTTCATTTATAAGAATTTGTTTTTCATATTGAGTTATCAAATTTTGAGTAGTTAATGATTTTTTAGAGGTCATTTTCCAGTTAATTTAAATAAAAAAAGTACCTCTTATTTCTAAATATCAAATGAGCAAAACATTAGTCAAATTAAGGAGGAAATAAGTATTAAATATTAAATGATTTTAATCATTTTATTCATTTTACTTAAATTAATATTTTTATGAAATATATACTTTCAGTAAAGGGCAAAATAATTTAAAACCATTATCACATGAATTAAAATACAATTTTTAGTCACGTTCGCATCAAGATTAATTCGTTCACCAATACTACAATGAAGATTTTTGTTACTTAACTAGTGAAGTGAATTAATTTTTGTATAATGTATTTCTTAAGTTCTAAGTAACTCTTACATTCGCAATTATAAATGCAAAGCGGCTTACAACAGTTATACATTATTTAAAATTAATTATTCTGAAAATTATGAAATTGTAGAGGGAATCGTTGAGTCCTGGCTTCTTTCGACATTTATAAACGACATTGTAGCTTGGATTTAATATCGATAGACTCAACGATTTAGTAATACCGAGCTAACCGTCATCTCTAACAAAAAAGATATTTAAGAAAAAAACTCGAGATTTCGGGTAATCAAGCTATCGCCGACAGAAATAAAGTTTATCCGAAATCTCTGTTTTCTTAAATGTCTTTTTTTTAGACCCATCTTAGCGGAATTTTATTGAATCAATCTCTATATTAATATTTCTATTTTCTATTGCGTAGTTTTTTTTTTATTCGTCTTATTTTATTCCAAGTGAAAATTATCAAAATGTGTAAAAATATGGGTTTCTCTATAAGAGCAATGTATTTATTAAGAGGTAGAGGTAGACTGTAAAGGCTGCCCTGGACGGGCTACACTTCGACCATAAGGTCCATTGTGATGTCTTAGGATGAGAGGATGTGAGTGGAGTGGAAGGAATTTGTGAGTAGACTAGGAATTGGTAGGATATGCGGCTGCAGCCGACTATGATAGGAACTATGCCGATATTCATCTGGAGTTCGTGAAGGAAACTGCAGAAAACCTTCTCAAGTATAGCCGGTTACTTCGTTCTTGTCCATACACCGACAGTTTAGTCAATTAACCGCTCCTTTTTTTTAATTTTTATGATTGACAAACTGCCGATATCGGGATTCGAACCCATAACCAACTGGGAGGTTAGTACTGCATACTGCACAGACATAACGCCTTAGACCGCTGGGTTACTTGGACTGGTGCAATGTATTAAACATTAAATAATTATGCACTTCAACTACATGTTAACAAAAAATCAAGCGTTAATCTTTTTGAAGCTTCAATGCTCGTACATAAGAAATGTGATTTGAACATCGAGCGAAATTCACTGACTAAATTCATTTTTGTTAATCTATTCAGTTTAAACTTTACAATGACCATCGGTAGCAGACGAAAGGTAGATAAATATAAAAGCTTGTAGAAATGTTTTTACCATTTTGTTAATTCTTTGCAAATCCGACTTGTTTTTTTTCATATTTTTTTCTCAGTTAGGTAACTAAATACGTATATAATATAAATTTAAGAATAAAACACTCTATATATACTCTTGATAATAATCCTTTACGCTTGTGTTCACTAATTCTCACAATAAATATGTTTATATATTGTTTTGTATGCAAAACATTGTATGCAAGTACCTATCAGTGTGATCAAAGATAAAATAAGTAATAATGACCCTACCCACTTTAAAATGTTTCTGATTGTATCATTAATTCTTATCTTTGAAATGTACACAGTTCGTTTACTTACGGTTGTTGTGTGCTTGACAGTCAACTTTTAATTCAAATATTTTTACGCAAGTAGGGGAATCCGGGGCACAACGGGGTACCGGGTCGGAGTGAAGTTTGACGATTTTTGGTGTCAAGGGAGTGCTACTAGCGAGCGGCAATACGCATAACTAGACCTACCTGTGGCTGTTCAACTACGGCATGCATGTTAGTCTAATTTTCTTGGTCTTTGGTGCGTGAAGTTTAAAATGTGTGATTTTTTGCTCTTGTGTTGTAAATTATGATGATCTTGTTACCAAGATTAGGTATGCATACTTGTTTATATTGCAACTACAGTTAGTACGTCCTTGAAGTACGTTTAATTGTCTTTAGTTTGGTCCTGTTAAATGTGTGTTTACGTATCTTTTTCGAGTTAACTTACCCCTCTAACTTGAATCGTGTCTCTGGGACGGAATGGGGTTCTCCATTCTGCCGCAATGTTTCACAATGCCTTCCAGCAGACGCATCTGGTATCAGGCTTGATAGGCTTTCAAGAGAAGAAGCTAATTTTACTACCCCGTGGTGCTCTAGGATGACAACTAACAGCAGAGACTCTTCATTTCTTTTTTCATCTGCGAGAATAAAGAGTGCGAGAGTGCATATACTTAATTTTTCTGCATTTCCACTAGTTTTATATGTGTTTATCATAACCTGTCCTTACCACCTCGTTCTGCCCCATCCCCGGAGCAGAACAGGGCAAATGATATAATTTTGTATTTTTGAAATAAAAAGTTCTTTTACTTTCTTACAATATTATTGTATTTTTGTGATTGAACCTTTTGTACTTTTAAATCAGATTTTCAACTTCGTAGCCCGTTCTACCCCGAGTTCCCCTACTTTGAGTTTTTAAATGAAGTTGTAATAAATAAATCAAATTACAAATAATGCGCTAAGAATTGACAATTTTGTTTTTCAACTACTTACCTTTGGACCATCTTTTAGCTTACCGACTTTTATAAATGTGTCTCTGAACTTTAGGTGGTATGAAAAAATGTTTCAAAGTTGTTTTTATGGATAATTATTTTTATATTAAAATATTTTCTCTATCTCGCACGGGTTAAAAGTTAGGTTTTGACCATAACAACTTCACGAACACATGGTTGCATAAAATGCAAACTGTTTGGTTAAAAATGCTAAAAACGGTTCAGTCGTTTTGAAATGTTTAGGTTGTAGCGTTTTCCATTGTGATACCTATCAATTATAAATGTGGTTGGTAGACATGGAATTTGTCTGCAGGCTAGGAAATAATAGTTTGTGCGACTGCAGCCGAATTTGATAGCGAATTTATCTGAGTTCATGAAAGGAAATTGCAGAAAACCTTCACAAGCATAGCCGGTTACTTTCGTTCTTGTCTATACGCCGACAGTTTAGTCAATTAGCCGCCCAATTAATTTTCTTATATTTATTGACAATCTGCCACCGTTGGGATTCGAACCTACAACATCCCAGTTCAAAGCAGAGCTAGTTTGGCCGCACAGCTACCTGCACTGGTATTAACTTTGTTGGTATGGAATGGTATGAAAAGATAACGCTTTAATTTTTTTTCACAACGTGTAATTTCAATTATTCATGAATCAATTTTGAAAATTTTTTTACAAGGCGACGTTTTGTAACATTTATTTTGTGAAATATTAATTTAAGTATCCTTTTTAATACCTTGCAAAACTGGCAAATTTTGGATATTTTTATTCAAATACAAAACACATTAAAAACATAAATTAAAAAGAACTGGATCACCGAAAAATTTAATGGAAGAACTCTTGTTGCATGTGTATGAGTGAGATAAATATGTTAAACATCCTTACAATTTTTATCGCTGCAAATGATTCTCCCCACCAGAAATCGTGACCGAGTGATTTTAAATTGCAAAAAAATGACTGTATACTAAGGAAATGTCTGAGTTGTGTTTAAAATTTACAAGATTATAAAATAATATCTCGTGTGGGCTTGTTTCATCAAAGTGTATATAATTATTATTTTTTGAAGAAAAAAACATTGTACTCATATCAGATTATCATATAAACAAAGTCGCGTTAGGCTTGTCTCAATTTTGATTTGTATTTAATTAAAATATACGTCATTTATGGATTTGAAATTAAATATATTTCGAATAGTATCTTATATTAAGTTAGGAAGGAGGTCATATGATCCTTTTTAAAGTAGCATCAAAGTCATCCCGTCTAGTCAAATCTAGTTTGGTCACTTTTGAGTCGCAAAACAGTTAGGAATATTGACATAAGGCAATATTTAGATGATATATTTGCTAGAGTAAGAATTATAGTTTTAATACAAAATGTCATTTGATCAGATGCCGTTTACAGCACCCGAAACTACGGGTAGATGTGTATTCATATGGGGTAACTAGTAATTTCATTCATTTTTTACAGTGCTTAGCAAATACTACTATATTTAAAGTGATCTACAGTAGACAAAACAATGCCAAATCGTAATATTTCCTCTGAGACAAAATTTACTAGAAATCGATCCGCTCTTTTTCAATAAAATTGTCTCTTTAAATTCTCTGATTGCGGAAGCGTCGGGAAGAATCAAAAAAGTCTCCACGAACAATGCCGGTGAATTCAGCTAGTATCTTAAAAACTTAACTTTGACAAATAATTTAAAAATAAGCTAATTTTCTACAACTTTACTTCTCAAGTATTTTTCGATTTTTTCAATATTACGAGATATACCAAATTTTGTGTTTCCCCCTCCCTCTCAATCTCCCTATCCCTAGTTGATTTTTGTCATGCTTACCATAAAAATGTATTGTCATTGGAACTGAACCAACATGTAAAAGTTCAAGTCCGTAGGATAAGAGGAAGTGGTTCTAATTCAGCTTGCGAGATTTGACCCGAACATACATACATACATTACAAGTTAAATAAAAGCTTGTAAAAAAAACATATATTGAGGATTTTAAAAAGATCTATTAATATTTAATGGTAATAAGTTGCAACCCCAAAATTATTGAAAAATCACTGTCAACACTAACCTTTTCTAGTACAATATTTATTTCATTGTATCATAAATGGCAGTCGTAATAAGTATGTCTACCGTATTGTGTTTTATATTTGTTGCTTTGACTTTTGTTATCAGAATTAAAATGTTATTTTGCTTCCCAGAACCTCCTCCAAATGATATCCTAGTCAAAGAAATATATCGTGTGAATCGGTCAAGTCGTTCAGAAGTTACACGTATACTAACAGACGCACCAACCATTATATTATATAAAGATTTGTTTTTGAAGGAAAAGTATAGAAAATTTTTCAAGTTTTATAAAAAAAAAAAGAAGTTTTTTTAATAAATGCAAAACATTTAGATATTTATATTATATTTCAATTTCATCAAATTCTTAAGAAAAATGGGTTTACGAGTCAACTACCTTAAAGATTACCACAAAGGGTGAACTTCAAAAAATATTTTTTGTTGTATATATCTGATTGAATAAAACAATAATAGTATGTTGACAAACTTTAATTGTTTACGATTGTACATCATTTATCGTCCGCGTATAAATAAATGATAAAAAAAAAACAGTACACATTAACATATTATTAATACAATATGTCGCGCGGTTAGTTTTTTTACTTTTTTATCTGTATACGGTTTTTAATTTTTTGATATTTGTGTTGTTACTTTCAACTTAGCCGACACAATATGCAAATATTTTATTATTATTATTATTATTGTGGAGCTCAATGACCAACCACTACATATAAGTGAGTATAGAAATGTATCCATATAATATAATTTATGTGCACAGAGTAATACGCCAGTCAGTAGAGGCATTGTATGATTCAAAAGGTGGTGTAATATTTTTTATTTTTTTAACTTGTATATAAGGTGTTCTGAAATTCATTCAGGAAAACTATATCACGGTGTAAAGCTACAAAAAACAAACAAAACATTTAATAAAATTTTTCGATTTGACGCTTAGTTTTTGAGATATAATTAATTAAACATTAATAAATTCAACCAATCACATTTGTATTTTTGAATTTTTGCGGGTGTCGCTGCACTTATTGAGAACTCGCAAAAATTCATAAATGATTGGTTGAATTTATTAATAATGTTTAAAATTTACAGAACATCCTGTATATGGATACAAACATGTAAAAAACAATTATGCTAACACGGGCGACCTCGGGACAACTTTTGGCAGCCAAAACACCTCGACATTTTTTAAAAACTTTTTTTGGTTTTGTGCCTATAACTCCTAGATGGTGCATTTTAGCGATAAAGTCATGGTATAACCAATTAAAGAACATTTAATTCTGCGTGATATACTCATTGAATGAGTATTATAACTGAATAATTTGGTTAAGTTAGTCCAGAACTAAGGTCAGAAAACGACGATTTTTCCCCACTTTGTTAAATACTGAGATAAGTAATATATATATTATATATATATGGGTATGCAGCTTGGAAATAAGTACTCTAAGAGAAATATTGAAGTGGTAGCTTTTCAAATGATCACACGTATAAATTATTTGTTCCATGCATCCCTGTTATAATCATTTAAACGATGTTGACCCAAAAGTTGTCCCGAGGTTGCCTGTGTAGTTAGCATTTTTATTTTTTTATATAATGATTATTAAAATAATCAAAAAGAACTCTATGTTTTTTTGAAATTACATTTCAAATTTTGCCTCTATTCCTAAAACATTTGTTTGTATTTTATAAATACGTATTTCGACTACAATGTAGTCATTATCAGTATGAATTAGCTAATCGTAACTATCTCTGGGATTTGGATTCAGAGATATGTTGCTTGTTGCTAATTTGGTGCGTGTCCCAGAGATAGTTACGATTAGCTAATTCATACTGATGATGAGTACATTGTAGTCGAAATACGTATTTATAAAATACAAACAAATGTTCTAGGAATAGGGGCAAAATTTGAAATGTAATTTTTTTACATGTTTGTACCCATATACCGTACGTTTAGTTTACATCTTCGCATAGTAGATCTCCCACAAGTATGAGAGAGTACATATGTATACATTAAGCAATGTGTATGAGAAGGAGGTCTTATGTGCCTATGTGTTTTGTTGAGACAATCACCAACCACTCGAACAGTTATGAATATTATTCACTGTATATATTCACTTAATATGTTTGTTTCTCAAACCTATAAGACCTCCTTCTCATACACATTGCTTAATGTATACATATGTAGTCTCTCATACTCGTGGGAGATCTACTATGCGAAGATGTAAACTAAACGTACGGTATAAAAGTTAAAAAAATTAAAAATACTACAACATTTTTTGCATCATACAATAGCTCTACTGACTGGCGTAAGAGTTATACACAACATATTGTGCATACAATTTTCTCTCTATATATAATTATAAGTGTAATGTATATATCGATATATGTTTGTTATTAATCATTTTCAAACATAATAAGGCCAATGTGAAATAAGGTTAATTTTATTAAATTTTTATTATTATTGTTGATTTTATTTATAATAATATTATGATTTGTATTTAATTAGTAATTATTGATTTTTTTTTAAACAGATATTATTTATAATTTACTGTCATTTTTTATTTATTTAACATCTGTGGTAATTTTTCTCATGTTAGTTTGATACAAGGATGCTATTTATATATCTTTCAAAGAATCTACCTTCAGTTTTAGAGCAGCAAAAAGAATACATTTATAGGCATCTGCTTGAGAAAAAGTATTCATGATCCTGCGTAAAAGTATTTTTAACGGATTTTCCTGTTTTTTGAGAACCTAGAAGAGCCTTTCTTCTTCTTTTAGTTAAACAGTCGAAAGTTGTCAATTTATTACAAAGTTAAAGAATTTAGTTGTTACTCATTGAGTTATGACACTCTACTTGTTATACCCGATATATATATATATATATATATATATATATATATATATATATATATATATATATATATATATATATATATAAGAATTTAGTCCCGACTTTTTAGGGTTGAAAATATTGATCGCAGAAAAAAATTTATGGTATGTATTCATAAAATGGCCTAATTAGACATGATAATTCAAAAACGAAAACAGATAGCGAGTTGAAATATTATGTCTGTGTTCCAGAGATAACAGTAAGGGACCGTTCATAGGTCCCTTACAGTTTAAGAGATAATTTGGCCCCCTGCCCCCCTACTGTAAGACATAAGATTACAACTACTCTCCCCTACCCATTAATAAAAAATTTTCCAAAGAAATGGATATATTTTTAAAATAAAACACCGTTTATTCTGAAAATAGCCTTTATTGTAATCTTACTACTATAAATATCATTAATTCACTGCAATAATATTAATCTCATTAACCTTTCACAGTTTTTAACAGAATTAGTTAAACAATTAAAATTATTACTTTCACAGTAAAACCTAAGGTGTTGAAAGAAATAGATAATAAATCAAAACTCGAACTATTATTTACCCATGGACTGACCAACGACAGTCTGATATCGATTTACAGATGGCGTTATCCAATAATGCCATTTCTTAGCGCGAAAGTGGTAAAATTTGCAATTCAAAATCTTACGTAAAATTAGATTCAGTCAACACCCCCTCCCCTAAACGTCTGACATAATTTTAGAACGGCCCCTAAGATCAAGTACATGAATAGGCAAAATCTAACCGTGCATCTCGCCGTCAGGGTGGAAAATATTTATCTTTGAAACCGATAAAGATACACACAAAATTTTAAAATAAAAATTGTCCCGTCTTTTAAAATAAGCAACTTTTGTTTGTAACTATTTACCATATACTGAATAGTTTTGCCATAATTTCAGCTCAAAACCTAAAATAAACTGTCACGCATTAGTAATGAACTCACTATATACCGAGTATTTAATCAATTAACTCAGTAAGTGGTTATTTTCACTTGTTTTTATAAACAATTCATCTTGGTGTTCTATGGGTAAATCACGTCTTTTCCACAACTCTCAGATTCTGAATTCATTATACTGAATCAAATTATTATTTTTACTTGTACATTGCGATTTTAAATATTAGTGAAATTAATTAATATGAAATTTTCTTCTGTTCCAGGTATGAAATATTCCAGAAAATCATTTAATTAATATATTTAATTATAAATACGTAAGTAACATTGTAAATTTTGTATGGTTACGTAAATTTATTTACACATTTTCATTTTAATTGATTATCATTGGAAGATTTATATTTCCACTAAATGTCACTTGTATTACCCTTAGCTAAGCAATATAGTCCAGAATTTGGTTTGTTTAATGGTAAAAACTAAATTTGATTAAATAATAACTAAGTTTGTCTTCTTTGGTTATATATTTGACTATTTAAATTTATAACTAATCTATCAAAACCCATCGAAGACGATTTATGAAATAATTAGGTTTATGAAATAATTTTTCATACACCCAATAACTTGAGCATGGGACGGCTAGTTTAATAATAGAACTACAAAAATGGTTCAAGTAATTAGAATTATTATTTCATACAAAAACATTATTTATTTACTTTGAGTAGATAGTAGACAAGAATTTCCCGACATCTTGAATTAAATTTAATGTAATGTCTCGTGAAAATTTAATGCTCGGCTCGTTATTCCATTGATAGTGTTTCATCTGAGATGTGACGTGGCAATCGAAATTCGTTGCTTTGTTATGGTTTTCGTCTAAACAAACTTGTAAAAATACAATTACTTTGTTGAAGTAGATGAGAAGGTTCCATGAAGTGCTAAAACCTAATCTACAAGATATTAATTAAAAGAACTGATAAATAATCTCATAACAGTTTGTTGATAGTTCAGGTGATCAACGAGTAGTCGAATGCTAAACATCGTGATCACTGGGAAAAAGTACCGCGGCAGGAGCTCGGGAAAATACTGCTTCGGAGTGCAACCAAGCTATTTCTCGATGTACTGAAGCTGAACAGGATGCTACTGCGGAGAGTTACTGGATTCATTACCGGGCATTATCCCCTGCGGAAGCATCTACACACAATGGGAATCCATAACGGGTCCATTATGTGCAGATTTTGTGGCGAGGAGGAAGAAACATCCAAACACATTATCTTTGACTGCGAATCTCTAGGTCACAGCAGATACGGGATATTCGGTGCATCTCCCCGAATAAATGAACTCTTCGGGAGGACCTGATAAGCATGCGCATGGCTATTGCCAACATATGGGAGAAGCGAATCTCGTCGGACTAAAGTAGAAGGGGGAGCACAATGGACCATAAGGTCGAAGTGAAATACTTTTTAGACACCAAGATGTACCTATCTATCTAGAGTCATTGTGAAGAACTTGCGGAGCACTACTAGGAGCCAAAGTGAGGCATAAAACATTCTGTCTGAAATATGAATAAACATCATTGGTATTGAAAATTACAAAAGAATTGAAGATTTCGTCGCATGACTCGTAAATATGTTCGGAACTATAGAAAACGCATATCAGAAGACAGATCATGTCGAAAGGAATCCAAGGAGCTTATAAAGTGCAGTGCCGAAGGAATGCAAGAGCTACGGCAGCGACGAAAAGAAAACGATAAAACCGCGCAAACGATTACGTAGCTGGTCCATCGGACATATAACGGCCAGTGACATTCCAAACGTCTACGGATCGTGCGCAGGACGTTTTCACGAAAAATTTACAGCGTGGATCCAAAATTTAGTCTTTCAATATTTTTTTAAATTTAAATTGAAAAAATTTCAGTCTTCTCGTGATATATCAATAATAATATTTCCAGTACGATTTTCTGAACAAGTAATTTTTTCAAATAAACACCGTACCAAATGCTTTTAATTTTGCTTTACGTGTACTATAAATGGATCTATTCATTTCATCTGAATAGAAAGAGTACTTCCAACTGGATAGAATGTAGTTGTAATTGAAAACAAGGTAATCCAATAATAATAATAAATTAATTTATAATAATTTGATCAAACAAGTTGTTGTATAGGTATACAATAAATATTATGAGAACATACAAACAAGCAAACACAATCTGTTACATATTATTTATTTCAATTTAATTATGATTATTTAAATACCTATCCTTGATTCCAAACATATTTAATGTTTTCATTATTTGTGCTAGATTTTAAATGATTAAATACTACACACATATACAGAGTGTTGCAAAAGAATCATACGAATATTATTATAAACATTTGTGAATATTTAATTAATATGGATTATTGGAAAAATTAACTTAAACACCAGGGATCGAACTCTGGACATCGGGATTCGCTATTTCTTTCATACCATGTCTTCGTAACCTTCATGGAAAATGGCATTCTTATTGTACTGTGACGCTTGAGTATACACAAATAATAATATGTTTATGAATATGTTTGTTAACACATCACGGAAAGATGGCTGAACTGATTTTGATGCGATTCTCATCGGACGGTTGAGAATTTTATCGAATAACATATAGACTATATAAATTTGTTTGCCCATCAAATCACGTTTGTTTGAAACGGTATTTCATTCAATAGTCTTGATGTAAATTTTGTATTTACGCCAAAACTATTGAATGTTTAATATTATACACAGTTTAAAAGAAATAATTCGCAGGTATTGATGCATGGAACAAAATTTATATAGCCAATATACTATTCTGTGAGAATCACATACGGTGAAAACCGCATCGTAATCGGTTCAGACTTTTTAATGTTGTGTGATGAACGAACTTTTACATTTATAATATTAATGGGATGAGATTGTAACACAATTTTTCACTAATATAATACATAAACGGTTGAACCAATTTTGAAGCGGTTTTCTTGAGATGGTACTGAATTTTATCAAGTACCATGTAGGTTATAAAACTTGTTGTTCAAGTATCCGTCCGCGTGGTAGTTGTGCCAATACTACTGCAACTCCTAGGCTCTACGTTCCATGAAAAACTTTTGCCTCACTAAAAAAGGTCATCCAAGCTTATCTGTCTTGTGCTTTGAATTTCCAGTTCCTGGTTCCAACGCGACATAGATCTAGTGCAACATCGTCCATCCATCGTAGCTTTAGTCTTTCTACTTGCCTTGAGCCTTCTGGATTGCTACCGTATACCATTTTCGTACCTCTTTCAATTCCAACTGTGCGCATTACCTAATCTTTCTTTCGGTCCGACATAGAGGAAATCACTCACCCACGTATACAAATTCTAACGCATTTCTAGACATGCTAGAAAAATGCGTTTTTTTGCATTCGACGCTGATTAACATCCATCAACTTACGGGAAAACATTAATTTTTTCAACGCAATCCCCGGGAAATCGGAAAAAACCCAAATTTACAATACGCATAATATATTTTCTTTTTAGGACGCGGAGCCAAGGCCTAAGGCCGTACTATTGTCTCAGAGGCCGGAGCAGAGCGAACATGTTTCATACAACTGATAGTTTTGTCGTAAATGCGAGGCGGAACAAAAGAGAATATTTCTAATATATTTATAAAACGGGAGCATCACGCGTAACAAGCTACGCTTTTTTTGTACTTCGTGATAGGTATTTGATATAGTCATTACTCTAGCCGAACGGGGGTTATTATTTTCACGGTGGAGACGAGCTTTCTACGGAAATTGAATTGAAATCAATTTTTAATGTAGATAGTCCTAACCCTTATGAATTTGACATAAGTTATTGTTGTTCTTAACTTTGGCAAAATAATATACTCTTATAAGTATATTATCGAAATATTATTAACTTGCTTGAATATCCCTTACCTTCGTTGGTTTATACAGCTTGGAAGTCGAAAGTACCACTTGACCCAAATAATTTGAATAAAGTATCGGTTCATCTATTCATTTTTTTAAATCAAGTAGCAAGATCTTATTCATTTCACTATGTTACACAGCAAATATATGGCTAGTCAACTGACTCCTTGTCTAAATGTAAATTATACTTACGACACGTTAATTGCCCGATATTTTTGTACCGCAAAATAATAAATATGAAATTTATGAGTAAAAGTTTTGTTAATTAAGTCATTTTTCAAAGAACACTTATTATAGTTGTCGAATCATTTATTGATCACTCTGAGAACATGTTTATTATAAAAATTATATACCAGCCAGCATATGTGTTGTTGTGTTTTAATACTTAATAAATGCATCCAAAAGTAGAACTCATGTATTTTTACTAAATAATTACGTTCTATCTAATGTATACAAGCTATAAATAAATGTTACCGCACACAGGTGCTTAATTTGTATGCATATATAATTGTACACTTCAAGCTTTTTATCATTTTTATTTAGGGGTTACACCACGTTCAAAAAATGGATTTTTGGAAAAATTAACAATACTTTTAAGAATATTTTAAACCATTTCAAAATTCCAATTATTTCCGAAGTTGTAGCAATTAGAACTGCACGTCAGAGAGTTAATCCGAATCTCAGGTAGCGATCGGACCGGTCTTGAACGTCTCAAAGTCTTGACAAAGGGTATTGCTCTTTTAGTCAGTCCTTCATAACAATAATTCTTTTGGGGAAGTTTGGAAGCCAAAAGTAACTCAGGTCTAGGAATCGCAGATTGAAGGCATTTAAAAAAAAATTTTTCGCTGACAACGGATTTTTTGAGTTGTTCTCGAAACTACTTGTTTCACACTGGTGTACAAGATATCTCAAGATCTACTCAACCGATATTGTCGAATTTTACAACACATAGTCTTTATACCATTATCGATCGGGTGACGTAGGATTTTTTTGATTGGGTTATTAATTTTTAAACTCAAAATTTTAATAAAAATTTGAGTATTTTTTTCAAACAGCTGTCATTTCTACAAACCCCTACGTCATCCGAAGCTATAACCTTCCTAAAGGTTAAAGAAACGATTTATTTTTTTGGCCTCAGACCATTTCTCACAGAGAAATCATATACACTGTCAGCAAGGATTTTCAAAAAACCCCACTTGATGGCTCATATCTCCGCCATTTTTTAGATAATTTATTTATTTCAAAGTATTCATAAAACTATTATCTATGTATTTATTTTGTGTAAAATAAAAATTATTTTATATACTTAATAGCTGCGCCAGAAAAGAATGTTAATTTTTATGCCTATTTTCTCGAGCGCCAATGTGGTATAACCCCTTAAATATTTCACTTTACAAATATCATAAATAATACATATATATTTCTGCTAGCAAATGAATTTAATTTTTGTTTAGAAATTTAAAACTTTCGAAACGACAAAAATGAATAGACATGTAGACCATCTAAAGTCTAAACCTTCAGAGTAGTTAGTGTTTTGCTATAATATAATTTTAACGTTGATCGGACCTTGTGGGATCGTTACAGTGATCAACTGCAAAAACCACTTTGGGACAACCACCTCTCTTGGTGCATTTTTGTTTACGGGGGGTTTATATTTTTGTTTCCTTGATATCTCCCCAACCGTTTAGTTTGTTGAAAAAGTTGTTCAGAGCAATTTTGTAGGAAAACAAAACCCTCATATTTTTTGTTTTTACTTTTTGGTGATTACTTTCTGCACTATACAGAAAGTAACCACAAGTTATATTTATATTATACAACTTCCATATAATTGATGTTATTACAAAACTTTCAAATTATATAATCAATTTTCTCTATTTTGTGATTAAAATTAAAAAACAAATCTAGTCAAAAACCACAAAAATACGCAGTGTATTTTACGTTATGAAGTAATTTTGTCTGGATTAAGGTAGTTCACTCGTAGACTCATTTATTTAGGAATGTGATAAAGTAGAAACATGACCGTTTGAGAAATGAGATATTCGCAATGAAAGTTAAGACTTTTACGTAAAATTTACGTAAACGGCTGGCGGATGCTCTTTTCTTTTATAAAACCGGAAAATTTTTCTATAGATTCTTTCCAAAAAGAACGAATAATCACTATCAACACCAAGTATTCCGTGGTACACATGGTCACAATTGTAGCGCTTTTATTTCAAAATTTTATAATAGGTTTGTACTTTATTCATTCAGTTCTAGAAAAAAAAGTTTCGTATAAAAGTTGTTTATTATAGGTACTAACAACTTTAATAATTAACATTTTTTCAAAACCAGAATGAAAAAGGCACAATTTTGAGAAATGAGCGCTACTTCTGTGGCCCATTGTATAACATTCAGTACAAAACTAGAATATTAGCAACTTTTATTCGAAGCATCATTGTTTCGAAAACCGAAAAAATAAGGTACAATTCAATTATAATAAATTTTTGTAAAAAGAAGTCTAATTTTTTGCCCTGTACAATTGATCATAACATCTCATAATAACAGATATGTTCAATTGTTCTTTTGTGTGTTAACCATTACACCAAGGATGACTGTGTTAAATGATTCACTTTTTTCGTATCATTGACAGCATTACTTGTTTTTAACATCAACTTGTTATTCCACATATTATTATTTGGGTATACTTAGGCGTCACAAGACTACTTAGATGTCAATTTCCATTGAGATGGACATAGTATGAAAGTACTAGCGTATACTATATAGACAAACTTGTTATTGAATTTTAATTAAATATTGATAAAAAATTAACTTGTCAACCAGGAATCGAACCTAAACCTCTGAATCTTAGTTATTTTACTTTGCAAGGGATTTTCGTTAATTCCCAATTCAAAATTGAAAGTAATTACAGTTAAGGACGTTCATCCATGAAGCTTGATAGTAGTTAAAAAATTTTTTTTTAGTGAATTGAATAGCTCAATTCAGTAGTTATCCTCCCTCAAAAATTTAACACTTGTTGTCGATCATTTCAAAGAGTAATTATCGATTAAAAATCAAACTTTTAACACAGCGTCTTATGGAGAACAAAATTTTTTTGAACTTAAAATTATAATAACTATATTATTAAAGTAGACAGGATAATAAATAATGTTTATAAATATTCTTTAAAATATGCAGTTTATATAATTGCATTAAAAAAATGGTGTTGCCGAACATTTGAATTAATTATTTAATAAAATTAAAACTTTTTTGTTAGGTTTGTTTTTGCCACCATATTTTGAAAACTGGCGACCACACACACTAAAATAATATACACATACACACAAATATAAAACATAGTTTACTGTCATATCTGTCACATTAAGTCAAATTAATTTCTAATTTACAATTTCCTGGTATTTACCAATAAATACTTTTAAAATATTTAGGACAAATAAAAATGGTTATAAATCTTTGTAAGATTATTAGTATGTCAATAATCACCTTTAAAATAGTCACCTTTTTAAAATCCTAAATAAATTTTATTAAAGATAGTACTCAATTGACTTTAGCGAAGCAAATGAACGTCCTTAAGAAATGCTTTCAAAGGATAATCAATACGGCATACAACACACGATATAAATAAATACTTCATGATTTATTTCATCTCAAATTTTTGAAAATCAAATGAATTCTATACCCACAAATGGAACTTAAATGACACGTGCAGCATTCAAATAAATAATAGAAGCTTCAATAATTTATATTCTTATGTAGTTTTTTTTACTTCAGATATTTATTTAAAAGAATAGCGTGTAGAAATCACGCGGTGAAAAGAATTTAAGATCATTAAATAGCACAATAAAATATACACGCATCATGTGTCGAGGTATTTATATGGCTTGTTGTATATGGTACTAGTACTAACAATACACCATATACAATAATACATAAATAATATCATGATTTACCAGATAAATGCATACATACCATTTCATTACAGGATGGTTCCAATATGTTTCGTAATCTTTGTATATAATCCGTGTATTTCGAAAGTACACATATTTTTATTATTCTATGCAAATGATATTCGAATATTTTGAGACAGAACAACGATATAGGGAGTATAAAAATTGTTAATATAAAATTACGGTACGTTAATATAAAACTCGTCACATAAGGAACCACAAGAAGCGAGTTTCTCAAAAGAATGAATCATAATGAATATTTTATCAAGTTATCATAAGTTAATATAAGAATAAAATTTTTGTACTATTTAAACTACCAAAGCTGTAGTTTAGTATCAACCATTACCAAGATATTTGAAAAAATATCTTAAATAGTTCATAAATTTGGTAGTCTTTATGTACCAAATTTTGCCGAGGTCGTTCGAATTAAAACATTTGATTGTTATTACTCATAAATGTAGAACGTTTTACGTGTGACGCCGTCGACGGCAAAACCGCTATGTTTGAACGAGTCCTAAATGTGAGTGTTTTTATTTTCGGTAGATCATCCTGTACGTATTTAATTTTAATTCCAAATACAATAATATAGAATTATTTATTTGATATTATAAATAAAATGTAACAACACACATTGAAAAAATAAATAATTTATGTAAATAAATAATTTTCTATTTTAAAATATGTGTTTTATATCTAAAATTATAATTTTAATAAATAAATGTATAACAAGTAATATAAAAACTAACTGAGTTAATTGTTAGAGTACCCAGTATATACTGAGTTTGTATATCAATGTTTGAACAATTCTTTAAATTCAAAGTTTATAAGATATGAATTGTTTTTCTGCGATCAATATTTTCATGCGTTACAAAGTCGGAACTAAACTTAATATATGTTTACAAATATATATTAATATTTACAAATATACTGGGTATAAAAATAGTATGTATGGATGCTATGTACATGTATACATGCATGTCTCCGTTCATCTATCAATTGTATTTCTCATTTTCAACTTTGAGCACAAATTATGAGAAAACTATTGAGTTTACGAAAAAAATTTTCAAACAAAAGTTGTTTATTTTAAAGAGAAGAAAATTTTTCGTCAACAAATTTTTTTTCTATCTCTTACGGTTTCAAAGATATAAATTTTCCCCCCTGGCGGGGGCAAACACGTTCCGATTTTGCCCATTAACGAACTTGACCTTACTTTTTTCCTCTAGAACACACAAACAAAATTTCAGCTCGTTATCTCTTTTCCTTTTTGAGTTATCGGCTTCACGGACAGATAGACAGACGTGCGGATATGCAGAAATGGACTAATTAGGTAATTTTATGAACTCCTATAACTAAAATTTTTTTCTGCGATCAATATTTTCAAGCGTTACAAAGTCGGAACTAAACTTGATATACCTTGTATATTTACAAATATACTGGGTATAAAAATAGTATTGCATTACCTAGTTTTGTTTACCTCTCGCTATAATTATGTTTGATGTAACACAACAATTTTAATGTTTTAATTGATTCTACCAAACCAACTGACTAACTAACCACCTTTCAAATTGATTTTGGGTGTGTTTATTTTAATTTTATGTTTTTCATATGGCAAATTTTATTCATTATTGAATGTGTATTGTGTGTGTTTGGTATAATTTATGCATTGAAATTTGTAATACATAGGTACATTGTACAATTAATCATAATATTATTTAACTTTATTAATAATATTTATTGTATTGTGATGGACATTGTGTTATTATTTGCAAAATTTATACAAATTGTTAGAAATAATACTGATTGCATATGGAAATTATAATTACATATTTCAAAACAAATATTTCAGATCTATTGATTTATTACATTTGTTTCTATTCAAAAAATTTTCCTACTATGATATAATAATTAATATTTTCGTCTATACATTTCTCATTATTTAATTTTTTTTATCTTAAAAAGAATTTTAATAACAACTATTTAGGATTCCGTAGACAAAAATGATGAAACTAATAATTTCATCGTTTTTGTGCTTCGTGCCGAAATGGACAAAACATAACACCTACGGAACCATGTAAGGGTATGGTGTCTATCTATCTGTGACAACTGTTGACAAAGTTATAATATGCAGTTACCAAAATACGAACAGGAGGGTTATTTTTGGGGGTTGTAACAGGAAATAAATAAAAATATTTCGGTAAAGATTATTGTGTGGGGTGTCAATTAAAATATGTTTTAAGCGCTATTTCAAAAAAGAATAATTCATAGTTTTGTGTTTAAGTTTAACATTTTCGTGATAAAACGCTTCCAAATTGCTGTTCATTTGCGTATATCCAAAAGTATTGCTGAGAAAAATTTGAAAAAAAAAAACTAATAAAGATACAAAGGTAGTTAGAAGAAAAATTATTGTAATTGCAAATTTTTTAGTTACGGGCTTAGTTTTGGAGATTGAAACGGGAAACAAAAACAAAATTTTATTCAAGATTGTTGTGTAGGGTGTCAATCAAAAGCTTGTTTTGGTGTCAGTTGTTATAAACAATTTAATTTAAAAATGTTAAACAATCATGCTGTACTGAACATTAATAATTTCTTTAATCTGGTGGTGTAAATTTTGGTTTTTAAAATGATATTACCAAAAAAAAATCTACAATAAATGAATATCATTATAAATAAATAAAAATTTTAAATCCAGATAAATTGAGCTTACGCGATCAGTCACAAGTTGAGCTTACACGAATGTTTTCAAATATCTGATAGAAATGAATTGTTATTTTGTTATATATTTTAATCCATTTAAACCCTATAAAACGTATAGTTTATCTAACAACTACCAACTCCACCTATTCACCCACTGAAAAGTAGGTCATATCCTGAATTTATTTATATACGTATATTTAATTCACATTTCATTGTTTCATTATTAAAATAATAATATATTTGGATGGGTTCTAATAAATTACTGTCAAATTCATGACTTTTAGATATTAAAATATTATACAAACTTCTACAATACAAACGAAATTCCGTTACAAGTGTTTTATATCATTTATACCGAACGAATCCATTATACCTACTCACTACGCATATTAATGCACATATGCTCGTTAAAAGTATTACACAATTGAAAATGACATATATATATATATATATATATATATATATATATATATATATATATATATGTACGCTGTTGCTCAAAAAATTTAATCTACGTGAAAAGAAAAAAAAACATAAATGGTTTCGTTGTTTGGGATATCAATTAAAATATCAACATTTATGAAATTAATATCCTTTATCTATGTCAGTTGTACTACAGCAGGTAGAGAACTAATGTACATGAAACTACTACTAGTTAACTTTTATAGCAGTTCACGGTCAGACAACAAAACCGTTTTTTATTTCTGAAATTAAATTTCAACTTAATGTAATACTAATATTAGCAAAGTTTGTTAACGATACCACTTAAGTGCACATGCTTGATCGTAAGTTCTAAGATTAATTATCTTAGAAATCAAATTGTTGTTTCATATTCTGTAACCCATCATCGAAAATTTAATAAAATAAAAAATCATTTATATGAATATGAAAATATGATTTTGGGTGTTAAACCCAAATTTTGACGATTTCCGTCGATTTCTTTCAAATACTAAATACGTCGTATACCAAAGTTCATTTTATTCTGACTGAAGTTGTGACCTGTAAAGGACGTCACGATTTAAATTGGCAAGGTTTCACACCCAAAATTGAGCAGTTAAAATTTTTTTTTGTATTCTTCAGATTGAAATAAACTTTGGTATGCCGACGTTTTTTTGGCGATATTCGAAAGATTAAGTTTGTTAATAGGCAAAATAGGCCAAGGGAAAATGGGAGATCTGAAGGGAGGGAAAACGAAACATTTCGAATATCTCTCTTAATATTAGTAAAATGGTAAAAAATGTTTACTTTTTATTATCTTCTGGCCATTTTTTTGCATATATACAAAAATATTTACGATTTTTATCGATGAATATTTGAATATTAAGTGGTCACAGTAAGATAATTTAATTTCAAATAGATAATTTTTTTTTCTTAGAAAATTCGGTCAGTCTACTTATTTATATTTATTTGACAAAAAAAAAACTTTTTGACATCCCTCCCTCCCCTAAACGAGGGCTAGCACTACCTTCATTGTTATAACTAATTCATTCTTTTTTCTAGTCCAAAAACACCATTTCGTCAAGGCCTCCATTCTGGATCAATAGGGAATATGCATGAAAATTTTTTTGCAATTATATATGCAATATATGCAATTTTTTTGCACATTTATTTTCACTTTTCATTACTGTTAATACTGTAATAATATTTAAAAACGAAATTATAATCCGACAAATATCAAGGAAGCTATAAGCTTTTAAAGATTATTATCTGTCTCTTTCTTGCAAAAATACTAAAAACGGAGTTTTACGTGTATTTTAAATGATGAAAGTGTAATATGACGTCACATAACATATCAAGAGGGCTATCACCCTCTTTGTCTAATCGGGAATTTCAATCATTCATATCTCGCTTATTTTTAAGTTATTTAAAAAGTAATTTTACCTTGATATTTGTCAAGTAAACATGCTTCAATTCAAGTGAAAAAAAATTTGCATGCATATTCCCTATTATTGAAAATAAATTTCTTATGATTACTGAATTATTACACTTATTAAAAAAATTAAGAGATTGTACTTACTACCATTTATTTTAGATAGATTACAGTTTTTTTTTAGTTTTCTCATACACAACACAAGAGTGTTATCCTTCTTTGCCATCAGAAACATATATAAAACGTAATAATCATTTCCGCTTAGTGGTTGGCAAGTTTAAAAGACAACGAAACCAAATGTTTAATCTTTGTTTGTGAAGTAACTGAACCGTGTATTTCATTGACGGTCAGTAAACTAATATATTTAAAAGTTTTAACTTATTCTCTAAAAAACGTTTGGTTTTTTTTCTCTTATATAATTACTTTTAAAATTTAACATTGAAATTGTTGACAATTTTTTTCCTTATTAGATAAGATATGCATATAAGGAGTGGCCAAGGTTACTATTACTAATCGTCTTTAGTGGCACCAATAATATTTGCCTCAAGACTTCACATAACAAACATTATGTAAACATCGAAATTGCGTGTCTATTTTTGTTGCTGTTGAAATTTCCGTTTATATCTAAAGTAAAAGTAATAGAAATTGAAGAGCTAAAGATATACTATACCATATTTTTTGTACACAGTAATAAAAAAATGGGAAAATTGGCAGTAACCGTAGGTGATTCAACTACGCGGCGGGTATAAATACGACGAACTGAATGATTCATTTCTCTGAACTATCAGTATTTAATTTAATTAAATTAAAAATTCAATGACAATGAAATTTGTCGGAGTATACGCTAAAGTTTTCTACAGTTTGTCATACGTAACCGAAAGGAATTTGGACAAACATCGTTATGTTGACGCGAAAGTATACACAAATAAACAAATATTAAATAAATAGATCCCTTCAACAGAAGTAATACTGTCTAAATAAATAAAAACTTAGAATAATATGAAAAAGTTGGCTACTACGTCACAATCGTCTTTGGTGTAGCGGAAGCATACTGGACTAGTTATCCAGAGGCCCGAGGTTCGATTCCTGGTTGACGAGTTAATTTTTTCATATCAGTATTTAATTTAATTTAATATTTATAAATGTGTTGATTGAAACTGATTATCACTTGAACACAAAATATTGGGATCTTTGGCAAGGGTCGGAGAATTAGTTACTAAGTTTGTTCACTAGAGTGACGACGAAACTGGTCGTAGGCCGAAGGCTATGTCACAGGGGTTGAGGCAACAATCATCGACTTACTAGCTCTAATTTATAATTTATCCACCAGAGAGCATATCACGTAGGATAAACTACGTCATGAAAACTTCAAGACGGTCATCATACTGTCACCGAATAAAATAATTTCTAACACCCATACAATTGGGATATATAGGAGGGGGCGGTTGACAGATAGATTGTAGCGGCTGCCTTGGACGGGCTACACTTCGACCATAAGGCCCATTGTGATGCCTAAGGATGTGAGTGGACTGGAAGGAATTTTTTGTGTGTAGGCTAAGAATTGGTAGGATGTGCGGCTGCAGCCGACTCTGATAGGGACTATGCCGATACTCATCTGGAGTTCGTGAAGGAATCTACAGAAAACCTTCACAAGTATAGCTGGTTGCTTCTTTCTTGTCCATAGGCCGACAGGTTAGTCAATTAACCGCCCCTTTTTTTTCTTAATAATTGACAAACTGCCGATGTCGGGATTCGAACCCATAACCTCCCTGTTCCAAGTAGACATAACGCCTTAGATCGCTCGGCCACTTGGACCGTGGGCGGAGAGGGTGGTATAAATAGTTACTAACCATATGTTATAGGTAAAATCATTCCATATACGAAGCCCTCGATGCAAAAAGAACTCCCACTCGACCAATTTTTTTTTTTTAATCTAATAAACAATTTAAACAATATGTGAGTTTTTTTATTTAAACTTTCAATTGTTCTATTATAAAATAACAATTTGTACGATACCGATCTATTATAGTTTTCTAGACCCGTATTCATAGTCCGGTCTTAAGCGTAAGTTCACCTTAAAGCATGATATAAGCCAGCGTTCACAAACGCAATCTTGAGGCAAGCTTGAAATTTTGATCTTAGCAAAGATATGTATGTTTGGACAAATATTCATAGTCATAGCTTAAGGCGATATTAAGAATTGAAAACTTTTGATGTATTCACAGACAATTTTAAAATAGACATTATCCTTGCTTTTTAAGTAAGCATTTTAGTACACATAAGACAACCTTAAGAATGTTCCAGCGCATGTCACCACTTTTCGACAGATTTTGCTCATTTTTTTTCACAGGCTAAAAATAACGTTTTCTAATAAATCCCGAAGTTTCAGTCACCACATTCTGATCAGGCAAAAAAGATTTCCACTCGGTAGTTGGAACGAAGAGTGACGAACTTTAGCATCGCAACGTAGCGTTGACCGTCTGATTACTGCGTCTGTTTGTTTTAAAATAATTGGAATAACTGTTTTAAGTGCGTGCACCGATGTAATGAATGAGTATGAGCTGAGTGTATTCCGCTTCGTGAAAAATAACGCCAACTCTTTTTAACTAAAATGTTAAAAAGAGGTAGATAATGTGTTTCTCTATGGTTGGGGATTCCCGGTAAAATGACCTGGATGCTCCAATCGAACGGATTGAACACTGCCATTCCATTCTAGTGTTGCCAACTCAACTAAATTTAGGGAGTTTACGAGTAAGTAGGCCTTGCTCGAGGAGGTGCCTGCGGCGCCCCTTTATATACGGTGCCCTACCCTAAAGTAGGCTACAAACGCGCAGCATTGTGCAGCAACATTGAACTCCGCCTACAAAATATTTTGTCTACAGACGTGCAACCAAAATTGGGAACATAAAATTATTACTTCTCTGTCATCTTCTATCTATCATCTTCGTCATCTTCTATTTATCATCTTCTATAAATGAAATGAGATATAATTTGTAGTTTATTTATCTATTAGTTTATTTGTATATATCTCTAGTTTATTTATTTGTATGTATTTTGTAAAAAAATTTTACAAAAATATATTATAATCAATACAAAAAATAAACTATAAAAATAAAGTATATAAAGTCACCAATCTAGATAATAAAACATAAATAAATATTAGGAAAATTTTAGATAATATGTTTCAAATATCGTTACACACGAGGAACTTGTACAGCACCATTAAACTCCTTCCACAAAATATCAAATAATTTTGATTCTTACAGCAACCAGATCAAGGACATGTAATTTGTTCTGCAACAGTTATACAGACTAGCAACCTACTACCGAACATTCTTTTGTCTTTAAAATGTTCCTGTACAAGTTGCACGTCTGTAGTCCCTATAACGCCGCTACTGATGATCTTGCAAAGTAAATGTTTGTTATATTAAAAAATTATTATTTAAATAAATAATAAATACATGTAAAAGATATAATTGATCTTTATTAATTAAAATATTTTTTTAGAAATTGAAATAGTTATAAGCGTAGAGCAAAAATAAGTATTTTAACAGAAATGGAAGACTTATCTGTAAAATTTTGTGGGTGGTATGTTATATTTTTTAAGAATTACAATATTAAATTATAATTCATCCAATCCATTTAATTTTTTTTTTAAATATGGTAATTTACCACCCTCTTCGTTTGATTTTTCTCGGGCGCCAATTTGTAAAGTAAATGTTTGTTATATTAAAAAATTATTATTTAAAATTATTACATGTAAAAGATATAATTGATCTTTATTAATTTATATTTTTAATTAATAAAGATCATTTATGAATTGTTATTATTTTTATGTGTAAATAACCAGGGTTGTTAACATTCACAGCAATCGTGATAATAGAGGGAAGTTATAGTTGAAATGCAACAGATAAAAATGATGAACAAAATTAAAATAATAATTTAATGATGAAGCGACACCGCTACAATCTCAATGTATATCTATGAATTCATCATGTCTCAAAACCAATAAGACGGTCTTCATGAAGTTAAGCTCAAGACTGGGCTATGAATATAGATTTAGAATTTGTAACATATTTATTTATCCTTTGCATATATATTGCATATATGAACACGTGTGTTGAACTATTAAATGACCACCCAGCCAAGCAATCAATATTATACATAGACTTTTACATTTTCATTTGATACAAACAACATAACACAGAGACTATGAGTATAATAAAATTAATGGTTTTTAATTTATTATTATAGTAATTTTACTATCCATAAATAGTTAATATATAGTATTTAAGATGACTATGTTGATTGTCTTTCAGTGTCTCTCTATGTGTGTATGATTCTTAATTATATTTTCTCTTACAGCTATTTGCACTTTTTTTTTTTTTGTTAATAATAATATAATGATCGTTTAACTCGATACTCGTATCGTGTAGTATACAAACGACTTTACTAATATTATTATTATTATTGTTGATTTTGTATAAAATCAATATAACGACTTAATATAAATTGTGTTTAACATATGGTTGGTTTACACTTTAATATTATATATTATGTTGAAATAAAATTCTTATCAACCTATTAAATTCAATCATTATTAATGTCCATTTTATGTATCCTTGTGCAAATAACAAAAATTGTGATTCTACAGATTGTATACCATAAAGTGGGCAATCTTTTTTGACTCCCAAAAAAAATAGGAAGATTATCAATGTCAAGATTATCAATAGGAAGATTCAAATAACTTTGAAGGTCAGCTTCAATTTTAACATTGAAAGTAATTAATAACAAGTGAAAATAACTTACTGAGTTAATTGCTTAAATACCCGGTATATACTGAATTTATTCAAATTGGCACAATTTGGCTCAATTGTTTCAATTTGGCTCAATGTTGGTCCGTTTTGCACATTTTGTCAAAACATGGTCCGATTTTGCCCATTCATGAACTTCAACTTAATTTTTAGCTCTAGAACATACACACAAAATTCAGCTCGTTGTCTCTTTAAGTTTTTGAGTTTCCGTGTCCACAGACAGATAGACGGATATGCGAAAATGGCCGAATTAGACCATTATATGAACACCTATGCCAAACATTTATGCCTGCGATCAATATTTTCAGCGTTACAAAGTTGGGGCTAAACTTTATATACCCTGGTATATTTACATATACCGGGTAAAAAACATCACAAAATACTTTTTTTTTATATAAATATTTGTATTGATGTACAAATAACTTTTTATCCACTTTATAATGTTTGAGCTATGTAATTAAAGCTGTGATGATAATTATTTTATTGGTGTTTGCATGTATTTCATATATTTTTGTTTTACATCGTAAATCATAAGGATGTTGTAATTTCGTTATATTTAAATTCAATTTACTATACTCGTTTTATGTTATACGCTGGAGTACAAAACTCGAAAACTTTTCCATGAAATTTTTACACAAACGAATTATCCTAAACTTGAACTTAACAAAAAATTCGTTACGCAGGAGCCGCGTCAACTTAGCAAATTTCCTTAGAATACATCAATTAGTCACTAGCGACCAAAATTACAGTCTAATCAAAATGAAATGTCGTATCTGATTATTAACAAATAGCATAGGTCAAGGGGAAAGAGGGCACAGAGAAAGAAGAAAACACAAAATATACAATATCTCTCTTAATATTAGAATAATCGAAAAATGTATAAGAAGTAAAGTTGTAGAAAATCATGTTTGCTACAATTATTATCTGATCAATTTTTCTGAAACTCAATGTATACAGTGATATTTAGAATTTTCACTTTCAATTTTTAATTGTAAATATTTCTGTAAATATTAGTGTAACAGAAAAGTGATAAGAAACTATATTACAGTCAAACTTAATACCCACAACTTTACTTCTTATAAATTTTTCGATTTTTTAAATTTTGAGATGTAACAAATTTTGTGTCTAAACCCCCCCTTTTCCCTTGCCCGATTTTACCCATTAACGAACTTGACCTTTTGAATACCAAAAGCGCCTCAAATACCAAATTTTATTCCAATCATAATAAAACTGTGATCGCTAGAGAGTTCATAGATACATAAATAATGAATAATCATTATCAACACAAATCTTGCATATTACAAAATATAATACATTCTATCATGAATGTTTTAAAACTATAATAACTATATTTATGTCATACAAAGACTATATAACCTCAAACACTTGATGCGTAATAAAAATTGACTTTCTAAGGGATCGTCATCAATTCTCCATAAAAAATTGAAAGGTATTTACAGTTATGAAAACAACACAAATAATATTGTTTTGTATGTAATTAGAAATAACAAAATATACGCATATTTAATAAACTATAATAGGTGCGTATAATCATTATTTAGAACATCTTTTTATTTGTACAAAGAAATTGAATGTACAAAAAAAAAAAAAACATCTCATATCATTATTTAGTAATTTAATAATAGATATTTTGATAAATATATAGGACTGCAGTTAATTCACCAAAAAATACATCTTTACAAAAAGAATGAAAAATAAAACATTTAATTGCTTTTAAATTACCGGGTAATTCGAATTGGAAAAAAAAAGTATGTCAGTATCATCATATACCTACAATAAATTTGAATGAAAAATAATACTATTATACGTTCGTTATACGTTGAACCATAAAAATACTAATCAAAAATACATGCAATGCAAACAAAATATACCAATTGTCTGAAAAAAAATGGAACATACTATAAAATGCGAACGAAATTATTACATTATATTTAATGTGTTTTTTTTCGTATTATCTGAACATTAAAATAGTTTACATATAATTATTTGTGTATACTTAAACGTCACAATACCGTCCAAGTAGTCGAGCGGTTTAAGGCGTTTTGTCTACTTGGAACTGGGAGGTTTTGGGTTCGAATCCGACATCGGCAGTTCGTCAATTATTAAGAAAAAAAAGAGGGCGGTTAATTGACTAAACTGTCGGCGTATGGACAAGAACTGGAAAATTAACCGGCTATGTTTGTGAAGATTTTTTGCAGTTTCCTTCACGAACTCCATATGAATATCGGCATAGTCCCTATTAGAGTCGGCTGCAGCCGCACATCCTACCAATTCTTAGCATACACACAAAAAATTCCTTCCAGTCCACTCACATCCTTAGGTATCACAATGGACCTGATGGCCGAAGTATAGCCCGTCCAGGGCAACCGCTACAATCTATCTACCGCCCACTCCCACAGATCCCAATTGTATGGGTGATAGAAATTATTTTTTTCGGTGACAGTATGATGACCGTCTTGAAATTTTCATGACGTGGTTTATCCTACGTGATATGCTCTCTGGTGGATAAATTATAAATTAGAGCTAGTAGGTCGATGATTGTTGCCTCAACCCATGTGACATACCCTTCGGCCTACGACCAGTTTCGTCGTCACTCTCTGGTGAACAAACTTAGTAACTAATTCTCCGACCCTTGCCAAAGATCCCAATATTTTGTGTTCAAGTGATACCCAGTATCACTTGAAGTTAAAGTTACTACATAGTATGGGAGGACTGACGTATACTATATAGACAAGCGTCATTAAATTTTTAATTAAATATTGAACAAAATTAACTCATGAACCAGGAATCGAACCTCAGACCTCTGGATTATTTACTCCTTGCCTCTGTATACTCTTTAGTGACCTCAACTTTTGTTCGATCAAAATAAAATTTGGTATTACAAATTCCAAGCGCATTAATGAAATTTACTACCATTAATGAATAAAATCGATCAAAGGGGGAGGAGGGAGGATTTACAGAAAGAAGAAAACAGTAAATATAGAATATCTCTCTTAACATAGACAAATGCATTTAAATATTAGAACGACTATTTATTTAAATATATAGACTAGACTACTTTCGAAGTAGCCTTTCAACTTTGATATAGATATAACCATACACTTCGAACAATATCGAATTCATGTACGTTCCATGTATATGTTTTAGATAGATCTATAGATATATATGGGGGTATTAAAAGTTTTGCATATCGACCTTAGGCCCATTGTGCTCTCCCTTCTATTTCAGACGGAATTTGCTTCTCCCATATCTTTGCAATGTACAAGGTGGCACAAAAGTAAGCTGGCGCAA
This sequence comes from Nineta flava, assembly GCA_963920215.1. Classification (NCBI taxonomy): domain Eukaryota; kingdom Metazoa; phylum Arthropoda; class Insecta; order Neuroptera; family Chrysopidae; genus Nineta; species Nineta flava. The sequence continues at coordinate 99,000,306 of OY986041.1, read as the reverse complement.
AAGTACCTTCACGATTTTAAATTAAAAAAAGTAAATGAGACATTAAGAAAATTTATATTTTGTAACTAAGTTTTTTTCCAACTATTTACGAAAAATGATGTTTAACAAATGATATCCCCTTTCGCACTGAAAACTATGAGCTGTTTTCAGCACATCTGACCGTTCGTAAAGTTTATTGAGATTTCCCCAAAATCTCTCGCCTAATATTCTAAGTTGTTCCAAGCATTGTGGCTTGTTTACATAAACCCTTTCTTTCAGATAACCCCAAAGAAAATAATCAGTTATATCGTACGGTTAGAAGGAGCATATCTGACATTAAAATATCGTTGATAGTTTCTCTGAGTAGAAATAAAGCTTCTTCCGTTTTCCAAATAAAAAGTTACGATATTTATCCTTTCTGTAGGTTGGTATCGCTCTATATCGAAACTCCTAAGCATTTATTATAATCTCAAAAAGAGAAACTCAATAAATATTAATTCCAGAAAGAATTATTGAATTTAAAATTCGTGAAGGTATTTTTGGGGACACCCTATCTATGTTATTTTTGTATGAAATGGCGTTACTTGAAGAAAATTTAATTACTAAATAAATCCATTATAACTAAAAATATTTGAGATTTTCGTAACAATTATTTTATTTTCACTTTTTCGGAACACCGTTCCCTACATCAGACAATATATGCAGGGTGTCTAGTTGTCTGGAATAGTCATGGAGTTGTCAGGGAATTTCGTAAAATTCCAGGGAATTTCGCATAATCGTATTTAAAATAACTTATTTCTAAAAAATTATTACTAATAATTATCTATTTTGAGGTTTTTGAAAAAATTTTATGTATGTTACTGATCAAAGAGAATGTCTAGGTTTTATCATATTATCTATAAAAAATGAATATAAATGAACAAATCTATACTTTTCTTTATTTTCCTATCAATAACAAAATATTATATGAAAAAATGGTCTGGAAAAAATCTAATTCAAGTCTGGAAACCCTGGAAAAGTCAAGGTAATTTTTTGCCAAAATATTACTAGACACCCTGATATGTAATCATATCATATGTTTTCTGATGAAGTTTTCTGACGAGATGTAACGTGTTCCGAAACTAGTCGAAATAAAATTACAAAAATTTCAAATATATGTTTTATTTCATAAATAAATAGTTTAATATAATTGAATTTTTATTTATAAGGTTTAAATACAAAACATTGCGTACATCAATTATCTTCTGTGTTCAATTCATTAGAAAACGATAATATATATTTGAATAAAATTCGTATAATATGATAAAAACAATTTTTAGGTTAGGTACATCATGCTTCCGATTTTATTGAATTTACTTGTAGGTAAATTGTAATACAAAGACGAGATTGTAACGGGACTCATAAAATCATACATAAACAGAAACGAAATACATTCTCTCCCAGTTAACTACTTATTTTTATGCGTAACAAATTTTTTATAATCTGAAATTTTATTCAAATTTTGAACATTCTTTCGGCTTTTTTTAACAGATACTTACTAATCATTTTTTTGTTTTTAATGCGTTACTATCACAGTCGTCTTCTCTATTGACATTATTTTGATTATTAAATAAAACAAATTTATTATATATTTTATTATCATATATTTTCTGATGAAGGAACTGTAAAAACAAACGAAACTAGTAAAAACAAGTGAAAATAACAACTTACTTAAATACCCGGTATATACTGAATTTATGAAAAAAAAGTTTCAAACAAAGGTTGTTTATTTTAAAAAAAGGAACATTTTTTGTGTTTAAATTTTTGTACTATGTCTAACGGTTTCAAAGATGGATAGTTTTGCCCATTTTTCCCTAACATGGTCCGATTTCCCCCGTTCAAACTTAACCATACTTTTAAGCTCTACTTTAGTTAGCGTGTCTACGGAAGGACGGACAACTTTGCGGAAATGGACTAATTAGGTCATTTTATGAACCCCTATACCAAAATTTATTTTCTGCGATTTATATTTTTAACCGTTACAATGCCGGAACTAAACTTAGTATATCCTGGTATATATTATATATTAGGCATAGATAGAAAGATATAGATTGCAGAGGCTGTCCTGAACGGGACACACTTCGACCATAAGGTCCATTATGATGCCCAAGGATGTAAGGATGTGAGTGGAGGACAAGGAATTTTGTGTGTAGGCTAGGAATTGGTAGGATGTGCGGCTGCAGCCGACTTTGATAGGAGCTATGCCGATTCTCATCTGGAGTTCGTGATGGAAACTGCAGAAAACCTTCGCAAGCATAATCGGTTACTTCGGTCCATACGCCGACAGTTTACAATTAACCGCCACTTTTTTTTTTAATAATTGACAAACTGCCGATGTCGGGATTCGAACCCATAACCTCCCAGTTCCAAGTACACACAACGCCTTCACAAGCGCGGGTACTTGACTGATACATCTACTTGGCTACTTGGATACTGGTATAGACATTAGGCATAATAAAATTATTATTACGAAAATCTCAAATATTTGTTTTATTTAATAATTATAATGAAATCTTAAGAATTTATTCAAAATTTATTGTTTCAAATTTATATATATATATATATATATATATATATATATATATATATATATATATATATATATATATATATATATATGTATACATTTATCAAATTATCAAGAAACTCAGGCTATTTTTACCAAAATTAGTTTTAGAAAGTATTTTCTAGACGAAATTGTAAGAATATAAATGCCAGAAACTTTCTTACGTTGATCAAGTTTAGAGAGAGGTTTCACTTCTATGTCAAGTCATAAATTTCGTCGTTTTATTATTGCAAAAAAAAAGCCATTAAATTTATCATAAAATTTTAATTTATTCTCGAAAGTTAAATATGTATAAAAAAAAAACCTTTTTATTTTAAATATTTGATTTTTGTCCGTATTTATTTTGATATTTTTTTGGGTTCCATTGGTTTCAAAAAAAAACTAGTTTTTTGTCTAAAAATAAATTCGCATTCCACTAATATCAGATATGCAAATATTTGTCTTATGTATCTAAGAATATTTATTATAATATTGAAAAGTGACATTTTGTTGGACTAAATATTTGTAAAGTTGTTAATGGTGCATATCACAGGTATATCACTAAATCTTATCATCGAAAGTAACTTCTTCAATGGTTGTTTGATATTTTTGACTGTCCAAATACTTTCGAAACAACAAATCTATTAAAAGTATTAAATACACAATAAAAGATGATATTAGGGTTCCGTTGTCAAATCAGAAATCTTTATAGTTTGACCATGTCCAGATGACTGATTGCATATTTTATCACCTTGTAAAACATAAAATACAATTCTATAAAAACTTTTGTGGAAACCTACATGTATAGCGTTGGTGAATTATTATAACCGGTATATATAATATATACCAGGGTATATTAAGTTTAGTTCCGAAGTAACGGTTGCAAATATTGACCGCCATTTTGTCCGTCAATACGATGAAAACTCAAAAATGTAAAAAGTTAGCCTGTATATCTTTGATATAATTGGAGAGCAATTTCGAAGCATTCTTCAGAAGAATTTTAAGGAAAATTAAAAACAAAAAAGTTAAAAATACATTTTGGAAATGGTAATTCAATAAACCATATTTTGACAAAATGGAAACCCGACTTCAAAAATTCTATAACAAAAAATGCACTAAAAAGTAAAAAAATAATTGCATATTCTTGTGCCAATTTTAGTTCACCTAAGCAAAAATAATATATATAAAAATAATTTAATATATATGTACAATTATTGTTATTTATGGAGGCGGTGTCAGCATAGAGAAATTCACATAACTTTTGGACACCGCCTCCAAAAATAACAATAATTGTACAAGGTGAACTAAAATTGGCACAAGAATATGCAATTATTTTTTTACTTTTTAGTGCATTTTTTGTTATAGAATATTTGATTTTTGAAGTCGGGTTTCCATTTTGTCAAAATGTGGTTTATTTCTCGCTTTTTAGTGACTTTGAAGTTCTATAACTGATTTTATTTGTCTAAATATGGGTAGACCTACTAAACGACCTACTAATTTTTAGTGCATTTACTAATTTTTAGTGCCCACTTTCTGATCATTTTCTGATAATTTCCCTTTAACTGATTATCTTAGGTCTCTTAAGCTAGCGGACTAAAAATGTAGGCTACAAATGGGACCTAGTTGGGCATTTGTAGCCTATTTGTAGCCAATTTGTTACGCTATTAAAAAATTTGTAGCCTTAGCCACAATTAAAAAAATTAGGTATCCGCTAGCTTAATATGAAGCTAGCGGATACCACAATAATCAATGTTTGGAAGCTTCGAATTACATTTGTAAGTGCATAAAAATTTGTAGCCGGCCAAGATCTATGGGATAGAAACAATTAAAATGTATTTCAAATGCAAAAATGTATTTTACAGTAAAAATAGTGTAATTTAACATGCAGCGGCTAGGGATAAAAATTTCAAAAGTATTTTTTTGCTATCAGAATCGTTTTTTTAGACTAAAAACAGGTAACCACTATGGCTACAAGTATCGAAAGAATTGTTTTACAGAAAAAAAGGTTTGCTTAAACTAAAAACGGGTAGCTGCTATGGCTACAAATTTCAAATTGACTAAACAAGAGTAGCTACAATGACATAAAATTTCAAAGTAATTTTTTTCAATAAAAATAAATTTTTTTAAATCGGAAAGCAGCTATGGCACAAAATGTCAAAAGTATCGTTTTACAACTAAACAGTTTCTCTTAACTAAAACCGGGAAGCGGTTATGGGTACAAAAACCAGCATTATCGAATAATTTTTTTTTCTAAACAAGAGTTTTTTTTCGATATAAACCGGCAGCCGCTACGGCAACATATTTCAGGAGTATTATTAAACAGTGACAATTATGTTTTTTCACTCTAAGTGAGTAGCCGCTACGGCAACAAATTTCAAATTGACTTTTATTGAGAGTAGACACATGGTTACAAACTTCAAAAAAATTATTTTCTAAAAAAAAGTTTTATTCGATATAAACCGGCAGCCGCTACGGCAACAAATTTCAGGAGTATTATTTAACAGTGACAATTATGTTTTTTCACTCTAAGTGTGTAGCCGCTATGGCAACAAATTTCAAATTGACTTTGAACGAGAGTAGACACATGGCTACAAATTTCAAATAATTATTTTTCTAAATTTGAGTTTTTTTCGATATAAACCGGCAACCGCTACGGCAACAAATTTCAGAAGTATTATAAAACAGTGACAATTATGTTTTTTCACCCTAAGTGTGTAGCCGCTACGGCAACAAATTTCAAATTGACTTTGAACGAGAGTAGACACATGGCTACAAATTTCAAATTATTATTTTTCTAAATATGAGTTTTTTTCGATATAAACCGGCAACCGCTACGGCAACAAATTTCAGAAGTATTATAAAATAGTGACAATTATGTTTTTTCACCCTAAGTGTGAGCCGCTACGGCAACAAATTTCAAATTGACTTTTATTGAGAGTAGACACATGGCTACAAATTTCAAATTATTATTTTTCTAAAAAGGAGTTTTTTTCGATATAAACCGGCAGCCGCTACGGCAACACATTTCAGAAGTATTATTAAACAGTGATAATTATGTTTTTTCACCCTAAGTGTATAGCCGCTACGGCAACAAATTTCAAATTGACTTTGAACGAGAGTAGACACATGGCTACAATTTTCAAATTATTATTTTTCTAAATATGAGTTTTTTTCGATATAAACCGGCAACCGCTACGGCAACAAATTTCAGAAGTATTATTAAACAGTGACAATTATGTTTTTTCACCCTAAGTGTATAGCCGCTACGGCAACAAATTTCAAATTGACTTTGAACGAGAGTAGACACATGGCTACAAATTTCAAATTATTATTTTTCTAAATTTGAGTTTTTTTCGATATAAACCGGCAACTGCTACGGCAACAAATTTCAGAAGTATTATAAAACAGTGACAATTTTGTTTTTTCACCCTAAGTGTGTAGCCGCTACGGCAACAAATTTCAAATTGACTTTGAACGAGAGTAGACACATGGCTACAAATTTCAAATTATTATTTTTCTAAATATGAGTTTTTTTCGATATAAACCGGCAACCGCTACGGCAAAAAATTTCAGAAGTATTATAAAATAGTGACAATTATGTTTTTTCACCCTACGTGTGTAGCCGCTACGGCAACAAATTTCAAATTGACTTTGAACGAGAGTAGACACATGGCTACAAATTTCAAATTATTATTTTTCTAAATATGAGTTTCTTTCGATATAAACCGGCAACCGCTACGGCAACAAATTTCAGAAGTATTATAAAACAGTGAGAATTATGTTTTTTCACCCTAAGTGTGGAGCCGCTACGGCAACAAATTTCAAATTGACTTTTATTGAGAGTAGACACATGGCTACAAATTTCAAATTATTATTTTTCTAAAAAGGAGTTTTTTTCGATATAAACCGGCAGCCGCTACGGCAACATATTTCAGAAGTATTATAAAACAGTGATAATTATGTTTTTTCACCCTAAGTGTGTAGCCGCTACGGCAACAAATTTCAATTTGACTTTGAACGAGAGTAGACACATGGCTACAAATTTCAAATTATTATTTTTCTAAATATGAGTTTTTTTCGATATAAACCGGCAACCGCTACGGCAACAAATTTCAGAAGTATTATAAAATAGTGACAATTATGTTTTTTCACCCTAAGTGTGAGCCGCTACGGCAACAAATTTCAAATTGACTTTGAACGAGAGTAGACACATGGCTACAAATTTCAAATTATTATTTTTCTAAATATGAGTTTTTTTCGATATAAACCGGCAACCGCTACGGCAACAAATTTCAGAAGTATTATAAAACAGTGACAATTATGTTTTTTCACCCTAAGTGTGTAGCCGCTACGGCAACAAATTTCAAATTGACTTTGAACGAGAGTAGACACATGGCTACAAATTTCAAATTATTATTTTTCTAAATATGAGTTTTTTTCGATATAAACCGGCAACCGCTACGGCAACAAATTTCAGAAGTATTATAAAATAGTGACAATTATGTTTTTTCACCCTAAGTGTGTAGCCGCTACGGCAACAAATTTCAAATTGACTTTGAACGAGAGTAGACACATGGCTACAAATTTCAAATTATTATTTTTCTAAAAAGGAGTTTTTTTCGATATAAACCTGCAACCGCTACGGCAACAAATTTCAGAAGTATTATAAAGCAGTGACAATTATGTTTTTTCACCCTAAGTGTGTAGCCGCTACGGCAACAAATTTCAAATTGACTTTTATTGAGAGAAGACACATGGCAACAAATTTCAAATTATTATTTTTCTAAAAAGGAGTTTTTTCGATATAAACCGGCAGCCGCTACGGCAACACATTGCAGAAGTATTATTAAACAGTGAAAATTATGTTTTTTCACCCTAAGTGTGTAGCGGCTACGGCAACAAATTTCAAATTAACTTTGAACGAGAGTAGACACATGGCTACAAATTTCAAATAATTATTTTTCTAAATTTGAGTTTTTTTCGATATAAACCGGCAACCGCTACGGCAACAAATTTCAGAAGTATTATAAAACAGTGACAATTATGTTTTTTCACCCTAAGTGTGTAGCCGCTACGGCAACAAATTTCAAATTGACTTTGAACGAGAGTAGACACATGGCTACAAATTTCAAATTATTATTTTTCTAAATATGAGTTTTTTTCGATATAAACCAGCAACCGCTACGGCAACAAATTTCAGAAGTATTATAAAATAGTGACAATTATGTTTTTTCACCCTAAGTGTGTAGCCGCTACGGCAACAAATTTCAAATTGACTTTGAACGAGAGTAGACACATGGCTACAAATTTCAAATTATTATTTTTCTAAATATGAGTTTTTTTCGATATAAACCGGCAACCGCTACGGCAACAAATTTCAGAAGTATTATAAAATAGTGACAATTATGTTTTTTCACCCTAAGTGTGAGCCGCTACGGCAACAAATTTCAAATTGACTTTTATTGAGAGTAGACACATGGCTACAAATTTCAAATTATTATTTTTCTAAAAATTAGTTTTTTTCGATATAAACCGGCAGCCGCTACGGCAACACACTTCAGAAGTATTATTAAACAGTGACAATTATGTTTTTTCACCCTAAGTGTATAGCCGCTACGGCAACAAATTTCAAATTGACTTTGAACGAGAGTAGACACATGGCTACAAATTTCAAATTATTATTTTTCTAAATTTGAGTTTTTTTCGATATAAACCGGCAACTGCTACGGCAACAAATTTCAGAAGTATTATAAAACAGTGACAATTTTGTTTTTTCACCCTAAGTGTGTAGCCGCTACGGCAACAAATTTCAAATTGACTTTGAACGAGAGTAGACACATGGCTACAAATTTCAAATTATTATTTTTCTAAATATGAGTTTTTTTCGATATAAACCGGCAACCGCTACGGCAAAAAATTTCAGAAGTATTATAAAATAGTGACAATTATGTTTTTTCACCCTACGTGTGTAGCCGCTACGGCAACAAATTTCAAATTGACTTTGAACGAGAGTAGACACATGGCTACAAATTTCAAATTATTATTTTTCTAAATATGAGTTTCTTTCGATATAAACCGGCAACCGCTACGGCAACAAATTTCAGAAGTATTATAAAACAGTGAGAATTATGTTTTTTCACCCTAAGTGTGTAGCCGCTACGGCAACAAATTTCAAATTGACTTTTATTGAGAGTAGACACATGGCTACAAATTTCAAATTATTATTTTTCTAAAAAGGAGTTTTTTTCGATATAAACCGGCAGCCGCTACGGCAACACATTTCAGAAGTATTAATAAACAGTGAAAATTATGTTTTTTCACCCTAAGTGTGTAGCCGCTACGGCAACAAATTTCAAATTGACTTTTATTGAGAGTAGACACATGGCTACAAATTTCAAATTATTATTTTTCTAAATATGAGTTTTTTTCGATATAAACCGGCAACCGCTACGGCAACAAATTTCAGAAGTATTATTAAACAGTGACAATTATGTTTATCCACCCTAAGTGTGTAGCCGCTACGGCAACAAATTTCAAATTGACTTTGAACGAGAGTAGACACTTGGTTACAAATTTCAAATTATTATTTTTCTAAAAATGATTTTTTTTTATATAAACCAGCAACCGCTACGGCAACAAATTTCAAAAGTATCATTAAACAGTGACAATTATGTTATTTCACACTTAGTGTGTAGCCGCTACGGCAACAAATTTCAAATTGACTTTGAACGAGAGTAGACACATGGCCACAAATTTCAAATTATTATTTTTCTGAAAATGGGTTTTCTTCGATATAAACCGGCAACCGCTACGGCAACAAATTTCAGGAGTATTATTAAACAGTGAGAATTATGTTTTTTCACCCTAAGTGTGTAGCCGCTACGGCAACAAATTTCAAATTGACTTTGAACGAGAGTAGACACATGGTTACAAATTTCAAATTATTATTTTTCTAAAAATGATTTTTTTTTATATATACCAGCAACCGCTACGGCAACAAATTTCAGGAGTATTATAAAACAGTGACAATTATGTTTTTTCACCTTAAGTGTGTAGCGGCTACGGCAACAAATTTCAAATTGACTTTGAACGAGAGTAGACACATGGGTACAAATTTCAAATTATTATTTTTCTAAAAATGATTTTTTTTTTAAAATAAACCGGCAACCGCTACGGCAACAAATTTCAAAAGTATCATTAAACAGCGACAATTATGTTTTTTCACTCTTAGTGTGTAGCCGCTACGGCAACAAATTTCAAATTGACTTTGAACGAGAGTAGACACATGGCCACAAATTTCAAATTATTATTTTTCTGAAAATGGATTTTCTTCGATATAAACCGGCAACCGCTACGGCAACAAATTTCAGGAGTATTATTAAACAGTGAGAATTATGTTTTTTCACCCTAAGTGTGTAGCCGCTACGGCAACAAATTTCAAATTGACTTTGAACGAGAGTAGACACATGGCTACAAATTTCAAATTATTATTTTTCTGAAAATGGGTTTTCTTCGATATAAACCGGCAACCGCTACGGCAACAAATTTCAGGAGTATTATTAAACAGTGACAATTATGTTTTTTCACCCTAAGTGTGTAGCCGCTACGGCAACAAATTTCAAATTGACTTTTATTGAGAGTAGACATATGGCTACAAATTTCAAATTATTATTTTTCTAAAAAAGAGTTTTATTCGATATAAACCGGCAGCCGCTACGGCAACAAATTTCAGGAGTATTATTTAACAGTGACAATGATGTTTTTCACTCTAAGTGTGTAGCCGCTACGGCAACAAATTTCAAATTGACTTTGAATGAGAGTAAACGCATGGCTACAAATTTCAAATTATTATTTTTCGAAATATGATTTTTTATATAAACCGGCAACCGTTTCGGCAACAAATTTCAGGAGTATTATTCAACAGTGACAATCATGATTTTTCACTCTTAGTGTGTAGCCGCTACGGCAACAAATTTCAAATTGACTTTGAACGAGAGTAGACACATGGCTACAAAATTCACATTATTATTTTTTCTATAAATTTTTTTTTTCGATTTACAGTTAGTTACAGTAGCAGCTACCCATTTACAGTTTAAAAAAATTGTCATTTAACATTCCTGAAATTTGTTGCCGTAGCGGCTGCCAGTTCATATCGAAAAAAACTCTTTTTTAGAAAGAAACTGATTTTGAAATTTGTAACCATGTGTCTACTCTCAACAAAAGTCAATTTGAAATTTGTTGCCGTAGCGGCTACTCACTTAGAGTACAAAACATAATTGTCACTGTTAAGTAACACTCCTGAAATTTGTTGCCGTAGCGGCTGCCGGTTTATGTCGAAAATAACTCTTTTTTAGAAAAATAATAATTTGAAATTTGTAGCCATATGTCTACTGTCAATAAAAGTCAATTTGAAATTTGTTTCCGTAGCGGCTACACACTTAGAGTGAAAAAACATAATTGTCACCGTTTAATAATACTCCTGAAATTTGTTGCCGTAGCGGCTGCCGGTTTATATCGAAAAAAACTCAAATTTAGAAAAATAATAATTTGAAATTTGTAGCCATGTGTCTACTCTCGTTCAAAGTCAATTTGAAATTTGTTGCTGTAGCGGCTACACACTTAGAGTGAAAAAACATAATTGTCACTGTTAAATAATACTCCTGAAATTTGTTGCCGTAGCGGCTGCCGGTTTATATCGAATAAAACTTTTTTTTAGAAAATAATTTTTTTGAAGTTTGTAACCATGTGTCTACTCTCAATAAAAGTCAATTTGAAATTTGTTGCCGTAGCGGCTACTCACTTAGAGTGAAAAAACATAATTGTCACTGTTTAATAATACTCCTGAAATATGTTGCCGTAGCGGCTGCCGGTTTATATCGAAAAAAAAACTCTTGTTTAGAAAAAAAAATTATTCGATAATGCTGGTTTTTGTACCCATAACCGCTTCCCGGTTTTAGTTAAGAGAAACTGTTTAGTTGTAAAACGATACTTTTGACATTTTGTGCCATAGCTGCTTTCCGATTTAAAAAAATTTATTTTTATTGAAAAAAATTACTTTGAAATTTTATGTCATTGTAGCTACTCTTGTTTAGTCAATTTGAAATTTGTAGCCATAGCAGCTACCCGTTTTTAGTTTAAGCAAACCTTTTTTTCTGTAAAACAATTCTTTCGATACTTGTAGCCATAGTGGTTACCTGTTTTTAGTCTAAAAAAACGATTCTGATAGCAAAAAAATACTTTTGAAATTTTTATCCCTACCCGCTGCATGTTAAATTACACTATTTTTACTGTAAAATACATTTTTGCATGTGAAATACATTTTAATTGTTTCTATCCCATAGATCTTGGCCGGCTACAAATTTTTATGCACTTTCAATTGTAATTCGAAGCTTCCAAACATTGATTATTGTGGTATCCGCTAGCTTCATATTAAGCTAGCGGATACCTAATTTTTTTAATTTTGGCTAAGGCTACAAATTTTTTAATAGCGTAACAAATTGGCTACAAATAGGCTACAAATGCCCAACTAGGTCCCATTTGTAGCCTACATTTTTAGTCCGCTAGCTTAAGAGACCTGATTATCTTTATCGTAATTTTATTCAAATTTTTCTCAGGACTGCAATTTTGGATAGTTTTTTACCGACAAATGTTAAAAAAAAAATGTTGACATTGTTTAACGTGAGCATGGATCGAAGGTTTCATTTGACAAGCAACGCTAAAGTATAAAGTTTACTAAATAAGTAAGGCTAAATGTTTTTGACACGTGTATTGCCAGTTGAGAGTTAAACTATGACGCCAGCTAATAAGAATCTTAAAAAAATCTACTAAAAAATTAATTAATTTAATACTATGTATCTACTTAGTTCATAATATTCGAATTAATCATAAAATAAAAATAATTAACTTATTTATTAGATTAGATACTTAATAGAAAAATATTTTTTGAACGCCTTATAACTTCTATATACAGAATAAAGTCGGTATATAGAGGTTCGCATTATTCTTTTTTTTTCACCTACATTTAAATCATAACAAACTAAATAATATTTTGTTTAAAAGAAGTTTGTATTTAATGAACTAAAAAGTTTTCCCCGAAAATAAAATGTTCTCCCCGAATCACCAATATTTGATTATAAATAAAAGCTTTGGACGAATATATAAAATCTGAGAGCTCCACTCTTTTATTTATGGTCACATGTTAAGGATTCGTGAAAAATATTTTCTACTCTTCCGATCATTAAATAAAAGCTTGAATTTAAAAAATATTTTATTTTAAAATTGATCTATATCTAAGCCTTCGAAACTTCAATTTTTAATTTCCCACCGCTTCCACTTTTTCAAATATTTATCAACACCTCCACCCATTATTTTTTCAATGAATATTTTTTAATTCCATCTATATAGTGTGTCTTATGCCAGTGTGCAAAATTTCAAAGCTCTGGCTCATTAGATCTAGTCGAAATTTTGATTGTAAGTTTTGACCTAAACATACATATAAACAAACTTCCAAATTAAATAAAAGCATGTAATTAAAAGTGAAATGGAGAATTTAAACAAACAAACTTCTCATTTGTTGATGTATACGACTTCTTGAAGTAAAAGTCTGAAGAAAGAAAGAAACTATCACTTTAAAATTAAAAAATACGCATCCTAGATCTTAGCATCTGATCAATTCCTAGATAAGTTATGTATATTTTATAGATTCGTTCTGCTTGATCAGTTATGTATATTTTATTGGCCCCAGGTTCGGCCTTGGTTCCGCGTCCTTAGCATAATGCCAAAAAATGTGCCCTTCTCATGTATAGTAAAGAAGGTATAATAGGGAGTTACTCCCATTTTCGGGATGGGGGTTGTTTTTGAAAAATTAAAGTTTTCCGATTTTTCCAGTTAATCGCATCCTTCTCTCATGTCTAGAATTGGGTTAGAATTTGTATAGAAGAATGAGTCAGTCAATCAGTCAGTTACAAAAAGGGCTGTATATATTATAAGATACGTATTTCGAGTACAACGTAGTTATCATCAGTATGAATAAAGCGGTAGTTATTTTCCGGAGAAATGGGTTACGCCAATTTCTATAATTTACATTGAATGCAAAGCTATACTATGTTGTTGATCTGAATATGGAGGTAAAAAAACTCATCATAAAAATAAATGATACATGAAATTAATAAGCGAATGATTTTGAATAAAAACACATAAATAATGCTATTAATAATCATTAAAAATGTTTAATATTTAACAGTACCAACCATATCATTAAAAGTCTATCTGTTCGCTATACCTACTGGTACTGATTATAATGTTGACTCATTATTTAATTATATATTCAACAATTACATTGATTCAATTTAAGTTTTTATATTTTTTCGTTGTGACGTCGCCCGCTAAAATTTTGTAAATATCAATTTTTATGGGTCTTATTTTAAAATACTTAACTTCCATACAAACGCTCACACGCTCCGTGTTTCACTCTCTTGAAGGTACATGTTCCAAAACTCGGAAACACAATTTTTATTATGTAAAACTGAATTATAAAATTTCTTGTTTCTAACTTCAAAAAACTTTTATTAGCCCGATTTTACACGTGAAAGTTTTGATGAAAGTTTTCAATCACAATAAATGTATTTGATATAACTAGACTTACTTCTCTATCCACATGTAGAATTATATCAATCTCATGTTTTGTTAATAGCTATAATTCTCGTCTTGCTAAATATTTCTTTCTTTGTCAACCACTTCAGTCGCATGATCGTAGTGAACCAATCACAAGCAAGTAGGATATAAACATATCGTACACCTTATTCTTACGTCTGAAGTTACATATGAGATTTTACCAAAATAGAAGCGAGGTCTATTGTGGCATAACTACATAGTTTCATCAAAAAATACTACTACGCTTGCTCACCAAATTAGGCGTTATGAATAGTTGTATGAAAAGTTACATGTGTAAAATAGCTCTTAGATAAGCATTTTTTATAAAGATTTTCTCATCGTTTAAAAGTTTGGTTTTTAGCGTACCACGCGAATACGGATACATTAAATACAAACTTTTAGAGATTTATATATTAGTATAGATTTAATATTTGGGTTTACTCTACATGGAGTGTGTGGTATCTCTGTGAACAACGTAAAATATTGTTAATTTTCTTGGTTTTCAATTCAAGGTTATCTATTATTATAAATGTTAAAACTAAATAAATATTTGAAATTTTCTTAAAAAATATATTTTCTATTATTTAATTTTAGTTTCGGAAACAAACTTCCTTGTTCAGAAAAAATAGCGACTATTAATTTTATTTTTTCTGAAAAAGAAGAAATGTATTTTTTACAACAAACTTCAAATACTTGTTGAATTTTAACGTTCCCATTCAATACAAAAAATGTTTATCTATGCTTCTAATAAGTTTCGTTCAAACATTATTACATATTTTTTGACGTCATCAGTTTTAGAAAAACATTTAATTGAAATATATTTGTAAATTTATTTTACATAATAGTTGATTCATCCATTTTCATGATAATAAGATTATACATCGGACATTTATCCACATGATATATATATATATATATATATATATATATATATATATATATATATATATATACACCCTATATATATAGGGTGTTCTGAAATTCATTCAAGAAAACTATACCACCATATAGAGCTGCAAATAACAAACAAGTAAAGTTTTTCGATTTGACGCTTATTTTTTAAGATATCAATTAAATATTGATAAATTCAACCAATCACAGAGCGCATACTGTAAGGAGACGGGACCTGACACTATGCGCTCTGTGTGATTGGTTGAATTTATCAATGTATATATATATATATATATATATATATTTGTATCATGTGGTTGAATGTCCGATGTCAAATGGTCACAAGTATCTCTATTATTTGCACATAAATAAATAATACTATTGCCCTTTTTATACGTTATGCATATAAAACAATGATATCCCTTTCCATGTAACGTTGGATTTTAAACGAGATTTTTCTCAGATGAAAACATAATCATTCTGTGTAGTGTTAAAAACTGTAAATGGCCCGTTTAGTTTTAATGAAAAACCATATAGTCCTAAAAATTGAAAAAAATGTATCTAGACACAAGCTTGAATAAAATTAAATATTATTGAACTTATCTTTGATATAAAGTTATTTAATATAACAGTAAATTGAAAAGATTAAACTACCGGGATTTTGATATAATTGTCACTGGTTGACAGACAATTAATATTGCCAATTAACATAAAGGTTACATATTTTGCATTTCGATCATACATCGTTGCCGCGTGGCAACTATGGTCAAAGCCAAACTTTTTAATACATTTAATGTTAATCTCACGAAAACGAAAAAAAACTTTCGTTTGAATTATTTGTTAGATAGATTGTAGAGGCTGCCCTGGAAGGGCTACACTTCGACCATAATGCCCATTGTGATGCCTAAGGATGTGAGTGGAGTGGAAAGAATTTTTGTGTATAGGCTAGGAATTGGTAGGATATGCAGCTGCAGGATATGCGGGATTGGTAGGATATGATAAGAACTATGCCGATATTCATCTGGAGTTCGTGAATGAAACTGTAGTAAACCTTCTCAAGCATAGCCGGTTACTTCGTTCTTGTCCGACAGTTTTAGTCAACTAACCGCCCCCGTTTTTTTCTTAATAATTGACAAACTGCCGATGTCGGGATTCGAATCCATAACCTCCCAGTTTCCAAGTAGACCGCTCGGCCACTTGGAGTGTTGGAGTGGTCTTTGTTAATACAAGAAATAGTTTAAACACAATTATGCCGTTTGGTTATCCTTGGTAAAAATAATAAGTTTTACATGGTATTCGTATAAAAAAAACTCCGTACATATGCTTTGTTGTTAAATGTGGCTTTTTTCTTTTAACCTTGAGGCTTCAATCTACCTACAATATGTAAAGGTTACTATGTTTACTTATTATTTTAATGCTTATATATTATTGCGTCTTGCTTTTTTTTCTTTTTTTCAATGTGATTGTAATCAATTTTACTGCAAAAATCATTTCAAGACGGCATTTTTTATCATTCATGTGTATGAAATTGTAATAATTGTGGAAACTTTAATAAATCATCATATGTCAAATAAATACACTGCACAGCAAAAAAAAGCGGCGCACTTTAAAACATTCATTTAAATTATTTTCTCTGAAATTTTGACTGAATTTTCTTGTTGAAATATACTTTCAACTCAGAAAGCCAACCGTTGCACCTGAGTTCACTGTAAGTCATCGAAGAATCTACTGAGTAACCTCCATCAATAAAACTCCTCACTTTTGTAACTCTCTGTATATTATTTATTTATAAACTAAGATAAGTAGTATTTTTTTTAAAATGTGAAATAGAAATGGAAGTTTTATTTTTTTTTTTAATGTAAACAATTTATATAAACAAAAACATTTACTACAAGAATAATCAAAATTGTAAGAGACTGACTGATTCGGTTCAGGTCTGTTCATTTTTTTTGAACGGGAGTGTATATTTATAAAACTGCTTAAAAATGTATATGATGACCCCCTGCCCAGCCAAATAGTACTTTCACCTCTTAAAAAACGTGGACATTTTCCAACCGAATTATTTTTGTTTTCGCACTATGAAAACTTGATAAACATCCCATAATGAAAACGCACATGCAAAGAAAAGTTATTGAAACTGCAAGGTACCGAAAATCAGTTTTCCTCAAACATCTCGTAAACTGTAGTTTTTACATTTACAGAGATCATTATTTAATTTTTTTCTTAGCTAATTCTACACAAAAAGGCCGTATACAAGATTTACGTAGGACGGAAAGCTCTCGAGATATACGGTTGATAAACGTTTTTTGTAATGATGCAATAAACTCTTAAACTGAGTTTTAAAACGGACAAAATGTGTCGTTCAATACGTTTAGGTTTACGTCGACCGGAATATTACAATTTATTGATAAATAAGATTAAATAAATGTTTTAAAGGTCAAAAGTCATGAAAATTAATTTTTAAGCACGAACCGTGCGTTTTTAAGCACACACTCATTTTTTTAACCTTTAAGAAAGTTGATTGGTTCCGATTGCCCGTCACGTTAGAAAATAATTGTTAATATTTTAAAAATTGACATAGTTTGAATTCAGATTAACGATTCAATTTTCATAAAGTGATATATTTTATTTATTTATTTTTAAATTGTAATTTTAATTATTCTTACTTACTTTTCGGATTCCGTGATCTCTAATCAGAAATTTCCTTAATACTCCACTGCTACTTTGAATTACAAATACAATCCTTAATAATTTATGTGTAAACATTAATATGATTCGAAAGTGTTATTAATGGAAATATAAATTCATTTAATGTCACTTTAAAAATAATTTCAATTGACACAAAATCATGTCATATGTGCACGCCTAATTTGTATTTCTAATCTGTAATATAAAAAAATACATGTAATTTTAACATTATTAACAGTTACTATACCCATTACATAACTTTAAACTTAAGGTATTACACTCATGGTAGTCTCAAAAACTCAAATACTTAATTGAATAATTTATATAGTGTTTAAATAAAAACATAACTGACCACTTTAGTCACGACGTCAGTTGACCAAAAAATAAACCAGTTCTATCTAGTGCGCAGTATAAATTATAGCCGGCATTAACAAAATTTTGGAAATAAATTATTTGTCAATAAATTTAAAACAAAAAAATTGATATTTCAAACTGTCAATTTATAAAAAAATAATTATTTTACATATAAAAAATAGATTACTTTTCCGTTGCACACAATAGTTATGTTTTTTAAGCCCCGCCCTCAGATCAGTTCTCAATATGTTATACTATACAAGACTTGTGTTAACAGTGATTATAAATTTTTTGTGTGTAGCATAAATATTTGTTCTATCTCTTACGGTTTCAAAGATAGACAGTTTTGCCTATTTTGTCCAAACATGGTCTGATTTTTCCCATTTACTTGACCTTACTTTTTAACTGTAGAATACTAACACAAAATTTCAGCACGTTATCTCTTTCGTTTTTGAGTTATCGTGTTCACGGGCGGACGGATAAGCATAAATGGCCGAATTAGGCCATTTTATGAGGTCATCTATGTCAAACATTTATGTCTGCGATCAATATTTTCATGCGTTACAAACTCGAGACTAAAATTAATATACCCTGGTATATTTACGTATACCTGGTATAAAATGTTGTGGGAACTACCTTAAATCCACACAACATTCTTTTACAAATGTCGATTATTATTTATTTACACTTTTTTTCTAATAACTGTTATGAATTCTAAATATATTGCAATTAACTTATTAAAAATAAAATGTTGTTTTCAAATCTAAACAAATAGTAAAACTCTTACAATATTATAATAACAGGCAATAATTAGATTTATGAATAATAATAAAAACAGCTTTAATGATTTACTAATGATTATCTAAATAAATAAAAACAAAAAAAAATGATTTTATGTTTTTTGTGTACATTTTATGAATCAGATGTGAAACATCTACTTAAAATATAATTTATTCTCATGAAGTTGACAAATGATTTCAACTATAAATGAAACAAACTACAAGTACTGCTATTTGATGTGTAATTTAATTGCTTTATATAGCATTAAATGTCAATCTACTACTAGATTTGGATTTTTTATACTTAGTGATCTAAATCTCTTGTATCCACTTACCTTATATTCTTTTATATACCGGTCGGTAATTTAACAAAGAAAATTACCTTTCAGAAATTTTAGTTGATTAATATTAACACGTATGAGATTAATCTATAGAATATTTTTTTAATGAAAATTTTGAAGTAGCTACAAAATCGGCGAGAACACTGTTGCAATTATTATTTCCATACACTGATAGAATAGAAGTAATAGGGAATATGCATGAAAATTTTTTTTCACTTGAATTGAAGCATGTTTGTGTATTGTGCATTTGTGTACTTCACAAATATCAAGGTAAAATTACTTTTTAAATAACTTTAAAAATAAGCGAGATATGAATGATTAAAATTCCCGATTAGACAAAGAGGGTGATAGCCCTCTTGATATGTTATGTGACGTCATATTACACTTTCATCATTTAAAATACACGTAAAACTCCGTTTTTAGTATTTTTGCAAGAAAGAGACAGATAATAATTTTTAAAAGCTTATAGCTTCCTTGATATTTGTCGGATTTTAATTTCGTTTTTAAATATTATTACAGTATTAACAGTATTTTCATATTCTGAAAATAAATGTGAAAAAAAATTTTCATGCATATTCCCTATTCCTTGCAGTAAGAAAGAATTTCGACTCTCTTAGGCCAAGACTAACGAACTCTATTTAAAAAAAAAAAAACAATATAAGAAACAGACTAACGATTCGAACTCTTAACCACTTTGCTCATCGACCTTATTTTAAATTATCATGTAATAATTCTCAGAAATTTAAAGAACTCAGCGGTGAACATATTTACTTTAAACAGCTTGTCTAAAATTACGTATTGTGGACTAAATTTACGTATTGACTTAACATCAGATACCATTATATAGGTATTGGCTATCAAAACGAAAGTGGAAAAATTTTAATAATATATAATACTTTTAAAAATGTATGTTCATAAATAAATTTAATATTGATATGAACTGTATAATTAGCCATAGAGATGGAAGGAAAGAAGGAAATCTTATTGATCTATTTCGTGACAACAATAATTGATTTACACATTTGATACATTATCGAATAAAACATGATTAAATCTATAACCTATCATTTGTAGTATGATTGCCTTGATGACAATTATTTCAATGAACGATTTACCATTTTACGGAAAAAAAACTAGAAAGAAAGTATTTATTGCTTCGTCATTATCATATCACCGTATTTTCTTTCAAGTAGACTTTCTACCATATAATAATAATTACCCATACTTTATGGAAAAAAAACATAATAAAATTGTATATAATTTATTAGTCTAGGAGAAATCGGCGCATGAGGATCGAAAATTATTCCGATACAATTTTTTAGTTAGAATGCTTCCAAAATAGGCTAAATATTATGGCTATTGGTTGCCATAATGCAATGTGGGTTAAAAAAAAGATACTTAGCAGCTGAAATTTTGTTTGCGTGTTCTATAGCTATAAGAGAACTGGCGTATACTACATAGACGAACATGTCATTGAATTTTTAATTAAATATTGATAAGAAAAAAATTACCTCGTCAATCAGGACTCGAACCTCGGGCCTCTGAATCTCTAGCCCAGCATTCTTACCGCTAGACCAAAGACGATTCTGACATACACAAATAATATGTGAATATTAAGTTAATTTCGAAAACATTCTGACAAAAAAATGTGTCGGAATAACATTTCAAATTTTGCCCCAATTAGAACATTTATTTGTATTTTATAAATACGTATTTCGACTACAATGTAGTCATCATCAGTATGAATTAGCTAATCGTAACTATCTCTGGGATATGGATTCAGAGATATGTTGCTTGTTGTTAATTTGGTGCGTGTCTCACCGAATTAGAGTTCTCTTTGATTATTTTAATAATCTTTATGTTTCGGAATAGTTTTCAACAGTCATGCGCCGATTTCATACTAGACTATATAGTGAGAGATTGTTTTTATTGACATCATGGGTTAATTATTTATTAAAAATCATATTTTTTTGTTTTTGAAATATAAAATGTTCATATCATAAACACACACACAAATGTAGTGTTTACGTCATCATGTAACAAATACATAAATAATTAATAATAAGTACACCAAGTACCTACGAACCAACCAGATGTAATTTACCTATAATTATTTTTTATTTTAAAATGTGTTAATTGACATATAAATATATATTATTATTATTTCCTTTGATTGTTGTTGCTTCATATCAGTCATTAAAATATGTGTTTTACGTCTGTTTCGTGTATATGAAAGTTGATTTATCTAGAAAGGGAGTGTGTATAATAATTCTTTTATAAAACCGAAACTTTGTGTTTCCGTGATATACTGACTGACTCTCTTTAAAAGGTGGATACTGAATTGCTGGTGACACATTTTTCTCGGGTATATGACTATGATAAAGGTCGGATACCGAATGGCGCAGATTGTCTCAGCTAGTGAATTGCATAAGAAACATATAGATGCTATTAGGGGATGATTAAAATTTATTAACAAATTTTTTGAACGTAGCTGGTTTTATTAGTTTATAATATTCAAATTAAATTAAATTATTGTTTATAACAAGTGAAAATAACAACTGAGTCGATTGCTTAAATACCCGGTATATACTGAGTTTATGAAAAAAGGTTTCAAATAAAAGTTGTTTATATATAAAAAAAAAATTTGTCGTTATTTTGTATCTCTTAAGGTTTCAAAAATCAATAGTTTTGCCCAATATTTTCAACCGTTACAAAGCCGGAATTAAACTCAATGTACACTGATAGAAGAAATTTCTTGAACCTTAAGTAAAGCTTTTTTCTTCAAAATAATATACTCTGAGAAAGAAATCCTTGTTGACATTCTGGAATTTGTTTACTTGAAGAAAACATATTTACTTGGTTCAAGAAATTCCTTTAATATCTATCAGTGTACCCTTGTCCAGGTGGCGCATAAGTAACGTTATGATTGACTATATTAAACCAATTGAATCTTATATGGAAAAGGTTGAAATGTATGAAAAATTCTTTGCAAAGACCGCCTAGATATCACCAACTGCTGATAACGTCGCCTGATGGAAGTTTCGGGGTTTTCCTCAATACTTTTTCAATAGCGTTAGATTGCATAATTTTCGAAAAAAATATCTTCTCAGAAATATTAATTACAATTTATAATAAATTATAATAATAAATTACAATTTATTAATTTGATTTTTTGTTTGTTTCAGGTATATAAAAAATATTCAAGAGAATAATATTAAATCATATACACATGTAAGGTATCAAAAAAGTCAAAGTTTAAGTTTTTATCTACATATTCAAGTTGTTTCATTTTACTTAATGTAGATTATTCAAGGAAGGGCAATCAATTAACCACCATTTCCAAATTTCTAACCAAAAGTATCAACCAAAATAGGCCCAGAATGATTTCAGATATAGCATATAAGAAACTGGCTGTTTCCCGCGACTAGGACCGCATTTATATTAATGCTAAATATATATATATATATATGTATATATATAAATATATATATATATATATATATATATATATATGTATATATATATAATATATATATATATATAATATGTATATATATATATATATATATATATATATATATATATATATATATATATATATATATATATATATATATATATGTATATATAACTCCAAACAGTATGAATTTAGAAGGCAAAATTTTGAAATGTTTTGGTCGAACGTTAAAATGAACCTGATTTTTGTACTGTTTGGATCAAAATTAGCCTAGAAAATGATTATTATTAAAATCGAGATCAAAAATTTTCTTCACTTTTTTTCCAAGGGGTACCCCCTTATAAAAATCGCTAAAATTGGAGGAAAATTTTATGTCCCCGATTTTGATAAAAACTTCGTTTTAAGCTAATTTAGACCTAGCGAAAAAGCTGGCGTTGGTTAAAATACGATACAATTAATGGTTTTCAAGGTATCAGATCCATAGTGCTAAAATTCCAAACTGTATGAATTGAGAAGGCAAAATTTTGAAATGTGTTTGTCGGACGTTAAAATGGTCCTTATTTTCGTACTGTTTGGGTCATAATCAGCCTAGAAAATGAATATTATTAAACTCGAGAACAAAAATTTTCTTCACTTTTTTCACATTTTTTCCAATGGGTACCCCTTAAAAAATCGCTAAAATTGGAGGAAAATTTTATGTCCCCGATTTTGATAAAAACTTCGTTTTAAGCTAATTTAGACCTAGCGAAAAAGCTGGCGTTGGTTAAAATACGATACAATTAATGGTTTTCAAGGTATCAGATCCATAGTGCTAAAATTCCAAACTGTATGAATTGAGAAGGCAAAATTTTGAAATGTGTTTGTCGGACGTTAAAATGGTCCTTATTTTCGTACTGTTTGGGTCATAATCAGCCTAGAAAATGAATATTATTAAACTCGAGAACAAAAATTTTCTTCACTTTTTTCACATTTTTTCCAATGGGTACCCCTTAAAAAATCGCTAAAATTGGAGGAAAATTTTATGTCCCCGATTTTGATAAAAACTTCGTTTTAAGCTAATTTAGACCTAGCGAAAAAGCTGGCGTTGGTTAAAATACGATACGATTAATGGTTTTCAAGTTATCAGACCCATAGTGCTAAAATTCCAAACTGTATGCATTGAGAAGGCAAAATTTTGAAATGTTTTGGTCGGACATTAAAGTGAACCTGATTTTCGTACTGTTTGGGTCAAAATTAGCCTAGAAAATGATTATTATTAAAATCGAGAAAAAAGAAAATAAATACTGTTAGAATTGATTAAATATTTGCCATAAATTTCCTATGCTATATTCAATATATACTTTCTTTAGTAAGAATTCGATTCATTCCGTTACTCCATTCATTCCATTAGTTTTGTGATAAGACTTAAAAACAAAAAATAAAATTTAGAGTTTAAAAAAACTAAAAAAATTGCAACATAAACTAAAAAATGCTAAATAATTTAAAATAGAAAAGAACAAAGAGCTGGACAACAAAATTAACTTTAAACAAAAGCATGAGGTGCTCTCTATGTTCGTCTTTATAATAATGGCTCTACTTTTACAAAAGTAGAGAGTACCCCATGCTTTTGTTTACATTAAAGTTAATTTTGTTGTCAATCTCTTTAGTCTATTCTATTTTAAATTGTTTTGCATTTTTTAGTTCATATTGCAATAAAAACATATATTAAGTTTTTATAATCTCTAATTTTATTTACTGATCAATTTAATACAGAATTTGCCCTTATATTTACCGAGCAGCAAAATTAGAGTATAATCTTTATTTTTGTCTGTTGAGTAAAGCGAAATAAGCACCATATGTTGTGGATAAACAATTCGGATTTAATATAGCATTTTATGAATTGAATACTTTCCATAGTTGAACGAACGCACAAATTAAGATTGATAGCAATTATTTTATATCGGGAAAGGAATCCATCGAATGAGTACGTTAATTCCATTACAAGGTACTATCCATACCTTATAATATAAAGCAGCAACAAATAACACGACAGGTTTAAATATGTCTAGTTATTTTTTAAATACGGATCAAATTCAATGAATATAAATAATAATATAAAACCATAAATAAACTTTTTATGTTTTGTTGCTTTATTTGTTATGAAAAATATATTATACTGACTGTTGTTTGAATGTTATTGGTTACATTGAAAAACTGTACAGCGAATTTATTTATTATAGTTTAAAAACAACAAAAAATTCACAAATGCACTCACTCACTATATACACACACAGTTGTGTATAGGTACTTACTTAATACCTTTATAATACGGTTCCTTAGTGCAGAAAACATGTGTGAACGCCACACAATCTCTATATATACAGACTATATAGATGCTATGTCGCATTTCATAATAAATTTAAAACAACAAATTCTTTCGTGTCAGTACGATTCGAAAAAAAAAAGAAAATTACATTCCGTAATTGACCGGAGGCTGTTGATGCGGCTATTCGCATCGGCATCCGTAATAATCAATGCTTTTTGTGGATGCGGCTGTTCCTATTTCTGATTGTAAATAAATCTCAACGTGTTTCGACGTGTTATTATATTAATGTTTTTCAACAGTTTACATTATTGTTTCGCATTGAATAATCTATTTGACAAGTGGACCAACAATGCCACCAGCGACGCAAAGTGTGATTTAGTCTTATTACCGACGAAAGAAGGAGGTACTCAATTCACACTGTATATTTTTTTATTTTTTATGTATGATCACGCATAACTTTTTACAGAGTAGTCCGATTTCGATAATTCTTTTTTTATTGGATATGGTATAAAAAAAACCGACGCAAAGTGTGATTTAGTCTTATTTTAAACCAGATGAACAAGTCCGAGATAAATCTCATTGTAAAATATGCCATAAAACATACTCTCGATAGAGCCGTACAACCACGTCTTTGAGGAATCATCTAAAATCGATGCACCCGGAGCAGTTTAACCTGCTTAGCGTGAAATTAATCTATGCACCTCTGCGAATTAGGATGGAATCTTAAAAGGATGCGACATTGTTCTTTATTAAATATAGTGCAAAGAAACCGCACTATCACAGTTTTTTATTTTCAAAAAGTATTATAAAAAAATTTTAAAGCCGATTTGTACTAAAAGATATTAAATATTGTGATTGTAACGAAACAGTTGAGTCTTCAAGACACATAATATGTTACTGTCTAAGGTTGAAATTATGGTAAATGAACCACCAGAGGTTCCTTTTTATATCGAAATACGCTACAAGTTGTTGCACAAATGTTAATTATTGT
This sequence comes from Nineta flava, assembly GCA_963920215.1. Taxonomy (NCBI): domain Eukaryota; kingdom Metazoa; phylum Arthropoda; class Insecta; order Neuroptera; family Chrysopidae; genus Nineta; species Nineta flava. The sequence continues at coordinate 98,974,285 of OY986041.1, read as the reverse complement.
TCTCAAAATTTAACCATTTAGTTAGATTCATTATTGTGAGTGAATCAAAACGTGTTTTACATTTTGTATCTGCAAAAAGCTTCTTTACAACAACAAAAACCTTTTAGTTAAACTATGCATCAACAAAATTTTCTGGAAACAACAGAAAAAAGGCAGTATTGTAATCGCTAAAGAATTCGAATTGAAGTTTTTAATGAAAATCGATTTTATTTCAATTACAGAGTATTTAAAAAACAAATTCCTGTATGTCTGTCCATTGACACTAAGACTATAGCTGAACACTGGACTAATTCAAAAAAATAGTATTTCAGTTACACTGCACAGCAAAAGAAGTGACGTAGTTAAATTATTTTCTTTGAAATTTATTTGAAAATGTAATATCAATTACATTTTCCTACATTTGTATATGTTTTTGTTGATATGGGGGTAGAATTACAACAAAAAAATCGAAAATATTTAATTAAAATATAAAAAAATATACAGGTTGAATTGAGTACCTCCTTCTTTCGTCGGTAAAAAAAGACAAATTGACAAAAATTTTAAAATTTTAATAAATCATTTTATTTCGAGGTTTTTAAAAGGAAATAATGTTTTAACAGTGGATTTTACCCCCTATTGCTCTACTGACTGCCCCAAGCCTTCGAGGCACATTTCTAATAAAGTTTGCTACGACATCTTAGGAGATTTTCTTACATTCCTAATTATGAGCTCCTGTGAGCTATCAGAAGGATTAAATAATCTTTCCATAAAACTGTTAGAAGAAGAATCGCTTAAATATTTTTACGGCCCAGATGATCAGCCGTAGCACCAGAGCTCACTACAAATCATAGTTTTATAAATTGTTTTACACTACAATAACGGAAAAGTTTGTTCAAAATATTGTGGCCTTTACTTTATTAAGTTGAGATATCCAATCAATACAGTAAAAATTTTTTTTTCGAATGCATAATCCCTTTTATTTTTTTTTAAATAATTGACAAACTGCCGATGTCGGGATTCGAACCCATAACCTTCCAGTTTCCAAGTATGCATACTGCGCCTTAAACCGCTCGGCTACTTGGACTGGTGGGTGATTTGTTAGTCTACCAACAAATTTATCTAGATAAAAGTGATTACGATTTTAAGGAAAAATAATTAACACGGGACCAATTTATCTTAGTTAAGCCTCTAATAAATTATTGAAAAAATCTCAATATCAAAGAAAAATGACATTGTAAATTTGGTACCCATCACAAATTAAGAATGAGAGATCGAAATTCTTTATTAAAAATTTTTAGAAAGCTTATTCCTCATCATTTTTTAATTCCCGTAGATATAGTTTCGATAAAGAGTATAAGATAAAGAAGTGAATAAATTAACACTATTGGAATCTAATTCCAAAACTAGAAACGATTCTAAGTGCTTTGATTTCGGACATTGTCCGAACATACTACTAAAGTTGCCAACACTATAAACTCGATGGTAACATATATACTCGTATATAGTGAATCATGGCACATTGGTATATAACATAAAATATGTAGAGGAGACGCATTGTATAATGTAAAATCAGGTTTTGCAACTTTGCTGTTCATTTTTATTTATTTATTTTATTTATATTATTTGTTTATAAAATATTATTGATACAAATTCGTAACTTGAAAGCAAAAAAAATTATATAAATTGCAAAATGCAATAAAAAAGCCACTATGAATATTGTATAGTAAAACCGTATTTTATTGGAATATGAAAAATTCATTAAAACACTTAAAATCAGTATAATAATTTTAATAGATATTATTATTTTGGTGGCATTGGTTACAAGAATTCATGTTAATGAATCGAAATCCGTTTGTCCAGTTGTCTTTGTCATCATAAACAATGTCAGTTTTCCACAAGCTAATGAAGTTAAATACTTGGATTACACCTATATAAAAGACTTCCATGGTGAAAACAGATATGGACCAAAAGAAAACAGCTAAACTTAAATCTCTTAAAATATTATTAGCTTATAGGATAAAAATCAAAGCTTTCATTAGACAATAAAATGGTAGTGTATAAAACATTAAAACCTGTGTGGATCTATAAGATTCAATTATGGGGAACTGCGAGCAACATTATCATCGAAATACTTCAAACGTTTTCAATCGAAACTGTTACGAACAATTAGTGATTATACGTGGTATGTGCGTAATGACGACATTCATCGTAGTCTCGAAGTGCCCATAGTGCGTGAAGAAATTTCGCAATTCAGTGACAGAAACATGACTCGGCTTGAACGACTTCCAAATACTGAAGTAATCAATCTTTTAGACAATAGTAACAGTTTGAACAGACTGAATAGACAAAATGTGTTAAACCGAAGATTTATATTTACTAGTAGGTAACTAGTAGATCTATTTATAGTTCTTTTTAGAACTGACAATAGAAAAAAAGAAGATATTATTACCTTTCTGTCAGTTACCATGTGCAATCACAAAGAAATTTTTGTTTTGTACGACAAAATCCGAACGCACCATCTCACCGTTTGATTCATATGTATGTCAAACAGTTGAGTATTCTTATTAAAATATCAACTTTTTTTAAAAATATTTCATTATAACCACGGATAATTCTCACAAATGATCATCCTCAGTCGGAAAATCGACACTACACAGCATTTCAGTAGTAACATGGAGAGTAAAAGTGATGTTTTTTTTTAAATTTTACAATTGATTTGTGCCGATACCATATGATTTTGGAAGATCATTTCGAATAACATTTTTTCGAAAACCAAATGAATAATAAATACACAAATACAATTTTTTTTAAAGAATACCACTAATTGCAATTGCTAGTGCAAACGAAATTTTGTGTACAACAGGCATCTTAATATATAATCGTTGGTGCATCTGTTAGTAATCGTGTAACTTCTGAACGACTTGACCGATCCACACAATATATTTGTTTTGTCGAGACGATTGTTCATAGCTCTTCTAGGATCCGGTTGGTGGCGCTGTAGTCCACTTATTAACAAATTGTATTTTTTGGGGGGATTCTGGGAAGTAAAATAACATTTTAATTTTGTTAGCGGAAGCGGCGGAAAAAATTAAAAGTTGAAAAATTCAGTAGTAAGTAAAGTAACCATCGATTTCAAAAGTGGCTTTCCTTTTCAAATTTTAACGATCGAAAGAATTGATTTGGTCCTCGGAAATGTAACAGTTGGTAGTGTTTTTATAATGAACGCGTGTTATTAGAAACATTTTCTTGAAAGGACTGTCATATTCACGCAATATATTTGTTATGCCCAGACGATGGTTCAAATTTATGCAAGTTATTAACAAATTCTATATTTGTGGCCCAATGTCTCACAATATATGTTGGTCGGAAGGATTTGGCACCAACAAACTACAAACATTTGAAAAAGAAACTCTCTTGAAGCCTCTTTTAAGCTACATTGAACCTATCCTTTTTACGTTACATTCTGTGCCATGATTTATTGTAAAATATAACTGAAAATAAATTGATAATAATTGGAAATAAATTCAAATGATTTTTAAATGTTCATTCCATATTTATAAATTCCATTATAGAAAAGACATTTACATAAAAGCTTTAAAGTCACTTACGAATAGGATAACAAGCTTGATCAATTTAAAAAGAAAAATTTATTCAAATTATTTTTAAAAAGCTTTCTTACACAATACAACGGAATACAAGTAGTGGTATTCAATAATCACTTAATATCATAAAATTGTTATTTGAAAATAATGTTAAAAATCAAGTGTGAAATATTCTTACAATCTCCGTGGCGGTACTAACACATGAATTATTTAAATTAGTTGTCACAAAATATTCGGCAATTCTTATGGAATACGATTCTTCACACATCGAATTCCACATTCTTTAGCGTCCTCCAAGCATAAGTAAAGCTATAGACAACATGTGAAAATAATAACTAACTGAGTTAATTGCTTAAATTCCCGGTATATATTGAATTTATGAAAAAAAGTTTAATACAAAAGTTGTTTATTTTTAAAAAAGAAACATTTTATGTTCTATTTCTTACGGTTTGACCTATCTTTTGAGATACATTTAAACCTGCCCAATTAAAAACTTCACTCAAACAAAGCATTAAATTATTCAAATAACTGTCACTGATTCACAATACACGTATTTATTTTAAATTTGCAACTTGAAGTCAGCCATATTAATTTATTAATTAAGCCACGCCTTCATGTCAGTTACCAATTGACTACAATATTTCTTTATTCCATGTTGTAGTCGTAGTGTATATACAGGTGTCCTGAAATTCATTCAAGAAAACTATACAACGGTGTAGAGCTGGAAAAAACAAACAAAAAAGTTTAATAAGTGTTTCGATATGACGCTTAGTTTTTGAGATATAATTAATTAAGCATTAATAAATTCAACCATTTTGTGGGTGTCGCTACAATTATTGAGAACTCTGATTGTCGCCATGCTAGATTAGGCCGCCCTGCTCCACTACTGTGGCACCACATCCTTACACTATGCGGTCTGTGATTGGTGGAGTAGTGAAGCGACACCCAAAAATGCAAATGTGACTAGTTGAATTTATTATTAATATTTAATTAACAACTAAACGCCAAATCGAAAAACTTTATTAAACTTTTTTGTTTGTTTTTTTCCAGCTCTAAACCGTGGTATAGTTTTCTTGAATGAATTTCAGAACATCCTGTATAGAAGTAAAGAAATGAATATACATTCAATAAAAATGAAAAACACCTGATTTTATTATATAGATATTATATGCATAAATTTTAATAGAAAATGAAAGTTTTTCTTTGAATCGATATACACAATTTTTATGTTTTTATTTTTGCCATAAATGCTAAAGGAATCTTAAGTGAAATATTATGTGAGAAAGTTTTTGTTGTTAAATTAATATTAATGCTGTTTTATGAGTTCAATGATTAATATCTTCTTGTACCAAACATATATAAATCATGTATTATTTATTACTCACTAAGGTAATCTTGTATATCCATTCCGGTTTGTGGCCCTAAACTGTCTAGCTCGATTTGAGATCTTCTAAAAAATTTCTATATCCGATGACCTTAATGAAGTATGCTGTGATATGTATGAAAAATGAATGTTTGATTCACTCTATATTCACTTCTAGTTACCCCAAAGAGTGTTTACAATTATATATACATATATATATATCGCTAAGGTTCGTTCATGTTATACACTAGTGTTTAGTTCTTTCTATTTGGAATTTTAAATCATAATATAAAAAGAAAAACGATAGTGGTATCAAGATGCATCTCATTATAAATTATTAACAGCGAATTTTCGAAGAAAATATTTTGTACCGTTGAAACATAAAATCTTGAATTTCTCTCTGAATATTAGTAAAATGGAAAAACTTGTAATAAGTAAAGTTATAGTAAATACATTTTACTAAAATTCATTACCTGACCATATTTTCTATAATTCTAATATTTACAGAAATAATTGCAATTTAAATATAATACCTATAATTAACATTACAAATGAATCACCATATAAAATGTATTAAGGAGGTTCCAGCACTGTCTTATATAAAAAGGAGAAAAAACCGGTTTATTTTTATAAAATACAGGTATAACAAATACAGGTATATACACACACAACACATAGATATTTTCACTATTCATATATACAAATAAACATTCATATAAACAAAATGGTAAAACGTGATTTAAACAAAAATTTAATTAATAAATATTTATCTTTACTCTCCTAGTTTTTTTTTTTTTTAAATTCTGTCGAGTATTTTTTTTAATACAACAGATAATAGTTGGGCGGGCATGAAGTTTTACATGCTTCTAATGAGAGAGAGTGTGAGAGAATGATTACTTTGCTATTAATTATCTTGCGTTCTAAACGGTCAAAAATTCTGAAACTTCGGGATTTATTTGAAAACGTTATTTTTAGCCTGTGAAAAAAAAATGAGAAAAATCTGTCGAAAAGTGGTTTTATGCTGGAACATCCTTAAATAATGTATTTAAATGAATTTTCTGGAAAGAATAACGTCAATCAGTTAATGATTTTGAAATACTGTATCAAAATACCATTGATCTAAAAACTGTTAAGAAATAAAATAAATAGATAGATTTCCATAGATAGAAATTTTTTGTTGGGACAATTAAATGATATTATTTATTAAGTCCAATTTCTGAGGTAATTAGCTTAGTTTACACAGCTTCGCGTGACGGATTGTTTAGATGATGATTTCAGGCAGCTTTTGCTCATCTCAAAAACAGTGTATGTAAATGGCTATGATCGTTTTTTAGGACCTTTGATATAAATAAAAACCTCCAAGTCCATTTGAAAAGAAATTTCCATAATAAGTATTATTATTAGATCGAAAGTCTCAAATGGAGTCCATAATATAGCCATGGGCGAACCCGTGCTTTGTTTGAACACTAATATTACAATATGTATGAACTTCAGTCAATATTAGTAAGCAACATTCATATGATCGTGGAACCGAAAGTGCTTTAGTTTAGAGATACATTCCTGGAAAGCAGAGCTAAAATATTTTTTTAAACCGATTTTCCTTATGATAATGCAACGTATAGGCTCAGTTACTTCGCTGTAGTCGATCCGTGCTTTGATTGGTCACAAAAGTAGCGTTCATTTGTGAAAAACCAAATTTCTTTAATTTGTAAATAACAGTACGAGTATATATTCGTACAAAATAAAAAATATAGAGATGCAATGGAATCACGTAACCGTAGTGCAATGGTAAGCATGTTGTTAAAGAAGGTCTGAAGTTCGATTCCTAGTCGTAACACTATTTTTACACGTTTTGAATAGTAAAAAAATTATCTACATAATATTTAGCATGTTGTCTCATACTTTTTCAATCGTAAGAAGAACAAACACTAGCTAGTTACATAGTTTTCTCACATAATATTGTTTGTAACCACAGACAGATATATGTGTAACCCTGAATGATCCATAAAGGAAATGTACGTTTATGATAAAAATCACTAATCAAAACAACAAATATCGATAAAAGTGATACAAATTTCCGATTTCATTGATTAAATCTGTGATATCTTGGCTAATATAGACGATACATTTATAAATTACTAGATTATATCTTCAATTCCCGTCAATTTAAAACTAAAATCTTCAGTGTAATTTCCCCCCGCTTCCATTACTTCAAATATTTATCGTCTCCACCGCTTCCACTATTTCAAATATTTATCGATACTTCCACCAAATTATCAGCCAAGTAGCCGCGCTTGTTAAGGCGTTGTGTGTACTTGGAACTGGGAGGTTATGGGTTCGAATTCTGACATCGGCAGTTTGTCAATTATTAAAAAAAAGGGGGCGGTTAATTGACTAAACGGCCGGCGTATAGACAAGAATGAAGTAACCGGCTATGCTTGTGAAGGTTTTCTGCAGTTCTTTCATGAACTCGAGATGAATATCGATCGACCGTCCAGGGCTGCCGCGACAATCTATCTATCTATCCACCAAATTTCAATTACAGGGATTTCGAATTACATCTCGAGATCAAATGCATATCAGTTTTTAAGTCTCCGCTTTCACTACTTCAAATATATATCGACTCTTCCACCAAATTTCTATTTCAGCGATAATTTTTGAATTCTATCTCTTGTAGCGAGTATATCAAGTTTAGTCCCGACTTTGTAACGCTTGAAAATATTAACCCTTGACAAAAATGCTTCACAAAGGTATTCATAAAATGGTCTAATTCGGCCATTTTCGCATGTCTGTCCGTCTGTCTGTCTGTGAACCCGATAACCCAAAAACGAAAAGAGATAACGAGCTGAATTTTTGTGTGTGTATTCTAGAGCAAAAAAGTAAGATCAAGTTCGTTAATGGGCAAAATCGGAACGTGTTTCCCCCCGCCAGAGATAGAAATAGAAATCTTTGAAACCGTAAGAGATAGAAAAAAATTTTGTTAACAAAAAATCTTCTTCTCTTTAAAATTAACAACTTTTGTTTGAAAATTTTTTTCATAAACTCAATAGTTTTCTCATAGTTTGTGATTAAATGTTCTTCGAAAAGCGAATTGTTAACAATTCATCAAATCATTGATATACAACTCAGTATATACTGGGTATTCAAACAATTAACTCAGTTAGATGTTACATTACTTGTTAAGTCTAATCATAAGCTTTTAAAACAAAAATAGTTGTCATCAAAATCGGGAGGATTGCTTTTCCGTGATGTTCGAACAAACAAACAAATAAACAGACATTTACAGTTTTTAATAGTAGAGATTAAGCATATACTCTTTTACTGCCAAAATACATCTTGAAAAACATAGTTTCATTCCACGGTGGGCCCAAACAAAATTGCTATTTTGACTGCACTATTTGTAAGAAATGAATTGAATGAGATTGAACTGTAATCGTATTTATATGACAACAACGTATGTGATATATCCTTGGATTTCATCCGGTATATTAATACACAATATTTAATTAATGTGTTACAACTCTCTTAAAAACAATTATTGTTTAAAATGAGTCTTACTTAGAATGCAATGTACAATGGTCAATGCGACGTAAATAAATATTATTGATTTATTTAATATTTTTAACAGGTAATAATAATAAATCTTTTAAATAATATTGAAGTTGTAACGAATCTTAAATTTATGTATTTTTAAACAATACGTCATGAATCTAAGTATTATAATTTTAAAATATTATATTACTGACAGCGTATCTAAATGCGTAAATTGTCCCTGCAAGATTGTCATAACTAATTGAGTGAGAAACAAATAATTACTTCTTTAATGAAAATATTTATTAAGGCTATAGCCTAGTTGTACTACTAGTAGCGGGAGGCAGGCCTTTTTTACCGACACCAAAGGCATGGAATTTGTATGTAGACTTGAAGTTGGTAGGTTGTATGTCTGCAGCCGACTTTGGTAGGAACTATGCCGATATTCATCTGGAGTTTGTGAAAGGAAACTGCAGAAAACCTTCACAAGCAAAGCCGGTTACTTTCGTTCTTGTCCATTTGCTGATAATTTTGTCAAATAACCACCACATTATTTTTTTGTTTTAATTAATTTAATTGATAATCTGCCGCCGTTAGGAATCGAACCGGCAACCTCCCAGTTCTAAGTAGAACGCCTTAAACAGCTGGGCTACTCGGACTGGTGGACTTGCCTATAGCCTAAAAACAGTCTCGAATCCTTCCTGTAAACCATAGTACGGTACGGTAAGCGTCTATGCTTAAAATTTTTCTGGCGCACTAAATATTCAACAAATCTGATTCATATTTATTGCCAAACCTGATTGATATTGCCAAACCTGAGTCAATATCAGATTGAAAATGGCAATACATTAATTGTACGTTTAATGTTTAGAGATGTTTGAACACGCAAACATCCCCCCTGTGTATGTCTCTTGAATTCCATGATTTTAACTTAGATGAATATTGTTGATCTGTGGGTGACCAGTCTCAACACGCAAAAATAAAGTATTTATTATCAATCCAATTTTTTATATCTACTTGATTTCGTCATTTAATAGTTTTTCCCTTATTTACTTCAAACAACCCTTGTATTCGAGTATAAATTGATTGGTTATTTCCAATGAAAAGTGGAATTACTGGAACAAATTATATGATAATTTACATGATATGAAAAGTTTGTTATTATAATTTATAATAACGTATAATTATAGTAGAGTTCCAATTATTTGGATTGCCAATCGTATAATTGCCTTATTTCATCGCTTTTTCCCTGAATATGATTATTATTTTAGCTCTCTTTTTTAAATAAATGATTTTTTTCCATTAGTTATTCAATTATCCGGTTTGACGTAGTGTGAATTTGTGAATCTCTTCTCTTAAAACAGCAAAAATTTCTACTGATAGTGGCAAGTGCGTGTATCGTTTAACTTTTGCAGGACTGCTATTTTTTGGAAAACAAAACTGTGCTACTTGAGCACTGAGGGTGGGCTCGTTTTGGGTGCTTACACGCGTTTATCGCTCACGCTTATAAGCTCAATTAATTGGCGTTCGTATTGGCTTATGAACACTTATGTTACTCTTAAATACTCTTCTAGAATCAATATGCAATATGGCGAATGCCAACCGCTTAGCTGTTTTTCAAGATTGATGAATAGCATGGTGAAGATTTTGAATTTCTGCCCTAAATTTAGGAGGAAAACTCCTATGTTGGCTATACTATGCACATGAAAGTTAAATAAACAAACGATGTGGTGCTCATCGTCGCTCTTGCTGCTCTACCTCGGATAAGCGTCTCTGAGCATGGTGTCTATAGTTTGAACTCAACCATTAGTGCGTATTGTCAGCATACACAGACAGCGTCAAGTTGAACTCTAAAAACACTGCGTGATGACACTGAAACCGTGTAAGTGTCCAAACCGAATGCACCCTGTCAAATGTCAACCATGTTTGTGTTAAATTGCAAATATGTGTTGTATATGTGATATAATTTCAAAACTTTTCAATATTAATGATAATATCAACACTAAATAAGAACTATTTATTACAACTAACTTAGTTGATTGTTTAAATACCCTGTATATATTGAGTTTAGTATCAGTGCGTTAACTGTTTTATATTTTACTACTACACAACGCGTACAGATACGATTACAAATATGACTTGTGGTATATATACCAAGATACTATTATATGTAGTATACTCATACGCATGCTTTTGGAATCTACATTACTTCCTGTTGTTAGACCTGAAAATGTGGCAAACCTATTTAGTTTGTGTAAAAAAACTTGCAACGCAAAGATGTAAGTTTTTGCAGTAGTAACTTTTTTATGGGGATGCGTCTATTTGAAATGTTTTAAAATATACACATTACACAATTATTGATTTCTAATATTCTAATAATACCAGAAATTTTTTAATATTTAACATACTTTTTCAAATTTCTATAAATTAAAAAATACATAAAACTGTCGAAGAAAAATTTAAAAAAAAAAATAGTAAAAGTGAACAAATAAAATCCATATAAAATTAATATACGCCCCACCCCGACAATAAAACATTATCAAATTTAATTACACGTAAAAAATTATGAAATTTAATATAGTTATATTATATTATTGAATAATAAAATTCTAAATATTATAAATGATTTTTAATATTTTAATTAAGTGATTTGTTGTTAATGAACCTGTTTGAATCAACGTCAAAACTGTATGTATATTAAAACATCCTCCAGCTGTTTTAATAATTTTCTGTCGTCTCATTGTAAGACGGATGTGACGAAATATGTACGAAGTTCGATCATGTACGCATGCATAGTTTTTTTTTTTTAAATAAATTTTTATTTTGTATAAATTTCAATCATGAATTTTATTAATTTGTTTTATACTCCAATAATGAAATTCATAATTTTATGGCATAGTTAAAAGTTTCTTTTTTATGGAGTTTTTTTTTTTGGAGGTAATATAAATTACTTTTATAGGAGGAAATAATCACCATAAAAAACAACTAATTAGATACTAAAAATTCATAAAATGTATTAATTAACCCTTCAATGTATAATATATTGAACACCTTAGGATGCATTTTAATATAATTTAGGTCATTAATAGGTCATTGAAAATGCGCAAAATACCTTTTTGCATATTCGGTGACCTGTTTATGACCTTTTACGTTTTTGCGGCTTTAATCATGACCTAAATTATAAACAGGTAATCGGTTTTATGACGTTATATCTTCATTTCACGACTTTTATGCCGTATTAATGAACTAGAAATGATATTTTAAATTTCGACTCGTGAACTGATTGTACTATCAACCACTTAAGCAGCATTCTTTTTTAAAAACTTTAACAGTCGATTTGTGGTGAATCCATTTGGTTTTTGATTAAGTAATTAATCGTTATTTTTTAATTTTTTTTTGTAAACAAGCGTCTATTTATCCATTGTTAGTATGGTTGCCTTTTGGCTATATTATACCAACCGAAGTGACTAGCCTTTACTTACTTTGACATTTAAGTAATATGTCTGAACATTGATAACATTCTTTTACATGAAATGCTTGGTATGAAATATCATATACATCTATGATGGAAATCGAACCCTCGATCTTTGACATTTTAGGCCAACGCCTTTAAGCTACCTGAGATGTTATGGCAGTGGAATGCATATGATCACTCACTATCTTGATGTCAATGTATTATTTATTTGTTTGTTTACTATTTACATATTTTTTTATTGTTTTTTTACAAATTAGCTCTTTATCCAAATGGCAAATTAAGGAAACGCTAGTCACTCTCGTTGGTATAATATAACCAAAAGGCAACCATACTAAGAATGGATAAATAGACGCTAGTTTACAAAAAAAAATGTTTAATATGAAAATAGTTAATAATACATTGGCATCCAAATTGTGAGAGATCATATGCATTCCACTACCATAACATCTCAAGGAGCTCCGAGGTAGAGCGTTGCTCTAGAATACCAGAGGTCGTGGGTTCGATTCCCAAGCATTTGATGTCAACGAATGATGTTGATATATTGTATGGCAGAAAAATGCTTGGGAGAGGTATTCATATAGTTGGTCTAATTAGTTCATTTTCGTATGCCCGCCTATCTGTCAACACGATAATTCAAAAAAGAAGACAGATAACGAGCTGAAATTGTGTGTGTGTGTGTTCTAAAACTGAGAAGTGGGGTCAGATTCGTGAATGGACAAAATCGGCTCAAACACCGCTAAACACTGGTAATTACTCTTGATTGCAAAAGAATATCACTTTTATTCACCACTTTGCATTTTTATACATCTGTGCGTGTAAAAGCAAAATAAACAGTCCACGAATTGATATTGAACTCAGTGCATACAGGATACTTAAGTAATTAACTCAATAAGTTGTTATCTTCAGTTTTCAGTCTTTATATTACAATTTAAAACATTACGGTGTTGTAAAAAATAAATAAATGAACATAAATTCTTGAAACTTCCGTATTTTTTTCAGAAAGTACAAAAATAGAATAAAAAATACTACGTAACGAACTAATTCCCTTCTTAGAATTGTCTATTCAAAAAATTAATGATATATTATTCAAAATTTTTGTTGGCAATGTTTTTTAACGGAATAATATAACTAATCTAGTACACATTCCAATGTGTGAATTATTTGAATATCCAACAAAATTATGTCTTAATGTTGTACAAAAAAAAGAAGTACTCTACACCTAAAAATAGTATTTAAATTAATGGGAAATATGAAAGATGATGATGATATACTTAGATGCCAACAATGTTATGAATTGAGGAAGGTGGGCCCGACCTTGCTAATGACGACGACTACTGTTTAATAAGATCGAATGCTGGCTCTGGTACTTGGGGAGAACTTTATTATTTAACTTAGTAGGTGTTATATGCAACTAAGTTTGTTCTGCAATGCACTTTTACTGTACTTACATATTTTATCGTTCCTAATTTCTATACTTGACTCAAGCTACAGAGTGTGTCATTTCAATTTTGATCGATCATTTCGATAGTTTTTTTTTTATAAATTTTTTTTTTTATCGATACGATACGGAAACGATAAACCTGATACGATGACCGTCCAAGCTGTCTAAAGCGTTATGTTTGAGGCGTTATGTCCACTTGGAACTGAGAAGTTATAGGATAGATTCCCGACATCGGCAGTTTGTTAATTATTAAGAAAAAAAAAGGCGGTTAATTGATTAAACTGTCGGCGTATGGACAAGAACGAAGTAACCGGCTATGCTTGTGAGGTTTCCTGCAGTTTCCTTCACGAACTCCAGATAAATATCGGCATAGTTCTTATCAGAGTCGGCTGCAGCCGCACATCCTACCAATTCCTACTCTACACACAAAAGTTCCTTCCACTCCACTGACATCCTTAGGCATCACAATGGATCTTTTAGTCGAAATGTAGCCCGCCCAGGCAAGCCTCTACAATCTATCTATGTAACCCTGATCCGATCTGTTTTAGCAGAAGACACACTCGATCAGTGCAAAGGTTTGTTTTTAAATGTTGGAATCTGTATGTTAAGTTGACTATGGTCCGTACGAATTAAACTCTGATTTAACTGAGTTAATTGCTAAAAACGCTGTATATACAGGGGCTGGAGACAGCGGTGTTCCAATAAATATAGGTTTGTAATGAAACCTGGCACGTATTCAGAAATTTTTGTTTTATTACAGCTCAGTAAAAGAGAATGAGACGCTGAACTCATTGTGAAAATTATCACAAAAGAATGAAATTCATTTTATATACTGCACAGCAAAAAAGTGGCGCCAAGTTGCAAAAGAAATCCTTATAGTTTATATGGTGGCCATATCAAATATAAATTTTGATCGTTTTATTTTAATGTACACTCCCGTTCATAAAAAATGAACCAGCTAGTCACATTCTAAGCGTATATATTATTAAATATATGTAATAATATTGTATACTGTAACACTTAGAATGTTTCAACTGGTTCAATTTTTTTCAACGGGAGTATACACCCGGAATCGATTTTCCACTCCTTTTGATATTGCCTAAATTCTCCGTATGGTTCCTAATGTTGATACTATAGCAAAAACTGTTAGAAGAAAACATTGAATAAAAAGTTTTAACAATAGAGGTCAAGTTCCAGGAGTCGACATTTTTTTCGGAAATTTCCTCTTCTTTATGAATCTGTTTGTAAAATTCCTCTACCACCAATAGTTGAGTAACTTTCAAAAAAGTAGACCCCTTTTCTTTGGAATCTTAATTGTTTATAACTTTTTCAATTGTTTATGTGCGGTTTGAAATTTTTTCACATTTTTCTAGACGTCATAACGAGTTCAACGCACGTATTTTAATTCGCAGTAGCAAGAATTAACACGTTTTTTAATTTGTTGACTGGACTAAAATACAAATAAAATAATTACGTAATGTGAACAAACTTACTTATTTGATACACTACTTAAAATATTATGTTGTTTTGAATTTCAACAAATGCACTTGCTTACCGTTTGTTGATGTTAGTTACCTCTAATTACATCAAGAGCAACTGATTTTTTAGCATTGTACTTGTTTTACACTAAACAATTTTTTGAACAAGAAATATCTGATTCGTTATACTCTGAGATCGGTGCGGAAAGAAGCATCTTGAGCCGAATCTGACACTAATATTCGATATTCACGTGTATTTGAAAGTAATATTTACATATAAAAATGATTGTTTGTCTTTGTCATCTGCGTTCCTATACCACTCACCCGATTATGATGAAATTTTGGAATGATATATAGAATTATGGGGTTAGATGGCGCTAGATGCTTGTTTTTACCAAGCTGAGTAAGATTGGTATCACATTGACCTAATACAACATTGAATCTATTTTAGTAATAATCAAGTGAACCCCCGATGTTTTGTACAAAATGAAACTTTTTTTACACGAAATTATGTAAATAAATATTCGTTACGTAGGAGCTGCGTCAACTTAGCGAATTTCCTTAGAATACGTAGATTACTTTCTAGCAGTCACAATTTCAAAATAAAAAGTCGTATCTGGTATGATTTTGGTATTTGCAAGGCCAATTTTTAGGTAGAAATTGCATAGGTCCAGGGGTAAGGGGCATAGAAAAAGAAGAAAACACAAAGTTTGCTACAATTGTTTGCTACAATTCATTACCTAATTTCATTACGAAGTTTTGACTTTGGTACAATTTCTTATAAATTTAAAAGGAATGACATTTAATTTATGCAGCAACGTAGATTATTTCTTGTGCAACAGAAATTGTCCAGTGTAATACAAATAATTAGAATGTGTGTATTTAAATTATGTGAGTGTAATTTATAGTATATACCTACCTAATGCTTGACTTGACACATAATAATACAATTAAATCTAAAAGAACACATGTAAAGAAATAATAATTATAAAACATAGGTTTATATTTATTTATAAATTTTATGCATTACGACGTGTATAAATTGTGGTAGCACATTTATTATTTATTATTATATGTAGATTATCCCACAAAAATGTAACGGAAATAGTTTCTTTATTATTCGTATTATTATTACTCATTCCAAGTATTTTTTTTGTCTAGTTACAACCGAAACTAATTATAATAGTGGTTCAAATAAATTCATTAAGTTAACGTCTCACAAACGACGACAACGAAATCATATTTTTAACCCGACTTCAAAAAAGGAGGATGGTTCTCAATTCGTCTGTATTTTTTTTTTTTTTTTATGTTTGTTACCTCAGAACTCCGTCATTTATGAACCGATTTTGAATTTTTTGTTTTTGTTTTAAAGGGTTTGATTTCCGATTGATCCCATTGTCACCAAATCGTATTCTGATGAGGGGATCTCCGGGAAATCGAGGAAAATCCACATTTTATATGTGATAACCGATTTGTGCGAAATTTTTTTTTTTTTGAAAGGGTATACTCATTCATAATGGGAAAATAACAAATTTTTTTTAAAAACCGACTTCAAAAAAATTTTTTCCAAAAAAAAAAAACCGCCCCAAAAAAAAAAATTTTTCCAAAAAAAAAACAAATTGCTTGTAAAAAAAACTGAAAATCTGTTATAAAAAAATGCACTAAAAATTATAAAAAAAAAAAAAAAAAAGTGTTGTTATTTTTTGAGGCGGTGTCCAAAAGTTATGTGAATTTCTCTATGCTGACACCGCCTCCAAAAATAACAATAATTGTACATATATATTTAAAAATTACTGTGAACCTACACTCCCGTTCATAAAAATTGAACCAGTTGAAACATTCTTAGTGTTACTGTATGTAATATTATATATTAAGTAATATGCACGTTTAGAATGTGACTTACTTGTTCAATTTTTATGAACGGAAGTGTACATCGTACTAAAATATTAAGTTTTGGTGTACTAAAATATTAAATTTTGGAAAATGGTATCGAAATTTTTTGGAAGCCTTTGAACATTGAGGATGGGAGACTCGGAGAGTCCATTCCATTGAATTTGTAGGACGAAACTTTTTCCTCGTTCTTCACTAGATTATCTTACAATTAAACTTAAAAATAACTTAATGCTCGTAAACTTTGGTTGTACGGTCAAATCGACATGCAGAACATTCGACATTCAACGGCTTGCAGAAAATTTCGATACCGTTTTCCAGAATTTTATAATTTAAAAAGTTGGTCGTCTTGTCAAAACGAAGCTCCTTACAAAGTACCAGCTTGATCATCCTGAAAAAACCCTTTGGTCTCCCGGACCAAAATCTAAGTAAGAGATATGTAAACTTGTATTTTGGCTTTTAATGAATTTAAATTTTTATTTTGTGTTTTTAAAATTTTTTTACATATTATTGTATTGTTATCGGTTCTTAATACATCCGCAAAATTTCAGATAATTCAGACGTTCGGAAGTGGGGGGAAAACTCACTTAAAAAATTACATTACATTCATACACACACTCCCGTTCAAAAAAAATGAACATACCTGAAATGTTAATTTGCTTACATTTCATAAAACTCCTCACTTTTGCAACTCTCTATATATTATTTATTTATAAACAAAGAAGTAGTATATTTTTTAAATGTGAAAAAAGAAATGGAAGTTTTATATTTTTTATTTTTGTAAACAATTTATGTAAACAAATTATTTACTACAAGAATAAACAAAATTGTGAGAGACTGATTCGGTTCAGATCTGTTCAATTTTATTGAACCGGAGTGTACATACATAGATAGATAGATACATACAAGTCAAGCTAATAAAAGCATGTTAATATACAATAAACTTATGTAATCGTGTGAGGAAAATATTTAGTAATCAAATATTTAATATTTATAATCATGTATTTTTGTGAATACCAATATTGTGAATACCAATCATGTGTTGCGGACATACGCTTGGTACATAACTAGTCGCTTAATTTTGATTAATCTTCTGCGTATCCATCGACTGGCATGGTTTGCACCCATCACTTTATAAATACATTTTTGCATAAATGCAATTAACACTAACATAATGTAATAAATATTAGTGCTAAATAAAGTGTACGTTCATAGAGAATCAAAAAACAAAAGAAGAAGCCAATTGAATGTTATAAATAAATAAGGTGGACAGTAGTAAATAAATAAATAAGAATACCTGAAATTACTAATCAAAAAATCAATAAATTATAAATACATTTTACTACTATGAATATATAAATAATTTATACTTGCAAATTATAAAATTAGGGTTGGTAAATACTATGTGTTATGTATTGTTTTTTATTTATAGTTTGAGGTGTGAGTGAGTGTTTTTAGTCAATACGAGTATATTGAATATCACAGATTAAAATATATGGTTATTTCCTGTGTACAATATATATAATATTATGTATCCTGATAATAATCACTGATCAGACTTCTTTTTTTTTGAATAATGAATCCTAATAAAACCGCGTGCAGTCCAGTCAAAATAGACATTTAAGTCAGGAAAAATTCGCATAAAGCTGAAAATTGGTACAGGTCTTAAATACACTATTACAAAAAAAATATCGAAAGTCTTCAACGATTCTACTTCTGCTAAATATTGTTTTTTTTTTGTATATTTTTCTTAAACGGTAAGTCCAGTTATCATAAAAATAGGTCAAACGAAAGTCATGCAATTGTACAATGATTGTTCAGATACTTGTTTTTCTACAAATCACCATTCCTGGGATTTCATGACTCCAAAAGTTGGAAATGTCGTATTCTAAGTATTCTTCACGATCTATTGTGACGAGGGAAGTTTGATCAGACAGTTTCCTATTGATTTAGATAATGGAACTATTGGTAATGATCAATGTGGAACGGATTATTGTTGATTTCTGAAAAATGTTATTATGAATGATCAACTTCAAATTCCCCTTCAACATGCATGTCTTCATTTTCGCTTTTTCTTTCACTCCTTGCTGGATTTCTGTACATTGTTCTAAGAAAAAAGATGCATCAATTGCAAACACTTGCCGTTTAAGAGAAATATACGAAAAATCGATATTTTTTACTTTTGACTTGTGGATCTGATCGGTGGGGACTTTAAAATATTTCATTTGTAATAGTGTATTTAAGACCTGTACCAATTTTGAGCTCTATGCGAATTTTTGAAAAATTTACAACTTTTTTGGTTCTTTTTACTAGATTAAGTAGCTAATAGTAGTGCAGCAACATAGTATCAATTTTTAACTCAATTATAGACCGGTAGCAGACACGTGAAAATTTACTTTAATGTTTCGTGTTTGTAATTAGCTTTTACCCTATGTAATTGAACTAGATTGTAAAGATGCATCCATGTGCTAGATATAGTACACTCATAAACTTCTTCAAAACCCCCAATAAAAATTATCACTTTAAAGTATTATTAGTTATCAAGCTAAATGCATAAACCTATGTTTTGACCCTCTCATTTACATATTATATTTTCCTATCACTATCCTGTATATGCATCACAGACATAGAAATCTAGGAACGGAGTATAAGGACGACTTTAGTAAAGGAGGAAGCACTTCCTCACTGCTCTTTCCTGAACGGAAACCACCCCACTCATTTGCAGTATCTGAAAGTTTTACAATAACCTCTATTGGAATTTAACGGATAGAAAACTAGTTTTTTTCTTCAAAAAACCTTTTTTCATGACCTTTGAACTTTAATATATTGACTAGCGAGCACGAAATTGTATGAAACCTCTTTGCCTGTTGTTAAAATGTCGAAACAAAGGTTTATGCAAAAATTCATCTTACTAATTTTCTTTCATTCCCAGGTTGGCTCTTTATTTTATCTAATTTAATTGACTTATATCCACCCTCAAAGGTACCCACAAATGGTACAACTGATAGCAAAAGTGGCGTTCTTTTATTAAAATTTTACAGTTGGTTTGTGCCGAATTCATCCGGTTTCGACAAAATGTTTCTAATAATAAGGGCTATTAGTATTTTTATGACGAAAACTTTTATTATAACAATTTTATCGAAAAACGAATGCACGCGGCATAAATCAGCTGAAAAAATTTTAAACGCCATTTTCACTTTTGATACTTCATTCTGTGAATGTAAGTTCTGTGAATATTTCAAATCTTTTTCTAGATAATTATTGATTATTTGAAATAATCAAATTCATTTTACAATACAAATATAGATAAGTTTCTTATAACAATTGGATGACCTTCAAATAGAACTGATAACATGTGTAATAAGAAAACATTTGCATTAGATATATCTATTTTAAGGTGTTTGTCTTGCTACAGTATTGTTCATAATTTTTTGTTACACAGTATTGTTAAGGTAGAGAAACACATGTCCGCACTGCGTCCGCGCAGTATCACGGCCGTATGTAACCCGTCGCACGGTTAGAGACTTGAACAATGGAATTTTCAAATACTTTAAATACTTTCGTCTCATCGCAAATCAACTAAGGTAGTAGTGAGCAAAACTCACCTTCAAAATATATTTTCTTCCATTCGTCGTGTACCCTCATTTTTCTCCTATTTCTGTCGGAATTTCTTTCCAATTGTGTTATTCCCCTAAAGCAAGTGCTATCATCTCTAATTCACTATTTATAAAACTATCATTTTTTCTCCACAAGATGACCCCTAGAGCTTCAAAATATATACTGAACTCTATAATCAAAAACAAATTCTTGGGTGACACACGGTCCAGGTATGGACAAATGTGGTTTCCCATCATCGTCACCGACAGTCGGCCGGCGTACTGTGCAGTCGCCGTGAGGACATGTGTGTCTCTACCTTTAATGTTCCGTGTTACAAACACGGTTTACCTACATAAATTACGGTGTCGATTTTTTTTAAAGCTACTTAGTAGATATTTTTAGAACCTACCTAGTAGTTGTCAAAAATAATCATCACTAAAATTTTTATATAAAATGTGTCTACGTGCTCTGGAGGTCACAATTTTAGTTTGATTGGAATGAATGAATTCCAATTATTCAGTAAAGCTAAGCTGTATGGTAAAACATTACGAATTTTTTATAGGTACTCTAAATATATAATTCTAATAGATACCAGTTCTTCATAAAGTTGGTAATTTCCCTTCAATACAAAAAAAAGTCATTTTCCCATGCTTCTAGTATACTTTATGTACACTCCCGTTCATAAAAATTGAACCAGTTGAAATACTCTAAGTGTTATTGTATGGAATATACATATATACATATATATGGTAGTGTACGGGAGTGTAAAAAAGTATTATTCTTTAAGGAAGGTCCAGCACTGTCTTATATAAAATGGATCAAAAGTTCTGAAACTTCGGGATTTATTAAAAAACGTTATTTTTAGCCTGTGAAAAAAATGAGAAAAGTCTGTCGAAAAATGATTTCATGCTGGAACATCCTTAATTGGAATTATCTCACATTTGCACTGGTAAATTTGAGAATCATATGTATTATGTATTTAATTACTTATAGTCCAATTTTTAAACTCTTCAGAAATTTTAGCGATCTCGAGGCAGCTACCTTATTAAAATTCCAGTGATTCATATATGTATACAAATTAAAAATAATTGTAGTTTGATAATTTTTTTTCTTGAATCAATTTAGTTAAATAGATTGTTATATTAGTATGAATGAATTATTATGTTCTAATAATTAATTGGATAATACTTAATAATAATTATTATTATTATTAACATTATTATATGTCCTTTGATAAGCATATAATTTATACATTGTGAACTTTAATTTAGATAATATGACCTAAAAATCATTCCTAATCAAAAATCGTAAAATAACTTCTTTTTTTTAAATCAATTTTATGAATGAATTAGTTGTTATTATTATTAATATTATGTTTACTTTTTTCTAAAATTTTTTAATGATATTTCTTTTCATAATATATGCTCAATTTATTTCGACTAAGATAAACTATTTTACGCTAATGCTACTTGATGTTGTTTCAATAATAATATTGAGTTTAAAAATTTGCCCTTTTTGTCTCAGGATTGAATGAATACATGGTTATATATGCATTTTGGAAACTATAGTAAAATAACTTCCAGATAAAATCTACTTTAAAATTTGTTAGTAAATAAATCGGGTTGGTTGGTTTCTGACTAAAACCCTATATTCTATTTCTATTTTGAATTTTGTTACCTTAAAAATAATTTCCTTTACACCAATGTAACGTTTTCAGCGCCAATGTAACGCCCAAGAAAGATAATAGAGAAACGGAAAGTTGAAGTAAGTAAAATATGATTTCTTCCTACAGTTTTACTACATACAATTTTTCTCTAAAGATAAAAGTGTAGGCGTTGATTCTATAAAAAACTAATATCTCAAGTTTGAATAGAGAATCAATACTAGAATAGAGTATTGATTTTCTGGTTTCGTCTAACACGTATAGATTATACTTGAAAAAAAATTTAAATTAAAGGTTCTTTATTTATCTACGGACCATCAAAAAATATTAAGAGATCAGAGCAATCAATAATATAAAAACGCGTGACTAACAACATTGATTTGCATAGTGATATAAAAATGTAATCGATTTTGTATGATTTTAATTGAGAAAGAGTGTATGCACATTGATCATTGTATATCTCACATACAAATTCAAATATAATAAATCAAAATAAATTGTCAAAACAAAAAATGAAAGGTCTGAACACATATGGTGGAGATAGTGGTAGAAATATGTCGATAAATTATTCAAAAATCAATCAAACGAAAAACAATCGTAGAGTGTTTAAAACGATTACAAAAGAAATCAAACATTACAAGAGAGAATTATCAAATTGTCAATTAAAAATCATAAACCAGCCCACGAATAAACAACAACTAAATAAAAACAACAAAAAGGTGAAATAAATAAATAAAGAATAAAGTGGGTACAACCAAAAAAAAAAAACAATAATGTAGCCGTTATAATAATTATCAATGGATATCAAATCATGTAGAGACTCACATCGATAAGATAGAACATATTGTATTTATTTATTAAGTTTCCAATCGCAATCAAATTAATTACGCTTTATGCGTGATGGTCAATGTAATATCGTATGTACATAATATAAAAGGTTTTTAAAAAGTTTTTATTGTTTATTTTTTTGGGGTTATAGAATTTTTTTCTTCAAATATATATGGTACGACTTCGAAGTATACCCTATCAAATAAATAAAAAATTATTCGGACTACTCTGTAAAAAGTTATGCGTGATCATACATTAAAAAAAATATATATATATATATATATATTACATACGGGTTGACTTGAGTACCTCCTTCTTTCGTCGGTAAAAAATATGATATAGTCGTATAATAAAATATGTATAAACTTTGATTTAGTTTTTCCTTGTATTTTCCTTGATTTACAGTGAGCTTTGGTGCTACGGCTGGCCTTCTGGGTCGTTCGTAAATTTCAAGTCTTCTTCTAATCGTTTTTGCACAATTAGCAACACTAAGATCCATAAGGCAGGCCTTTGGGCAGTCTAAGGAGCAGTAGAAAAACTAATCCGAAGGGTGTACATTAAAATAAAAGAATTGAAATTCAGATTTTGAGATGGCCACCACATATTCTAGAAGGAAATCCAATAGAATATCTCTGGGATTAACTTGTTCAACACAGAAGAAGATGCATTATCCCTTCTGATAGCTCACAGGAACTCATAATAGCTTCAGTGCAGGAACTGGAGGTAATCACCCAAGATGTCGTAGCGCACTTTAATAAAAGTCTGCCTAGAAGGCTTGAGAAAGTTTAGAGCAAGAGGAAGTAATATTCACTGTTAAAAATTTATTTCCATCTATTTCTTTCCAAATTGGTCTTTTCTTTTAAATAAATTTATTTCTTTCCAATTATAAGGTGTTTTTTTGCAATTTTACCCCTATATCAACAAAAACATATAAAATTTTTATAAATATAGTTGACATGCAAAATTTCCGACACATTTTTTGCTGTGCAGTGTATTTTAACAATTGCTGTATTTACCAAACACGTTGCGCTTTAAAGCGCGTCATTTTTTGATACATTGATTGCGTAAGAAACTTTTGATAGTTCATTTTTACTATTTTTATGTTTTAAGTTATTAATGATTTTTCTTTTTTGTTTTAGGTATGTTCAATTTTGAGGATTGGTCACAATGTGGTATGAGCAATTTTTATAAATATTTATTGCAATTAAATTTGGACCTCATTAAACCTGATACTAATTTCTCACTCGTTCAAAATAGTTAAGAGTAAGTCCTTTGAATTTTGTGTAAAATTTAAATTTCTAGATTCCCAAGAATTTGCACTGTTACTATCAGTGCAATGTTCGAATTTTCACATAATTGAAAAAGTAAAGTGCGGACGCAATCCCAATCGAAAACGTTCATTGACTCAGATTTTTTTTAAATATTAAACAGCTTTAATAATGATATACAATTGGCGACAAAAGTCGAGCTATCATTTCCAAATTTTATAATTTATCTTTTTTATTCGGTTTTCGAAAAAAAATATCGGATAAAAGTTGTTCATTATCACAAATCAGTTATAAAATTTTGAAATGATTGCTGGACTTTTAACGCTGACTATACATAGTTGCGGACAAAAATAATTTACTATAATTTTAAAAACTAAGCGAATTCGGGTGAAAAAAACGACAAATTCCCCATTCATTTATTATTTCAAATTTTATATATTAACTTCCAAATATGTATGCTAAAAATTTTATCTGGAGACATGTCAGTGTCCCCAAGTCCTGTCCTTGCAAATAATAGCTCCAATTTTGTCTACATTTGATAAATTTATATTCAAATTTTAGAAAAAAATAAAATAGAATACGATTGATTTAATTTTAAATAAACATTGAATATTTTTTTAAAATAAAACAAGTCTTGAGTTGAACTTTTTCAATTTATACGATAAATCGTCAATATTATTTATTCATTGAATAAATCAAATTTATTTTTTAATGTAAAAAAAAAGAAGATATTATATAAAACATAAAATTTATTCTTAATGTAATATAATTAATATTGATATTAGTATAGGATAGATATTGGGTGTGTTTGGCCCAAGTAAGTGTCTTGAGTAAATATTTAAGAATACTGAGCTAAGTTCTCGGCCGGGACATTTTTTAGATAATTAGCAACTTGGCGCCATTTTGCTTAAAATAATCTGTATTCGTAATTTAACAAATGTATAACCAATCTGGCAGATTTAGAAACTTCATGACCAATTAACCTGATATATCAATGGAGGATGAAAATAATAATATAGATGTAACATATGGGCTATTTTACACATGTAACTTTTCATGCAACTATTCATAACGTATAATTTGTTGCGCAAGCGCCGTAGTATTTTTTGATAAAACTATGTAGTTAAGTCACAATAGACCTCGCTTCTATTTTGAAATCTTGTATGTACCTTCAGATGTAAGAATAGTGTACGATATGTTTATATCCTACTTCCTTTTGATTGGGTTACTATGATAATGTGACTGAAGTGGTTGACAAAGAAAGAAATTTTTAGCAAGACGAGAATTATAGCTATTAACAAAACATGCGATTGATATAATTTTGCATGTGGATAGAGAAGTAAGTCTAGTTATATCAAATACATTTACTGCGATTGAAAACTTTCATCAAAACTTTCACTTGTAAAAACGGGCTATAAGTATAATAATGTTTTGTATCCTATATGTACTACATATGCTATATGTAGTAAACATAAACATATATGGCCTCATTATAGTCAAAAAGCCTGTCCGAAAAGTGCTGTATTCAGTCGCTTAGACCCTATTACCGTATTTCCAAAGGAAATGCAGCTATTGTTTTTGTACCGATAATGGAATTTCGTTAAAATTTATATATGTATATATCAGGGAATTTTTCGCAGGGAATTTCGAGTTGTGATCGCTAGAGAGTGCATTATGTATTCTAAGGAAATTCGCTAAGCTGAAGCAGCTCCTGCGTAACGAACTTTTTTTTATGCTGAGTGTCTAACTTAGCTTACTAAATACTTTGTTCGTCCAAACACATTCAATATGTCTGTAGTAGTTTATACTACTTGCACCTGATTATGAATAAAATTCAAATAAATAACAGGTCGTTTATTTACTTTTATGTCATATGAAATTTAATAATTCACTTTTAACCTTCAAATTAATATTTTCTAGATTTGTAGATAAAAAATGAGAACCTATTAACTTTTTTAATATGAAGTTTTTTATTTAATTAATAACTCATTTGTAACGGCATTTAAATTCACTCGTTTTATTTTGTATACTGTAAAAAATAAAATAGTGAACCCAACAATGCTAGGTAGTTGGCCGATGCTACCTGTCATTTAAATGAATAGCACTTAGCTAAATATCTAAAAATTCAAATAATGCAACTATTTTTGTTGAGTTAAGGATATTCCAGCACACCACCACTTTTCGACAGATTTTGCTCATTTTTTTTCGCATGCCAAAAATAACGTTTTCTAATAAATCTCGAAGTTTCAGACTTTTTGACCGTTTAGAACGCGAGATAATTAATATCAAAGTTATCACTCTCTCTTATTAGAAGCATGTAAAACTTAATGCCCACCCAACTATTATCTGTTGTATTAGAAAAAATACTCGACAGAATTTTAAAAAAAACTAGGAGAGTAAAGATAAATATTTATTATATGAATTTTTTTTTAAATCGTGTGTTACTGTTTTGTTTTCGAAATATAAAAGTTTAAAATTATTTTTTTTTTCAAAATGACATTATTTTGTATATATAAACAGTCAGTTTGTCTATGTGTTGTATATGTGTGTTTATGTATTTGTTCTATAATAAAATCAAACCGGTTTTTGTCCTGATTATATAACACAGTGCTGGAACGTCCTTAATTACACAGCGTAGTTAACTCATGAAATTGTATGTTAGTATTACCAAATTACCAGAGTTATCCAAACATATAAATTTTGTTAAATTGTGTGTTTAACTTAATAAATAAATACTTATGAAACTGTTAATCGGTATAAAACAACACACAAAATTTATTGTGACGTGTTCTATTGTAATAGGTAGTAGCAAACCATAATAGCAGGTAGTTATGATATAATTGTCAGTTTAAATAGTGAGTGCATGCGAACACCATGTAGTCTGAAACTGCCGCAGAGATGGTACAGAGATCTGTAATAAATTCAATTCACGCAAATTCAAAGAAAACTACATCAAATCAATTTTTTTCTTTTAATTTCAATAATGTATATTTTGTGTTCAAGTAATAATCTTTTTCAATCAACAAATTTATTGGCTTCAAACTTCTTTCAACTATAGTTGGATGAATAGAATTCCAGCAAATATGCCGAGTAGTTCTGAGAACTGATTCTTTCGACGGATCTACACCTACCGTATACTTGAAGACCTACGTTTACTTCAATTTACTCAATATTTTTTACTGTGTACATTTTAGACAACGTTTAAGATTATTTTGTGAAAATAGAAAATTATAAAAAAAACGCGGTAAAAGAGTCCTCACAGTTCGATTATTTTAAGGGCTTACCAAATTTTTTGCAACCTATTTCAGCCCCTAAATAAATTCCGGTCAGGTCGTCGCCAAGAAATGTTTACCATCTAGGTCTTACACTCAACCTGCCTACAATTGCTTTTTTCAGCTCAAATGGTTTTATACTTTATGAGCAAACGGGACGACAAAAAATTTTGGACGCCGAACAGGTGTTAGGTTTGTTTTAAAGTGCAAAACCCCAAATATTATCGTCGTTCGCGAGATATCGTGTTCACAGACAGACACAAATACAGACTATCGAACAAACATGGTATATTGGGCGACAAGGGATCCCAGAACATATAGATTCGGTAAAAATCACATAGATTTTCAATTTTAAACAAAATGTTTTTCCTCACTTTTGAAGACAAAATCAATATGTATATTTTTCATGATAAACAAAAATGTGTTATGTTTGTCGATTAATTAATTGGGATGATAAAGCAATGTGACTTTTTCTTTTTTTGAAGTCATCTCAAACATTTTATTTTTCAATTTGATTTCCTCATGTTTTATTGGCGTGTCATTCAAAACCTACATCACTAATAATATGTTTTCACAAGGTGTTTATTATAATCACCCTATAATAAACACCTTGTGTTTAAATCAAATTAAACAATAATATTCATAAGTCATAAGTCATAAATTGTTTAAGGCAATTATTTTAATTATATTATTTTAACGTAATTATGCAAATTAATAGAAGTAAATATTAAATTTTTATTAATTTATTTATAAAACATATTTATTTTTTACATACACACGGAAGAATGTACTATGCAAAAATATTACCTTTTTGTACACTGATAGAAGTTATTCCTTGGAGTAAGAAAAATTTTTTTAAACCAAGAATGTCTGACTCTCATATATAGGGAAGATAATATATATTTCCGGTATAAGAAAATAAGTATCTTGACATCTATAGTTTTGATTTGAGAAAATTATCTTAACTAAAGATAAACTGACTCTTGAAACAAGAATCTCGAAATTCTTATACTGACATGATGATTTCTTTGGACCAAGATGCTAAAATTTCGGACCAAAATAAACATTTGTTTAATCCAAACAAATGAAACTTTTTGAAGAAGTAATGATATACTTCAGTTAAAAGAAGTATAAAGAAGCTGCAAAAAAAGCTTCAAAAATGTTGCATAAACTTTCTCTTCTTGAGTTTCTTATAAGAAAAATACTTTTTTTTACAAGAATTTCATTTACTTGACTAAACAATCACAAGAGTATTTGGCCAAGAAAGGATCTTTTAGGCCATGACTACCGAAGTCTATTTAAAAAAATTTAAAACACCGTTCAAAATTTTCGTTCGGCTGCGTAGTGTTGAATGAAAACAACGGTTTCTTTATTGAAGAAAATATATTTTCTTGAGGAACAAAATTCCTTCTGTCAGTGTATGGACCATAAAAATCGGAGAGTACATTATCTTAGAAAGTAGTTAACTAGATCTGGAACCTCATTTTAGTGGAATACTACTATAAATTTTGAATTCGAAGTAAGCATCTCAGAAAAAACGTGTTGAAAAACCGATTTCGGTATATCAAACAAAAGTCAGTTGTTTGCATTTATGTGATAAAAATTGTTTGTTTCTAACGATTTTCTCTAAAAGAAAGATTTGTTTTGAGCACTATAGCTTCTTTTGTCTTTAGAATTAACTTATATCTTATTTCAACTCATTTATACAGTGTTGCAAATTTCGTATGCCAATGGCTAGTCTCGACGATTACAGCCTGTATATAAATTATACATTCATTTTCTTAATGAAACATCTGCAATGATGTGCTGTGGCCAGTGATTTTATTAGCTTTTTATACATATTTGTGATATAATTACGTTATGGACCGCCTTGAATATGTAACTCCTTCGCCCTAAATATGTTGGTTTTAGTTGAGTATTTAATTTAGTACACGAAAAATTTCTCCGTGTATGATTGCAAAATTATTTTATTTTTTTCATTGATAATAACTGAAACTTTTTAACTTCAAGTAAACAGAATACTTAAAAACTTTTATTGACAAGTATCGTTTATCTTAATCACATTCATACACTTAAAAAATTTTCAAACATAATGATTATTGCATTGCATCAAATGTTCATGTAAATAATGAAACGGTTGAAATCATGTTTTAATTATAGATTTAATAATACTAAGGAATAACTTCTGAAAGAAAAAATTAATTTTCAATGACTTCCAATATCTAATTAATACGATAACTTTATTGAGAATGTTTCGTTTGAGTTACATCCATTATTTGAACTGCGTGCATACGAATAATTATTTTTTAGTTGCATGCGATATTTAACATTTAGCTCATAAACTAATGGATGTAGTTAGTATATACATATTAATACTACAGTGTATGTTATTGAAATATCGGTTATAACCCAATCAAATTAGATCAACTTCGAAATAATATAAAAGTTTAAGAATCTAAAACATGACTACGAGAAAAGTATATTACAAATTTTCGGAATGTGAGAATTAAAACCTTTCATTTGATACCAAACTCGATACATTTGTGAATTTTCTTTTGGCATGTGTATTATGCAATTTATATCCTCCACGATGGATTTACTATGTCGTCACATAGTCTGTGACTCGCTAAGACAAAGCGAACAATAGTTCATTCATCAAAGTCGGATGTGTAGTTTAGGCGCTACGGTGGAACATTCATAAATACAAACATACACTCCCATTCAATAAATTTGAACCAACCTGAAATGTTAATTTTCTTACATTTTATAAAACTCCTCACTTTTGTAACTCTCTGTATATTATTGATTTATAAACAAAGATAAGTAGTATATTTTTTAAATGTGAAAAAATAAATGGAAGTTTTATATTTTTTATTTATGTAAACAAGTCAGTGATAGAGTAAGAATATGTAATGTAAATACATGTTAAGTGTTATATCTCCCTTTTACGTATAAAAATTAAATAAAATGTTGTATCTGTCAAAAACATTTACTACAAGAATAATCAAAATTGTGAGAGACTGATTCGGTTCAGGTCGGTTCAATTTTATTGAACGGGAGTGTATGTGTATTCTAGAGCTAAAGAGTAAGGTCAAGTTCGTGAATGGGCCAAATCGGACCATGTTTGAACAAAATGGGCAAAACTGATTGTCTTTGATTCTGTTATCCGTTTTTAAAAGTAAACAACTTTTGTAAGAAACTTTTTTTTCATAAATTAAGTATATACCGGGTATTTAAGCAACTAACTTAGTTACTTGTTATTTTCACTTGTTTTTATTGCCATTTAACCTGTGCTCAGAGTGGTTAGACTATGTGTGTATGTTTGCCTTCAGCCATCACGGTTAGTGTTAGACCCACTGACCTCCTTCAAAAGTTCATCGATCTCTCACTACTGACCTTTTAATCATTTTAAGGTATACCTTATTCATCACTTATCACGAAAAGCATTGTTCAGAAAAATCAGAAAATAAGTTTCTATTAAAAAAACATTTTTAAAAACAAACTTTTTATAGTAAAACTAATTTTCTACAACTTTACTTCTTCTGTGCTTTCGATTTTTCCAATATTATAAGAGATATACCAAATTTTGTGTTTCCCTCTCCCTCTAAACCCCTCTTTCCCCTTGTCGATTCTGGCCATACTTTGCCATAAAAATGCA
Source organism: Nineta flava (assembly GCA_963920215.1). Taxonomy (NCBI): domain Eukaryota; kingdom Metazoa; phylum Arthropoda; class Insecta; order Neuroptera; family Chrysopidae; genus Nineta; species Nineta flava. Next base: position 98,943,240 of record OY986041.1, on the reverse strand, counting down.
TTGTCATCGAAACTGAACCAACATGTAAAAATTCAACTCCGTAGGATAAGAGGAAGTGGTTCTAATTCAGCTTGCAAGATTTGACCCGAACATACATACATACATTGCATGTTAAATAAAAGCTTGTAAAAATAATGAAGATTATGGCCTGATTCAAAATTATGAGGATTGAAGTTAAAATATGGACAATTGATATTTAAAATCACAATATTTAGATAACGTAAAACGTAAAGATTCGGCCCAAAGATTCTGTACATATACAGTACATGTCGTGTTTAATGCAAAGTATGATACAGAGTTATTTGCCATAATTTGTAATTATTATCTATAATAACGTCTTAGCATTATAGACTTTATTCTACTGACTTTATTCTAAGTGCGTGCATGCGTCATTAGCGTTTATATAATATTCAATAAGTTGCCTATTGATATATTTATTGAACTTTATTGATAACGTATCGCGGTTGTTAATGTAGTATTTTCATGTTACAAAAAGCTATGGTAATAAACATTTTTATACCCTTTATATATATAATATATACTAGAGTATTATAAGTTTAGTCCCGTCTTTGTAACGACCACCCTACCCCCCCCCCCACACCACCGGTGGGAATTTATCGCTCATATTGGTATTGTGAGATCTTATTTGTTTCCCATTTGTCTTTTTTTAAATTCATTCCCATTTAAATTTTTAATTAAAAAGGGTATATATTTTGTAACCAATATTTTGTGTAGAAATGCATTCCCTCATTTTCCTTATTTTTGGGATATTGGTTTCATATTTGTGGATCATGGTCTATTTGTTTTTAACATATTAACAATCAAAACGTCGAGTGTTTCATAGCAAAAATTCTTGAAACTTTAAAAATTGATATCTCGACAACAAAGCAAGATATCGAAAAATTTGTATTCTTAATTTTCGTCGAGTTCTATAAGAATCTGTCTGCATATCTTGGCGCCACACGAATCGTAGTCTTGCCAAAACGGGTATTACTCTTAAAAACTTAAATAATGATAGAATATAATTTAGTAAATAAATAATCAATAAAATTCGATCATTATTGGACTTGAATAAACACAACAAGCCGACACACTCTATCGACAGGGTCATTAAGTGTCTTGATTTCACGTATAAATAAATGTAATATAAATGTTGATTGGTGACGTCATTCGAATATGAAAAATGTTAGCATGGTAGCAGATATTTCCCATATTATAGATTGAATTGTATATTGCATAACATATTGTATTTTTAAGGTAAACATATTTTGTGCATCAAATATTATAATGCTGACAAATATTTGACATAAACATGATTTTATTTTCAAATTCAACTTTAAATAAACCATTTTATATAAACATTCAAAAATTGAAAATCTAAGTGTTTTTATTTGTTTAAAAAAAATATATTCTTGGAAAATTGGTATATAAAAAGATTATTTATCGTTGTCAACAACATGTCAACATGTCATATATAAAAGACAATTTCTTTAGATATAAAATAATAAAAATGTTCCTTTTCTGAATATGAAAACAATAACTTCTAGAAATCTTCTTTTCCTATATATATTTATATACGCTGTACATTATAATTTCAATGTTTTTCGTTTTGATTTCTCCACCCACGCGCACTCACTCTACGGCGTATATTATTGGTATAATTTTTTTTATTACATTGTACTCTTAAACGCTAAAAATTTGAACTATTTGGAACATTCTAAATGTTACTATGTACAATATATTGGTTGTATTTTTTTTGAGATTGTCGAACAGGAATTACATTTTACCTGTTTGCAGAATTTAAACTTATATGAAATATTGGTACCTATTCTATTAGCATATCAGTATGCATGTTACTTACAAAACTGGCATGGACGTCTATATAATTCTGCCTTTGTATGAGATATGTTAATTACATGAAATACAGTAATCTACCGGATAAACTTTATATAGTATACCACCACGTACATTTAGACTGTGACTTACTGTTTCAAATATATTGCATTTGAGTATACTTAAACAAAATGTTTTTTTAGCTAACTTTGATCGAATCTACCTAGTCCAATATATATATATATATATATATATATATATATATATATATATATATATATATATATATATATATATATATATAACCCTTAATAACTCTTGACTTGATGTGATTATTGTTTTGAGTGAAAACACGTCGATTTAGATATCGAGGGGGAAGTTCAAAAATGGTACCTAGTGAATTTTAGCTTTCATCCCTTCGCCCCCAGTCACTTCCACTTTGAAATTTCAAATGGCACCCCCTACTTTGTGATACATCATTTGAAAGAGGATAAAATTCTCTATTCAACCAAAAAAAATTAAATCGATCGATTGGTTTTTAAGATAGACTACACAGAAGATGAAAGATATGAAATCAATTATTATTAGCAAAACATTACGGATTGGTTAAAAAATGTAATAGATCCATTAATAACAGAATCTTTGGAGAATCAAGTGGATGAAGTTGGAAACATGATACTCAGTGAGGAATATTTGCATTTTCAAAAAGATGGAGTTGGCAATGTCCGTTAGTGTCCGATCAACCTTAAGATATATTTCCATTACAGAAGTGATGTATTTATTCTAAGGAAGTTCCTGAAAAACAATTTTCTTTTAAATATAAATCAATTGAATCGCAAATGTTTTTCTATCAGTGTCAAATTGTTCATGAGCAATTGGTATTTAAAAAACCAATCTCGAGCAAAAGTTGGCAAAATTGGCCGAGAGGAAAAAGTGGTTCAGAGGGACGGGGTAACATAAAGTTTGGAATATTTATCTTAAACTTGGTCTACGGCGTTATGTCTACGTAGTATGCCTACTTGGAAACTAGGAGGTTATGGATTCGTATCCCGACATTGACAGTTTGTCAATTATTAAGAAAAAAATAAAATAAAATAAAAAATTATTAAGGGGCGGTTAATTGAGTAAACTGTCGGCGTATGGACAAGAACGAATTAACCGGCTATACTTGTGCAGGTTTTCTGCAGTTTCCTTCACGAACTCCAGATGAATATCGGCATAGTTCCTATCATAGTCGGCTGCAGCCGCATATCCTACCAATTCCTAGTCTATACACAAAAATTCTTTCCACTCCACTCACGTCCTCACATCCTTAGGCATCACAATGGACCTTATGGTTGAAGTGAAGCCCGTCCAGAGCAGCCTCTACAATCTATCTACACATCAATAATAATTTTATGATATATCATACATGGCGAAACGGATTGATATGTTATTCACAGATTATTTTGTAAACATGAATATGTCAATAATGAATGGCCAACAAATCATACACATTCAAGAACAAACACACACAGAGAATACAAATTTGTTAATCATATTCACTGTCATAATAGGCTAGTCAGTCATTGAATATAAAAAAATTTTGACAAAATGGAAACCCGACTTCAAAAATCAAATATTCTAAAACAAAAAATGCACTTCTTGTGCGAATTTTAGTTCACCTAAGCAAAAAATTTTAAATATATATGTACAATTATTGTTATTTTTGGAGGCGGTGTCACCATAGAGAAATTCACATAACTGTTGGACACCGCCTCCAAAAATAACAATAATTGTACATATATATTTAAAAATTTTTGCTTAGGTGAACTAAAATTGGCACAAGAATATGCAATTATTTTTTTACTTTTTAGTGCATTTTTTGTTTTAGAATATTTGATTTTTGCAGTCGGGTTTCCATTTTGTCAAATAGGGTTTATTTCTCGCTTTTTAATGACTTTGAAGTTCTATAACTGATTTTATTTGTCTGAATATGGGTAGACCAACTAAACGACCTACTAATTTTTAGTGCATTTTTTTTAACACATTTTTTTTTATCCGTTTTTTTTTTAATTTTTAGTGCATTTTTTCATAACAGATTTTCAGTTTTTTTTACATTCATTTTGTTTTTTTTTTGTAAAAATTTTTTTTTTGGGGTCGGTTTTTTTTTTTGTAAAAAATTTTTTTGAAGTCGTTTTTTAAAAAAATTTTCTTATTTTCCCGTTATGAATGAGTATACTCTTTCAAAAAAAAAACAAATTTTGCAGAAATCGGTTATCACATATAAAATGAGGATTTTCCTCGATTTCCCGGGGATCCCCTTATCAGAATGCGATTTGGTGACAATGGGACCAATGGGAAATCAAACCCAAAAAAATTCAAAATCGGTTCATAAATGACGGAGTTCTGAGGTAACACACATAAAAAAATAAAATAGAGACGAATTGAGAACCATCCTCCTTTTGATGTCGGGTTAATAATAAATAAGAAGTCTTATTGATTGTTGAAACAAACATAAATGAACACGTGTTATAAACATTTTATGAATAAAAATATGAAGCTTTTTAAAACTATTTTGTATACAGTGAAAACAATTTATTTTGTAGGGACATTGCCTTTGTATTACAATGTTTAATGATTTAAATATCTTATACTGGGTGTAATCTTCAAGACTAGTCATAGGAATATCGAAATTACAACATGGATATGTTGTACAATAAATAAGTTTGAGGCAGAGGCATACGTTTATTTGTAAAGAGTAAAACAAAAAAATACAGACGAACAAATTGAGAACCATCCTTCTTTTTGAAGTCGGATTAAAAAGAAACGAAACATACAAATATTATATCTATTTAATCAAAATTATAACAATTACAAGTGAAAATAAGAACTATTCGAGTTAATTGCTTAAATACCCGGTATATACTTAATTTTTGAAAAAAAGTTTCACACAAAAGTTGTTAAGTTTTAAAAAAGGAAATAGTTTCCTTCACGAACTCCAGATGAATATCGGCATAGTTTCAATCATAGTCGGCTGCAGCCGCCCATCCAACTACTCCCTAGTCAAGACACCTAAATTTCTTCCACTCCACTCACATCCTCACATCCTTAGGTATCACAATGGACCTTATGGTCGAAGTGTTGGCCGTCCAAGGCAGTCGCTACAATCTATCTGTCTTTAAAAAAGAAACATTTTTTGTCTTTAAATTTTGTTCTATCTCTTACGGTTTCAATGATAAACAGTTTTGTCCATTTTGTCCAAACATGACTCGATTTTTCCCATTCACGAACTTGTTATTACTTTTTAGCTCTAGAACACACATACATAAGCTCAGCCCCCTATCTCTTTTCGTTTTCGAGTTATCGTGTTTACGGGCAGACGGACGGACAACTTTGCGAATGCAACTGGACTAATTAGGTATATTTTGAGCACCTATATAAATTTTTTTTTACTGTAATCAATATTTTCAATCGTTACAAAGTGTACTAAAGGAACTAAACTTAATATACCCTGGCATATATTATATACCGGGTAAAATATAAATCGAATATAAATTTTATAGTTGTATTATTGATTATTGGAAATGTGACACCTTTCTAGTTTATTGCTCTGTGGCCATAAAATTCTCATTCGATTACTATTTTAAATTGTAATGAGTATTCCCGTTCATAAAAAATGAACCAATAAGTTTTATTCTAGGCGTATATAGAACTAAATATATGTATAATAATAAATACAGTATCATTGAGAATGTTTCAACTGGTTCAATTTTTATGAACGAGATTGTATCTCTCTTTATATGAACATGATAAAAATTCTGGCCGCCATCTTCCTTTAGGAGTTAAGGAAACTTATGTACAGTTGGCCTCAAAAGTTGATATCTTTTTTTTAAATTTTATAGTTGATTTATTCATTCGGTTTTCGAAGAAAAATTTCGAATACAATTTGTTACTATATTTATAATGAACAACTTGTTTTCGAAAACCAAATCAATAAGGAACAAATCAATTATAAATTTTTTTTTAAATGACATCAACTTTTGTGGTCCATCATATACATGTTGTAATTTCAATATTACATGACAAATCTACAAGGGTTCATTGCATGACTACGGAACCTTAAAAGATTTGAAACATTGAATTTATAATCATATAAATGTATTTATTCGAAGACTACATCTAATGTTAACTTCCCTTAGGATAAAATATAGATTTAATAATATTAAAAAAATTAAAATAATTTTAGAATACATTAAAATTTGTTACTTTCTATTTCAAATGCTATATTATATCATCATCCCATCAGTTAAACCTTTAAACCGGAAACAGGCATATTAACTTTTTAATTTAAAAAATATAGAATAATTCGTTTTTTATAAACTCAAAAGACGTGTGATATTTAAATTGCTATGAATACTTACACAACTATAAAACTACATTTATTAACTCCAGTGTGTTTAATGATCTATGAAAAATAGTTTTACCTATTGTTATAAATAATAATATAGTACTATTAATAGAGAAGTCCGTTACTCTTGTCCGCATTGCACTAAATTACAGGAGTTATTTTTTAAAAATTAGGTTCAGTATCACGTACTGAATGTAAGTGAACAAAATCCGTACAATCCGTACAGAAAATATTGACTTTTTGACCGATATCTCTTCTAATATATCCTCAACATTTATGATGAGCTAAATAATAATTTTTTTTTTCTGTTTCAGGTATGGTTTAACTTAATAAAAAAATGTAATCGTCAATTCAAATGTACAGGTAGGCTTATGACAAATTCATTTTGAATAAAGTTAAACGCAGTTCATTCAAATACGGCGAAAAAAATAAATCACTTATCCGAACTACTCAGAGTATTTGATATATCTATACATCTTTTCATTTTAAATTACGATTCGTTTTTGTTTCGGACGGAATGTCAAAAACATAGTATAAAGAAATAAATCGTAATTTGAAATATATATGTAGAAGAAAGAATTATCCTTTGACGTAAATTTATATATTTGTTGATTGAACTTAATTATTACTTTATTTCATGGAATTATGCATCCTTTGTACCGAATTACGAATAAATTCCCCATCAGTTTGGATTCACCTTGAATTAATCACTGATCTCTATATTATATTTGTCTACAGAAGTCAGTATTTACTCTAAGTACATGGTGTGCATTTGCACTCACTGTTTAAACTTAGATCATGTCTACATGCTATGATAGTTTGATAAATATATATAACCATCATAATGGAACATGTCACTGGTGAGAGTTCTTTTCATTTACCTGTAGGTAATATCGGCCAACTACCTGAGTCAACTTTTTCATTTTTTACAGTGTATGAATAACGACCAAATATGTTTAAAATAAACTCGATCAAATTGGCGAAGTGAGACACTTATCAGAATCTCGGCTAAAGTTTAGATTATATACTCGCTGTATACCAATTTACTATACATTTTCTGCTTTCGTGCTTAGAGCAATTCCCTAAACTATTTCAATTGTCTCTTCGAATAGAATAGTAACTTAACGATATTGCCACAGGAAAATATCGTAGTATTATTAACCTATTATATACGAGTTAACATTGTGCAATTTCTTGGCAGCTGTTTGTTAAACACATAATGTACACAAAATAATTCTAAAATACCTTGTCAATCTATAGTTTTTTTATTTAAATTTTGTAATTAAAATTTAAAAATAAAAAACACATTCAAGTTGAACGAACTCATTACAGACTGATAGAGGTGGTGTAGAATGTTTTTAAATAAATTATGTAATTTATGCATAAAATATACAGCATTTCAAATACATATGAAAACCATTTAGCATCTAATAAATAACAGATTAGGAGAATTCATTTAGCAAAATAGTAATTAAATTCGAACATAGTGCCCTATGTAATAATTAATATGTTAATTTCCTGTTAAAATTTGGCCTACTTTATCTTTTATGTACATTAACATAAATTTTTATTATCTCAACTAATTCAGGAATATCTATTAGAACGTAAAACAGTTATTATGATGGTAGACGATCGTTTCAAATGATTATATTACTATTCTAGATTCGTTAACGAAATATATTTGTCGGCATAAAAGAATTATATAAATCTAAATATATATATATATATATAAATATATATATATATATATATATATATATATATATATATATATATATAAAATTATTATATATATATATATATATATAGAGTGAATCGAACCAGGTACATAATAGCACACGCCTCCACTTCCTTCCATGGTCCTACCATTTTCCAACAATATCCAATAGTGGAGTACTTTTGTTAGGGAGACGATCTGCCCATAATACAGGCATGCATCAGTATAAGAGTGTCATGTCCGTCTGAGCTAGCATATAGCATATATGATGGTATTTGTGTTATGAAAAGACTTTCTCCCTAACAGAAGGTGTTCTATTGAATGTTGTTTGAAAATGGGAGAATCATGGAAGGAAGTGGAGGCACCTGGTTCGATTCACCCTGTATATTGACTTAAACATTTAGGATATAATGCACTATATATTGTATGTACAAACCGAATGAGCAAGGTACAAATCAACTAAACAAATTTTGATAATTGATCGCTTCTTTTGTGGCTCATAGTACTATGCAAGGCTTGTGTTGACAGTAATTATTCATTATTATTCTTTTTGTTTTATTATTCTTTTTCAGTAATTATTCATCAGTTATTATTCTTTTTGTTTTAATTAATTTTTATATTATCACATATCTATTCAACTGAGAAAATATGTTAGTTTGACTTATGTAATTTAGTTTAAATTTTTATGTACTTCATCTAAGAACGATTTGTATTCCAAATCAGTCAAAGCTGCATACCTCCCCTTCCTTTCTTTTTCCTTATCCTCTTTTTATTTTATGACATGTTCTGTACAATGTTTGTATTGTTTAAAAAGAATGAATAAAAATTGAATTGAATTATTTTTGCAAACTATCATCTATAAACGATAATTTTTTTTTGTAAATCCGCATTATATATTTAGCAAATTTTGATAACAAAACGGAGCTATTGGTTTTGTACCGTATATCGGATCCTAGATGTGCATTTCTTCAAATATTCATCCAACATACCTAGTAGAACATTCTTTGACATCAAATGCTTAATATGCACATCTAGGATAGGAAAAGAACGCTCTGCCTCTGAGATACGAGATGCGGTGGGGATATGCATATGATTTCTCACTTTTATCTTAATGCCATTGTATTATTTTGTTATTTTTAATTGTTTTGTAAACTTGTGCCAATCTATACCCTGTTCGTGTGGATGCCTTTCGGTTATATTATACTAACGGAAGTGACTAGTGTTGACACAATTTGACATTTAAGTAATATGTCTGAACATAATTAACATTCTATTGACATGAAAATTCATTCACATATAGGTTGATATTATACCGTTTATTATATTATACCGTTGGTGTAATATAACCGAAAGACAACCATAACAACAATGTATGGATTGACCCAAACCCTCATTACATACCATTCGGCTTAGGAGTTTCGTGGTCGTACTCTGGTGAACAACTTGGTAACTACTGCTAGTTGGTTGAAGATATCGAAATACTGGGTTCAGTGCCATATTTAAATTTCATCAAAATCTTTAAAAAAAATGAGTGAACTACCTTAATATAAACAACCTTTTTAGGGTTGTTTAAATTATTTTCATAATTTGAAAAAGTCAATTTCATTAGTTATGTATTTTAATTAATAGTCTGGTTTATACAGAGCGTTTGATAGAAAAATGACTAGATTTATAGTAAGGGAACTATTGGCAATTTTTTTGAAAACCGTATTAAAAGCTCGATAATTCTGAAAATGAAACATAGTCATATAAATATTATTCATATTTGAAACCGACTCCACGCATGTGATTATAATATTAAGTAAAGAAGACGTGAATTCAATTTATTTATCATAATTCATTGTTAACATGAATTATTATTAATTAAGTCTGTGATTAATAAAAATAACAGACAATTGTTTATTTTAACAACATGATTACCTTGCCCACTTCTTGTTTCTTATATTCGATCTTTTTTTTTATATGTATATTTTTATAACATGAATTAATGACCCATACACAGATTTGTTCGTCATCTTAATTTCGAATTCTGTTTTGATGATCAGTTTTATTTTTATATTTACGTCATTTTTATAGACGATTTTTTGTGTCTTATTATGTATGTATATATTACAGGGTGTTCGAAAATAAGTTTTAAGAGTCATTCTGTATGAAATCAACACACTAAAATAAAAAAATTACTTGACCACCTTAGAATTTGATTAAATTTGGTATGAAGGTTGTCCTTATAGCGGTATCACTAGTAATATCAAATATGCCTTCTTTTAGAAACATGCATTTCATCTACATTCTCCCTGAGTTATCACGGTAATTATTATTGTTTATTACCTTTGTAACTATCAACAAAGTCATTCAGATATTTTGATAAATTCATTTTAATAAAAAGACATGAATAAAGATATAGTTAATAGTTACCAAGGTAATAAACAATTATAATTACCGTGATAACTCAAGGAGAATGTAGTTGAAATGCATGTTTCTAAAAGAAGGCATGTTTGATTTTAGTAGCGATGCCGCTACATCCTCATAGAGATTAAGAAAAATGCCAATTTTTTGTCAAATATCTCAAACGGTTTCTAAATTACGGCTATGTAAAGTTTCTTCTAGTTGAGCTAGAGAGATGGGAGTGGTGTCATTTTACTCAGTTTTGAATGCTCTTTCTTTTGATGTACAACACAGCATACTTTGTTACAAAAAGTTTTTTGATACATCAAATACAAAATTTTGATTTTGATTTTCTCAAAAAGTACATATTTGAAAATTTGTAAAAAATTCCTATAAATTGTTTATACTTTTGATAAGTGATTCTCAAAATTTTAAAGTGGGAGGTTACTGGGTTCATAGTTAAATGATAATTTTAAAAAAGGGTGTCCATCAAAATAAGATATAATCCAGGGAAACAGTGGTGATAAAATTGTTATTTCGAAACTTAAATGTCTGCGATAAATAGTGCGATAACGTAAATGCTTTGTTTACGAAAAGAGAATATTTTCTTCACTATTTCCGAAGACAGTATCTGGAAAACAAGATATCTCTAAACCCATACACTTTTTTTATCATTTTAATATATTTATCATCTGAAAATTGTTTTGGATCATTTTTCCGGAGACTTTGTATATTTTTTCACTATTTCCTGAGACTGTATCTGGAAAACAAGATATCTCAAAACCCATACAATTTTTTGCCTTTTTGATATATATTTATCATCAGAAAAATGTTTAGCGTCATTTTTCCGGAGACTCTGTATATATAATGCTCTGTTAATTTACTGAGTGTCATATTTTAAATGGATTTAATTATTATATATTTCAAAGATGTTAACTGTGAATAGAATTGTGAATAATAAATTGGATTTTCAAAATTGACTTGTCCGATATTGGAAAAAATTTATGTTTATCAATAAACATAATCTTGTTAGCAATCTTGTCATGTTTCTTAATTAGAATACTGATATTATGTGACTTTGTAAAATAGTCTTTAGATCATGTCTAATATTATAAAACTATAATATAGTAGGATAGAATTAGCATATCCGAACTAAAAATTATAAACTCTATTTTGTTTTATTTGTTAGGTGATATCGTGATATATAACATATCCCATTTGGACGTAGCTACGTTGTCAGGAAACCTGTCAAAAAAATGGTCAAAAACTGTCACAAACTGTTTTTTGCGTGTTACAAAAAAACTATGCATCTGACAAAAAAAAGTGCTGTGGTATGAAAAATGCGCAATAAAAAAACCAATCAAATGAGTGATCGGTCCAGTAGTTTTTGAATAAACTGCAAAAAACCGTCATTTTTTGCCATTTTTACGAAAATTAATAACTCGTGTTTTATTTAATATTATGACCTCAAATTTAGCCAGATTGTAGGTTTTATACCCCCCAATATGCGCACCAAATTTCAAGAGGATCAGTTAAACTTTTTGAGAAATGTTGAAAAAACCAAAAAAAGGTCCTTCCGAAAAATGGCCATAAAAAAGTTGTTAGCACACGTAGGATAATTTTTCTTCTTCAAGAGTTGCTCTTAAACTTACCTTAATGGCGTTTCTTTTGAGCGAGTGCAAGTACAGAAAAAATCGATTTCAAAAAACCGCACTTTTGCGCTTAGGCCGGCGGAATTAAATTTTATATATATATATATATATATATATATAAATATATATATGTATATATATATATATGTATATATATATATATATATATATATATGTATATATATATATGTACATATATATATAAATATATATATATATAAATATATATATATATATATATATATATATATATATATATATATATGTATATATATATATATATATATATATATATATATATATATATATATATATATATATATATATATATATATTTATATATATATGCCCAATTCCGCAAAAAGTGATTCCACACCGTTTTACATTTTTTCATACTTTAAAAACACAATATTTATATAATTAATAGCAACTATTTATAATAATACTACTAAAAATAAATATTTTATTTTAAAATACACAAAAGTGCGGTTTTTTGAAATCGATTTTTTGAAATCGGTACTGTTGGCAACATTATACGGGAAAACAGTCATTGACTGGACTATAATTGTCTGTTTGTTTGTTCGAGCATCACGTAAATACTACTAAACCAATTTAAATGAAAATTTTTGTGAAACTCATTTTATTCGAAACATTTTCGCAAAAACCGAATGAATAAGATACATCAACTCAAAAGTTTTAATCTTTTGTTAATTAGTAAGTGATTGATATTTCGACAAGTATCACTTGTTAGATTCTCTTTTTGCATGTTCAGGTAAAACTTACTATCACATAAATCGATAAAATATTTATAGTTTTTAACCGGATATACAATTGTGTTTACGATTTGTATATTTTAATTCATCATCATTATCAGCATAACCATCATTATATCAGATTCTTACACAAATTACATATCGGGAAATATTTGTTAGGGCTCCGTACCCAAAGAATGCCCGGACGGTGTTCAGTAATGGTGGTCTACTCTATAGAGTTTTAGTTTCCTAAACCAAATACAAAACAGATTTTAAATCTACTTTGACAAAAAAAAATAGAACCATACTTAAAATTTTACAAATTTGATTTCGCTAGGGTTATTTTCAAGGTGGAACAAAAGCCCATTTTTATACGTGAAAGTTTTCAATGGCATTAAAAGTAGTTGATATAACAAAAATTTCATTGCTGTTTACATGTTGAAAATCATATGAAAATTATTAATCGCATATTTTTTAACAGCTATAATTCCCTTGTTTATTATTTCTTTATTGGTCAACAATATCAGTCACGTGGTCAAAGTATACCAATCACAAGAAAAGAAATATCACACATGTACAAAGATTGCACTTAAAGTTATATATAATATTGCATGAATACTTGCTTCAAATTGAATCCTTCTCAATTTTGATAAGACTAAAATCTTACATCAAAAAATAATACTACGCTTGCTCAGTAAAACAATCGATTGAAAACTTGCATCAAAACTTTCACGTGTAAAAACACCAAAATATATCTTTTAATTGATTATAAAAATACTAGTCGTTGTCAAAAATTCTGAAGTCGAAAATTGAGGAATACATTCTAGTTGTTTGTAACTAAACAGTTTGAGCTCGTATTATCAACTTTTTCTGCTATTAAAATAAAGATAATGATTTTAAACTATTAGTTGTATAAAAACGTACTTCAAACAAAAGCCGTTTGTTTGTTAAAGAAAATAATTTTTTGTAATTAAGATTTTCACTATCTCGCACTGTTCAAAAGATCTCAGGATATCCTCCCTCACTTCCGCGTGAGGATATGTGTTCATGGAACAAAAACTTTTACAGCTTATATGTTATCTCACAAAATTGTCTACCATCTGATGATAATCGGTTCAGTCCATATGAACGATTTTATCTTGATGCGTGAAGCTCTACAAAATTGGTACTATTCGAAATTTTGGTTGCAATATTTAAACTAAACATACAAACATGTAAAGTTTACTAAAAGCAATAGGGAATATGCATGAAAATTTTTTCACTTGAATTGAAGCATGTTTACTTGACAAATATCAAAGTAAAATTACTTTTTAAATATCTTTAAAAATAAGCGAGATATGAATGATTGAAATTCCCGATTAGACAAAGAGGGTGATAGCCCTCTAGATATGTTATGTGACGTCATATTACACTTTCACCATTTAAAATACACGTAAAACTCCGTTTTTAGTATTTTTGCAAGAAAGAGACAGATAATAATCTTTAAAAGCTTATAGCTTCCTTGATATTTGTCGGATTTTAATTTCGTTTTTAAATATTATTACAGTATTAACAGTATTTTCATATTCTGAAAATAAATGTGGAAAAAAATTTTCATGCATATTCCCTATTGATCTTTTGTATAATTTTGTTTTGTATAAAGAATACATTTGTTTAATAAGAATCTTATCTGACATTTAGTCTGTTAATTTACTATCGAATAACATTTAAATTGTATGTAACCCATAGAACGTGAGTCATACTCGCACTTGATCAGTATTTAAATTTACATTCAACGGAATTAGATGAATGTTTTAACAAAATTTCACTTTTTTTAATAAATATTTTTTTTTTTTTTTTAAATAATTATATTCACAAATGTTATAATCACATTTTAATTGTAATCTTTTGAAAACAGTTCTTTTCTATAAATAATAATATATTTTGTATAATGTTATGATGTACACTAAAAAATATGTAACTATTTCCTGGATGTATGTTTTTTTTTTTTTCATTATTTTTAAAAAGCATCCTGTTATGCTGATTTTTTTTTTAAATTTTAGTAAATATAATTGTAATTATTTTGAAATTTATTAAAAATTGCATTTCATTTGTTTAAAATTACATTAGAAAACTTTTTTTCAACTTTTTCTCAGTATCATAAATTGTTATTTAATTAAATTTGACATTAATCCGATTTCCGATAGACAAGAATACTAATCCAGATTATATTTATAAAGGATGGTGCATACGTAAGTAACGTTATGATTTATTTAATAAATGCGTATGTGTGCATCATTTGGTTTTAACTCGTGAACCAATTGAATCTTATATGGAAACAGGTGTAACGTATGTAAAATTCTTTCCAAAGACTTCGCCTGGTGGAAGTTTCGGGGTTTCACTCAACACTTGCTTGCGTCCGAGCAATGTTCACACCATTTCGAACTGCACGAGGTCTTCCAGCACGCTGAACATCACAGACAGCCAGCCACATACTGTCGAAAACGCTGAACCAATCGGTTAATTGTCGGAACATGAAAGAAATTTCGATATGATCTTTGTATCTGAATAATCGAATGCTGACTTTCAAAATAAAATTGAACAACTTTAGTTCTTTGTTCTGTGCTGAGTCTTTCCATCATAAATTTCCCAAGTTTTTCAAAGTTAATTCTGAAAAAAAAAACGTAAATAAAAAATTTATTCACTAATATGTCACCCTGTATATGTATACACATATATTATTATATGTGTTTAAATACACTTGCCACAAAAGATTATGTCATTTTTTTAAATTTTATAATTGATTTCTAGCTTATTTAGTCGATTTACGAAAAAAATTCTCCAATAAAAGTTGTTATTTATTTATAATGAACAACTTTTACCCGAAGTATTTTTTCGAAAAACGAATCAATAAAGCACCAATCAATTATAAAATTTTTTTAAATGACATCAACTTTTGTGGTCCATATTCAGTGGTAACTGATAACTAAACTATTAAACTTTGTTTCGTAACTTCTAAAACAGATAAATTTTACAACTGTTATACAAATTAATAATATATGTAATATTAATCGTATTATAGTATCGAATAAGTTTTTGAACTGTCAATGCAGTGATGTAATAACTAGAAATATTCCGTTTTATCAGCAGGGCCATACAAACAAATATATGGACACACCGGGCAAACTTTGTGCCCGAATCATGCTAGTCTAACATATGATGGTATATCAAGCATTCACGAGTCAATATTTAAAACATCATTATAGCCTGCAAATCATCATCTCCTTTGTTATTTCTTGAATCTTAAATTTTTAGTTCATTAATAGAGCATAAAAGTCGTGAAATGAAGATATAATGTCGTAAAGCCGATGGCATGTTTATAATTTAGGTCATGAATAAAGCCGCGAAAACGTAATAGGTCATAAATTGGTCACCGAACATGCGGAAAAGCTATTTTGCGCATTTTCAATGACCTATTAATGACCTAAATTATATTAATACATATCGAGATATGTTCAATTTTATTATGAAATAATGATTTGAAAGCTTTAATACTGCACTCAATTTCGACTCGGGTTCCTTTTCTTTTTTCATTTTTGCTTATTCAGTGTTTTCTCATTTATAAAATTGGAAAAATTAATTCTTACCGACTACGGGGGGTTCTGTGTTAAGCAGTCTATGCCTGGATGTCTATTACCATGAAATTGCCCGTGTAGCTCCTAATCTACTTATTATATTTTGACAAATGAGATGTCATTAGGTTCGCCTTAAAGTTTCGCGTGAAGAGATAGATTTATAACAATATAAACTTGAAAAAAAATTAAAACTATTTACAACAAAACTATTTTCTTGGCAATTCAAAAATGCTAAAATAATATTCAGGTATAGGGTAATATCATATATTCATCCTTATTTATTAATATTCAGTAATTCATAATACATAATACATAATACATAAACCAAATTTTGTGAACCATACAATATATTAACAACAGTATATTGAGATAGGTATGTGGCACTAGACACCTATTTGCGAATTCTAGTTGTCGTACTGTATGATACACTTGTTGGTTATCACTGATTTTATTTCACACTTTTGAATAAAATACAAATGGTCTAAAAGTGGGGGAAACATTTATATGTTCCTTTCCCTTTATTTTGAAAATAGACTAATCCACTAAAACTGCGACAATATTCATCAATACAAATGAACTCAGTTCTACATCTTGATGTCTTGCGTATTCTGTACATTTGTACACTATAAAGTAATATTATTATTAATATGTATGTTTTAATTGAAAGTTAGAGTAATATGTCAATTAAAACATGACAGCGCCATAATACAAGGCCACTTTCGCCATGCACAATATATACAATATACTGCTCAATACTTGATTATAATATGTAATAATATTAATAATATACAAGCGATCTGATACGAACGAGATCATTAACTAATATGTTTAAAAAAGTCATTTGAACAGTGGAGGGAGAGAGACACATTTTATGACAATTACAATAAATATGTTGATGATATATGTTTATGAAATGATATATAGGATACGGACGGACGGGCAACACAGAAATGCTAAACAAATTTAAATACAACATAGATTTTTTTTTAAACTATCTTTACAATTTCTACTGTAATTATATGCAAAAAAAAATCATTTTATGATAAAACCCATCTTTTAAAGCATATAATCTGTTCATCCGTTTTCCCGGGAAAACTGATATTTTTGTCGAGGAGAAGTTAAACCTATAATTATGACCCAAATACGATGAGCATATTTCATGGATCAATTCATAAGTATCAGCGGTACTGTTGATGTTCATTGGTGACTTTTTATATTTACATATAACATATCAGTTTTAAAAAGTTGCTCATAAATGGCAGTACACATACAGGTTCAAAAACTCATTCATAAGTGGCAATACGTCTAACAAATCTACCAGGCGTCCCGCGACAGCTCAATTTTTTTTATAACTGAGTGCAAAAATTGCATTTCTAATTTTCTTTAGTATTAGGGGACGTTCACATATTATCTAACACGCTATGAGAAGGAGAGCTGCGAAAATGTGACTAATTGTGACATAGAATGCATTGAGGGTTTCTATAATCGTGACGTCGCTATTCAATTTGTCAAAATAAATTTTTTTATAGTGTATATAAAGAGAATAATAAAAATATGATCTATGAATACAATTATATTGCAAAATAATATAAACATGAATATTATCTATTTGTGGTAGAGGGATCAAATATTGTCAAAAAAGGTGTAATGACGTAATATGTGGAAGTAAAAATTCATTTTGTTCGTATTTTCAAAAGTAAAATACAATAAACAGTGAAATGAAATATGGCTAAACATTTGTTGTCTTTAACAACTGGTCCTACTATAGAAAACGAGGCCTTATAATTCGTTAACTTGTGTGTACAAACAAACCAGAGTGCCATCTATCTTAATTAATACGGATCAAAAACGGTAAGAATGTTTTTTTTCTTAAGTCGTAATTTGTTATAACAATTATCTTTTTGGCTCAATATCTTCCTTTCTTGCCAGTCCGTTGCTTTATGTTTATAGGGATTGTTGTTTGTTCGTGCACTCGTCTAAACTGTTATTATTATGATTGTTATTATATATTCAAATGCATTCCATCAAGTATTAGTCATACTAAATTATATTTCATTTATAAAAAGAACATTCACTAGGGTTCACCAATAGACGTATTATTAGAAAAAATATAGTTTCAATCCAGTTCAAGAGTGTTCAAGTGTAAAATACTTGAGCCTAATTTAGTTTTATTGCAGTAATAACGATTAGGAAAATATAAACCCGATTTCTAAAAACATAAGAAAAACAAATATTTTTTACATAAATATTAATTTTTGAACGGATTTTTAAATCATTTTTTAAGTTATTTCCAAACTATATCAGCTGATCGGGTATCCACGCGAAAAGAACCATATAAAAAATTATATGCGTTAAAAAAAATGTTGGTACTCCTACGCGTTGTTGAAAGCAGCTGTCCGTTGTCGTCAGTGTTCCCATTCGTCACATAGCATATCATACATATACTAGTCATCATACTTACACTAGTATATAATTTCAAACTGCTTTTACACAGCGCGCCGGTACTCATGATGCCAACTGAACCATAAAAAATAACATTCTGCTGCGATTTAAAGAGTTATTTTTCCTGGCGGTTTAAAGAGTTATTTTTTCATATTAGTATTAATAACAATATTATTATTATTATTATTTTTGGATTTAGATGCATATCTAGAATTGTTTTTGCAAAATTTATTAATTTTGTTAGCACAATTTCTTTCCACTGAACTCGGGAAATCGGGAGATTTACCTTTGAAATCGGGAGTCGGGAGAAACTGTACGATTTCGGGAGTGTCCCGACGAAATCTGGAGCGGTGTCAACCCTATCGACCGTGGAAAATTTTGGATAAATCAGTATTGATGAAATCTAAATTACAAATGCAGATTATAAGAGATAAAGGGGCAGAGTTACATAACTTTGATTGTAAAGAGCAAACATTTGTATCATGAAAATTTAAATTTTCAAATCATGTTACATAATACAATAAATTACACGAATTACGAATATATATATTTCAAAACATTCATTATTTTAATAAAATATATTTTTAATATTTATGTGTGAACACATGTCTTTTATTTTTATTATATTTTATATCGTTTGATAAAAGTTAAAACAAAAATTCGCGTGTAATTAATTGCTTTTAATTTTTGTTAATTATTTTCAACATTAAAGTCTTTAATTTCCCATTTATGATTGTATAGCCATAAATAAAATTAGATACATCATAGAAGTATTTAATTAAATTAAAAAAAAAAACAAATTTTCAATATTTATTTCAGCATCAAAAACCGAATGTTATTCATTAAGTTTTTTCTAAAGAGATAGTTAAAAAATAAAGGAAAAAGATGGTAATAATTTTTAATAATCCACTATAGTATAAAAGCTAGAAGTGAAGCTAACTGACTGACTGATCTATACAAACTCTAAGGCACTTCTAAACATGATAGAAAGATTCGGTTTTTTGCATTCAACGCGAAATTGCTTGAAACCGACGAGAAAAATCGGAAAACTTCAGGTTTTTCATTGCAACCCCCCGGAAAATCGGAAAAACACCCCCAAAACCTTTTCTTACAATTCATGCAATGTTTTTTTTCTGTGCGGAACCAAGGCCGAAGGCCACCTTGGGAGTCAAAAGGGGTACTCCCCTTTCGAGCAGAGCGAGTCTATATATTATAATCAAAGTTTTAGAATGAAAATTGAAAATTTGGTGCATCATATTTAATAAAGAGCAATGTCGCTAAACAAAAATGCGGATGCGAATGCCAAAATTAATGCGGAAGTTCCGTGGTTGCGGATGCAGATGCGAATATCCGCAACATCCCTGGTTTGAACAACGGCCACTCGGTGTGATGAACCATGAAATGTCCAGTGATGAAAGGTGTTCGTAGCGTTGTGTAGAACCGGCTTTACGATTTCTTTGGTCGTATCACTCAATCAAAGCTTTCTACATTATTTTAAATCGATATAGTTTTTTTAAACTCTATTGTACCTACATTGTTATTATTGACATAGACGCCCATTTAAGTTAAGTGAAAGTTATATTGAATTTTAAATAAAAAATTTGTGTATTGCATTCATCCCTGGCATTGTGTATACAAAATAAAATTGTTGTGTTATTATTTTACAATGCTACACCAGCGCGGATCTAGGAGGAGGGTCGTGTGGGGTCATGACCCCCTCCCTCCTAAACTAAATAACATTTTTTTTAAAGTATAATTTTCCTTCTTTCTCAAATCTTTGAAATGAAAGAATGGCGTTAATGAAACGTAGGGTTCTAAGTCGTTTATTACTTCTCAACAAATTATATCCAAACCTGAAGCAACAACAAACAGAATCGTCAAATGAATATGATTTTTATATTTTGGATCATGCAGCAACAGCAGAACGATCATTATGCACCCTAAGACGTCTTAAAACATGGCTGCGTGCTAATATGGGTGAAGAGCGGCTTAACGGTCTCGCGTTACTAAATATCCATCGAGATCTTGCCATTGATGTCGATAGCATTATTACATCAGTTGCAAAAACAAAGAATAGAAGATTCGAATTTGTGATTTTAATAATAATCATTTTCTAGGCTAATTTTGACCCAAACAGTACGTAAATCAGGTTCATTTTAACGTCCGACCAACACATTTCAAAATTTTGCCTTCTCAATTCATACAGTTTGGAATTTTAGCACTATGGGTCTGATACCTTGAAAACCATTAATCGTATCGTATTTTAACCAA
Source organism: Nineta flava (assembly GCA_963920215.1). Classification (NCBI taxonomy): domain Eukaryota; kingdom Metazoa; phylum Arthropoda; class Insecta; order Neuroptera; family Chrysopidae; genus Nineta; species Nineta flava. The sequence continues at coordinate 98,922,184 of OY986041.1, read as the reverse complement.
CGCCATCTTTTTCGCTAGGTCTAAGTTAGCTTAAAACGAAGTTTTTATCAAAATCGGGGACATAAAATTTTCCTCCAATTTTAGCGATTTTTTTAAGGGGTACCCCTTGGAAAAAATGTGAAAAAAGTGAAGAAAATTTTTGTTCTCGATTTTAATAATAATCATTTTCTTGGCTAATTTTGACCCAAACAGTACGAAAATCAGGTTCATTTTAACGTCCGACCAACACATTTCAAAATTTTGCCTTCTCAATTCATACAGTTTGGAATTTTAGCACTATGAGTCTGATACCTTGAAAACCATTAATCGTATCGTATTTTAACCAACGCCATCTTTTTCGCTAGGTCTAAATTAGCTTAAAACGAAGTTTTTATCAAAATCGGGGACATAAAATTTTCCTCCAATTTTAGCGATTTTTTAAGGGGTACCCCTTGGAAAAAATGTGAAAAAAGTGAAGAAAATTTTTGTTCTCGATTTTAATAATAATCATTTTCTAGGCTAATTTTGACCCAAACAGTACGAAAATCAGGTCCATTTTAACGTCCGACCAACACATTTCAAAATTTATATCTTTAGCTTTCATATAAATGCTGACGAAGTCACGGGAAACATATATATATATATATATATATATATATATATATATATATATATATATATATATATATATATATATATAACATGCAATTGTCTTGCCAGTTTCTTTTTGTTTTTTTAATTTCAATAATTTCACTTCCGCTTACTGGACTATTTGATTCTTTGTAATTTGATTTATTCCCTATCATCACTATAATTATTTATTTGTTAAATGAAAATCATGATGTTATGTGATTGGTTGCAATTTATGTTTATTTTAGTGATAATATAAATGACGAGAGAAAGGATTAAATTGTCGCCATCAATGATGGATGTGTTGAAATGATAATCTTGAGTAAATTAAATACTTGTCATGGTACTATGAATGTTGACCTTCTGAAAAAAGAAAATATTTTTTTTACCGATTGTGAAACGAAATTTTTAACATGCATGATATACTCTTCGGGTATTTAAGCAATTAACTCATTTAGTTGTTATTTTCACTTGTTTAATCTGTTTTTATTTATATTTTTTTTGTAAAAATTTGCATTATTGTATTAGTAAAAGTTTTAATTTAAAAACTGTATTTAAATAAATAATTGATTTTGTACACATAAGAAGTACTTCTTCATAATACATATTATAATCAATTTTAATGTTTATAAATATTTGTTATTTGATTTCATCTTTGTCTAACTAAACATCATCTTCACACACTCACAACATCAACTTTATGTAAAGATTTATTCTATTTCATTTAAATTATGATTTATTATATTAGATTTCAAATGAAAAAAAAATTATTTTCCATGTTTTATATATTTGTTAAGTTGTCGGCTCGATTTATATATATTATGGGTACACTCACTAACGCTGAAATTGGAAGAAAACATGCATAGAAATTTATAGAAATATGTATGACACCCAGTCAAAATAGATATTTAATTCAGGAAGAATTCACAAAGAGCTGAAAATTGGTACAAGTCTTAAATACGCTATTACAAATGAAATATCAGTTCCCTACCGATATAGTCCCTACCGATGATTCTAATTCTACTAAAAATTCTACACAAGGTCAAAGGAAAAAAATATCGATTTTTTCGTAAAACTAGGTCAGAAAAAAGTTATTGATTATCATGCAATTATCTACAAAAAATTTTCCGATAATTGTTTTTCCTATACGAATCACCATTTCTGAGATAACGATTCCAAAAGATGCAAAAATCGTGTTCTGCATAATATGCACACATTTCCAGGTGTGTATAATATCATAGGCGGTGTTAGGCGTGGACGTCGTGGGCCACCGCCTTCGGCTTCGCGCCTTAATGGTTTATGCATAACTCGGACGCAAAGTGAAAATGTATTCGTCATAAAACGTTAAATATATTGACTTACCAAATTTGTTTTATTTAGTCTAGCAACATTTTTTGGCGATGCGTTGTTATCGCGGGGAAACGAACGGGGAAGCCACTCTGACAAATTTTGTTTTGTTGCATTGCTATCACGGGGAACCCCTTATGGCCAGACTTGGGGTTTTCCCTCTCTATTTGGCGTTTGTCTACGTTAGGTACTTTCAAACTCCAGTCGCTCCAATTACGGCGCAATCATTAAGGAGTTGAGTAAGGCTAAGAGCAGGAAATATCTGTTTCTTTAATGTTAGTATAAGAATATATTTTAGTTTGGATTGTCTATATACTATAATAAAGTAAAAAGCTATGTTTCAACTGTTTTTTAAATTTATAACATTGCTTCTTGCGCCACCAGAGGGCCTCGCAAAATGTACCTTGCTCACATTAAATTTTGGTCTTGCCCCGCCACTGCATAATATGCACACCTATGAGACACTGTGCTTGGCGCATTTTTTAACGTGATGTCCCCAGTACCATTAGGCATCCTCCACGATCTATTGTGATGAAAGAAGTTTGACCAGACAGTATTCCTAATGATCAAAGTTTAAAGTTTTACTCATTAATAATGAATGCACATACTATTTATTAAATTACTTACTTGATGTCTGAAATATAATATTTTCATCGCAGTTTATACATTTCACAAGGTTAGAAATCGATAATGAAATATAATAGTTCAAAATTCGGAATTCCATACTACTCCGGTACAGCATTACCTGCTTGTAATTTCAATTTTTTAGCTGATACATTATTAACTCATTATCTTTAAAACTATTGATCGATTCATCTTGAAAATTTCACAGAATTCCACCTAACCCCTTAAAACTATTTTAAATCGTAAAATTGTCTCCGATTGATTGATGAAAATCGATTAGTAAATCGCTTGTGTATAATGTTAAAAATAGGGAATATACATGTAAATTTTTTTTCACTTGAATTGAAGCATGACAAATATCAAAGTAAAATTACTTTTTAAATAACTTTAAAAATAAGCGAGATATGAATGATTGAAATTCCCGATTAGACAAAGAGGGTGATAGCCCTCTTGACATGTTATGTGACGTCATATTACACTTTCACCATTTAAAATACACGTAAAACTCCGTTTTTAGTATTTTTGCAAGAAAGAGACAGATAATAATCTTTAAAAGCTTATAGCTTCCTTGATATTTGTCGGATTTTAATTTCGTTTTTAAATATTATTACAGTATTAACAGTATTTTCGTATTCTGAAAATAAATGTGAAAAAAAATTTTCATGCATATTCCCCATTGTAACAATATCAATTCGTTTTTTATTTCGTTTAAAATGCTATTCCATTTTATTTTCCGATAAGTGTATACGAGTGTGTGAATGGATTGCAACATTATAACACAGAATTGTAACCAAGAACTATTTTCTCGCGTAATATACATATACAAAACAAGCTTGTTTGTATATTGAATTATGTTTATATTCTATGTAAAGGCTATAATTCACAATTTTACTTGCTTGCTTTCTTATTTCTTATTTACTAAAAGGTAAAGTTTATTTCACATACAGTAAGTATTTTATTTATTTATATTGTGTACATTATTTATATTTAATGTATGTTATGATTAATAGTACTAACGAGTTTAATACCAGATAGAGATCATTCTTAAATTAGATTCATTTTAAATATTCAAACAAAATGAACCTCACACTAATAGATAGATAGATAGATAGATAGATATATCTTAGGGTAATAATAATAATAATAATTAGAAAGAAGGGTACCGCAAATGGGTCCCTAGCACCTAGACCAAGAGGTCCTCTATGCCCTCCTTGAGTACAACCTGTTATCCGAAGGCGAGACGTCTCCGGGTAAGAGGTGCTATTTTAAGCAGATGAAGCTATAGGAGAAGATATAGGATTCTGTTGAAGCCAGACGCCACACAGAAGGTCCACAACTTCTCCGCCAGGATTGCTCCCAGGATTGATGGATCCAAGGTTTCGGACCCGAACATTCTATACCTGACACCCAGCAGATTTCTGCAGGTGCAAATAACATGTGTGGACGTTTCATCGTCCTACAAGTGGGATCATCAGAGATCCCCAAGTTATGAAGGTGGTAGTTAAATCGACAGTGTCCTGTCAAGAGCCCCACCACCCTTCTCAACTGCATTCTATTGAGTTTCAACCAAGCACAGTCGAATTGCCTAGCTGTGCTTATGCACAACTTGGCCCGTCGCATGCCCTGCGCAAAGTCCCAGTAATCCAGATGAGCTTGTCGCAGCCTCCCCTTGATTCGGTTATATCTTGGGGTATAAAAAGTATTGCATTTCGACTTTATCGTCCATTGTACTTTTCCTTCTACTTAGTTTGATGAGATTCGCTTCTCTCATATCTTGGCAATAGCCAGAAGCTTATTTATCAGGTTTTCTTCTCGCCACACTGTCTGCACATAATGGATGCATTGTGTACAGATGCTTTCGTAAGTGATAATGTCCGGTTATGAATCCGGTAACCTTTCGAAGTTGTATCCTGTTCATATTGAGTGCATCGAGAGACAACCTCTTGGATACATTCCAAATTAGTATTTTCCCGAGTTTCTATTGCGGTATATTTTTCCAGTGATCACGGTGTTTAACGCAACCTCACAGTAAAACCATTTTCAAATTTGAATGTTATTTAGCAAATAAATAACAATAACGATATTGATGGCTTAAAATGAATAACAGACAAATCTCGTCTTGAATATTGCGTCAAAAAATTGAAGCATTTACTTCACAAACTCGTGAATTTTAGTATTTTCACTTACAAAATATTATATTTAAAGTAATTATTGTCTGTATTTATATAAAAGTTACGTGACTGAGTGACAGACAATGTACTGCCTACTCACCTAAGATAGAAACATGAAATTTGGAACATGTGAAAACAAATAATGAAAAACATTAAAGTTTTTTTCAAAACAACCCTCTAAAAAGGGGAATATCCGTATATGATGCAAGCTATCCATTTTGCCAACCTGTCGATTAAACGGAGATTTATATGTATTTAGAGGGCGGGGCTTAAAAATGGCTGACTTTTGTGTGCAACGAAATGATAATCTATTTTTTATGTCATAATTATTTTTTTCTAAATTTTGTCAGTTTGAAATGTGAATTTTTTTTATTTTAAATTTATTAACCGAGAATTTATAAACTATATTAGAGATCTCGGTCGGCTATAACTTATACTGTACACTAAAACTGTTTTTATTTTTGGCCACCAGACGTCGTAAACAAAATTCAGGTTAGTTATCAATAGATAAAATCTACATCTAATCGAAATTTTTATGTAAATCTTCAGTTTTAAGTTGATGATTTACAATGATTTACAATTAAATTTGCACTTTTAGAAGGCGATTTACGAAAAATCTTTTTTTGTAGTGCACTTCTACATCTAAGGAATATGTCTTTTAAATTTAATTTTTCTCTATTGAGCGGCTTGAGCTGGGTGTTGATATGTCAACCAGTCAGGTAGTCAGTTTCTTCTTTTATACATGCAGATTGTTACTAATATATACTATCATTTTTTTCAATTGATGTAATAATTTAATTAAATTACATAGATATTAGATAATTTACAAGAATTAATGTATCATAAATTCATTTTTATGTACATTAAATTCAATAAAAATTTTATTTATTATCATTTGTTATTAGTGAGATTTAGAAAAATTTATTTAAATTATGAGCAACAATTCAATATTATTTATATGAAGATTTAAAAATAAGCTGTTGTCCCTTAGAAACAGCTTCAAGTTTCTCTTTTATTTCTAGATAATATTTTATGTGACTATTGACTTGTATAAGTGACCATTTAAATGAAAATAATTTAATATCAAAATATTCGTGTTCATAACAATATTACGTTTTGGCTATGTCCCATAAAGTAATATCTTTAAACATCAAGTAAGATCCTTTCACATTGACCGATTAAGTCGATACTGGCATCGTTCAAGGTATATTTTGACATACGCAGATTGTGTTTACCCTACACAAACTCTCTTCATTTCAACACATTATTGAATGATTTACTATTTACGCAATCAACAAATAATGGAAGAAAATATTGAATTACCGGCAGTTTTCGGTACACCAAGGCTCTATTCCATTTGGACACCAATACGCTTTCAGATCCCAATCGCTTTTATAAGGATGTAAGCGTTTACCATAGATAATGCATTGAGATGTATTGCAATTAGGATGTTTAATGAAAATTTTTTTTCACTTCAATTGAAGCATGTTTACTTGACAAATATCAAGGTAAAATTACTTTTTAAATAACTTTAAAAATAAGCGAGATATGAATGATTGAAATTCCCGATTAGACAAAGAGGGTGATAGCCCTCTTAATAGACATTGTGACGTCATAATGTACTATCACCATTTAAAATACACGTAAAACTCCGTTTTGCAAGAAAGAGACAGATAATAATCTTTAAAAGCTTATAGATTCCTTGTTATTTGTCGGCTTTCAATTTAGTTTTTAAATATTATTACAGTATTAACAATATTTTCATATTCTGAAAATAAATATGAAATATTTGGTATCATTCAACTACCCAATTGACGACGTCACTAAAACGTATTAAATATAAGTGTGAGCGCTCACAGAACCAAATGAAACTATGTTTGTTGAGCTTATGGGCGCTTAAAGCGTGTAAGCGTCAAATTTATACGCCTAACGCTTAGTTCAAACCAACACAACAATCGTGTAAACGACACCGGGTACACGACGCAAGGGTTTTAAAATTAGTGAGATGTTTCACATTAGGTCGACATTGTATCATAATCGTTTAACCGACAAACGACTGTCGTGAATAGTTTTGTCACATTTTAGCTCAAACATATGTACTTACGCTTGATTACATCAGTATAAATGTATACAGCACTTTTATAAATTACTTTGTATTTTTATACATTTGTGTGTGAGTAAAAAGTAAAATAAACAGTTCATGCATTAGTAATTAACTGAATATATATCGGGTATTCAAGCAATTAATTTACTTATGTTAATATTTTCACTTGTATTTTAATTGACATTCATAAAATTTTACTACATTAAGTACAAAGATTATGGTAAACAGTAGAATGTAAATAATTTATCGGTTGTTTTCGAAGAAAATAAACATTTATTCTTCTTAAATATACAAAATTTTAGACTTTGTTGTCTAAGAACAAAGGTACAGAAAATTTGGTTCAAAAAAATAGTATCATTGATTATTTTCAACGGGTCTCGTTTTTATATAATGATATTGTCATTATTATAAACAGACATTATTATTGAACAACAAAAAGTAAATTGAATTTCAAACACTTAAATATGTTATAATGTTTTGTGGTTTATTAATCAATAATAATAATAATATTATATATAATATAACATAATATATAAATAATTATATTTTATATTTAAATTTATCTAAAATAATATTATACACATTATACATATTTATTCACCAAGTAAATATTTAAGTATATATAATATATAAAGTCATTTTAAGTGCAATTGAGCGAAACTTCTTGAATTTATAATATTAGAAAATATACAGCATGTTACAAACAAAGAAGGTCTTCATCTTTGTGTCAAAGTCTTCCACTTCAAAGATGTGTTATATAGAATTTTTTGTCGATTTTATTAAAAACAAGTGAAAGTAACAACTAACTGAGTTAATTGCTTAAATACCCGGTATATACTGAATTTACTTGGAATTTAATTTAATTGAAATTGTTCACTTGAATTTAAGTATGAGAAAAATGTTACTTTGTTACTTAAATGAAATTTTGTGTATTGCCGAAATTTAATATTTGATATTAAATGTTGTATTAAATCTCTTACTAAATCTACATTATTACTTTGATTTGTGTATTTAAAAAAAAAAATAAGTTTAATTTAAAAAAAAAGGGTGTTTAGTTTTAAAAAAAAACTAAACACTTTATAGAAAATAATGAGTGTATGTGTATGTAAAAATATACCACACTTTATAGAAAATAATTGAATTAACAATTATTTTCATAAATATTGGAATTTTGTTAATTTAGTAATTTTAATTAAAAGAGGTATTATGATGTATTTTTAAAAAAAAAATAATGAAAACTAAATATACGGTACTTTAAAAAAAAAAATCCAAAGCAGAGTATTGTATGTGGAATTATGAAAATTGGAAAACGATCGGTGCTAACGCGATACACGTAAATATAAAAAAAATAACACGTTGAACCGAAAGTCTTTCAATAAAAGCTGGGCCCATTAAAAAAGATAATATTAAGGTAGTAAGATCTTTACTATCCAGTAAGTGTCTAAGTTATCGACTAGTGATTCGAATCAGAAATACTGAAAATAAAAAAAAGTACAAAAAAAGAACAAAACAAAATATATGTAAAAATAAAATATATTTGAAATAAATAATTTTTCATTTAATATGTTGATAGTATAACTATCCTTAAAATACTAAGTTTGGTTGTACAAGTTATTAAAAAAATTACATGAATATGTACTAGATTGAACTGTAGTAAAAAGAAATATCGTATATAAAAAAAAAAACGACACTACAGTAAAAAAAAAATGTTCAAATATGTCTGATTTGCAAAAATATAAATATACACTACAAATTTAATTCAGATACATAGTTGTATATAAAGGGGACTTTACGCTTCTGTAAAGAAAAACTACAAGGCCAAAAATACCAAGCGTATACAAAACAATATAGTTATAAATTGAAAAAGTCATTGCATATTCACATAAAATACATAAATTGTACAGCCAAAATGTGTATAGAATGTGTATTGAAATGTGACAAGTTTGAAAAACCACAAGTTTCGGAATGGTGAATTAAATAAATTATACAAAAAAAATATACTTAGATACAATCAGATAGAAACCATTAATTCGCCTATTCGATACTTCAGCACAATCCATAATAAATATTCAATTTGTAAATTGAAGAAATAAAAATTCAAAATACCATCTGATTAATTCATGTGAGACAACTACTTTTAGTAACTGTACTGAGCCAACTAATTTTAGTAACTGTCTTGAGACAAGTACTTTTTGTAACTGCTTTGAAATATGTGCGGAAATATCGAAGTAAGCTTGAATATACGCAAGTCATATCCGATCTAAGTAAATGTTTGTTGAAATTATGTAAATTCTCAACTCGCATAAACCAATAATTATATAAATTATTCTTTTTGAATAATAAAAATATGAAAAAATATCAATAAATTTTAAACAGTGGAGTACTAAAAAAAATTATTCTCCAGATTCTGATTCTAAATCTGATTCAAATTACAGTCTAATTTACTTTAATATCTGATTCTTTAGTAATATATCTGACATCGTTATCTGTCCTGATTAGCTCTCGTAACAATATGCATGTGGCACTTTTTTTTGTAACAACCGGTACAATATATACAGATACCTCTTCGTATATATTTTATAAAATAATAAATGTCTTGCTCAATTAAGTTAATGTTTAAAATAGTGGCTGATGTTGCTGTTTGCGTAGCTAGACCTCTCTAAAATACATCACATTCATTGTTCTGCTACGTTATAATACTCCTTTTTATATATACCGGGTGGTCTATTTAAGATTAATTGATATTAAACAAACTTGTTGATGTTTAATTACTACTACAGCAATAATGATCACGACTACTCAGTCTCTTACCATTAACTAGTAAATCAACTTAATTGTGTTATTACAAATAAATTGTTTACATAAAAACTAAATACTTGAAATAATTACTCGAACAACAGTTTAGTTTCTTTATTATACGCTTTATTTTCTATTTTAAATATTAATAGTTCCGCAAGTTTTATCTGTACTCAATACGAGAGACTCTCGGAATAAAAATTAACTAGCTTAATAGGGAATATGCATGAAATTTTTTTTCACTTCAATTGAAGCATGTTTACTTGACAAATATCAAGGTAAAATTACTTTTTAAATAACTTTAAAAATAAGCGAGATATGAATGATTGAAATTCCCGATTAGACAAAGAGGGTGGTAGCCTTCTTGATATGTTATGTGACGTCATATTACACTTTCACCATTTAAAATACACGTAAAACTCCGTTTTTAGTATTTTTGGAAGAAAGAGACAGATAATAATCTTTAAAAGCTTATAGCTTCCTTGATATTTGTCGAATTTTAATTTCGTTTTAAAATATTATTACAGTATTAACAGTATTTTTATATTCTGAAAATAAATGTGAAAAAAAATTTTCATGCATATTCCCTATTCAGTATAATTCTGTAAGGGAAAATTGTTTTTTTGGGAGTTGTTTATATGGTAAATGGGTTACGATATATACAGAATTACATGTTCGAGCTGATTCATCAGCGTCAAGTCAAAGCTATTAAGGTTAGAAACATGAAATTTAGAAGATATGTTCCCTAGACAGCGTAGATTTTTAGAAAATTTAGCCTCATAAGGGCTTGAAATAGGCGACTAATTTTTTTTCTAAAATTTGACATCGTATATTGTTTTATATTTTTAATTTATTGGCAAATAATTTTTTCCCAAAATTTTGTTAATGCAGGCATTTTTATAGAAAACTATAAACTATATTCACTATAAATCGTTACTAACATGAAATCTATACATATAAAAAATCGGAATTGAAGACACGAAAATTTATAGTTCGGATATTAATTAATATTAAACAAATAAATATGTGTTTCAGTTTTTTTCGAAAATCTCACATCTAAGGAGATTAAATCCACGGTGAAAGTTTGTAAATAAACAAATAGCAGTAATATTATGTTACTCACTTATAAAGTATTTGTACAATTTTTGTGTAATGCTAGTCCATTTTAAAACTTTAGAAAAATGGTCTTTGAAAGATTCTGAATAAGTTTGTTTGAAGAAACAAACCGAAATTTTAAGGGTTAATTTCCGCAATTCCTACCGAATTACGGAAATTTTAAGGGTTCATAAGTTAGTCATTTCGACAAATTTCAAGTTGTATTTCTTTTGATAAGATATCGGGTTCAAAATTTTGTTAATGGAACTATATCTAAAATCCCTTCCTTTTGTGAGACAGTTTCTTTCGAACACCGAATGGTTTCGCAAGAAATCAACAGTAGCAACATGCGTGTAATTACATAAATATGGTGGTAATTAGAATTTTTCTTCCGATTTCTGTCGAATGCATTCGATTATCAAATCGTCTTTCATGGGTACGGTATAATAGTATCATAAGTAAACGAGTGAAAAAAAATTAAACTAAATGATTGTTTAAATGGTTGTAGAAAGATAATTGCTTAATAAAGCACTTTTTGTTTTCTTTATTCAAAATATTACTATAATATGGTAGATTATCATATTATGGTATTGTTTTAAAATTGGTTTCGTTTCAAGAGTATTGTTAATAAATTTCTTAATTATTATATAAATTATTTCATAATTATATATTTACGTAGTTTCTTCGCAATATAACTTGCGAATCGAACACCAAATGTTAGCCACTTTGCTATTTAAGCGGGTTAATTGCAATTCAATTCGAAATATATAAAAAAATAATTAAAAAACAATCCTAAAATATGTAAAAAGTTAAAAACAGATACAATGCATTTGGTTATTACTAAATGTTGCGTTGGTTTGTTTATAATGCAAGTATGACGTCACCCTTTAACCATCGGTTACGTAGAAATTTTAATATTTCAATGTTCAAAAGCCTAATATATTAAACATTTTAAGACAGTTTTTATCGAAATTTCTTTCAAGATCATTAATATATATAATATATATATATATATATATATATATATATATATATATATATATATATATATATATATATATATATTATGTCTGTACGCGCTCTGCAGGTCACAATTTTAGAGTTAATGGTAGGGGGATGTAGTGTACTCCCTCCTAAATCTCAATTTACTTTCACATTTAGAATTCTTTGCGTACATGTTCCATATATGAACCTTCAGGAACACCTGATAAGCAAGCATCCTGATTCTCGCGAATCTCGTCGGAAGTGAAGTAGAAAGGGGAGCACAATAGACCATAAGGTCGAAGTGCAATACTTTTTAGACCCCAAGATTTGTCTATCTATCTATCCCTGAGTTACCATGGCAAGTACTAACAAACTAATATTCATAATTTATTAGACAAAATTAAAAATTTTGTATTTTTCCCTTCCTCTAAACACCTTTTTCCCTTGACCAATTATGCCCATTGGTCAAGGGAAAAGGGTGTTTAGAGGAAGGGAAAAATACAAAATTTTTAATATCTCCCTTAATTTTTTTTTAATGAAATAGTGAAAAATATCATTATATTTTAACACGTAAAGAATTTTTGATGTGTTTTATCAGTGAAATTTTACAACAAACTAGAATGATGTCATTCACGTGTAAATTACAGGAACCATTATTTGGACGTTTTGTTGTAAGTAGCCTCCTTTCAATTGTCTACTGAAAATATTATAAGCGAAATGGGCATCTTCAAAAATCTATTGTTTTGTGTATACAAGACAGATGAGTTACTAGGCTAATAAAAGACGAAAGGGCTTTCGTTTCGTAATAAAGCACTTTTTGTTTTCTTTATTCAAAATATGACTATAATATGATAGATATCATTTATGACAGTATTGTTTTAAAATTGTATTATTCTTAAACAGAGCGTGAATATTAAAAGATAAAAAAACTTGAATCTTCTTGAAGAAAATTAACTCTCGTGTTTACCATACCATGATTCGCTTTTCATTATTTTTCACATAATAATTTTTTTAGTTTATGCAGTGCACTAACGGAAATGTTTTATATAATGGAGACTGATATGGAGCTATTTACTTGAAACCTCGAATATGTTCGGTTTTATATAATACTAGCTTATACCCGCGTCTTCACTTGCTGCGTTTTATTGTTATATCTCCAGCTCCCGTCATTCTAAAACTGAAAACCTCAATGTAAATTCCCAACGCTTCCATTACTTTAAATAATTATCGAGACTTCCATCCAAATTTATATTTTAGCGAATATTTTCGAAATTTATCTTTCGTAGCGAGATATCTACTTTCATCAAAATCGGTTCAGTAGTTTTTGCACGGAAATGATTTTTTGTCAAAAAATAGCTACAAAATTACTTTGTCGTAAATAAAATTGTATTAAATGATTAGGATCGATGGGATCCATAAGAGTTTATATTTACTGGGATCCGTTAATTTGCGAGATACGAGATGTTAAAAAACAAATAATAAAATTACTGTTTTCTGAAAAGCTGGTTTCTCACAAACACAGTACTTCCGGATCACAGTTGATAAGAATTTTTTTTTATATTTAATTGAGTACTAGCGATCGTATGTGATGAACGTATTCGTCTTCACGAAAAACTCGTTTCCATTATTTTACGAGCCTATATCTTGAAAACAAAACATTTGCGATCCCATGTTTGTATGAAATACTGTATGTGTAGGTCACCCGCAATTGCAGCTGAAATGATTTGAGTGTCGATTCAAATAACCAAAAGTCTAGGGTTCGAAAAATTCCTAAAATGAAAGATTATTAAAAGAAATGAAATTTTAATTAATTGTCTTAAATTTTTTTCTTACCTAGTCCAGATGATCTTAGAACTTAATATTTTAATGTAAAATTAAAACCGAACTAAATTTAAATAATATATTAAATAGCGGTACAATATTTACAAATAGCTGTACAAAGCGATATCTTAGTAGCAAAACGGGCAAGCAGTCCGTTTTATTCATGCGATGCATGATAAATGCAATTTAAATATAGTATACAGCAATCCCTTTATAACGATCAGAAATTTACGCACTGTATATTTAATTTAAATAGAACATAATATATTATACTACAATATTATTCATAGAGTTAAGTTAGTATTCTTACATAATTAATATATTATATCAGTAATAATATTTGAACCATATAACAATGTTACGTATTCCTGTAACTGTACTATGCATACTTTTATATAATTTTGTATTAATAATATTCATTTAACCCTCCAGTGTATAAAATCCTTTAGTCTGACACAGAGTAAAAGTAAAAAATGAGTCTTTTGGACTCATGCGTGAAATTAATTAAAACACAAATAAATATTTGTATTGTTAAAAAAATACAGTCATGGGGGGACCCAGGACAGAAGTGAAACTTCACTCGCTTTATATTGATACAAAATTGTAATAAATGTTAGTGCCATAGTACTAAAAAAACAAAAATTTGCTGAAACAAAAGTTTAAGAGGGGTCTCTTTTTCAAAACTCCATAGTTGATTTGTGCCGAATCCATTTGTTTTTCGAAAAAATGTTTTCAACATAATTTGTTAGGTTTTTTATAACAGACAACTAATATTCGTGATATATTTTCGAAAACCAAATAGATTTGACACAAATCGACTACAAAATTTCTGTTAAGGATGTACGAGCGCTGATGTATAGTCCATTTATAAAATTCTTGAAAATCTTATATAGTACCTACATTCATAAAAGTCCACAATAATGTTTATTATTTTTTATAGTAAGTTAAAATTAAAATTTAATTTAGACCCGTCATACCGGGCCTGAAAAAAAACGATAATTAAGAAAAAAACTTGAGATTTCGGATAATTAAGCTACCGCCGGCAGAAATAAAATTTATCCGAAATCTCAGTTGTTTTCTTATATACGTTTTTTAGGCCCGTCATACCGGAATTTTATTGGATCAATCTCTTTATTATTATTTTTATTTTCTATTGCGTAGTTTTTTTTTATACTTATGAAAATTATCAAAATATGTGTAAAAATATGGGTTTCTCCATAATGCATTAAAACTTGAACATTAAATAATTAATTCAAGACCCTCGTAACCCCCTGAAACTTTTATAATTATTTATATGCACTTCAACTACATGTAAACAAAAAGGCTTAATCTTTTTGAATCTCCAGTGATCGTACATCCTTAAAGAACGCCACTTAAATGGTTCGTACTACCTATTCACTTCCTGGGCGAGCGCCGAGCACTTATTTCTATCTGATCCAATATAATATTATAATAATAAAATGATGTCTTAATACATATATTATGGTACATATATTTACTTTATTTATTGTTTAACATTTCAGTTTTACTTTCATTAATTATGGCATCCTATCATATAAATCAATGACTTTAAAAATAATAATAATATATAACCTATAATTTTATTATAATTTAATAATTCAAATTGAATGTTACTATCTATGATGATGGTATGGTATGACTGACTATTATTATTTATAGTATATGTCGACTTTTAATGGCTACTGGCTACAAATATTTCAAATGAAATGATGAATATCTTTCTATAAAAGCATCAATGGGACGGACATATCAAAATCTGTTCAACCTATTTCATTTTATTTTGACATTTTAATATTTAATTAGGTTAATTTTATTCAGTCGAAAAGTTCAATATCATCTATGTATGATCCATTTGAATATTTTAATCAAAATCTATGGAAAATTTACATGTGGCTTCAATACTGTTTCTAAAAAGATCAAGCAGAAATTGTTGCGATGCAATTCGGGTAAAGGGTAAACTCACTACCATGCACTCAGATGTTGTACATTTCTGAGTACCAAAAGTTTTTTATATTAAGATACTGTCGCCTAATAAGACCCGGCTCAGTAATAAAGCTCAGTTATTAAAAGTCATTTTTGTATTTGTTGAATTAATTCGAATTATCCAACATATATGCAGAAACATCAGTATAGACTAAAATGCATAAATAACTTTTTTTATTAATTAATTTCCTTAAATTTTTCGCTTTAAGGTATTTCCAAATTATTATTAGGTTGTCAAGAACTTCACGAAATTAATTAATGAATCCTCAGAAATCAGCTGAATTCTTTTGAGAATTTATCCCCATGGCGAGAAATTTAACAAGCATCTTCATAAACATGATGAAATAAAATGCACGATTCCGACTGTTTTTACTTCGAACGCTCTCAATATAGTCACGGTTGTTCTGAAATTCGACACATACTTTCCTCAATTCCTTAGAAGCGTAAAAAAGTGCATTTTTTTCATGTCCGCAGGTAAGGTTTTTCATGAAATACCTTAATACATGTTTTACAAATATAAGGTCAATTAAATTAAAGTAAGCTTTTTTATATTCCATGCAAACAAAAACAGTTTCTTAGTTCATGTAGCCAATTTAGTTCCTTCTGTTACCAAAGTTCGAGATTTTTTCCTAAGACACCAAATAAGACCAAATAAGTGGGTGGATTGTAATTAAACATAAAATACCAATATAATTTTTTTTTATATTTATTAAAAAATAAGTAAACAGTAATAACAGAGACATAAAAAAATATTTAAAATATAATGATATTTTTTTTGTTTAATGTAGTTGTATTTTTAATAGACCTAACAAGGTCCAGCCTATTTTTGGCTGAATTGTGCGAAATAGATAAATATTAAATAGGAAAAAATTAATTTTAATGAGTGAATAATATTGATATACTTTGATTTAATCTTTTATTTGACAAAGTTTTTTTAAATCGAGGTTTTTAAAATTATCATCTTTCTATGGAAACACAATAAATTGTGATGATTCAAATATCGGATGTCTAAATAATCAATGTTTACCATCTATTTTTTTTTACAATTTTACGTTTTTATAGTCATTTTGCAAAAAATGGGCCTTATTAGGCACCAGTAGTACATTGATTACATTTTTCTAAATAATACAGAATTCATAATAATTATTAAATAATACAAATCTACATAATTATATTAAAATCAAACAGCTAAGAAATTAAATTGAACTAAAATTCAGCCTCGATTCATTATGGAGTAATTTTCAATAATTAAGTAGATTCAAATAAAATAACGATTAAATTAATATATCGTTAGATAAATTAAGTTTTCGATTAACATATTATAGATTTTATTTATAAAAATATAAATATATTTTATAAATTGTTTATATAACGTTTGTTTTTAACCCGCCTTCAAAAAAGGAGGATGGTTCTCAATTCGCCTGTATTTTTTTTTTTTTATGTTTGTTACCTCACAACTCCGTCATTTATGAACCGATTTTGAATTTTTTTTTTTTGTTTTAAAGGGTTTGATTCCCGATTGGTCCCATTGTCACCAAATCGCATTCTGATGAGGGAATCTCCGGGAAATTGAGGAAAATCCTCATTTTATATGTGATAACCGATTTCTGCGAAATTTTTTTTTTTTTAAGGGTATACTCATTCATAATGGGAAAATAAAAAAATTTTTTTAAAAACCGACTTCAAAAAAAATTTTTACAAAAAAAGAAACCGACCCCAAAAAAAAATTTTTACAAAAAAAAAACAAAATGCTTGTAAAAAAAACTGAAAATCTGTTATAAAAAAATGCACTAAAAATTACAAAAAAAAAAAAAAAACGGGTAAAAAAAAAGTGTTATAAAAAAATTCACTAAAAATTAGTTGGTCGTTTAGTGGGTTTACCCATATTTAGACAAATAAAATCAGTTATAGAAAAAAGTCACTAAAAAGCGAGAAATAAAACCTATTTTGACAAAATGGAAACCCGACTTCTAAAATCAAATATTCTAACAAAAGGTGCACTAAAAAGTAAAAAAATAATTGCATATTCTTGTGCCAATTTTAGTCCACCAAAGCAAAAAATTTTAAATATATATGTACAATTATTATTATTTTTGGAGGCGGTGTCCAAAAGTTATTGTCGGCGGTGTCCAAAAATAACAATTGTAAATATATATTTAAAAATTTTTGCTTAGGTGAACTAAAATTGGCACAAGAATATGCAATTATTTTTTTACTTTTTAGTGCACCTTTTGTTAGAATATTTGATTTTAGAAGTCGGGATTCCATTTTGTCAAAATAGGTTTTATTATTAATATTATTAAATACGAGTACTTTGGTAGCCAAAACGTTAATATATAGTTAGAAATGTTTTTATCAGATTCAAAGATTGGCAACTGTAATCGAAACTTATTTTAATGCTAACTAATTTTCTTATTAACAGGCACTCTTTTGTGTATTCAAAATATATTTGACGTCAACCGTTTGACATCGTATACTCAAGAATATTTACAGAAATGAACAAATTTTGTTCAATAATTTTTATTTTTATACTTATATCAATCGCGTTATATAAATTTTACAAATATGAAAGTTGACCTATGCCATTTTATTAATAAAATTGGGCTTGCAAATACCAAAATCATATCAGATACGACATTTCATTTTGATTCAACTATAATTGTGACCGCTAGAGAGTAATTTCTGTATTCGAAGGAAATTCGCTAAGTTGACGCAGCTCCTGCGTAACGAATTTTTTTTTATTATAAAATGACTCCCTTGAATATGACGACATATCAAGGCTCTACTGTATTTACTAAATTTATGCTTATTTGAAAATTTCCATTATTTTCCAAACACTAAATATGTAAATAACTATTTTTAAAATTATGCGCAATAAATTTGTCAACAGCAACAGCGGACCCACACTACTCAGAGTCAGTAAATTCAATTTTAAAACGTAACATACTGAATTGTTATCATATAAATAAATTCATCATGATAGATGGTAGTATTATATACGAATATGTTACACACATCATGCCATTTGACTTTAACTAATTACTATGATAATTGAAAAAAAAATTAAATTAATCTAACATAAATAATAATTTCAATACACTGTGTTGTTGTTTGTTTAAGTAGAGATGAAAAATGATAAAAATCATTTGGAAAAAAGGACGTCGCCATATTAAAATAATACTAATGAAGTTGAAATCAGATAATAACATTTTTTTTTTTGTTTGGTTCATTAATAATGATATATGATTTTTTTGTTTGTTTGTTAAATAAACAGTGTGGTTCATAAATAGGGTCTACAGAATTGACAACCTTTCAACAAATAAGTCATTTTAAATCTGATCCATTGTACTGAGAGAATTGATCAATTGATTTAATTGATCAAAACTCATCAATTCATCAAAAATTTAAAGGCAATGCTTCAAAACAAATCCAAGGATTTAATGTAATATGAATAACTCATTTCAGTAAATTGAATCTAATGAAGAATTATACCGTCTGTTTTGGAAAGCTTTGCTAATAGAAAATCAATGTTAAATATTATTTACTATAATAACTACACAATGCTTCATAAAGAAATAAAAATAGTGGGGGTACTCTGTAGTCTGTAGTGTGTGTGTGCGCATACGTAATGAATAATAATATTATAAATTAAGTGGGAATCACTAAATCCCCACTCTTAAATGACATCAAACAAACATCATACCACAAGCAGCCAGATGTTTGTAAGTATGTGTATGTATGTATGGTTTTATAGTAATTATTTTATTTATTTATTTAACATTGATTTCCTATTAGAAATGCTTTTGAAAACAGACTTTATACTCACTCTCCTGCAAAAAATTTGAACCAGTTAAAACATTGTTCGAGTTACTGTATTAGTAGTAGTAGCAGCGGAGGGGATGTCGAAGCCAGGCCTTTTTTATCGACCCCTAAAGGACAAGGAATTTGTATATAGACTAGGAATTGGTAAGTTGTGCCACTGCAACCGACTTTGATAGGAGCTACGAACGATATTCATCTGGAATTTGTGAAAGGAAACTGCAGAAAACTTTCACAAGCATAACCGGTTGTTTTTGTTCTTGTTTCTACGCCGACAGTTTAGTCAATTAACCGCCCCATTAATTTTTTTTTAAATTAATTTAATTGACAAACTACCAGCGTTGGGAATTGAACCAGCAACTCGTAAAATGCGTTTCATTTTCAAAATTTTACAGTTGATTCTTGAAACCATTTGGTTAACAGTGGAATAATGAAAAAAATGTTTCGAATAAAAGTTGTTCGTTATAAAAATAAAAAATTTTGTTTTAAGAATTTTTTCAAAAATAAACTATAAAATTTTTAAAAAAAGAACAAAGTGGGGCTAGTTTCATAAGTTTTAAGAAGAAGCCAAATGATTTTTTCAATAATCTGAATAGTTGTTTTTTCTCAAATCTTGCTATGTTATTTTGATGAAACTTTTTTTGTATAAAAGCTTATGATTAGAGTTATCTCGCTACGAAATATAGAATTCGAAAATATTCGTCGTAATAGATTAGTGGAAGCAGTGGGAACGATATATATTTGAAGCAGTGGAGCGGTGGGAAATTAAATTGAGGTTTTTAGTTTTAAAATAACTGTTTTAATAACTAACTAATAAATCGGGGCGAAAAGTTTGGACCAAAAGTGCTACCTTATGTTTTATTGCTAAAATACTGATTGCGAATTTTTGACGGGGATTAATTTTATAAATACATGTTACCGATATCGGTAAGAATTGAATTTTCCACACGTATTTCGCAAACGAATCAAGACCAAAATTTTTGAGTGGATTTTTTATTACCCATTATTACTTAATGTATAATATACAGAAAACGACGATAGTATGATTCTTTAAAGGATAAATTTTCTGAAAATACCTCAAAAGAATTATATCAAATACATTAGGGCCATTCTATATAGTTGCGCCATCAATTTATATGAACCAGTTTGTATATATAATGAATTACAAAATATGTCCAAGATTTAAAACATAAAATTTAGTAACCGATTTATAAATAAATATCAAGTAAATTGTTACATGTTTAAATAATTTGTAAATGATAATGATTAACAAATAAATAAACCACCAACAAAAAATATATTTATAAAAAAAAATACACACACTTATATTTAATTTAATTATTGAACAATGTAGAAATTATTTGCCAAAATGTCAATGTAAACAAGGCTCCCTGTTGTGTTTATGTTTATAAATGTGCTGTAGTTAATATTGCAAAAGAGTCAGTTTTATTCAGTGTACCATATCTCAGTCAATCAGTCGTCAGCTATTCATCATGTAATAAGTGACGATTGATTGAAACAATATTTTTACCTCTATGTACAACGTGGGTTTTAGAAACGTGGATTCTCGGGATCACTTGACCACTTTTTTACCAGTGGCGTGACTATGTATCACCAGACCGTCCAAGTGGCCGAGCGGTCTAAGGCGTTATGTCTGAGACGTTATGTCTACTTGGAACTGGGAGGTTATGGGTTCGAATCCCGACATCGGGAGTTTGTCAATTATTAGAAAAAAAAGGGGGCAGTTATTGACTAAACTATCGGCGTATGGACAACGAAGTTGTCCATACGCCGAAGTTGCCGGCTATGCTTGTGAAGGTTTTCTGCAGTTTCCTTCACGAACTCCATATGAATAGTCGGCTGCAGCCGCACATCCTACCAATTCTTAGTTTACCCACAAAAATTCCTTCCACTCTGTTAATTAAAATAGAGGTTCATAGAAGTGTAAGCAAAATTTTCCGAAATTTAATATATGCATATTGTTTTATACGACTTGTTTATGTTAGAAATTCGTCACGTAGAAGCTAGGTAGACTAACCCAATTTTCTCAGAGCGAGACGTCATAATGAATATGAAACCAAGTAAAAAAAAAAAATAATACAACATTTGTAATATTAAATTATAAGTATTAATAATAGTTTTGAAGTTTTGAAGCACTTCACTGTTTTTTTTTTCTTTAAATAACAATTAAAATCATAAAATTTAATGTAAACAAGTTCAAGGCAAACATGAAATTTCCAGGATTGTTTTTGGGACATGATGAAGTATAATCCCTGATTGACTGGCCTGAATTAAAAATTGATTGATTTTGCGAGGCCATATAATATCAAAAGGAAAGAGTCGATAAGTAAAAATGATGGTAACAATCAATAGAGTATATCTAAACGAAAAATATCAGCCACTAGTTAGCTTTCTATATAAAAAACTGTATAATTGAGACCTTTTCAAAATTAGACAATATTTTTCTAAAATAGTGGGTTTGGTAAAAGTTATTATACAATGATTGCCGTTTTTACACATTTGACGTATCTTAGTGCCAAAACGGACAATTCAGTTAGTACACTGTTTGTTATATGTTATACAGAAAGCCCTATATTAAGTTCAACAAAATACATACATATACTTTTAATTCGTTCAAACTTTCACCAAGTATAGATTTTGTTTTATCTCAATATAGAAATAACTCAGGTCATATAATTTGAGTATTTGTTGGTAAGTATGAAAACAAAAATCTTATGTCAAATGCCACATAACCCTAATTTACAGACTAATAATCTGTATATAGAGGTTCACACTAAATTCACACCAGATTGTTTAATAATATTTTGAACAATATGTTGCTTTTATTCATCATCCATAAAATTTTTTTAAAAGCATAATTAGTTTTTATTTTATTCTTCGAATTCACTTTAAGAATGTACGAGCACTGAAGCTTCAAAAAGATTAAGGCTTGATTTTTTGTTTACATGTAGTTGAAGTGCATATAAATCAATTATAAAAGTTTCAGGGGAGTACAGGTACAGGAGTCTTGAATTAACTTGAATTAATTATTTAATGTTAAAGTTTGTTTTAATGCAGTTTTAATGCATTGCTCTTATGGAGAAACCCATATTTTTACACATATTTTGATAATTTTCACTTGGAATAAAATAAGACGATTAAAACAAAAACTACGCGATAGAAAATAGGAATATTAATAAAGAGATTGATCCAATAAAATTCCGGTATGGCAAGCCTAAAAAAAGATATTTAAGAAAACAACTGAGATTTCGAGTAAATTTTTTTTCTCAAATATCTTTTTTGTTAGGCCCGATACAATATTGTACAATATTGTAATATAATACAATATTTATTGTCTTCATTCTTCATCAGTATACACAAATTTACCTTTTTTTTGTAAAGAAATGACCTTTTTTATGATTTATCTATCTACCCAGATCGGGTCCAGTCCCAAATAATCCGGATAATTTGAGTTCTACACTAAATGGAGGTGTCTTGTTTTATGGTCGATTTGTGAATATTTTCAATTTAAAAAATACGTAGGACTTGCGTCATCTTAGCGCATTTTGTCAGAATAAATACGGAAAACTGAATAAATTTAAAAATACTAGCCATTGAAATATAAAAAATTGCAACACTGTATATGTTATAACGTAGATATACTTTGTATACCCTTTGTATATATAATACTCTAGCATTACCCGATGTGAAGCCGCAACGGGTAATTGTAAAGACCAAAATATCATAATAAAAATATCAAAACAACATAAGCAAAAATCCATAATGAAACATAATGAAACGAAATTTCTAGGTTTTTTCTTTTATTGAATCAACACAAAAAAATGAACAAGATCGAGACATAATTTATTAAATTATAAAATTTGCTACAAAAACGATTACAGACTTAAATTTACATATATATGCCATGAAAATTTATTTCTTATTTTGGTTTTTTTATTAGTTACATCATATGGACATCAGAGGCGTAACGCTAAGCAAGCTTCGCGTATAAAATTTTACAATTTTGATATTCCATTGGCTAGTCTTTAGGATTATATTACTTGCACGTTTCAGCTATCGGTCTAACTTATTCATTTGATTAAGCTATGTGGTATGTCCAATTAACATGATTCAATCAACACATTAAGTATACTTACTGAATACCAATACTTCGATGTTAATGTACTTCAGATTTTACCGATCAGATGCTGTAATATTGATCAGACAGGGTGAGTCAATAGGAACGTACCAAACTCTAGGAATGTATTCTAAGTACTCGTTAAAGATAAACCAAAATATTATTTAAATGTTGTTTCTCTTGACCCAACCTGTATCAAGATAATAAAGAGGTAGTCAAGAGATAAAAAGAAGTAAATTGTAAAATTGCCAATATAAGACTGATATCAAGGACGTTGGTGTATGTTGCTCCAGTAATAATATATATATAGTACTATGCATATAAATGAATTATACGGCCTTCTTCATAAATACTCTGGTGGTACTAGTAGTCGTATATACTATACTCGTATGTCTGCTGCAGATATTATTTAATTTAAACCGAACACGTTCTAGCCGCAATTAACGCAAACAACCCACTGACGAGTGTTTTGATTCGTTCGTATTCTGCATGTATGTTGTTGTTGGTTTTTATGTGATGTGGTGTTGCTATTTCTGTATTATCATCAAGTTTATGTCGTTTTTCTTTATTATTTGATAGTATTTATTGCAGACAAGTAATTTTAAAACATACTTTATTGTATGGGCTATTATAAAAATACGAAAAAGAATGTTTAGCTTTAGCACAAGCAAATGCAGTAAAATTATAAGCATTCAAGTTGTTAAAAGTGTGTTGCAAAAATGTCTTTCATAACTTTAATAAACGATCGAATTTATGAATATAATTTCAGTATAGTTAGTGTCGATAAAAACTTTTTTCGAGAATAAAATTGCATTACACGTCTAGAATAATAGATAATATTCATCCAAATATGAAAATACGAAATGGATCGGTATTTTAAAACTCTTATTATTTAACCTGTTTATAGGGCTCAGTATCTATGAACGCTTAAATATCGAAATTTTAGCTTTAGTAACTGAAGGATCTGATCACATTTTTAGCGTCATCTTTAAGCTCTTTAAAGGTGCGCTCAAACTTCTACCAAGTGACCAAATTTGACGCTAGAAATCAGCGTCAAGCGTCAGCATGAAATCGCACCTTAATTTGCCAAAAATTAAAGAAAAAATTATTTTCGAATCTTTAAAAAAATTGTCCTTCCCAACAATACCACATACGATACAAAAAATACACTTTTTTAAAGAACGAAACGTCTGAACTCCTTTTTCTTTTAAGGTACGGAACCGTACAAATGAAATGAACAACTATTTACATATATCTAATTGATTTTGTAAACTTTGTGTCTATCCATCCATTGTTTGTATGGTTCCATCCATTGTAACGGTTCTATCTATCCATTGTAACGGAGGTGACTAGCTTTTATTTAATTCGAAGACCAGATACAAAGTTTACAAAAACAATTCAATACAGGTAAATAGTCTATGCTATTGTTTTTGACTACTGTGTCCATCAGACAGTGAGAAATATATTATGCTTCCTACCATAGCATTTAGGTAGCACAATTGGTATAGTATTTATCAGGAAAACCAGAGCTCTTGGATTCGATCCTCATTCCAAATGTGTATGATTTTTCATAACAAACATTGTTGTTAAAATATGTGACAAATTTTGAATAGCATGTATTTGACAAATTCTTATTTCTGGATAATATTTTGATTAATACTATCGATCTTTAATGTAAAATGTATATTTTCGAAATATATTATATTAGCTATTCACTCTTGCACCATCAATATTTATTTAACTCTCATTCTATCCAAAATTTAGTTTTTTAATTCTGTTAAAAAAACATACAATTGATAACTTTCATGTGAATTTCATCGTTTGAACAGCTATGTAATTTTTAGTATATGCCCGTTTTTACACGTAAAAGTTTTGATAACAGTATTCAAACGCATTACAAACAGTTTATATACCAAAAATTATATTTTTGTTCACACGCTGAAATTAACATATAATTTCCTTCTTGTTTGATATTTCTTCCTTTGTCAACCTTGTCAGCCACAAAGTATACCAGTCACAAGAAAAGAGCTATCATACACTGCGCTACACCACAAACATATAAAAGTTACATATATAATTTCATGAAAACTATTTGATACAACTACAAACTTACATAAAAAAAAGTAATATTACGCTTGCTCAGTAAAACAATCGATTAAAAACTTGCATCAAAACTGGCACATGTAAAACAACCCTACTATTATCAACTGTTAATTATTGTAATGTCATTAGAATTGCATACAGTACAGTTTCAAATCGGTACAATTCGGTACATGCACTAGTGAGATTCAACTACAAATTTTTTTTCACGGATCAATGAGATATTGAAGTAATTTTTAATTTTTAATGATTGCTAATAAGCTATTATTGTTAATAATTTCTTAATTTTGATGTATAACGTTTATAAAAAAGATGTTTTAAAAACATTTACAGTTATTTTTGAAACAATTTTGTAATTGTTCTCGAAAATGATGACATTTGTATGTTTATGTATGATTAATACTGTTTTAATGAATAATGGTTTATTCTTTTTATGGTCTCTTTTTAGTACTTAAAACAATGCAACATTTAAATTCTTTTTACAAAAAAAATGTATGACCATGTTTATTAAAACTCTTAAAATTTTATTCCTATACATATTCATTCAAAAATATTGAAACTATCTGTATGTGAAAATAAATTAAAAGGTTCAACATTTAAGTTATTAAAGTTTTTAGATGCATTATTAGATTACTTTGATTATCATCATTATTGGATTACTCGGATCATTTTTGCTTTTTCCACGCTAATAGATTTTCAACTTGAGTAAAACTTCTTTGCAAAAAATTTCGAGCATTTAGTAATATTTTTTTGTGTATTGGATAGATCGTTACGAAAATTCATTATAAAAATTACATAAAACAAATATTTAAGATTTTCGTAACAATAATTTTATTTTGACTATAGTTTCGGAAACACAGTTCGTTCTTGAGAAAATTTATGATATATATCATATATTTATCAAAATATATATCACATATTATATCTGATATTTTATTCAACAAAAATTAGTCTGCTTACCACTTCATAACCTCTTAAATATGCTTTTAATTTTAGTTTTTTTGGTTGTTAAGATAGAGTCTAGATAGAGTCCTTCTTAGCTGGAAAGTCCATCAGCAACCACAAATTTTGCAAAACACAAAAAAAAGAAACTATTCTTATTTCAAATCCAATAGGGATTGTTAAAAATGTATTTTGCCGATTCTTCGGGCTCTAATTTTTGTGAAAATTATCTGATGTAAATGAATACCAATTTGGAATTGGAATAGATTTAATTTTTTTGCAAAATTTTTATTAGGTTAAATATGCTATAAAGCTACTATAAAATGTAGTATACAATACGGTGATGAAAAATTTATTGAACTAAAGACGAAAGTACAAGATGATCAAGACTTAACCATACAGTGTCATAGATGTTCTGTTTCTACCTACACATCTAAAACACATTTGAAAAGAGCAATACTGTCGACTGGATCAGGTGATTCAGAATCAAGTTCCTCTCATCCCAAGAAACAACGCAGGTCAAAAACGTTTGAATTCCAGAAACACTGCGTTTTCTGTGGAGAGATCTGTTATTTAAAAAGGACCCGAATCACCCTGACAGATGGAGAGCAGCATATCAGTTTCGCCAGTTGGAAACTAAGAAGAAATTAGTGAAAGACTCAGTTATTGTAACATGTGATGCTAGAAACGATACCTGGGCTTCAGAAGTTCGACTTAGGTTATCTGGAGTGGTTACCATGCACCATATTTTGTTCATGCACAAATAGTTCCTGTTCCAATGATTTGACACGGTTTGCTGAAGTAGAAGTGGTAGATGAAGACTCTGTTGATGAACTAATTGCAGACTGATCTCTGTCTAGACAACATTTTGAAGTCTTGATTCATAAATGTTTTCTTTTATACCAATAGAATATTACCATATTATACTTGTCATCAATGTAACACAAATTACATTGTTTATGCTTGAGAAATAAATTTTTGTTTGTGCACTAATCTCCTAATAGTATTTTCAACGGTGTTTTTGAACTCAGCATCCTAAAAAACATATAATTTGATACCAAACAAGATCATTTTCAAATGAAAGTACTTGTACTATATATATAGCCACCATATTGGCCGCCATATTGAATATATCGAGTTGCTCAAATGACGTTGTCATCCTCCATTTTCTTGCAGCTCAATATGTCCTAGTACTTATTCAGAAATAAAAAAAACTTAATACAAAATTTTGGGGTATTGGTTTTGGAAACTAGACTAAATCTGCTAAAAATTTCCAAACTTTGCTGTTTATTTTCATAAGAAAATTTATCTTTTTACATGATTTTTGATAATGTTCCAAATGACTTACATCAACAGTAACATATAACCTAGGCTACAACAGTAACAAGTACCTTCCATAACTTCGATGACATCCGGTTACCACAGAATGTTGACATCTAACAAAAAGGGTTATGTTTTTCACACGTATCCAATTTTCCTATTATTTTCGAATGGCGTTGAAACAGGTATCTCGATAAATCTAATCAGTTTGCTGTATAAATTGACTATTTAACAAGTCTTCTATTACTTATATGAATCGGTAGTAGGAAATTTTATTTCCTACAGCTTAATCAAACAGATTCGTGGGAAAATATGATCTCCTTACAAGCATTGTAAATAATAAATTTACATTTTTAATTATAATCACAAATTTACAGATTATCATAATCAATAGTAAATAATAAACAAAATTTAAATTTATGAATCAGAAAAGATTTATTTCATATCTAGAAACTGATAAACTTCAAAATTAATGAACAAATATTAAAGATTTTATTGTTTTAAACATCTGTTATTCCATAATTCATAGTCATTTTTATTTTTAGGTTTCTGTGTCACCACAGAATCAAGGAGCTACACCAAAACAAAGATCGTCATCAGTTGCTGCGCTTCCGCCAGGAGTAATTCCATTGCCACCGGGTAGCAGAGGTCCTAGAAGTCTTTATCTACGGAGACAAGAAAATGGGTTTGGATTCACATTACGACACTTTATTGTGTATCCTCCTGAACCACTCGATGTAAGTATTCTTTGTTTATAAAACCTAAAGATATTTTATTATCACATTTAACTTAAATTTCAAAATTTGCCCCAATTCCTAGATGAATTATTTGTATTTTATAAACACGCACTTCAAATTAGCAACAAGTAACATATCTTCGATTCCATATCCCGGAGATAGTTACGATTAGCTAATCCATACTGTTGATAATTACTTTGTAGTCAGAAATGCATATTTATAAAATACAAATAATTGATCTAGGAATTAGGGCAAATTTTGAAATTTTCAAAACCTCTCTTCTCTTATTATTGATTATTTTAATAATCTTTATATTACATTTAACACTTTAGGACGATGGATCAGGAGGATTTCCTACACAACCAATGGATACGATATTTGTAAAAAGAGTTGTGGAAGGGGGTGCCGGTGCTTTAGCTGGTTTACGGCAAGGCGATAGAATAGTATCAGTTAATGGTCAAACAATAAATGGACTAACCTATGCACAAGTTGTTGGCCTAATCAAACGTAGTCCACAATATTTGCATTTATTAGTTGTACCTCAACAAGACGACGTACTCCAAAAGGTTAATCATGTTTTAGAAAATTGTTGTATTAGTAACAATAATATAGACTAACTTATGCTTTAATTTTTTAGTACTTTTGCGAAACTGCTCATAACCCAGAAACAAATCGAAGGCCTTCTGTACAAGAATCTAACATTTTACATCATAATCCAAACGTATTTAACAAAGCTACAATGATTCCACAACCACCAACTGTGATCAATCCACATTTAGCGCGTACAGCACCACATGGACAGCTTCAAGAAGTTAATATGCACACTGCACATGCTGCTGCCGCCACACCGTCTATAACTGAATCGAATTATTATCAACCAATTGAAAATATTTATAATATGCCACATGATGGAATTTTTAACACTTCCACTCGCAGTAGAAATTCGCTATCGCAAGAACAACAAAGAGCTTTTCACAATATATATGCAGAGCCGTATCACCAAAATTTGCACCAAAGATCAAGAGCACAACCACAAGCTCCATCCTCATTAATGAGATCTACTGCTCAACCACAAGTACCAACATCATCCCGACCTTGCCTTAGAAGACATTCTGTTCGACGATTAAGTGAAGGCAGTAGTATATCAGATAGTTCGAAAGAAACACGATCCTATGAAAGTGGTGATTATTGTAGCATAAATAGTGAACGTTTAAGTGTGAATAGTGGTGACAATATCATTGTGAATAATGGAAATCAACTGCAACGAAATTCTTCCAAGAATGTGAACATAAATAACTTTCCATTTTCTAATATCAGTGGTGGAAATAAAGATTCACTAATAAATAATGTATTTTATCCAAATAAATCGGGATGTAGATTAAGTTTAGACGCTGGACGTCGTGATTCAATGAATTCTTCAACTGCTGATGGCAGTAAAGACAGTTTAAGTTCGTTTGGTTCATCGTCAACATTAACTGGTCAAGATACTGATGATTCCGTTATAATGTCTAGATTAAGAAAAAATTTTGAAAAGAAAGAGGCATTTTTAAAGAGGCCTAGTAAACCAACTGGATTTTTAGAAACAACAGATAATGTAAAAAGTAGTAGTAGTCCAATGGTGATACAAAGAGAATTTTATGGACGACCACAAAAATTACAAAAACCAGTTTGGCCGCCAAACCGTCAATCGTCATCGAAACCATTACATCAAGATTTTGAACGAATTAAATCAGATTTGAATATTGAAAAAGATTTCATTAAAGATCAAGAAAAGCATTCACGTGATAAGTATGATTTAGATCAATGTTATATGTCTGATAGTGAAACGCAATATCAATCAGATGGACTTAAAATGTCTTTAAATCCAATACAAAAATCCTCAAGTCAAAGAGAAAAAGGTGCATTTGCTTCAACTTTAAGTCGTATACATGAAAATATACCATCAACAGTAACAAATTTTGGTGCAGATGATTCAAATGGTACTTCTTCAAATTCATCCGATTGTCAACTGTCTGAAAATAGGTATATTCATATTTATTTCCTATATTACAACAATAATTCTACCACATATTATAGTAGTATTTTTCTCATTTTATATAATTTTGATTACGAGGTTAACCGAATGAGAGGGTATAGAGTACGGTACGGTAGCTCGCAGTTCGAGCATCTATTTCTAGAGAATTGTATGCCGGAAATATAAGGAATTGTATACCACGAAGCTTTTAATGCTTCTACTTTTGATCTTTCCCGTTCTTATTATCAGTGAAAAAAATTAATATCAAAATTCAAAGCACATTTTAACCAAATTATTTCTGAATACCCACCCGTTCGATAAACGAAAATTGATGATCCAAATAGCTAGTATTGAGTACCCGCTTAATATCTCACTTTAGGTTTAAACAACTAAATTAATTAAAAATGATATTCCATTATTGCAGCGGTCATTATCCGGCTGTTGTATGGAAAAGAACACGTCAATTTGAATCAGGTAAATCAATACCTGATGATGAGAATGGATCTTTAAGTGATCGTACAAGTTTGTACAGTAGTGAGCTATCTCGTTTAAGTTCAAAACGTGTTGTTCCGAATGTTGCTGTACGTAAACGAGAATTTGAAACTCGTACTGAGGAACTCAATAAGGAATTACAAAGAGAACGTGAAAGTCTAAGAAGATTAACAAATAAAGAAAGTCGATCATTGGAATATGCAGGTTAGTATTTATTTTTTTAAATTTTATATAATTTTTTTATTATTTAAGGGCAACTAGAATAAAATTGATAATTAAAATATAACAACTATAGGTAAAAATAAGATGTCAGCAAATACTTTAAAAGGAAATATGGCTATTCCAATTGGTAGTAAATATCTTCATTGCCCACCTCCCTCCGATTATATAAATACACCAGGTTAGAAAATACTATGTGTGTATGAAATCGATGTTTCTTTTTATTTGTAATAATATTCATGTGAAATGTATATACTTAAAGATGGTTCTTAAGTGTGGTTTGTTGGATTATTTTATTTCGAAAATTTATTATGAAACTTTGTACCAAAATTTATTATGAAACTTTGTACCAAAATTTCTACGTTCGAAATACAGAAATTTTCATGATGGTGGAAAAAAAGTTCATCATATACATTTAGAAAATATTTAATAGTAATGGACCAATCATTATTGGTAATTATATTGAATCAATGCGATTGAAATAATTTGGAATTAAATAAAACATCGAAAATTTATTAAAGTCCTTAGATGTCCGATTTCACATTTTGCAACAGAAGTCCTCTGTTGAAGAACAGAAGTTATATTTTCGCTGGCGTTGAGCATTAAAAATGGACACGTGATCGGCCATATGACCACTTTTGTGAAACCAACTTCTTCGCTATCTCTTCTACGCCAATCGTTATTAATTAGAATTGATTTATTGTGAATTCGCTATTCTCGTTCTATATTGTCATCCACGTAGAAACTGCAACTCAAGCACTTTTTTTTTCGCAAATAATATTCTTATGAGATTCAATAAATACAATTCTAGGCGCCTAGTCCAAGCTCGCATTCCAACCGCCCATTTTCATTGCTTTCAACTCTTTTACTGCGTTAACATTAAAAAATTTTACAATTATGAATGAAACACCTTTCTTTAAAAAAATCATGGATGTTAGTTGGTACAAAGTTAAGAATAATGTTTTTGTAAAATAATGCACGGAATTCCAAACATGGTTATTGGAACCTACTTAAGGACCTATATAATGTGGAATGTACTATGTTTCGTAGTGTGGCGTAAATTCATTGATTAATAAAAATTAATTAGTCTATACTAATGTTGAGAACTTGCATATATAAAGTACATTTTTCCCAAAAACAAAATTGTGCAAAAATACTGAATTTTTTGTACTAATTAATAATGACAAAGTAATTAGGATTATTTTAGATTTTTTAATTAGTTCGAAAAACTATAACCATATAATATTCGTCAAACGAATGCATATAATTGAAGAATATGTGTGAGAAATAAATTTGTAGAGAATCTAATCTAGAGAAAAATGAAAACTTAAGAAAAGGAGTCAAATTGTAGCAAGTTCCCAATATATCATCTAAATTTTAATTCTGTAATAACTAACAAAAAATAATTAATTTCATTTATTCTTTACCATTTGTACAAACAAATTTTCATGTGTAAGTTTTATGATAAATCTTCAAGAATTCCATTATCTTTCTACTTGTAATTAACTACTTATGTGAATTTTTAATAGAATAGCATTTGCTTTAGATATGTAATGAGAAGGTATTCCTATCAAACTTCCGAAAAAATACAAAAATTACGTGATTTTTAGATCAATAAATATCTAAAATATGAATACATTTTAAATAATTTAAAATGGAAGTTTGGAAAGAATACGTTATTAAATCTCATTAATTTACCCTTTGGTGTTTTATAAAAGCAACAATGTTGTATTTTTGTTATAAAAAGAAGTATTTCCTCTAAAAAATTAACAGGATATTTAAGAATAAAAACGTTAACTATCATTTCATTGTATGATAATAAATGTTGAAAACAATTACCAAAAAAATAAATCAAGTAATCAAGTGATTGATTAGTGAACGACTATCTTCGCAGAAATCTTTACAACAGAAATTAATCAATACCAAATTAATATTTCTAGTAAAATTAGGCAAAATTTATATAAAGATTTCTTGCTAATATTCGTATTAAATTTATAGATAGTGATTTCGAGGGAGATGCACCACCAACAAGATTCCGTGCACGATCAAATTCAACAGGTTCATGGAATTATTCAAAAAATGATAATGATACGTTTTCGGGGGGTGTGGGGGGTCGTGTCCGGGCGACGTTGGACTGGCGCACGGCCCACAACAATATGAGCGAGGAAGAGAAACAACGGCACAAAGCCGTACGGCAAGACTCCTATTTGGCTGCTGTTCGAGGACCTTCGGTTAAATCCACAGGTAAAATCTAATTATAACTGAAAATAAATGCAAGAAGTAATTGCACGTTTGACCGCGAATAGATCGAATAGTTAATTAGAATCAATTTTTGAAATTGATTGTTCTTCAATTGTTAGAGAATGTTTTTTTTTTGTATGCACTGAAAATTAGTTAAGTTTGATTGAATCATGTATTTTAGAGTAGTCAGTGATTGTATCGACTGATTTTTTTTCTTATGAATTAATTTATATTTGCAGTAGTTAATGTATTTTGAATGTTTTGAATTAAATGTATTATTTAGATTGTCAAAACCAAGGTTCACCTAAGGAGAGTGTTTTGAACGAAACTGAAGAGTTTGCATCTCCAGCGTCATTAATTAATATTTCTCCCCAATCTTCCCCTAATAATATTCAATCACCTAACAAATCCAATATAAAAATCACGGTTACCCCTACAACAATGAAAACAGCCGTTAGACCAACACATCTACCAATTTCTGAACCACTTGGACAATGTTTCAAAGATTCTGAAACTATACTTCATATTGATGACGTAACTCCAGGTTAGATATTTTTTTAAATCATATAGAAATTATAGTTTTTATATATTCTCCTTAATTTTATGTTAGAATAAGTAGAATTTAGCTTAGTAGAATATTATTCATTTATAATTTGTCGTTTGCATGTATTATTTTAAGATAGGAATAATTTCATAATTATTTACAGCATGACTTTTTCCAAATTTCTAGTGTCAAATATATGATTTTTTTCTCAATGGGTATAACACCCGCAAAAGTCAAAACGTAATTTGTTCACATATTACGCAACATTATACGCATTAGACGATTATACGCAACATTTGTATTTTTGTTTATTATATTTTGTCGTGTTTATAATTTCGTTTATGTAGTATTGTCATAGTCAATTTGCTAACTTTATACTATTTGATAATTAAATGGCTGTTTGATAAAATAAGTTAGTTTCTACACTCCCGTTCATAAAAATTGAACCAGTAAGTCACATTCTAAGTGTATATATATTACTAAGTATATGTATAATATTACATACAGTAACACTTAGAATGTTTCAACTGGTTCAATTTTTATGAACGGGAGTGTACATGAAAACTGTAGTTGAAACAAGATAAGCAATCGAATTCTGGAATTGAATAATTGAACTAACATTGCACAATACACATATTCCAGTGTTAATAGGGCACCTTTCGCAAACTAAGTTCAGATAAGTGCACTGTAATATAAGTGTGCAAAAATCTGAAATTGCATACTCTGAGTTTACTCTAAATCGTTCTAAAACCTAAGATTACCTTTTCAAAACCTAACAGAATGTTCAATAGAGTTTTTTATCGAAATCAGCAGGGTTGCGTTCTAAAACTTTACACTTTTACTCTGAGAGTAGAGCATCTTACTCCAGATAGTTTCATGTTAAAATATAGCTTGTTTGGTATTAAAACGAGAATACATTAAACAACTTAGTTTACTCCTTGGTTATCGAACAACTTAGAGTAAACTCAGATTAAAGTAGTAAGGTCTTTGGAAAGCGACAATTTGAAACTCTCTGGCGTAAAATACTCTATTCGACGCCCCCAAAGTATGGGAGTCAACTTTTGAACTATATTTTAGGACCCTGTACCCGAGAGAAATTGGTAGGAAAATTACTTATTACAAATATTTAATAGATATTGATAATAAAATTAAATATATAATTTTTATATGTTGTTAAATTTGTTATCAATATGTATTCAATATTTTCTATAGGGAATTTTTCTGCCAATTTCTCTCAAGAGTAAACAAAGTTTTGTGTTTGTGTAACTATTCTGATATTTTTATGTTTTTAGGCAAATTTTTTATAAAATAATATATTTTAATAAATAAACAACACAGTGCTGTTTTTTGGATGTAAAAATGTATAGAAAAGTTCACAAAATAAATATTTCAAATATTGTGTTTCAAAATTTAACTCCTGTACTTTGGGAGAGTGTAATAGAGAATCTTGCCCCAGAGAGTTTCAATTTGCCGTTTTCACAAAACTTTACTGTCCTACTCTAAGCTTATTCTGAGTTGTTCCAAGTAAATGATATTTGAAACAACTTATACTTTTCGCACATTGGAGTCCTAAGCTTATTTTGTTTCGTCTACTAAAATAATTTAATAATAATATCTGTTTATACAGTTGAAGGTCTACAAATATTTTACTCTTTACAGATTCTCCGGATCTCTCGATGCCATCTGTGATACGGCGAACTAATTTAAGTGCTATAGGTAATCATTTTATGTTAATTTTATTTCATTATTTGATTTATCAATTAATAAAACTTGATAATTCATTAAAATTTTGGTTTTTACTTTACTTTACTTTGAATACAAAATTATATTGGACCATCGTAAAATATCGTTCGTCGTACATAATTTTTACCGACCCATTCCCAATGATTTACATGTATGTAAATCATTACACTATCCAAACCAAGTAGGTAAAATTCTGTTAACTGCTTTCGATAATCCAAATTTATACTCGCTTCTTTTTAAAAAAAAACTTAAAATATAAAGATGAAAATTGATTGGTCGAAAAGATAGATCACAAAAAATATTTTTATCTTTTGTTCTGTAGCTTTAGTTTAGTAAAAATCGAGCATTAATACATTAATCAAGAATTGAAAGCCTCTTAATCGTAGTTTAAATTTGACTATATTTGTTTACACAGGTGATGAAGAAAGAGCTACACGTCGGGTATCATATTTAAAGGCAACTCTTGGTGATCGTATGTTAATGGACAGTGATATTGACGTAAGCGATACAGAAGAGCTACCAAGACCACAAGCAATACGAAGGTAACCAAATATTTTAAACAATAACCAGTAATTATCGTCAAAATTTCATAAAAATAGTATTTAAATTTTAATCTCTATTTTTGTTCAAATTGTTGTATCAGAAATATTATTGGCATATTGGTCACTAATAATTATTAATTGTAATTGAATTAATATAATAATTATGTAATAAATATATATCATATAGTACCCATCGACGTTGGGTCCCTCCATTGTTTCCTGGTGATATTCAACAGTTGCTTCGTATATTTGAACAACATCCTAGATCTGTACATTCTAGATCTCTATTAGGGTGAGGTGTTTGTTGTTTCCCATAAGCTTATTCGCTTTATATAAAGCTTTAATGTTTTTTCTATTTTTATAACTATAACAATGCTTTTTATTATATTCTAAGGTTTATTGTTGTTTTTATTTTAATTTTTTTTTATTGAAGTGTTAATTTTGTTGTTGCTTTTTATACGTAGGAAAATAAAAATTTTATTTATTAATTTTACAAATAATCCGGCTTTTTAGCTAGAAATGCAATCCCATGCAGCAGGAACCATAATACTTAAGATATGCAAGTAATACATAAGACATGCAAGTATTTTCATGTACAAATGGCGTCAAAAGTCGAGCTATCAATTCAAAATTTTATAATTGATTTTGTGCCTGATTTTATTCAGATTTCGGAAAAATGTTTCAAATAAAAGTTGTTAGTATAGTAATCATGAACAACTTTTACCCGAAGCATTTTTCCAAAATCGAATAAATAAGGCACAAATCGATTATAAAATTTTGAAATCATATCTCGACTTTTGACGCCATTTGTAGGTACTATGTGTATTTGAAGGTACTATAAAGGTCAAAAAAACAATTTTTTTCTGTTTTCCAATTTCCAAGAATCTATGAAAATGAATACTTTAATAATATCAATTTTTACACTTTTATTACTAAAATGAATGTAGAACTAAATTGTGGGTTCAAATTTGTTAATGAATTATTCACTCTCTATTTGCAATAAAATACTAACACTTCAAAACATTTCGAAAACCAATGGATTTGATGGGAATCGAAAGCAAAATTCCAAATATACCATATAATTATAGATAAGTATGTTTTTACAGTCGATTTGTATTAAATATTTGAACAAAAGTTATTAGTATTTTCAAAAGGAACAACTTTATAACTTTTTCTTCTATCTTTTATCATTTTCAAAATATAATTTTTATTTGGAGAACGAGATATAGTAATTAACTAACTTGAAACCGAAGTTTACTCAAATTATCCATTTTCGCAGATCTTTAGAAGTTGGGAAAGATAGAAAAAAAGGAAGCAAATTATTATTAAACTGTTGAAGGGTAGTCCTTTCATATTTAAATTCAAATAACCTAGAATCGTAGCTAGTAAATAGCGAAGTAATAAAAAGAGAATTTACTTTTAAGACTTTTATTCAGAAATTTACTTAGCTAATTGTAATCATGTTACAACTGTTACAAACTGTAACACGTTACAAACTGTATTCGGATAGAAATTTGTTTAATTCTTCCAAATTTATAAATCCCATTTCATAGTATCTCAAATTTTTATAATATAATATTTTATATAAACTTTAGTCAGATGTTGATGATTCTCTGAACGAGTGAATCTTATGCTAAAACAGATCGCTTTTAGTTTTTACCGTGTTTTTACCGGTTTACCGTTTTTAAATTAACAAAAAATATTTTAAAGAAACGCAAAACGGCGCTTAGGATCGGATGAATGACAAATTAGGAAATTCAATTCAATTTGGTTATTCCAAGTAATAATTTTTGAGGTTGTGTATTTTTTAAGTTATGTTTTCCATAATAATCAAACAGTTCTAAAATTATAAAAAGGCCAATGTTGTCAATTCCATAGGTCTTATTTAAACAAACACTATTCGTCTATTCAATCGAGAATCTAATAGCCTAAATCAGATGAAAAAAAACCCACTCCTACATTACGATGTACAGATTTAGATGAAAATTAATACAGAGATAGACAATACCTAAATTAAGACTTAAATACTACCTAAGTGTTTTTGCTTGGTTGTATTTAAGTCTTAATTTAGGTATTATCTGTCTCTGTATCAAATTTCATCTAAAACTGTTCATCGTAAATAGGAGAGGGTTTTTTTTTAGATAAGCGCATTTTCAATTTTGTTAGTACAGAATGTACCAAACAAAACTGTGCAAAAACGTTTTTCAACGGCATTGACTATTTCGTATAGACTGCTATACTTTACGCTAAGAATTTAAATTTTACTATCGCTGTCTTTGTTAATGTTTTTTGATCCCTTTCACAATTTGAGAATTGATTTCCGGTAAATAATATATACCAGGGTATGTTAAGTTTAGTTCCAACTTTGTAACTGTTAAAAATATTGATCGCAGAAAAAAAATGTTGGTATAGTTGTTTATCAAATGATCTAATTAGTCCATTTCCAAATATGTGTCTGTCAGTCCGTTCGTCAACTCGATAACTAAAAAACGATAATATATAACGTACTGAAATTTTGTATGTGTGTTCTAGAGCTAAAAAGTAAGGTCAAGTTCGTAATTGGGCAAAATCGGATAAGGTTGGGGAAAATGGACAAAAAAATTTAAGAAACTAAAAATGTTCCTTTTTTAAAAATAAACAACTTTTGTTTGAAACTTTTTCATAAATTCAGTATATACCGAGTATATAAGCAATTAACTCATTTAGTTGTTATTTTCACTCTTTTTTTTTGTTGAATTCTCTTTAAAAAAACTTTACTTTTTTAAATCGAAACTAAAAAATGCACATGTCTCAAGAAAAACCTTTGTATTTTCACTCAACTCTGATAATTTTCTTCGTAATTCTCAGCGTTCAGAATTCTACTCTTTTTTGATAGGATATGGAAATGGAATCTCTCTTCGTATGGTATGGAATAATCCGAAAATAATTTACATAAAAATAAGAAAAGCATTGAAAAAATTATTTTTTATTGCTCAATTTTTAATTATTTAATATAAGTCAGTAAAATAAAAATCAGCTCGCATTTAAAACGAGAACAGTTTTTACTTTCTCATTTCTTTATTCGAAATGTGATTATTATTGTTATTTTGAAAATGTTTGCATGTTATTATACAGAATGTTTCAAATATAGACAAGGAAAGTTTGATAGAAGACCATGAGAAAAGACTTCCCATTATTGTGAATAAGCTATTTGAGTAACAATAAGATTATTTTATTGAATTTTTAATTATTAAAAGTACAGATATAGATATACATATATATATATATATATATGTATATCCATGGACATATATATATATATATATATATATATATATATATATATATATATATATATATATATATATATATATATATATATATATATATAAAAATAAGAAAAGCATTGAAAAAATTATTTTTTATTGCTCAATTTTTAATTATTTAATTTACAAGTCAGTAAAATAAAAATCAGCTCGCATTTAAAACGCGACGTGATAGCATGTGACTATCTGGCTCCAAGGCGTTCGCAATAAACAAATAAACATATATATATATATATTGCGAACGCCTTGGAGCTAGATAGTCACATGCTATCACGTCGCGTTTTAAATGCGAGCTGATTTTTATTTTACTGACTTGTAAATTAAATAATTAAAAATTGAGCAATAAAAAATAATTTTTTCAATGCTTTTCTTATTTATATATATATATATATATATATATATATATATATATATATATATATATATATATATATATATATATATATGTCCATGGATATACATATATATATATATATGTATATCTATATCTGTACTTTTAATAATTAAAAATTCAATAAAATAATCTTATTGTTACTCAAATAGCTTATTCACAATAATGGGAAGTCTTTTCTCATGGTCCTCTATCAAACTTTCCTTGTCTATATTTGAAACATTCTGTATAATAACATGCAAACAAACATTTTCAAAATAACAATAATAATCACATTTCGAATAAAGAAATGAGAAAGTAAAAACTGTTAATTATTAAACCATAGTTTATTGAAATTTAATGAAGAAAAATAAAATTGTACTTTTTATAAGTATTTTTTCGATCATAAATTTAAATAAAAGCAGATGGTGTGCGTGTTGACCCATACATAACTCATTGAGAAGACGATATGGTGGTGTATCTTACAACTGTAATGGAAATACTTAAATTTTTAAATTGTTTTTATTGGTTGGCTGAACACACAACAAAACTACACACAAAACCCATATAGTTGATAAAAATAATGATATGATAATCATATTCGGTTTTAACCACATATACTACATATATGATTAAGTAATTTCTTGTAACTTATGTGGATATTATAATTACAAATAACACCGGAAATCCATTACATTTATATATTTACTCGAGAAATGAATTTATTATATCTAATATATATTATAAAATTACGACAGAATAATTTTTACGTTATTATGAATTTAATTAATTGTGTAATATGAATTATTTTTTTATTTTGATAAATTTAAAAGTGAAAAAAAAAAAATTTTTTTTAACGGTAAAATGATTGTTTGTTTTGAAAACATTACGTTACATGAATTATTTATTATTTGCCCCCATACAGTATGGGGGCATTTGATTGCGAATCGCATCTTTTTTTTTTCTGCAAACGTATTTTTTCATAGAAACTTTTCTTTTACTTAGTTAACTGAGTTTTAAAGTGAAATTAAAATGTCTGTTTGGTTGAGATTCAGATTTTAGATGTCACACTTTTAGAGCTTCAAAAAAATTCCAGTGTGTGAATTAAGCTAACTATTCGCCCTATCTAATTAGTGCACAATTCCAACTGAGTAAAAGCAGTAGCTAGATATATATAAAATTTTTCTACAGTGGGAGAAATTTTCATTTGAACTTTTAAACCAATTTTTCAATTTAATGTTTATGTTTGTTTTTCTCAAACAAAGCTGGTTCTTGGATTTTTATTTTTGAAAGTCTATAGAGTTTAAAAAAAATTCACCCCAGAAACTTCATTAAAATATGATCTTACATTTCATTTTCTAAGTCAAATTTTCGTGGCTGTTTAAATTTTTTTCTAATCAGCTTTCTAAATTAATTTAATAAACTTTTAAATATTATTTCATTATGGATCAGATTTTAATCTATCATTGTTTGAAAGCTGAAAATGATGGAAACGAACTGTCGGAATAATTTTTTTAATAAAACAAAAATTTAGTATTTACGTCAAGTAAATTTTTTATAATCCAAAGAAATTGCAATAAAATTGGAAAATATCAAAAACTGCAATACAATTGATAGTTCATTAAATTTTTCTTGAGTTGGATAATTGAAATTCCCGTTAATGTCTTGATTTAAAATGTATAGTTGTGCGGTTTTACTAGCTATTCAGGCTGTAAGATGCTAAACCTCGTTTTATAACCTTTAAAAATAAGGTTAAATATAGAGATTTACAATTTTACAAACACGCGACATAAACACTCAACACAGGCGAAATAAAATTATGAATGACCTAGCGTGACTAACTAGGGAGTTATAAGGACACTCCATTATAAAATACATTATACTGAGGATAACAGTAAGACTTTATTAAAATTAATCATCCTTAAAAATTGAAAAGATTTTAGTTTGTATATAATTTAGATGTTGTTAGTGAATCTATGCAAACCAACTTTGATAAGAGTTTATGCTTATTTTTTATTTTATTTATTTGTTTTTGCAAATTGATTTAAATTAAGTAATCTGTACTCATAAAAATTTTATCTGCAATTACAGTAGTTCACCTAAAAGTGGAAATTCACCATCTCCTACCGCTCTCGATAAGGAAAATCATTGTCCAATTATTAAAGAAGGCTCTTTATATTGTAAAGTAACTTTACAAGATAGAAAGGTAATTAATTTATTATTCTTTAATTATTCAAATTGAGAATTTATTCTCATAATTTAAAATCCCGTTAATTGTTGACGTATGATATATTAGTTGCGTGATAGATTACTGCGCATATACATTCAAATTATTTCGAAACCCGAAATTATCATTTTCAAAAATAACTGTTTACCATGAATAACGAACTACAAGAAACGTTTATCATCCGCAAGTCACCACATAATAACAGTCGATAATTAACGAGATTTTAAAGTTATTCTATAAATAAAAAAATGCATATTAATAACCGATTTATTTAAAATTATCTACAGCGTGCTACAGATCGTTCGTGGAAACAAGTTTGGGCAGTATTGAACAAAGGATCACAGCTACTTCTTTATAATTATCGAAATCATCAGGTAAGATAATTTTCATGATTATAATTTATACAAATTATTATATAAATACTTGTATCTACAGTGTCTTCGTTACTTTATTTTTATATGTATTATATGGATATCCATAAACCACGTAACATTTGTTTACGAGTGAGAGGTGTATGCTATTATGCTATGTGATGTCACATAGGAAAGAAGGGTAGATGCATCTCTGTGTTACATAACACATAGAATATCTAAGAAAAATTAAAAAAGAAACGGACAATAAAAATGATGTGGTTCAAAGCCTGACGAAATGTGATTGATTCTTAAACAGGCTAATAATTTATTGGTGGGTAACAAAAGGTTAGAAAGAGGAGGGAGTAGTCAGGCTATTTTAAAAATTTTATTGATTTAAAAAGTTACTTAACACAAAACAAGCAGAACCGGGAGAGTGAACTAATTTTCTGCATAGTGTTGCATTTTCAAATAAATGTGTATCAATAAATACTAGTTATCTATTAATCGTTACCTCTGAACTACTACTAAAGCCTAAAATTTGGCTCATATTATTATAAATTTTAAAATCCAGAATGGGATAAATAT
Organism: Nineta flava; assembly: GCA_963920215.1. Taxonomy (NCBI): domain Eukaryota; kingdom Metazoa; phylum Arthropoda; class Insecta; order Neuroptera; family Chrysopidae; genus Nineta; species Nineta flava. The sequence goes on along the minus strand of OY986041.1, from coordinate 98,878,938 downwards.
CCGTTTTACCCACCTCACTGAAATCAATGCCCTTGATTCTCACCTCTGCTTATTTTGCCTTTGATTTTTGTACACACAGAATGTTTCCTGAATAAGTTTCATAATTGAAAATTAGGAATATCCTAAGCTAATTTTATGAAGAAACAAAATACGTATAGTCTTGAGATCTAAAGTGCTTCAAAATACAAGGATATACAAATTTATTGTCCAAAAAAGTGATACATCTCCACTTTTTCTCTAAAATTTTATTTTATTTTAAATTCTTATTTTATCCTCGACCAAAACTAATTCTAGTATATTTTTGTTGTATAATAAGTAATATAAAATAAAAGTTTGGAAAATAAGCTGTAACCTGCCACTTGTTTTTTGGAAAATAAAATTATAAATCGGACTGGATCGTCCAAGAAGGCGCTCCCCTTAGCTTGCCAGAGAGCGCACACTGCAGGAACCCCCCTCCCCCGAATTATAAAACAAAATTGACCTCATTGGAGAAAAATTGTGGTAAAATTTCATATAGAGATATATTTTATAATTTTGTCTCCAAACTATATAAAATAAAATATTAACAAAATTTTCAATATCCATGAAAAAATGTCCATGAAAAACTATAAGTTTTACAAATAATATTTAAAAAAATTGGAATTAATTATGAAATGCGAAAAATTTGGTATCCCCTTAAATTAATCAGATCGGCTCGGGAGGAATCCGTATTAAGGATGTGAGAAATAAACTCTTGTGTAAATCATTTGCAAAGCATTCAATTTTTCCGTATTAACAAAAGCATAGTTAATGGAAAAATTGCGGTAAAAATTGTTTACCGACGGATTATTGTATGTTTAAGTATCCAGTAAATACCTTAATTTTTTCTTTCCTTAATATTCATATTTAATGGATAAAAAAAACATTTTTGACGTTTTTTAACTTGTTGACTAGACTAATATCTTAGCTAAACGGTTTTCTGAGGGAAATGGAATGAATGAATAATGATCACATAAAGTTTGAATTTGTTTGAAAACCCTGTATAAATTTGCAATAAATATAACAATAGGATAAAACAAGAATGAATTAAAAAAGAGACCATAATTATAACAATAATATTATGAAAATGAAAGTTAATTTAAACTTCAGCATCTTATTTATACAAACAATAATAAAATTAAAATAAAGTACGTTCGTTCGTACTTACGTACACTAATTAGGGCACTGTTATGCACACTTTCTTATTTTATTCACGCTTATGTGAATCTATATGTTTCTGTTATTATTGATGTATCTTACTGATTATTCTATTATTGTTACGCTTGATGCGTTCGTAAAGGTGTGCATGCAACAATATTACAATATTCTTGATAACTGTTAGAAATAATTTTAAATATTCAACTTCTTAACTACCATCATCACATCATGATCAACATTCATCTTCTTCTTGTAGTGGTAGTGTGAGTGTCTTCTTGGTGAATGTTTGTGTTTGTGTTCATAATAGTTGTTAATCCATAATGCTCATCAAATATTATGTGAATTTTGTGTGATTTTTTTAAAATTTATTTCAAGTGGTTGATTATTATAAAAGTTTTGTTAAATTTTTTTTTATATATTTTATTTTTTATTTTAAATAATGTTATGATTGAGATTCCATTAAGTTTATTATATATTAATATGCGAAATAAAAGTTCACATTTGGGTTCATTATCATGTATACCATTACATTTTTCATCATATACATTTTTTGGACGTAAATTAAGACGATGGAATTCAACTGGTTCTTGGGTAAGAATTCCTTTCTATTTGATTATTGTTTTGAATGAAATCATTTAGAAATTTTGCAAATAAAATTTTTTTTTTCCGAACAATCTAAAATAATATAAATTTGTCACTGTTTTCTTTTTACAAGCTTTTATTTAACTTCACCTGTTAGTTAATATGTGTGCGTCAAATCTTGCAATCAAAATTTGATTAGTTCTAATTGAGGAGCTTTGAAACTTTATATATGTGTATAAGTCACATAAGAATGCAATATTGTGTATCTAATATCGTTCTACATAGGTAGAATTCGAAAATATTTGCTGAAATAATAATTTGGTGGTACTGTAAATATTTGAAGTAGTGGAAGCGGTTAGAAATTGCATTGAGATTTTTAGTCTTAAAATAAAATATTTATAAAAAACCTTTTTAAAACCAAGCTCTTATTTATTTAAGCCATGTACTAACTAAAACGAATAAAATAAGTTTAGGTTTTCGTTAAGGTAATTCAATGCCAAATGCTAGGTATACTTACTTAAGGTAGTTGTCTTGCAGTAATCGTGTTAAAAAGTTTCAGCCCAGATCCCACATCAATTATATGAATAGACTAGGTTATAAATATTTTGCATTCTAAAACCTGACTTTTAAGCGATGCGTGATAGAGAAAATCTTTAAATGAAAAATATGTAACGCATAAAAAAGCTTTTGTAGAAAAACACTTTTTCTTTTCCAATAGTTTAGAAATAAATTGAGTGCGAAACCAGAAGTGATTGGCTAGTAATATTAATAAAAAAGCAATTGATCAAATTTTTACAATTGATTTGTACAGAATCTAAATTGTTTCCGTAAAAGTGTTTAGAATAAAAGTTGTTAGAATTTTTTTTTTTGACATCAAATGAAAAATCATACACATCTAGGGATGGGGATGATTTTTCATATCAAGCATTTGATGTCAAAAACATATTACTTAAATGTCAAAGTAAGTAAACGCTAATCGCTTCCGTTGGTATAATATAACCGAAAGGCAACCATACTAACAATGGAAATAAATAGACGCTAGTTTACAAAAAACAATTTGAAAAAAAGTTGTTAGAATTTTTCTAAATAACAACTTTTGATCGAAACATATTTTCGAAGCCGATTGGAGATTTATCTCTCCATTGGATATCGGCGCCAATATTAAGTACGTAATTTAAGTATCGCATTAATTATATATAGGAAAGTATAATTTAAAAAAAAAAATTATCATTATAATTAATATATATTATATATTATTCATTAATGAAAATACAATAAGAAATGGTTCATTTTCAAATATACGAATTTTGCTGCATAACGAATTTTTTAAATATTTAAATTTGAGTTACGATAATTATTCAAAGAATCAACGTTTGAATTTTTGGATGACTACTTAAAAATCACACTGTGTATATGTATGTTACATGGAATAGCATGTTTTGTAATGAATTTAAGTACAATTACAAATAAATTGTATAAGTAATATTGAGAATTCTTTAAATATTTTGTTCAAGATTTCTTTTTCAAATTAAGAAATTCAAAACTGTTCAAATAATTTGTATATCATAAATTCGATCTCTCACCAGAGTTTTATGAATGTTAGGAATTTACATATCGTAATATTCACTTTAATTTTGTTTCAATTATTTTTTATTAAAAATTCGATTGAGGATCAAATTTTTATTTTTGAAAATGCTTATTATTTCATTTATTTGGCAACAGGCGGAGAAGGGTATATGCACTAGCTCGATAAATAACAGCCGAAAAATATAAATTTTAATTAGACTATTTTAAATAGATATTTACTTGATTAATGAAATTTAATGGTGACTTTAAAGATTTATAAAAAAATAACTTTTTTAAAATGAGATTAAATTGGGTATACAATTTTTATAAAGAGAAGCTAGGTGTAGTAGTAGTGGAGGAAAGCCTGATAAGTTCTAGACTTTTTTTATGAACCTCTGGGAACACACATCCCCTAATCCTCTTTTTTCTACTTCTCCTGGTTCATTTCCTCTAGCCCTGTGGTCATTATTGAAACTACTCATCCTCTTTACGAATGACATGACACAGCTTCATTTTAATTGTTTCTCTTATTTCGATCTAGCCAAAGTTTAGGTACCTCATTTTGGCTCCGTAATGGCATTGTGCCAGAAGATAAATGGGCTTATCATCCGCCGTGTTACAATCCGGCCAGGCCCATGATGGATAGATACCTTTTGAGTCCACAGTGACTAGTAAGCACCCTAATCAGAAAGTTTGTCTTTCCGGTTCTTGCCAATGAGCCACGTTGACCTTGCTGCGTTATACCCAGCTATCATTGGCTTGGCTTGCCTGCAGGATGCTGTAACTTTCCATTTCGTGTGCAAAGACATATCCACCCAATCGTTAAGGGCAGAGGTAGTTTGCTTTTAATCATTCCTAGATATGCTTCTGGTCCCTGACACAGCTCCTTCTCGGGAAAGTTCGTCGTTCGTTTTTTTTTGCCCTTAACTTCGCAATATCCTGAAACCCATATCAAGGTGACCTCCTTCGTCCTTGCCAGGTTTTTCAGCGATCCTGCGCATTGGAGAACCAGGGGATATGTTATTTTAGTGGAGCAGATTACTTTGAGTGTAGTCTACTAGCTGTCTACTTCCTCCATACTTGTCACTGAAAGTATGGCATAAACCTCTGTTTGAAAAAGAGTTACAGAAAATATGGTTAGATGATAAATTGTAGTAAATTGTATTTTTTACAACTTACGATAAATTTAACTAATATTATAAACTTTAATGCATAAATTTATCATAAGCAGTAAAGTTGCAGAAAATACATTTTACTACAATTTATCATCTGATTTTCTGCAATTCTAATTTTTGCAGAAAAATTTGCAACTTTAATGTGAATTATTTTTTGCAGGAAATTTGCTAGTCTACCTAGCTCCTGCGTGAGGATTTTTTTTACATTGATTGCAAATTATAGAAGTAAAAAATATAAACAAATTCAAAGTTAACAACTTTGTGTCAAAATATATATAAGAACGCCACTGTTTTAAATAATAATTTATATAATTACAATATGAAAACAAACAATATGATAATTACATAGTATACAATCGCATTAATTATTTAATTAATTAAATTGCAAAAATCATTTAGGATACAAATGAATTATTATTACATCAGCATAAAAATCCTTTAAAAATAATACTTAATTAGTTTTAATTGTTAAATAAAAGGAATACTTAAGTGAAAGTCAATTACATTAATTAGTATCTATTATTCATGAGAATATAAGGTTTTGTTTGTTTTAATGAATTATTATATGGATGTTTTCAATGAAAGTTTTATTATTGCTATTGTAATTTCAAAATAGTATATATTAATTGCACAAAAAGTTTTCAAAAGGCAATCCGAAGAACCGGATCTTCCGAGACATGGTTGATTTTTCGGGGATATATAAGGATATATGCATTTTCGATGATAATATACAAAAAGTAAAGGAAAGAATTTTAAAAATTCGTGACGTAGGAGCTACATAGTATATATATATATATCCATCAACTGATATATTAGTCGATATATATATCAGAAATTGTTGCGGAATGGTTTCATCGGTAAAACGCCAGCAGCTAAATTTTCTTACAAAAGAAAAATTGCTTAAACGAGTTATTAAGGCCTAACCCCAAAAGGGGACGTTTTTTTTTCCGAATAACTCTCAAAATAAACATGAAAACTTAAATAGTAAAGTTATACAAAACAAAATAGAGTCAAATGAGATGATGGCGCCGATTTTTCCAATTGAAATTTTCTGTGCTATAGAAGTTGTTACTTAAGTTTGTATGTTTAAAATAATATAATTTGAGCAGATTAAATCGCAAAGACATTTGCATGATCTATCTCGATGCGATATTTGATCATCTTTTTTAGATTTCAAATTTTTAGAGTTCATCAGTCTTCTTAAATTTTCAGATTTAGAAAATTTCTCGATTTTGCCAGGTTTAATATTTATAACTTGATCCATTTTATTCTTAGCGAAATACGATCCATAGTATAATGTTATTTTTTATTGTCCTCAACAATTCATAATGTGTATTATATTTAACAATTACAGATCTAACTAATAACAGTAACTTTGATATTTGTTTTTATTATCGAGGATCTTTATCTTTTCGTTAGGTTTGCATTGAATGGGTTTGAATGGGTTTCATATTAAATAATACAAATTTAAAAATTTAAAACTTTTTCATTTCAGAGTCCAATGGGACTAGCCGATATGAATGCAGATTTAATTACACCTTCATTAGATGTACGTTATAGTGTAGTCGAAGTAGCTGATGATTATACGAAACGAAAAAATGTGCTACGAGTTTCAAGTGTGGCGGGTGCTGAAATACTTTTACAAGCCGATAATACATCGGAAATGTTACATTGGGTGCGAGCTTTACAACAACAAGCTACAAATGAAACTGAAGAAGAAGCTACAATTGCCAGTAAACAACAAGCTGTACCACAACAAGTACCAGCTGGTACTAGTATTCAGGTACAAGGTGCTACAAGATTATCTCCACTACCCGGTCATAAATCAATACGAAAACTAACATCATTTCGTAATCGATCACCAACTGGTCAATCACCGGTTAATAAAACACGTAAATCATCACAAACTGTTGAAAATTTACCATCGCCAAAATCAAAAACATGGGGTCGTGTTGTAAAACAATTTCGAAAAATCCATCATAGTGCTGGATCACCTAGTTCACCAACAGGACCGGAAGGTGCTACTATTGGTATTCCAATTGAGATGTGTCCGCCGTCAACGTTTACTGAGTTTGTGCCACTAATTGTTGAAATTTGTACACGTATTGTTGAAGAACGTGGTCTGGATGTTATTGGAATTTATCGAGTACCTGGAAACACGGCAGCTATTACTTTATTAACAGACGAAGTTAATAAAGGATTTACAAGTTCAAATTTACAAGTAAAATTGATTTTTTTCTTTGAAATTTTTGTTTGTTAAAGTTATCATTTTTTTAATTATGTGTATTTTTTTAGGATCCAAGATGGAATGATGTAAATGTGGTGTCCAGTTTATTAAAATCATTTTTCCGGCGTCTGCCCGACTCATTATTCACAACTTCATTATATCCAAAATTTATTGAAGCTGATAAAATTGATAACAATAATCGTAGACTACTTATGCTTAGAAAATTGTTAAATGATTTACCTGATCATCATTACGAAACATTAAAATATTTGATGTTACATTTAAAACGAATTGTTGAACACTCGGAAGTCAATAAAATGGAAGCTAGAAATTTAGCAATTGTGTTTGGTCCAACTTTAGTTCGTGCTGGTGATGACAACATGGTAACAATGGTTACTGATATGCAACATCAGTGTCGTATTATTGAATCTTTACTATGTCATGTACGTATACACTTTAATTTTACAAAATAGGCTCTTACACTGATTAAATACATAAATCTGAAAGTCATAAACTTATAATAACAGGTTTCTAGACCGTCGTGTCTCAAAAACGGAGGTTAAACCCCATTATTATTATTATTATTATAATAACAGGTTTCCGCCAGGTATCACAGTATATTTTAACATGTATCAAGCAGGTTTCTACCTTCTTAGTTATGATTTTGTTAAACTTTCCGACATTAGCAAATAGATGACTAAACTATGGTATTAACAAAGAGATGCAATGAAAAGAGATTGCAATTTCTCTACAATAGATATTCTGTATTCATTGATTAGCATTATTTTTTAATATATACTAATATAATAAAGCTGAAAAGTTTGTTTGTTTGTTTGTTTGTTTGAACGCGCTAATCTCTGGAACTGTGCCAGTCCGATTTGAAAAATTATTTTTGTGTATAATAGCCAAATTCATGAGGAAGGTTACAATTCTTAGTTAGCCTTAAATATTGATATTTGTAATGTAAGTCAGAAGAAAAATATATATTCGATAGATATAGATATCCATAGGTCGCTGGTTCAAACCCGGGTGGAAGGAGAATTTTTTTTAAAATAATTTATTTTTATTTTTTTAAATTTGTTTTTATATAATTTAATTTATTTTAATTTGTGAAGTCGGAAGAAAAAATATATTGCATACATCTATCTATACCTCGGGTATAACAACGTGATTAAGCGTGATTATTATTATTTTCAATACATATATATTTAGCTTTCATAATTTATTATTGGACGAAGTCGCGGGAAACAGCTAGTTTTTAATATTTTCAATGAAAAATTCTAGAATATTCGTTTAAAATATTGCTCTTATAATGGAATCATTTTATTTGTTTCAGGTTGATTGGTTCTTCTGTGAAGATGATTCAGATAATTTTAGCCTTCCGCCATTAAATGATAAAATTTCTTTGGATACAGACAGTACTACATCTGTAGCAAATCATAATTTGTTATTAAACAATATTGATAAAATAGAAGGTAAAATTAGTATAAATATAAATATGCACGCAAAAATTATACGATCTTATTCGAACAATATTTTTCAGGTATGAAATCCTCCTCAACAGGTAAAGAAGTAGCAAAAGTAATAAAATCAACAATAATATCAGCTGCACATCGTAAAATTCAAAGAGGAAATAAATTACCATCTCAGTCGAGAAATAACTCGAAAACAATTTACCTAGAAGATGCGAAAAACGAAAATGATCATGATTCTGCAAATGGCGAAGTAAGTTTTTTTTATAGTTTCTACTAAATGTTCCTTAGAATTTAGTCCATTTACAGTTCTAGAAATGTTAGTTAAAGCATCTAAACAAATAGATGAAATTCTATGGGGCAGTCTAATACAGCCCTATGAATAGATGGATAATAAAACACTTTGTCGCAGCTCTATAATATTTTGTCTCGGGAAAGTACCATATAGGCCAGCTAATATGCTTTTGTAAACTCCTGAAATTCACACTGTTGAAATACGAAAAAAAATCGTCCTAACTTCATATTTTCGTAGATTCATCGAAAAATGTCGTCAAAACTAAATTTCAATATGTTTAATTTTACAACTCAGAGAAAACAAGGAGGTCATTAATTGTAATAACTTTTCTAAATTCTTGTAGAGAGTTATAAAACTGTTTAAAATCTACAAAAATGACATTTCTCTATCCAAATATTAAAATAAAGGAAATGTTTTTTAACTTTTGATCTATTGATATCATTCCCACCAAGGATAATGATCGGGGGAATCCCGTTACCATTGATATTTGTTCGTAGAATTATAGTGTAATCGACATTTTTGTTGGTGATTAGGTTGTGATTATTAAGATATCAGACTTATCTATACTGTCTCTTCTCGAGTTCTAAGAAAGAACCTGAGAATCTAAAATCTTTTTCGGCGTTGGAACCATCACGAATCTAAAATGCAAGAAAAGTTCCTATAGAACCACTTTCGTTAAAATTTTTAATTTGCGATGCTTTTGTTAATTTCAAAAATATTTTATTTATGCGAGTGTTTTTGTTTATTTTCCAAAAAAGGGACCCTTAAGAAATTTTGATACAGGGCCTACTCAAGGGTAGCAACGCCACTGGAATGCGAATGTATTTTCTCACTACTTTGCGAAGTTGTATCTAGAGTTCTATAAAGATGATATGAAACAATTCTTTACTTATTTACTGGAATCCTATCCTAGTTTATTTAATTTATCTATAAAAAACAAAAGGAAATTAGAACTAAACTTGCGTACGGATTTAAGAGTTCAGTTCTACAACTGTACAGCTCTATGGCTCTTAAATTTAAGTTAATTGCAATATAATTGATTAAAATTTTTATTTAGGTTGTCGATAATGAATCAATACAACAAAATGAGATAGAACATACTGATGCAATACCAACGACAGTGATTGATTTCGAAAGAAAATCACCGAATAATTCAACATCGTCAATAACCTCGTCATCGTCGTCATCAAAATATCGTCCAATTGTAAACATTACAAATGGTACAATTCGTAGTTATGCTGGTCTATCGGCAACTACACAAGAACGTATTAGGAAATTCGAACTAGAAACACGTGCGATGTTGGCAAAACGACGTTTGGAAGAAGATAAACGACGAAATGAAATGGAATGGGCAAACGATTCGAAATTAAGTTTATCGAATGAACAATTACCAACCAGTAATAAATCGATTGTATCGCCGTATACAAAAACTGAAAATATGGCATCGAATAAATATTTACCAATCACTAAGAATGCTAGTTCATCAAATGTTTTAAATAATACGCATTATTTGAACAAACACGATGATAGCAACACGTATAAAATTTGTGCCGATGGTAATACATATTTACGTTATGGTGCTAATGATATAGATCCTAGATCTAGGTGTAGTTTGCCAATTGGGCAAGGAAGTACTGAACAAGGATCAAATCGAAGTGTATTAAGACGTGGCAGTTCTGTAGAAAATGTTAATTTTGTTAATGAATTATTGCAAGATCGAAATGTTAATTCATCGAACAATGGAACATTAAAACGTCTTAAAACAGGAAGAGAATCATCGGTAAGTGTCATAAATTTTGATTGGTTGATTGTCGGTATCTGTATGTTAGGTCCTAAAATATTACAAATATGGTTTTGTAATCATATCTCGACAATGCAATACGGTTCAATTTAGTGTAGATAGGTTAAATAATGAAATTTTAGAACATATTCCGCTACGAGGAAATCGTGAAGCCAATTACTAATACAAAAAAGTTGTTGAATTAAATAGACATAAAAACCTAAAATCATCAATATCACTGCTACAATCAATATATCTGAATGTGTATGTAGATTCAAATAACTAAACGTACAGAGTCCAAAATTTAAAAATAAATCTGTACATTGAGCGAGTGAATCTTATGCTAAAGCAGATCGGTTTAGTTTTATCGTATTGTTTAACTAAAAATATTAAAAAACCAAAAAATTAAATGAAGCAAATAATCAAAATGATAAATCGAAAATCAATATCTTAAATATAAATATCTAGTCTAGATCATTGATTCACATATTTTTCATCCTTGTGCGCCCCTTTAAGGTGTTAAGCTGAAATTTTGTATATTTTTACATCTTTTATGACAATGCATTTTAAAATCTGTATATACAAATTTTAAAAAAAAAAAGCTGACAAAATTTTTGAATAACTTTTTTGATTCAAAATCGAAAACTGGGTGTTTTGTTGATTCCAAGATGATGAACAATATTCCTTAGCCTTAAAAACGTGTTTAAAAATCAGTTACAAAATGAAATAAAAGCACGGATTGAATACTACTTGTGATTTTATCCGAGCTTCGTATTATATGAATTGATTTTACTTTTGTTATAATTATTTTACTTTAATTATTTGAAATAATCTAGTTATGTTACGTATTTAAAAAATATCCAGTTTTAGTTGTATTCTTTAAAAAAGGCAAGGCTGTTTAACTTTAGGTTGCAAGTAAATGTTAACTTTAATGTGTAATTATTTTTTTGTAGCAGATAACATCCAGTGTTAGCAGTGGTAGTTACAACGTTCCATTGCAACAACGATGCGGTTCCTTGGATTCCTTAGATCGTATGCATCATGATTTACGACGTAGTACAGATTTATCAGATGATGGTAAGTTTATTGATCAAATTTATTAAGTACTTGTTAATAATTTGAATATAATTCAAAATGTCATTTATTCTTCCCTCACACAATATCTTTGTTTTTGACATTTTGATTATGTTTACTATTTACAAAATTATTAGGATTTTTCGAATGTATATATAATGTGATAAATGATATGATGTAATAGGCACTAAGGCCCCGATTCGAGTGCATAACGCAATGGCACAACTGTACAGTCCACGTCATGTTCGCGCATATAATCACAGGTCACATTCACATACCAACTTTTGAGAGGTACTACTCAAAAACTGCTGGCTGAATTATTCACACATGAATTGACAATAAATAAACTAATTGCACAATTAAAATATCATTATTATTATAATTATTATTTGACAATGCTTTGATTTGTGTGTCATGTTTTGATTTTATTTTAATTTACCAAATTAGTTATTCGGAGAATTCATATAATGTTACATAAAATGGGATCATCAATTATGAATACATTAATTGAACTTTAATAAACAATTATTCTAAAATTATATCGAAAGGCAAAGAAAGTGGGATATCATTAAATCGACAATTATTTTTTATTATTTTTACCATGAAAAAATTAAATTAATTGAAATTACATGGTTATAACTTATACAGAGTGTTTCAAGACTGATAGTGTGTATTTAAGAAGGAGGTAGTATGGACAATTTTGAGTTAAAAATAGATATAGATATCGCTCCAAGAAATAGAAAATCCTTTCTTCGTGACCAAAAATGCCTTAAACGTCTAGAATCGATAATATTTATTTCAATATGAAACAGTTCATATTAGATACGATATGTTGAAAAAGAGATTGAATTGCCCCGGGTCTCAGTTCATATAATTATTTTTTTCATATTTTGATGAATACTGTCGATCCTAAACGTTCAATGCATTTTTTTCTACTACCACCTCCTTAAATATTTACCATTCCTTCTGATATACCCTGTATAGGGTTGTACACAAAAAATAATACATGTTTTAAAATGTGACTAAAACCAAAGATTCTAACTGTATTGAGGTGTGACATTAGAGATCAACTGTATTGAGTTGTAACCTTGTATAGAGGCAACTTTTAAGCTCAAAGAGTTCCCATAATTCGATATTTTAACACAACTGCCAACTACGGAATAATTCGATAGTTTGCATTATTGCTTAGGGCGCCAACTACGAGTTATCTCGTAGTTTGTCATACTTGCCATATTTGTGCAGCTACGATGAAATGCGAAGTATATCAGTGTCAATATGAATAGATAGCCTCAGGGAAGAGAACAAAAAATCAAGGTTGGCTTTTACATGAACAGAATTTTGAAAAGTACCGTGGAGTCAACGTGTTAATAAAAATAAGAATAATGAATCATCTATGCACACAAACTTCATAATTCGTCTTATTGTCAAGCGTTAGCTTTATGCGTAGAGTGTTTTGGACATCAAAATTTATAACATAGTGTTATCTAACTTTTTTATAAATAATTTTCTCTGAATAACTATTTTGAAATCATAATATATAACTACCTATTCATTCATAAAATATTTTTTTAAGTTTGACCCAAGTATGCACAATATTTTGTTTTATTTGATCACTGTTTTCAGCAAGCGGCATGTTATGTGTAATTAAACTGTGCAAAAATTGAATTGACCAGTTAATCGTAACTAGTTTGTTTATAATGATTTTATTTGATTATTTTCTTGTTTTTCTCTAAAGAAAAAACGCTTTCTGTTTAATTGAAAAATATTTTTGTTTTGTTTTGTGCTAATGTTTTACAATTCTAGTGGATTATGTGAGCAATCATTCTTAGGAGGATTTGTATACTGATTTAAAAGCCAATTGTGTGATCATTTTTATAAGACATTTTGTCTCAGCCAAATTATAGAAAATTTTCATTAAAAATACATTTTTTGTGGAACTATTACATGTTGTACAAAGTACTTAAATATATAAAGGGGTAAATTCATATTTCAAGAAGTGAAAAATTTGTCATTATCATGAAATTTTAAAAGTGGCTATAAAATTAATAATGGTTATTAAAAATCTCTTTCAACTCTCCAACAGTCCTTATAGAATTGTCCCAACCACGTTTTCAATCAAAATTTCAAAAATTGTCTCAACTCCTAGATGAATTATTTGTATTATATAAATACGTATTTAGGACTGCAAAGTTTTATTATCTTTGATAGTTTTTACACCTTTTCAACGAGGACTCCTTCAAGTTTTTGGATAAGGGAGGGGGATGTAATTGTGTGTCGTATAAAAACGTCACTGAAAGATGTATTTATTGATGAATATTTTATTGGCCAAATTAGTAACATGTTCTTTACTTATAAAAATGAAATATGAAATATCACTCAGTCAGTACAAATTCTCAAATATTTTGAAATGTGCAATACTGAATTAAATTTTACAAATATTTTTCAGGTTCTGATCTTTTAACCAGTTTAACATCAACTTTTGATAAAAAATTACGTAGTTTATTGAATACTACATCATCCCCACTTGTGGTTGATGAAAACATCCCATATTTTGACGAATCACCAGATAAATTATATCCATCTGATGAAAATATTCCAATGAAAGCATTTACGTTAGCCGAACCACCGTTTAAATTATTCAGAAATCCTAGTTTACATAAAAATGCTGTTGAAAAATTAGAAAAACAAGGTTCAATACAATCAATATCACCGAAATTACAAAAGGAAGTAGTTGAAAAAGAAAAGGATGAAGATTCAAAAGAAGAAATTAGCGCCGATAATGAATCAATGCCAGATAATGATCGATTTGTACATAATCAAATTTTAGCTAATAAAATTGAACAAGAATTTGAACCATCAAAAATAAAATTAAAACGATCCGAATCTTTAAATAAAGCTGATATGAAAGTAAAAGTATCAACTGCAAATGGTAAATTAAAACGTTCAGAAAGTTTGAATCGCTCATCTGATAAAAATGAAAAATTACATCGTGTTGATAGCTTAACAAAAAATGAAAAAACTGAATGTAATATAAGTAAAAAACGTGAACTTGGTAGTTCGAGTCATCGTAAATCATTTTCAACCAAATTAAAACGTAAAAATGGTATGCCAGAAAGATCAATAAAACGTAGACACACTGTTGGTGGTACAAAAGATTTTGACAAAGTGCATTGGTTAGATAATCGACTTCATAATCAAACAAATTGTGATCAATCTACACATAAAGATGAATTAAATAATCAATATTGTTGTAAGGAGAAACCATTACGAACAAGTTCACCAGATTTAACAAGGCGTGATAGATTTTTGTTAGAAGTGAATTTACTAGGACCAGAAGGTATGATTGTAGCATTACGTAAACATCTTGTTGGTCCACGACCACATAGTTTGCCTGAAACTAGAGTGTACAAAGTGCCTCTTGAATCCCATGTATAACGAATATATATATTCAAAAGTGAGGAACCTAAACCAAAGATTAATAATTATTACGAATAGTAATTTAAAAAATGACTATAATTAATATATGGCTCCTAATTTTGATAGAAATTTTTTACTAAAATAATACCAAAATTTATTTTAGTTGTTTCTTATAAATTACAATTAATATCATAATCAAACAATATTTTAATACAACTCCTGTCATGCAATGATATTACAGAGAATGAGCGTTTTTTAGCTAAAAAATAGGTATGATTTTCGAACAACGAGACGCCTGTGATGGTCAAAAGATGTAAGACAAGTCATCTTGTAATATATCCTTAGTATTGGTGGTTTGATAATAATTTTATTAACATAGTTAAAAAGTAATAAAATAGTTTCTGTAAGAAATTATACTTCAATGATAATCTAATAACATCTCGATATTAAAAACACTTTTTTATGAATTTAAAACGCGAATTAAGTAAAAATAAACAAATATTAAGGTTACCTCAAATTTTAACATTGGATACAGACTTATCTCGTTTTTTTTTTTAGTTTATATTATACCGAAATAATAAAATCGAAATTTTCTACACAGCCTAGTATTGAAATTAGTTAACATTTATTATAAAAATTGACGGACAATATTTAGATACAAAATTATTTAGACAACTTTACTTGACTATGTATGCTAGTGTTGCGATCCTAAACCATTTCACTTATAGTTAGTTTTTACATTAAAATAAAATAATATGGATTGGGTTCTCAAAGTGTACTTGATGATTTGGTAACTTTTAGACTCTTTTACTAGAACGTTATTGAAACAAGCATTTAGTAATCGCTCTGGGATTTACGCTGCTATTTGTCTTTGGATTTAAATACTAAAAATAAACAGAATTTCTATGAAGTATCATTGCATGGCTAACTTGCCAAAATCTTATCAAAAATGAAAAAAAAAATGCAAAAACCGAAATAGTCTGAATATTACATATCCATCCTATTTTAATCTATAAACAAAACCCAACGAGTATATTATTATCAATATCTATACTTGGAAAACAAAAGTAACTAAAATCTAAACAATGATGTCCCCATTCGTAAATAAATACGAATAAATTTCAATTTTATAAATGTATTATTATTATTAATTTAATAAAATAAAAGAAATATGTTAAATAATATAAATAAAAATAAATTTTGTATATACTAGAATTTAAAAAAATAAATAAATAAATAGTTTTTTTAAGTATTTTATTCAAAAATCTTATACATTTAATTATTTTACGTTTAGAAAACGCCACTATGTTTTTGGTAGGGTACTAAATACTTAGATTTTAATGTGTAAATTTTTATTACGTTTTCAAGTGAGGTAGTTAAAACAACAACAATACATATAGTTCAGTTTTTATTTATTTTGCTTCACTTAATCAAATGAATTAAATACTATTTTATATCCCTGAAATTTTTACATCTGTACTTATGGAAGTGCCAAAATCGTAAAATGATATTTACATTTATATCTGTATTCATTAATAAAAAAAAACAACTAAGTTCATAGAATATTAGAACTTTTTTTAATAAATAGAATTTAGATAAAGCGAATATACACACACGATTCTAAGGGTAATCAATTAAAATCGTCATAACATCCTACTGACACTTTTCGTATGGAATGCGCAAATTCAATTTCAAATATTTTGAGTAAATAAAATATAGACAAATAAAATTTAATCTTTCAAAATTTGAAATTTTTGTCGATGAAACAAATTTTATATCGAACAATGCGATTTCTATTGAAAGGTAATGTTTGTATTTGAATGTCTTTATGAATGTCTATATGAATGCTTTTAAACACTGTAAAATGACAGAAAATAATTACCTCACATTTTTTTTTGGTACAAAATGCTTTTATTGAATTATGTTCTTCTAAATTAAGTTATTAAACATTGGAAATAAAGAATGTCCTAGATTGGAGACCACGCATCTAATACAAACCCTTTTGCTTTGAACCTATTGAGTAATTAATTCTATCTATGTTCACTTTTAGTTTAAGAAGAATTCGGTATCTGATATATTTTTGTACTAAGGCAAGATACAAATTCTTGGATTACAGCCCAAGTTTGAGTTTGACAAAATAATATTGATGTGTACAGATTTTTAATGCAAACACTGCATATTTGAATAACCATATAACATGTGTTTAATAAAAGAATAAAGTAAGATTGAAGAAGTTGAAATATTGGGTCTTCCTCTACCTATTCAGTAGTCAGTAGTAAGTTTCAACAAACTCCCAACAAAATAAACAGTATAAGCACATAATAAATTAATTTCTCCATTCTATCTTCATTAAAAATCGGTATGTAGGAAACTCACAATTCTGTCTTAATTATTAAATCAAAACATTACATTCTTCATTGAACGATGGCGATTGAAAGTGTATTTAATTATGTTTAATTTAAAAAAATAAATAATACCGAATTAATTGATATGGGCGATTTTTTACGTTTTAATGTGTGGTCTTTATGAAAAATAAAATGTTTTGATAATATTATTGATTCTGAAGAGCAAATTGTGTATTTACTTATTTTTAAGCATATAATTGAACAATAAGTTTTATAAAATAATAAATAAATGCAAATGCCAATAGACTGGCCTTAAAATGTTCACAGTTTTGAATGCAGCTTAAGAATACTTCAAAGTGCAATAATAATTTTACAAAAATTGAATTCCAAGGCACATTAAAAGTATAAATAAGCAGCTGTAAATATCTTATTATGTAATAATGCTTATTATGTGAGAAAAAGCAGAGGGACATTAGTCCTTAAAAATTCTTTATTTTTATTTATATTTTGAAATATTATGTATGTTGTATTATAATTTTTAAACCAAAAGACATGATGGATTTGGGAAAATATGAAATTTTTGTGATGGTTATTTAATAAATAAATAAAAAAAGGGACAAATTAAAAATGTTTGTGAGTCTTGTAAGTGTATATTTGTGATTTTACATTGAATAATAATGAAACATTAATGCGTGTATTATTATTATACTAACAAAGTGGTATGAAAATACGACATTCGTATTATCAATAATCGAATTTAAAAAAGATATATTAAAAAAAAAAATTTAAAACAATTGGTTTTTTCATATAACTTTGTGCCCTAAATCATAAGAAATCAAAATTGTATTTGTGATGGAATATATTAAATAATTGTGATGAGCTTGAAACAAAATAATGAAATTTTTATATAACAATATTTTTGATATTGTTATATACATTATAAGAATAACTTGATTGCTCACCTGTAATATTTATGATTTTATGTTTTTAATCAGTCAAAATAAATGTTAAATCATTTTCAATAAAATACAAAATTAAAAAAATGTATCCATTTGTTTTCATTATTTATTAACCCGTATCAAAATTGTACAAAGTGCAGTAATGAACGCTTATGAAATCACTTCGTTATCTGCATATTTGATTTAGAATGTTTGGAGGATAAAGAAGGAAGTGAAAATAACAACTAATTGAGTTAATTGCTTAAATACCCGGTATATACTGAATTTATGAAAAAAAAGTTTCAAACAATAGTTGTTTATTATTTAAAAAAGAATATTTTTTGTCTTTTCTCATTCACGAACTTAACCTTAATTTTTAGTTCTAGAACACACATACGAAATTTTAGCTCGCTATCTCTTGTCGTTTTTGAGTACGGACAGGCGGACAACTTTGCGGAAATGGACTAATTAAGTCATTTTATGAACACCTATAATTAAATTTTTTTCTGCGATCAATATTTTCAATCGTTACAAAGTCGGGACCAAACTGAATATATCCGGGAATATATTATATACCGGGTATAAGAAGGGTATATAAAAAGGGGTGCGGTTTTCTTTTATATAATTTCTCAGGTCCGTATATAAAAATATAGATTAAAATAAACTTTATATGACTTTCTTATGCAAAGTCGACTAGTACTTTTCCGTTTTATTTTTACTAACGTTCATGCGAAAACACTATATTTTAATCCAGCCCACTATTATACAGTCACAACGTTTATCGATCATCGTCCATAACTAGACAAAAATAAAAGATACAGTGCACACTGAGCTGACTTTCTCGTTTGTAATAAGAAGACGGGAACAGCACAAAAATTTACAAAACTATTCTAAATCTTCATGTTATCTAGTACTTTCAAAATATTTAAAACAAAAAAAGGCGCCTTTATAAGATGTTTTGAAAAAACTACTAGATACGAATTTAAGATGGCTTAATCCAGCGGTATGTTTATTTATAATTCGAGTTCGATTTTTTACAAAGAAACAGAAAAAATATCACCCCGAAGTATCAAAGCTAGATCATCAAAATTTAATGGATTTGTAATTTGAATTAGAACTAACTATTCTCATTAACGTAAAAAATAATTTTCCGAAATAAAAATTTAAATAAATTTAAATAAAAGGGATAAAAAAGAATATGAACAACTTTCGTTGATGACGTGTTGATAGAAATATTAGTTTGCTGTCAATTTGCATACATACGGGAAAGACCATATTTACATATGCGTAAGACCATGTAGGTGTTCAAAATTATGTTTCATAACTTTAGTAGGTGATAGAACTCATCAAATTTGGGAATAAATATTTGGTTGTTGAAATATCGTCCCAGGATATAGTGTTGCTTTCAGCAGTGCTTTTTAGGTACGAGATTTTAGAAAAGAAAAAAACAATAATTTTTTTTCCGGATCGCAGTTCATATGAACTCTTTTCGTACTTTGACTCATAAATTATTTTGTTTTGGCTGACTCTACATTCCTAGTTAGATCTCATTCACAACCATCACTTTTCATTCAGATCTTAATGTCACCAGTCTTTTCCAATTTCTCACTTCAGTTTCCATAAGTCCATTTATCTCCTCCAGTCGCTCAACCTGAACTAGCCTCTCAGTTCACTAGCCTTGATTTCACTAAATAATGAAAGGTGCAGTTTATATACCAGACAGTGTGCTTGCGACTTCCACATCTTCTTCGTCTTTCGTAAGAGTCCATGTTTCTGCTACATTGATTACAACTGGTCTAATAATAATTCTGGATACACAAATCACCAGACCACTAAAAAAACTAGAGATGTCTTTAAAAGTCCAATAAAACTAAAATAGCACTTGTTACGTACCATTATTCAAGCTTTTTAATAATACTAACCCCTAACCCCCTCCCTTCAAATTTAAACTGACTAACCCTTTCAAAACCTTCAAATATAACAACCTATCGCCATCGTATTTTTAACCCGACTTCAAAAAAGGAGGATGGTTCTCAATTCGTCTGTATTTTTTTTTATTTTTATTTGTTTTATTTAAAATACTAACACTTACACATTCTCCTTAAAAGTTTGCGTGCATCATCGGCGAAGCCAAATTTTGACTGGTACCGTTAAAAATCGTGCCTTATCAACTGAAGGTATTTTATATACAAGTACCTCAAGAACCAAATTAAACAATAGTTTAGATCTTATATAAACGTACAATGCACATTTTATTTACTAAAGTAATATTTATTTCTTCACCACTATTTTCCGACTCTTTATCTCGTAAACAAACCATTTGTAGACCAATACATGAAGTTTTTTTCTAATTTCGATTAGAAATCTATTACGCCCTAAAGTTGTGAAATATAATTTTGCAACACCTGTATATTTAACTACTTTACGTCATTCAAATTAGCAACGTTTTAAAATAAATTATTATTTAAAAATTTAAATAATTTCTCTTAAAAGTTGCGATAATTTGATATCAAACATGCCATATAATGAATGACTGCCCTAGAAATATTTCCATTGCGTTAAACTATAAACGAATAAACCAGACAATATTACATTAAGGGAGTCACTGTTGTAATAAATACATACCAACACGAGTTAAAGAAATTTGCAATAAAAAACAACATGTTAAAAAAGACTTCTATAACACTAAAAACACAGTGACGTCAATCGATCTGTTTAAAATTAAAACAATACGATCGCAGTTTTATGGACATAATTTACGAATAATGCATGACCGAATATGCATTTTTATTACCATTTTAAAGTCACATTTTATTTAATAAAACTTAAATCACGTGCTCAGAATAAAAAAAACATTAAGAAAATTCCGAATGAATTTGCTGACGTCAGTGAGTGAATAAAATATTCACGTTTGTGCACCCTCCACCTACAAATCAAAATACTAAGATATTGACTTGTTTTCGAAACAAGCGCACACATCACCAAAATATAATTATTCTTTGGTCTACGTATTCAATGAAAATATTAATCAATTTATAAATGTACAGAGTGTATATAAATACCAGACTGAGAAAAAGCCTGGAACCTTCCGAATATCTCGAGAAATGAACGTTAGATCAATAAAAGCATGTCTAATAATTTAAAAAATCTATTTAATGATTAATCTATTTAGCTCTTACAGCATCCGTGATAAAGGCGGGTGTCGAATTTAAATGGAAAACAACTATTTTTCTTTGTGGGTTAATTGAATTTTGCAAAAAAATAAATAATACATAATAAAAAGTCAAGCTGCGCTCAAAGCAATCTGTTCCGCTAAAATAACATCTCTTCTGGTTCTCAAATGCGCGGATTCACTGGAAAGTCTAGCTATATATAGTACGAAAAAGGTAATCTTGATGTGGGTACCAGGACACTGCGAAGTTGGGGGACAATGAAACGATCGACTAACTCGCCCGTGAAGGAGCTGCACTCACATGTCAGGGACCGGAACCATATCCATCCTGCCCTCAACGAATGGGTTTATATAAGTCTATGAACAGAAAATAGAAGGATACAGCAGGCAAGTCAAGCCAATGCTAGCTGGGTACAATGTCACAAGGTCAACTTGGCTTATTGGCAAAAACCGGAACGAGATAAACTTTCTGGTTGAGGTGCTTGAAAACAGTCACTGCAGACTCAAGAGACACTTATCTGTCATGAGGTTGGAGGGTACGTTCCTTCCACCTTCTGACAGAATATCCTTACAGTAAAGTGAAGCCCATAAAACAACTAAAGTGAAGTTCTGCCCTGTCATTCACAAAGAAGACGGGTGGTTCGAAAGCGAACACAGGGGTAGAAGAAACGACCCAGGCGTCGTAGAGGATATAAGGGGTTGAGGGGGTCGGTAAAAAAGGGCTAGAAAAACCTACTTTTAAGGCTTCGGCCTCCCTTTCACTGCTACTACTAATAATAAAAAACATATATATACACTACAGTAACCATAGCTTAAATGGGAGTACCGACCCGGATAGTCGAAGATATATGGTTCGAATCTTAGTAGATTCAATACTTGATTTCCAATTTGATCGTATACTCAAACTTTTCTAGCCCATCTCGAGAAATATATATTTCAGATTTAAAAAAAAATGTGTCCAATTTTTTTATCAAAGCTAAGATGCTAAAATTAATTGTAACACCATTAATTCATTTTCAAAAAAATATTAAACTTTTTTATCGGAAATGTATATATCGGACTCGATATATGACTGCCAAAAAGGACTAAATGTATTATGTGCCACAAAAATAGCGCTCATACTTCAAAATTTTATAATTACGATTTGTGTATAATTCATTCTGGTTTCGGATAAAATTTGTTCATTATAAATATACTAACAACTTTTATTTAAAACATTTTCCCAAAAAACGAACGATTGATAAGGTACAAAAAAACTACAAAATTTAAAAAATGTTGTTGCCCGTAGTAAAAGGTCTCGATTTAAATTATTTTTCATTGTAAAATTAAAATCTACAAAGAAAAATATGACAATTTCTATTTAACATTCCAAGGTTGACCCCCAACCTCAACCAAAGGGGAAGTGGATGATTTAAAAAAATATTCGAATATTCGAGGTTTTTTTTATTTTATTTTTTAATCCACGCCTATTTCTCAGAATATTAGAGAATTTTTCAAAATATTCTATTTTCCATACTATTATCTATAAAATTCCAGGAAATTTTTAACATTACACTTCTTTAAAATGTTTTACATTTTTAAACGCAAAGTTACGATATATAGTCAAAATAATAAATTGAATAAAATGAAAATTAATTATTTTACTTTTTAATTGATAAAAAAAATGAAGTATTATGTATAAGAGTTAGTATATAATATTTTTATCGTCTTACCCGGCCACAAAAAGGAAGATAATATTCGCGTTAATATGTGCTGGGCTTTGTATTAACCCTGGAAGAGACAACGGATAGATGACAGAAAATTGACTCTAGCAGATAATAACAAAAGTTTATTTAGAAAATAATATAATAATTGAAATTTTTAATTAAAATAGTTTTTTTAAGTCAAAGTAATAATTAATTGATCAATTACCAAAAATAATTAATTATTATAATACCATATAAGAAGTCAAACATCTAGGAAGTAGTGGAAATAAAACAACAGGCAAAAAAATTGATATCAATGTACCTTGGTAGACTAAAGCCTTCTTTCTGCGGTATAAGGGATCACTTTTATTGGGAAAAGTTTAGGAAGAAGGAATTAGGTCCTAAATCAACGCAATAAGCAAAGAGTTTACTAGGAAGCTTCAATTGGAGAAGATACATACAAGACCTACACATAATCAGTTTAAACAAAACCAGACTATACTGCATACTAACGAAGTTTCTTTTGGAGCATTATAAACTTAGAAGACACCTCAGAAATCTAAAATTCTAAAAAACCAGGGTCATGATTACAAATTTCGGAACAACCCTTGGTGGAATGTGGTCATACATTGGTGACCTTTACAATTCACTAATTCCCTTTTTTCCCTAAATTTCTTCATTATCAAAACATCTGAAATTTAACACCATATCCCAGTGATTAACTATGACAATATATAAATTGCGGTAAAATATTTTCAAACGTGGGAGTAAAACAACCTTTTGTTATGTTATGCAAACGAGAATATAAATCAATCGAACACGTAAGTAGATCTTAGATTCGAAAATGAATTTTTTCTCATTTTTTTAATACTACCACCATACTAAATTTCAATTACATTAATGAAAATAAAACAGTAAACATCCCAAACAAGGTAGAAAAATAAAAAATATAATTACGCCGTATAATTCGATAATTTACATTAATAAAACATTTTGTGTTTTACTCTTTATATATTATGTGTACTTATATATCGTAGGTACATATCATATATATAAGTACTTATATAGAGATATCATATTTATGTGGGATGTAGGAAAAATCGATTCCCGGTAAAACGCGACCGTGTGCCTAGAGAACGCCTACACACACTAAATGTGAAAAGGGAATTATACAAACACTCATTGTAGATTGAACGACTAACATCTGGAATAATATTTTGAATATTTATTTAAAATAATTTTGTGTAAAATCAATTTAAATTAATTATTGAAGACATGCTGTAAACGGAATATAAACGGTTTTTATTAAAAGAGGTGAATTTTCTATTTAAATGAAACATTTCAATCGGTATTTTTCTGTTTGTTTGCGTTGTAATCAAACAACCTGTTAGCCCACTTAAAATATGTAGTACCTACAATGTGAAATTCGATTGTATATTTTATTGGAAAAATTTTAATTAGACACAATTTAATTTTTTTAGATATCCATCTGTTTATTTATTTTTTTTGTTCATGATTAGTGAATTTTAATCAATTTTCTTAAAATAATATAGTGGGTTCTAATTACATTCTAATTTTATTCAATTTATAAAATCTTTTTACTCCAGTTTATTCCTAAATATCTACTTTTTTTTATTAAAATTGTTTATAAACGAAAAAGAATATTGTTTCAGTTAAAAACAATTTTTTGAAAAAAATATTTTATAAGATTATTATCAATGTACTATTTCAGAGGCCATGCAGGTTTTCTCATGGCTTACGTCTTTTACAACATTCATTCTCTTATTGTATCAAGTACAGGGAGATGGGAATATCGGTAAAATAATTAATTAAAAATTTTATTAAACATACTATCAATATTGACATTTATATATTTGTAGGTTGTTTATTTAATGAAAATTTGTGTATGGAAAAAGTGGAATGGTGTTATGATGGTATGTGGAAAATGTTTTAATCATCTTTTCACTTTATAAATTTTTACAAAAAAACTTTTCAGATTTCTTGTTTGGGCGTTGTTTACAAGCAACCGTAGAACCGGATGATTTATATCGTTATGAATATCTAACATCACAACAACTAGGGATTATTGAAAGTGAATTACGTGAACTTTTAGTTTGGAACTATCATTGGAGTCATCCGTACACACAATGTTTGCTACAAGCAATATTGTATGGATTTAAAAATAAGTAAGTTTTATTGTCAAAAGTAGCACTAAAGTTGCGACATTAAAGCGGAGTATACACGAATTAAGTAACTTAATGGCCTCCAGACTTGAGTGCTTTAGTCCTACTTGATTTATC
Organism: Nineta flava; assembly: GCA_963920215.1. Taxonomy (NCBI): domain Eukaryota; kingdom Metazoa; phylum Arthropoda; class Insecta; order Neuroptera; family Chrysopidae; genus Nineta; species Nineta flava. The sequence continues at coordinate 98,853,734 of OY986041.1, read as the reverse complement.
TCAACTACGGCTTGAGCAAAAGTATTAAGCATGATTCTCTAGAGACGCAAGTAGTGAATCAAGTGGGTCTGTTTCAGACTTCAGTAGAGAAGTGCAAAGTGTTTAAATTTCGTTCTTTTAACAGCTACTGACTGATACTAGTTTCGTACATGATGCAAGTCAAGTACAATATTCTAGTTTAACATTCTACATGGCCGTGTAAACCCCGCATTAATTCGCAAATAGCTTGCAAAAGTGTTAACACTGTAAATATATCTTTGCAAATTTTTGTGTTATAGATAACAATTTCGTATGCAAAATATATCAGCTGTTTACATTGCAATTGATTCTGAGAACATTGAGTCCAATCAGTTAGTCTCGCCCAACTTACGTTTGAAATATTTGCAAATCCCCTTTTCTTTAATGTTAAAAACCCTCGTAATTGTGTATAATCTGGTTTCGCTTTAGTTCTTGAAAAAAGAATTTCCAAAAATTATACTTTCGGCTAATTTAATTAATACGTATAAATGCTATAATTTTTATTTTTACATTCCAAAGATCGGGCTGTAATTCTCAAATTTATATCTTTAAATTATGTTCCACACAAGAATAGTACATAGAGTTGCACAAAATTCTAGCAACACTTACTGTTTTACAACATGTCTAGATACTTTCAGATTACTTTTTACTTATTTTTTGTTCCCAGAAAAGTTTTATATCTTGATTTAAAATATAAATATTCTATTTTACATTTTGGCTCCAATGGAGGCCTTTTATTTAAATAAAAAAATAAATCATTGGGAGGTATATAACACTATTTTAGTATCGGTTGCTCGCACATGTAATATTTTACAGTTTTACAAAGCCAAGAATCTTATAATTAAATAATTTTCTAAATAATTCTGGTACTAAATTATAGATACATAATTATAATAAGTGATCTGGATAAAGGTGCTTTTTCATGCTGACGCTTGACGCTGGTTTTTAGCGTCAAATTCGGCCACGTGCTGAGAATTTAATATGCGCGCCATCTAGAAAAAATGTATCGATAAAGCTAAATTTAATTGACCTTTTCTGCCGGGTTATATTAGCGCCAACGTAATAACTCGAACAATCTCATCGATAATAATCGATCTTTTCAAAATAATCAGCTGTTACTTTGTGATTTTATAAATATAGCGAGTGCAAAAATAAATACTAATGAATATTAAAAAATATCAGATACAGTTTTGTTTTACTCACAATTACATACGTAACCTATAACGTCTAGTGGTAACATCGATACGTCGCCTTTCGATACTGATACATAATTTGACGCTAAACGCTGTAATTTTTCGCTACAATTATTTCTAGATGGCGCGCATGTTAAATTATCATCACGTGACCGAATTTGACGCTAGAAACCAGCGTCAAGCGTCAGCATGAAAAAGCACCTTAAGCAGGCGGTTTTATATCTATAGGGTCCAGTGGCGGATTTGCCGGGTAGGCAACTGCCTAGAGCGAATGATTAAAACTACTAAAACTATGTGGGTAATAAAAAATAGAATTTTTCATTTAAAAGCGTACAAGCCTGATACATTACGAAAATAGCGAATTTACAATAAATCAATTCTATTTAATAACGATTGGCGTCAAGCGAGGAAGTTGGTTTGATTCCAACTTCTAGTGTTTTCGTCGATGGCGTCAAAACTGGTCACGTGTCTAACGCAAGCGCCAGAATGAAAATGTACCTTAAAAGAGGCGGGTGGCGAGTTATCTTAATCCGCCTCTGATCTAGACACTTCATTCTCCAATAATTAATATTTAGCTATGGATAATTGTAACAAAGACTATAAATATTATTCAATATATTCTTTTCTTTTATTGAATTAGCATCCCCCATGATTTCAACAATTGTCATCGCTACATAAAAGACAAAGATGTGGATTTATATGCTGAAGATGTGGATGATCCTTTAGCAGTTGTTAAATTCATGCCCAGTTTATCTGATCCAAGTGCTCCATTTGCTGATGAAATATATTACCCTCCTACTGTTTATGATGAGAACGACGTAGAAAACATTCAAACGGATGATGAAGATAGTAACTTAATTGAAGGTATTGCATTATAAATTACTAACTATTGACATTATCAACATTTTTATTTCTGTAACCACGGACATAAAAATATTATTCCGGTTATTTTTTTTTATTATTCTGTTTGATATTAGTATTTCGACTGGAGTAGTGTCAATTAGGTCAATTGGTAAATCAATGATGTTTCACTGTGACACAAAATGAGAAAAAGATAACGTAATCATTAGGATTCGAACCGTAGGCCTCCGTCCATTCGGAACGGTGTGCAAACAAAATACGCTATCAGTTACTTAGTGAGTGCATTCGATTTCATTATTTACTTATGGAGGGTGCACGGATAAAAAGATGAGTGTCAAAAAACCACGATTTTAAGATTAATATGCGAATTCATACCTTAAATACATTAGAATCCGATAGAGTTTTCGAATCAACTAAAACCAATTAGCGTCGCAAGTTACAGCGAATTTAAATAAACGTGTTTAAAGCTATAAAGATAAATGTCCCGCCGTACCAGTGAAAGATGAATGGCCACCGGAGATGGAAGGGTCACAATACAATTACTGTACAGAACAGGCTACAGTACAGTACAGCTAGTCTAGTATGGTTAAAGCTGTAACTACTACTACACAATACTTTATGATGACCAATTTGAGGCCATTATTCCTATAGCTATTTTGAAGTACCAAAATCTCTATGATTTGAAACAGTTTTGTGAAATTCCAGATGCAAGACATTATTTTACAAACTTACCTTATAGCCAAAATGTTATTGATGTTTGATTTATAATTATAATAATCATATTAATAAAAAATATAGTTACCGTTTTTTTCCCTCTCAATTTTATACATATCAACCTGATAATTTCAGGTTTACCCCTTCATAAATTATTTCCACCTACGCCAATGGCAATGCAATTGGTATATATTGGTATATTCGTTATAAAAGAATAATCTTATTATTCTTTTCAAATGTAAGATATACATGTCTGCACCAAGTTTTTGCCAAGTTTTGCCTCTTATGTTTTTATTTGTACGGGAATCCCCAATTTACAAATTAATTATTAAACATTATATTATCGAATGATAATTAGTGAGAACTCTAGGTTTTTGAAATAAAATTTCAAATTCGCCTCCTTTACCTAGATCAGTTTTTTGTATTATAAATACGTATTTCGACTAAAATTTCGACTACGTGAAATTGTCACCAAATTAGTAACAAGTAACATATCCTGCGACAATATAAGAGTAATTTTAATAAGAGTAAAATTAACAGGAATAAATGTGAATGAAGGAAATTTTAACAAGAGTAATTTCAATATAATTTAAAATTTATTATTTTTTAAATCCAGTATATTTTAATTTAGTTAATTTTCTATTTATTTTTATTTTTGTCTATTGATCTCGACTTTATATCTATTTCGAATTGTCAAAGAGTAAAGTACGATTAGCTAATTTATACTGATGATGACTACATTGTAGTCGAAATACGTATTTATAATACAAAAAACTGATCGAGGTAAAGGGGGCGAATCTGAAATTAATTGTTTTTATGAACTTGTCTGAAAACTAAATACAAGTCAAATCTAATAAAGACTATTAAGAGTTGTATTTGAAACTACGAAATGGTCACTATTTGGATTAATCATTTTATGTTATAAATTAAAATCGGAAAAAAAGCATAGATTATTTCAAATACAATTCTTAATAATCGTAAAGTATTCAGGTTCACATAAACAAAATTTTTCATAATCTTTGATTTGCAGAATACGCTAGGTTCTTATGGGGTTAATATTTTCAGATTCAAATGATGTTAATAATATGGAACCTTATAATTTATCACCTTATAATATTGAAAAAAAATCTGCTGAATATTTTGATGATGGATTAGAGTTTTTACCAGCTATGCATCGTAGATCTAATGGAGATGATTTAGGTGGACTAATCCCTATTAATAGCAATGACTTACCTATTAATTATGATTTTGCCAATGAAAATTTCCGAAAACGTTTGTTATACTATTCAGACCAAAATGAAAATGAGCCATATTATGATCCATCAGCAAACCTTCCTCCATTTGAGAATGAAAATTTAAACAATCTCATCCGAAATAATGTTTTAAATGAGTACCCATTTACCAATGAAGATAATCGTCAATTATTAAAATCAGAAAATTTACGAAATTCACCAAATTTACCTCCACATAAATTGAATTTTGGAAGTCGTTTGGAAAGAAATGATCTTGGAAGAACATATCAACCAGATGTGGTTAAATTAATCCAACAAGATATGAATGCGCCTAGATATTCTCAATCTCATATTGACGATATTCCAGAGCCTCGTATATATTATGATGATTTGGAGTATAATCACCTTGTTGAGGATGAACCTGGTAGTGGAGAAAGTCACATACCTTCAAAAGTGCATAAAAAATTTGATAAAACACAATCTAATCGAGAAAATGAAAAAAATTCAAAGGAATTGCATAGAATACTAACAAGTGATTTAAATGAAGACGAAAATATACCATCTGGAATTTATACCGAAGGTGGGGTTGTAGTTATGCCTAGTCTAAAAAAATCAGGTAAGTTTTTTATATGTATGCATAATTTAAGTAAAACGCTTTTGCAAAGTAGAAAATTTTTTAGGCACTAGAGAATTAACTCATAGTTGGGGTTTTACACGACATGAACGATATGATGTTAAGAAACCAGGTCCACCATTTGATGATAAAACATCGGAAGATGGTAATTTTTTCACAAACGAATCACTGCAATTCACATAAATACATAATACATTTAAACATTTTATACATTTAAATGGAATGTTGATGCCAAAAGATTGTAACAATGCTCGAATATTATGCAAAGTAGGAAAGCAAAATATGTCGTCGTTGTGTTTTAATTGTTGCATTTCTTTGTTACATTTTTTAATAGTTTTAGAGTGATATATGTTAGTTTATACATCCCAAAATTGAGGTCTATGAAAAAATCGGAAAAATATTTTATATTCATTAAAAAAAGAGGCTAAAATTAAGTAATAATAGTTTGAACCTTATAGATCACAAACATATTACTTTCGATTTTTTTTTATAAATATTTATGTCAGGATTCTTTCATAGTCCAACTTTTTAGTTTATTTATGTAGTTGTAAATCGTCAATTTTATCCCAGTTCCTTATTATTTCCTTCAAGAATATTGATTTTGCTCTTGGTACAGAGTAGTAATAAATGTATACCTGTCACTGACCTCTATATAAACTGGATAGATTATGCTAATGGGTCCAGAGGCGGATTAAATGTCCACAGGCTAGCACTTCATCAGCGCCCCTCTAGTTGCCATCTTACTAATAATATAAACGCGAAAGTTTGAGGATGAATTTTTGTTACTCTTTCACGCAAAAACCACTTAATGGATTTTGAAGAAATTTGTATGAAGGTAGTTTATACCCTGAATTAACACATAGAATACTTTTATCCCGGGAAAGTCACATGTCACGCGAGCGAAGCCGCTGGCAAAGTCTAGTATATTATAAATTTTAACTATATATGAGAGTGAAGAAAGCAAGAAGGATAGAACTTGGAAATTCGTGGTCTCTGTGCTATTTCTTCCTAGTTATTGTGAATACCATAAACAATTGCTAACCGATTGATTTTTATCATTAATTAAGTACAAACTTAAGATTTAATATTTTACATATAAAAACAAGAAGACTATCAATAAAATTGTTTATTGTTTAAAGTTGTTAGGTTGTTACAAAACAATTATTTATATATTTTAAAGTATTATTTTTTTCTTCGTTTAAAAACTTCCACGCGCGCCCTTTTGTAACCTCGCGCTCCTAGTTTGCCTTATGGATAATCCGCCACTGTATAGTTCTAAACGTGAAATAATGGCTCAACTTAATGAGTCAGCGACGCCAAAACTAGCCACGATACTAAAACTTTATGGGTGTAGTGATATGGGTGTAGTATATATATGGGTGTAATACTTCAATGATACTTATAAGAGGTCAGTGATACCTGTCTTCAACTCATTTAAACACTGTAACAAATTATAGCCTGTCTGTATATTACATACCCTGGCTATATTATATACGTAGTGCTATAGATAATTCTCCAAGCGTGCAACAATTAAAAGTATTTTGGTTCTGAGAATAATCTGAACCACTGAAACTGATTTATGATTTCTTCTTGTCTTTTTATACCCGGTAAATATATAAAGTATTCAGGATATATTTAGTTTAGTTCCGACTTTGTAACCATTGAAAATATTAATCGTAGAAACAAATTTTTGGTATAGGTATTCATAAAATGGCAGCTAATTAGTCCATCTGTCCGTAAACACGATCTCTCAAAAACGGAGAGAGATGCGAGCTGAAATTTTATGTGTGTATTTCAAATACCTCCGTGTCTCGTAGCGAGAATAACAGAACAAGTTTCTATCAAAAATTCTTAAATGTAAAAACAGACTCCAATTATAGTAGGAGCGCCGATCGTAATATAGTAGGAGCGGCGATCGGTGCCCCTTTAGTTAGGGGATGAAATTTTCAGAAAAGATAGTCCATATATTCTCCCTGCGAGAACCTAATTTTTTCAGTTATGTAAGTTTTATTTCAGTGAACTCACTACCAGGCTTTAAAAGACAATTGTTTTACTTAATTTATGATACTAGAGTCAAATTAGCATTTTTCAGGCAGGTTGCTCGGAACTGAAATTTTTTTTTAAATCGATTCATTTTGACGTCCTGAATACGATGACTAACGGAGTGCGACATAAAATCTTTAGTAATAATAATGGTGTGTTTATTTTTAATACAACTGTCTATAAATTATTATTTTCAAGCTGAGACCCACGAATTTTATCTTGCTCTTCTTTAAGAAATAAACTATATTGCTCGGAAAATTTTTTTGAGCTTAGAGTTAGATAGGTAAGTGTTTAAGCTTTCGATTAATCCTTGTAAAACCTAAAAATATTAATTTTTTTATAAGTTAATTAGCAGAAGGTAAAACATATAACTCAACGTATCGGGATATTTAAAAAAAAATTAAATCTGTAAAAAATCTATAAGTTAAAAGAAAAGAAAATATATTCAAATAATTTCTAAACTGTTTGTTTATTTTAAATTTGTTTATAGCGCGTTATAAACAAATTGAAAAATAATGAGAAAATACTTTTTATTTTATAGATATTTTTAGGACCTTTCATTTAAAAAAAAGATGTATTTATCTAGCATGAATTGTACCTTTTTTATTTATAAAAATAGATGACATGGTATTTTATTAATTGTCGGGGACCAAATTTTTTTAAGGGATACAATTTGACACATTATTTTTAACAATAGGCATACAAAGTTAGTATAAATTTTAATTTAAAATTTTTTTTTAATATAAAATTTTTGCGTTTTTCACACTTTGAGAATTTTTTCTCGAATTCTAATAAACCGATTTTAATGCTCATGGGCTCATTTCTTTTTTTATATAGAATTTAATAATATTCTTTGTCATTTTTCACGAACTCCAGATGAATATCGGCATAGTTCCTATCAGATTCGGCTGCAGCCGCATATCCTACCAATTCCTAGTCTACTCACAAATCCCTTCCACTCCACTCATATCCTCACATCCTTAGGCATCACAATGGACCTTATGGTCGAAGTGTAGCCCGTCCAGGGCAGCCTCTACAATCTATCTATCTATCTGCTCATTTTTAAAATTTTTAGTTTTAAAAAAAATATTAAGAAAAAACGCTTTTTTGTTATAAACAAATTCAATTTTGACCCTGTTCCGTCATATTCAGGACGTCAAAATGAATCGATTTAAAAAAAAAATTGCGATTCCTAGCAACCTATCTGAAAACCCGTTTTTGAAGCTTATTTGACTCTAGTATTAGACGTGTATTGTTTTTTATTATTTAATTTCTTCCTTCTCGAGATATCTGAATATACTACCGAAATTGTCCATATCACGAATACGTTAGGGCGAATCCTGCGGAAACTTGCTGGCGGATGAAAATATTCAACTATTTCATTTTTTTTTTTGAAATCCTTAGGTCACCATGTTCAACCAGTATTATTTTGAATTATAGTAATCAGTAGGTTTTGAAGTAGATCATTTCTTACAAAGAAAAGATAAATTTTTGACATTCTATTTTGTTTATAGTTATTAAATACTTAACTAAAAAGTATTTAGTATAGCTTAAAACTCAAACACCACAAGCAGACACTTCATTTTATTTATTTGTTTTGATGTCTTCATCTATCGACAATTTGCCTTCTCTTTTAAATTTCTTGGCAACATCAATGTTTTACGAAATTAATTAAGTTACAAATATTTCATCCAAACAAATAATTTCAGATTTGAAACACCACAAACATACAGATGCTGAAGGAAAAATAAAAAAATCATTAGATGGTAGTTTTGATGCTGATTCATTGACACACTCATTGGCGCACCATCATTTTAAGTACGAAGTAGACGCTTCGTATGCCTATGTGAATTTTAAGGACGGGTAAATATTTTAATTATAGATAAATAAAATTAATTTTATCCATTTATAATCCATGGTTTTTTGATTTTTAGAATAAGCAAGTGGAATGAAGGTTTACATATAATTGCAAAATTGGAAAAAATGTTGAACTTAGATGAAGGCACATTTACTAATACTAAGTAATTTCATATTTTCTTTATAGTAAAATGAAAATAACTTATAGGCGTGAAATAATTCGTAGAACTGTAATTTTCTACGAAAAACACGGGGAGGCGTATGTAGATATGTATATGGGGTTGGGGGGGAGGGTAGGCTCTCTTTCCGTTTCAGGCTGCCTTCCCTCTTTTAACTAAAAAAATCTGTAGCTTAGTCTTCAATGTACCAGGACGCAAATCTATGGGTTTTTTTCTTCTAGTTTCTAAATTCGTTTTTCATTCCGAAAATTACAGAAAACTATAAACATTTTTTACACGTTTTTTGCTAATATTTCAGACGATTGTAACAAATTTTTTGGTCCAACAAAAAATAACCATTGAAACCCCCTCTGTTGTTTCTTATACCAAAATATATATTTTCACAGAAAATTGTAGATTTTGCCACGTAACTGATCAAAATACGTTATTTTCATTAAACTAATAAAAATAGAGTAACTCAAAAGCTCACGGTATTCAGATCTCCTATATCGAAAACTTTAAACAATTTAGATGAATTCAATACTTGATGTGCTCAGAAATATTGATACGATCTTCGTCCTTAGCATAGTTAAGTACATAATAAATAGATCGCTTTTATTTTACTTTGAGTCAACTGCACCGCCGGCTTCATAAAAAAGCAGTTCGGCAATATTTTAACGCCATTACCGAACGGTTTATAGGTCTTCGTGGATTTAAAATTATGGTTCATATACACATAAGGATACGCTTAGGGTGATCAACAGATTCAACATTTCTGAGTTCATAAACCAGTGAATTCTTGTAAAAATAAAATACCAATTTAAATTTTTTTCCATTTATAGAGTTGATACGCATCAAGTATCATTTAAAGTCGAACCAAATAATTTGGGCATGAATGCATCTCAAGTTGCTCAAGCTATAGGTATAAAACTACTTACTATCTATTAATATTTTTATATATCAACATATTTAAATACTTTTTGCAGGTAATGTTAAAGACAAAATTAAAAAAGAAATCGGAGTTGAAGTCACCAATACTGGAATAGGTTATAAGGTAAGATTGTGGATACTGGATATCCCATAGGCTTAGAAGCCCGCTTTGAACGATAAATTAGTCATTTCCTAAAAAATAAATAAATAGAGCACTACATTTGGAACTTTCCTTTTTCAGAAATCAAATACCTAAAAGAGTATGTATTGACCCATTAGTCAGTTTTATGTGATCCTTGCTTATAATATGACTATAGGAGGCATATCAAAGCGTGTATGTTATATTTCATGGTTAAATCGTACTCATTAAAATGATAAATGTAGTTCTGACCAAAAATGGATCTGCAAATGAACCAATGCCATGCCAAGTTATTAAACGACCTTTAATTGGAAGTTTCAATAATATCGCGTTTTTTTTGCAATTTAAGATCAAGACTAATAGTTTAAATGTTTATTATTCTGTACAATATCTATATTTAGAATGGATGGATAATGGCTAATGAAATGACTCATCGTGATCCATGGTCCTATTGTACTATTATCGATAGATTTTTAGAAAGTCAGTGGCATCACGATGAAGAATTCTTTGATCTCCTAGAACCTAGTTTAGATGAGTATGCTTTGCATTCTAAAAAAGTATGCACTCACAAAAACCTTGAATTGACGCCTCGTCTTCGTCTTCACTCGCTCTTTAGATTAGTAAATCTGATAGATCTACCAATCTAAAGAGTATATGTAGATTATTGTGGCTTAAACTTAGAAGTTCAGAACTACTTCTTGAATTAAGACCCTTCCCAACACAACCGTGAATGTTTTCCCTTATGTTCCAAATTATTATCCTCAAAGTATGATACACCCTTTTGAGACACCTTTAAAGAGTAAATATTCTATAAAACTATTTAGATTACTCACAAATTATGTTTCAGACAAAACAACCTTTAGTATGGAGCTCTCAATGGTTTGATAATGCTGATCAAGAAGGATTTGAAAGCAAATTGTTGATTGTATGCGTGTTAGCGGCATTATTAATGGCTTGTGTAACTTTGGGAATAGTTTGGAGACATGCGACATCGAGACAAAAAATAAGAGATATTAATGCAACTGTAAAAGATACTGAGGCTAGCAAAGATTATCAGGTATTTAATATTTAAAAACTACACGGTTCAGTTAAATGTAATGCAATTTTATTGATTTAGGAATTGTGCCGATCACGAATGGCAACTAAAATATCTACGGGAACACCACCATGTCCTCAAACACAAGTTGTAGAAAAAGCAGAAGGTGTACATGGACGTATTACTTCTTTATCAAGGGAATCAGATCAACAAAGTCCTTCTAGCCGGTCCAGTACTTCCTCTTGGTAATATTATCGCTTTTTTTTTTAGTTTTCCATAGAGAGTGTAATTATAATTACATTTGTAGGAGTGAAGAACCTGTCCTTTCAAATATGGATATTTCTACTGGTCATATGGTTCTGGTAAGACCAAATTAATACTTAAATTTATGACTCAAAACTCTAATTGATTATTATTGTTTTAGTCTTACATGGAAGATCATTTGAAAAATAAAGATAGACTTGAACAAGAATGGGTTGCATTGTGCGCATATGAAGCAGAGCCATGTGCAACAACTATATCACAGAAAAAGGAAAATGTTGACAAAAATCGATACCCTCATGTTTTACCATACGATCATTCAAGGGTTGTTTTAAGTAGCTTAACAAATTTCACTGAAACTGATTATATCAATGCGTCAACAATTGTAAGATTTTGCATTAAAATAATTAATACAAATACTGTATCGATAACAAACTATTGTTTTTATAGACTGATCATGACCCAAGAAACCCCGCTTACATTGCAACACAAGGTCCTTTACCTAATACTGCTGCTGATTTCTGGCAAATGGTTTGGGAACAAGGTTCTGTTGTAATGGTAATGTTAACGCGTCTCACTGAAAATGGAAATGCAATGTGCCATAGATATTGGCCAGAAGAGGGTTCAGAAATTTATCATATATATGAAGTACATTTAGTTAGTGAGCATATTTGGTGTGATGATTATCTAGTACGAAGTTTTTATCTAAAGAACATGAAAACTGGTGAAACTCGTACAGTTACTCAATTCCACTTTTTATCATGGCCTGAACTTGGAGTACCTACTTCTACAAAAGCTTTACTAGAATTTCGAAGAAAAGTGAATAAATCATATCGTGGGCGATCATGTCCAATTATTGTACATTGCAGGTAATATATTGATGATTTATACTCATTGCTCTCATTCTTGGTATATGAAAATAGACTTGCCCAATTTTTTGGAATAAATGATTTTTTTACAAGAATATATATATCAAATGAAACAATTTATTAGCGAAATTCTTCCAAAGGAAATGTAGCTATTGGTTTTGTACCGATGATGGAATTTCGTAAAAATTTCTTCAAATGCCCATCGATCCTTCCTACTAGATGTTAAAAATGATTATCGTTAAAATTTATGCATTTTTCAATTGTTCTAATATTAAGAGAGATATTTTATATTTTGTGTTTTCTTCTATCTTTATACCCCCTTTCCCCTTGACGCATGGCATTTATTAATAAAATTGGTCTTGAAAATCCTAAAATCATATCAGATATGATATTTCATTTTGATCACACTAAAATTGTGACCACTAGAGAGTGATTTATGTATTCTAAGGAAATTCGCTAATTTGAAGCAGCTCCTGCGTAACGAATTTTTTTATCATTACTATTGGTGTTCGTTCCTTAGGACCACGACATCTAGTGGAAATAATTAGAAACAAAGTAAAAACAAAAAATTATTATTTTGTTACTGAAAAAAAAGTAAAAATTAAATTATTATTTTTTGTTAATCATCTTTTGTGAAATATGACTTTTGTTTACGTATTTAAAAAAATATATTTAAATGGTCTTTTCATATGTGACCACACGGTATCAAATAAAACAAAAAAATTATACTTAATTTTATAAATAATTATGTCCAATAATAATTGCTGTTTTGATTTGATACGCGAAATATTGACCGTACAAGTAATATATATCAAATAGTTTTCTGACGAAATATATACACAAAAATAATAAAAGTATCGAATAGTCAGAACAAATTTGATGCCAAACTAGTAACTTAAAGTTATATGAGCAGCCATACAGTTTAACTTTTACTTACATTTTGTTTGATTATATTTAGCGATGGCGCTGGACGTACAGGAACATATTGTTTAATTGATATGGTTTTAAATCGAATGTCAAAAGGTGCAAAAGAAATTGATATTGCAGCAACATTAGAACATATTCGAGATCAACGCCCAGCAATGGTTACAACTAAACAACAATTTGAATTCGTTTTAATGGCTGTTGCTGAAGAAGTACATGCCATATTAAAAGCTTTGCCAGCCACTGTTGAAAAACAGTAAATTGAATTTAAATCTTTTCTGTTTTTAGCTCAAGTTTAGTTTTTAAATGTCCAACAAATACATATATCTATATTTACTAAAATTTGTGCTATGAATTATTTAAGCGTATTCAATTTTATATTTTGTGCTAAAATAATTCTCTAGATTTATTTTAAATTATCACCAAGAAATTTAACAATATAAAATTGTATATTTGAATAATTTCATTGCACTCCAATTGCATCGTGGTAAATTTTCAATAAAAAATTATGTTAGGGATGAGAACTAAATATATATTTATTTGTAACATAAAAATTTCTCTAAAATATTAAAATATATGTCAGCTGCAAAAATTGTAATATTACTTAAAAATGCCGAAATGTTTATCAAATTATCAAATTCATGATAATTGTTTATAAGCAGTAAATTAATTGATTTACAAGATATTCGGTGCATCTCATCCCGAATATATAAACCTTCAGGAAAACCTGATCAGCAAACTCCTGGCCATTGCCAAGATATAGGAGAAGCGAATCTTGTCAGACTGAAGTAGAAGGGGAAGCACAATGGATTATAAGGTCGAAGTGCAATACTTTTTATACCCCCTTTTTATATATCTATCTAAATGAATTTACTTGGTCTCAATTATTTGATACCAGAGCAGTATAAATTACAATTCAGGGAATATAACTTTAAAAAAAAGATTCAATAAAATTCTCTAAGCGTACAAAATTTAACGCGGATAAGAAACAACCAGACTGACGGAATATTCGGTTGCCCACAGGGTATTTAAATTTTCAATGGGATAAATATTTTAGCACTTAACAATAATTTTTAAACAACGCCTATGAGTCAAAAAAAGAAGAATTACAATATTTTGTTGCTGACATTTTTTTTTTAAAAATTTTATTATAAAATAATTTATTAATTATCTGCTTATTCGTGTGTGATCGGGGTGCATTTACATTTTACAGCATTACTTGCGTACATATATTAAAACAGATACAAACTTTCCGTAACGGCCGTTTGATAATAAGTAAATATTTACCGGGACCAGGTATGTAGATATTTTTTCAGCTTTTTTTCAAAGGTTCCTTTGATCTATGGTTCTAATTATTTATTAGAACAACCATTTACTTTTTGATTGAGTTCAGTCTTTGATCTTGGTTAAATTTCATGCTCATGCGTATAGTTAAACATCATGAATAGGCTATTTTTTTAAAAAGAAAGTGAAATTGAAACCGTTTTGTTTTTACACGGTTGTGAGGAAATTTGAGTTTGGTTTTTCTAAAATATCTCTCCTTTATCAAAAAAGTTTTGAGTCTGAAGCTCAGGCATGATGTGAAAACATAAATGTTAATGTCGTATTTATTGTGAGAAATGTGATTGGCCAAGCAATTTGTTTGTTTTTTTTTGAGGGAGGATAACTACATAATTGAGCTAATCGATTCACTAAAAGAAAAATTTTTATCTACTATCGAGCGTCATGCATGATCGTCCTTAATACTTGTGGTAATATATGTACGCTCTTATTACAAACTATATCAATAATTTTGAATTATATCATAAGAAGTACAAGAAATATTGAAAATAATTTTACAAAAATTGTTTAAAAATTTATTTTTAAAAGTATGTAGTTATATTAGTTAAATTTATTATTGATACTGACAAAACATCAGCCAATGCAAATGTTATTATGATATATGTACTAAATATTTATTTATTTTTTATTCAAAATAGTTTTATTATAGATCTATCTATCATGCCAAATAAGAGTTTATTTTAACGTATATACAAAAATACAAATATATTTTCTCATTTATTAAATTCTATCAAAAGAAAGAAAAAATTTTAAAAAGTGAAAAGAATGACATATATTTATTTTATGGTACAAAGTTGATATTTATTAGTGACAAATTCTAGTCTCAAATAAAACAAAAACCTAAAAAAAGAAATTATGTATATTATATACATTATAGTCAATTTAATATTTATCTATTTGTTGATGTAAAAGAGATTGATATATCTATATATATTATACAATTAATTATATTTACAAGTAATATATTTTATGTAAATGGCTATATGAAAACGAATATATCAAATCAAGAAACATTTTATACCGCAAGGGAACATAAATTTGGCAACTAAAATATCAAGATACTGATTTTGTTATTTTCTTATTAATCTGTAAATGGTGGTTGTTACATAATTCATTCGAGAAGAATTTATTTACTTTATGTGATATATATGTTATGGCTAATACGCGTAATATATGAAATTCATTTGTTATAGTTTAAGAGCTGTGCCATTTCTAAAGTCTACAGTATTTTCGCACGCTTGGAAATTTATTAACCAGGAACTAAAGCCATCACTTCCCTAACGAAAAGGGTGGAAATTTTAATTATGAAACTGTAAGAGGTAGATATAAGAAACAACTTACAATTTAAAGTTTTGCTCAACCTTTTACAGTTTTCGAAATTTCGCATTTATTTCCCTCGTTATTTCGTTTAAATAGTTCTTAGACCATAAACCTACTTTTGCTATTATAGTTTATATTAAGTAATGAAAACTGCGAGCGGTTTTTTTTTTTATGAAGGTTCAAGTTTCCTCGAGTGTAAACTGTTAGATAACAAAAAATGTGAGTTTGTTTTCCGTTACCCAACGATTAAATCCCTAAGGAATCTTGAACTAAAACTCACGATTTTCATTATCCACAAAAGTATTCGCTCTGCTCAGAATCGTATGGTCGTCATCCGAAAAACGGTAAAATTTTGAACTTTTATTAGCCAGATTATGTACTAAACTCAAAAATTTGGAATGTTTC
Organism: Nineta flava; assembly: GCA_963920215.1. NCBI lineage: Eukaryota > Metazoa > Arthropoda > Insecta > Neuroptera > Chrysopidae > Nineta > Nineta flava. The sequence continues at coordinate 98,837,799 of OY986041.1, read as the reverse complement.
TACCTCAACTAATTAAATTGGCCATATGGTTACTGTAATTTTTTTTTTTGTAACTCCAAAATCTATATTTTACCCATATGTCAAATTACAATTTAACTTAGTTGACATGCAAACTTTCCAAAATTTTGCAAATGAAGGCCTTTAAAAATAATGTAAAGTTTTATTTTTTAATAACTGCAACCAAATGTCCAGCCGCAAAATAAAATTATTTTTAAGTTTTCAATAAACACTCTGAGGTAGTAAATGCATTTTTTTTAAATCTTATTTCAGCTAATATTTTTTATTTTAAGAACTTACAACCCCATTTATCAAAACAAATACAAAGATTTATTGAAAAATGAACAGGAATTTAAAGCATTACATTATGATTAATATTATCGAATTAAAATGAATTTAGGCAACATAGACAATATATGCAGATATTGTCAAAATATTGAATAGTCTAGTTTACCATCAGAAAAATCGTATTATTTACCATTTGCATTTATTGTGGATTTAATCATTTGTCTAAATTTGTTTTACGTTTTACACTTTTAAATTTAAAATTACCGACGAAAATTTAAATTGAATGTTTAAATTATTTAATATCAAAATTGTCGTGGATTAATTGATTTCTGAGAATAAATACTTGTGCCAAAATCAAGCACAATTGATTCCTCAAATCAAAATTCTCTCATAACAATATTAATAATAAGGAAGACGTATGTATTTGTTTTTTAAATGAAAGTTTGGACTTTAAAATATTTGGATACACCTTAAAATGAATTTAAAGCTTGGAATAATTTTAAAACTTCATTTTTTGTCCGTCTAAAACCATTTTTCAAAATGAATATCAAAACATGCTTCAATTTTTTCACCACAAATTATGATAATTATGACGCTATTTCGTGTTTTTTGACACACTTTGGTGTAAGCGTTGAGCATTAGATTGATTACACTGAGTACTGATGGCGAGTAATAATTTCGGCTAAGACACGATATGATTGGTAAGACAAAGTAATAACGTAATTAGACAAATATGCTATCATTATATTGAATGCATTAAGTAATGAAGTTAATTATTCTCATAATAATATATTCATAATATTCAATTAAAGACCATTTCCATTTCATGCCGTCACACCTAGAATAACGTCATTCACGTGTTATTGTATGAAATATCATTTAATAAAATTTCATTGATTTGATAAAATTTGTGTCCTACAAAAAAATTTTATCACACTAACTTTCGGTTGATCATTACTACACACCAGTAGTATCCAACCCGCAGCCCAAACTAAGAATTAATACAGCCCAAGAAGAGATTTGTATAGTATTTTATATTTTGTTTGGTCCAAAACAACTCGTCTCCTCCTAATGTGGCACAAAGAATGCTAAAAGTTTCGACGCCCCGCTTTTACACTGTATATGACGCCGTGTGATGCTCAACGCTTTGTAAGTCTAAACACACCCATTTTTTAATTCTTATTAAAATTTATACATTACTAGCTGAAGTACAAGGCATTGTCCGAGTTTAGGGATAGGAGTTGGGGATATTCAAAATCGAATATCCTCTTATTTTCAACTTCGAGAAAATTCTTCTATAAGAAATGGGAAAGGAAGTTGGCGAAGGAAGTTTTTTCATGAAAATTATTGTATTTATAAAAATCTACATATTTTTAATAAAAACTTTATAATAATCGCAGCATACGTCTTCCCATTAATATAAACAACGTTATCAAAGTGAATAATAAAAACAATTAATCTAATAAAATCTTTATCAGGTATATTTTTAAAAAAATTTCCACATAAACGATATTTTGAATGAATATTAACTTCCTGACATTGATCATAACAAATTAATTATATCAATTAATCCAAATAAAGACAAATTAATACAAAATAACAATCAGTAAAAAAAACCTCAGCTTTTAAAGAAATTGAAATCATAGATATACTACACTCCACTTACTAGATGTAGACAGAGCAGCTAATTCCAATAATGTTTTAAGAATTTTATTTAATCAAATGAGATTTTTAATAAAAAGTAGTAAGTTTAGAAAATTGCTACTTAATAAATCATTTCACTGTCTACATCTAGAGTACAAAATTATTAGATTTTGCAATCTATGAAACAAAATTTGAGTATAAAACAAATAATATACTAACAATAAGTGACTTCTTTATAGACAGAATCCCAAGACAAATGAAGTTCGCTACACATATTGGATCTTTTTCCTAATTCTATGAACACATTTCCAAGAAAAAAAAACAAATGGAAAAAGTATATAAAATAGAAAAATTATAATAAATATATAAGACACAATTTAATCGCCAGTTTAAAAAGAAAAAAGAAGTATATTAAACAAAGTTCATTTATAAATCCAGCCTCTTATAGATGTTCTTTGATTAATATTCAAATATTATTTATTTATTTTGTAATCAATATTCTATTATTAATATATGTTAATATGTTGAAAGAGCATTATTGTCTTTATTTTATCTAACATAAATGATTATTTTGCAATAATTATTTTAACAATCGTTGTGATTCATTCAATAAATATGAAATATGTTTTAATTGATTATTCATATATTATTATCACACTTTTATTCGGTTAACTTGTTTGTATGTATGATTGTAAACAAATCTAGCAACTCATTCACTTCTAACTGTCTGAATAATAATATAGTGCCATCGAGTGGATATGATGGAATTTCAAAATAGCAGACTTTCACATAGTAGTAGGCGCGAAAAGTTGCCTTATTCATTCGGTTTTCGAAAAAATGCATCGGATAAAAGTTGTTCATTATGAATATAGTAAAAACTTTTGATGCCTAGTACACTGGGGAAGGTAGGAGTGCAAAATGTGACCATTGGAGACAGTGGGGAGGGGGACGTTTCTTTAATTGTGATATCACTATTAAAAAGCTTCAATTTTGCAAAATTAATTTTTTTGTAGTGTAGTCTATGAACATGTTCCGTTTAATGGGGATTCTACGATTTCCAAGGCGCCGCGATCTAACGATAGATTTTTATAGAACTCGTCAAGATAAGAGGAAAATAAAGAACAAATTTCGATGTGTCTATTCCAATCGAGTACTACAATCTTTCACATCATCGGTCTTACGTCATCGGAGATGGGCGGGGCAAGTGGCAAGGAATAGAGACGGGAGATGGGCAAAATAAAGCACTGCCTGGACACCGTATAACCGACCACGAAAACAGCCGCCCAAACAAACGATGGCAATATCATATATGTAATATCATATGGTTAGTCTTGGAAGCTGTCCCAACATTACGAGCTACCAATTTTGTTCTACGCATTTTAGAGAATTGTCAGGCTTGCGCAGCATGGACAATGTGTCTCGGAGGAGAGAAGAATAAATATAATCGGCACCGTAATTTTGGGACATTCTTTCCTATACCAACTGTCCATATGTATTAAATATATGGGCGAGATGAACTAGTTTGTCTCTTGCCGGGGGTTACTGGATAAGAAGAGCCGAAAACAGAGACTAATGTCGTACTCTGGAGCAGGCCTCTGTCCAACCATTGAGATGAATTCAGGCTTTATAATTATTATAATAATTGACACCCGAAAAGCTTTTAATTACACTCCAAACCCTCAAAACTAACCCCTTAATTAAAAAATGCGCAATTCTTATAATTTTCCATCAATCTATAGCTTATTATCTTTATTCGTGATTTCTGAACAGTTCTGAAGAATTTTTTTTATTCAAATTTTCCTCAGCGATGTTTTTGGAGATGTGCTAGGGAGCCATAACTTCGAAGCGTTATTTCAGAAAAATGTAAAAGAAAATTAAACACGAAAATATGATATATGCATTTTTGAAATGGTGCTTCAAAAAGCTTTTAGTTGATGTCCCACACAATAATCCTGAACAACCTTTTTGTTTTGTTTTCCTGTTTCAACCCCCAAAACTAACCCCTTAACTAAAAACTTCAAAAATATAATTTTCCTTCAATGTATACCTTATTATATTTATTCATGATTTTATTCAAACTTTTTGCCATATTTCAAAAATATTTTTTTGTGGGATACTGAATCTTGTGGATATTTCGTCTTGGGATTCCCCATAATAATATTTTGACAATTCTGTATCTCGGGGTTGTTTTATGCAGAGATCAACTGCTTGTCACGTAAAAATCATATTAAATTTTACTAAAACAGTTCTGAAGAAGAAATTTGCAATTACGAAAATTTAAGGATTGTTGGTTCAAAGCATACTGGTTCTCTTGTAACTAAACCTTTTAACGTTGGATATCGAAATTTAATGATTGTGATATAGTTTATGAAATTACAAAAATTCAATAATAATAATTTAAAATTGAATACACATATTGTTATCATTTGTTTTGAGTTTAATTTAATTTTCTTTCTGATAAAGGTAAGTGATAAATATTTCATTATTAAAACTCTCAATTTTGTTTATATACAATTTTCAAAATTAATCTTCAATACTACTGGGTGGCGCACTAAAAATCAATTGTCTTTATAAAAATGTAACATAAATTTTATTCCTGCTTTGGGTTTTCTGATATTTTTGTATTGAATTATAGATCGTTACTTGATGATTGATTTGTATGGTGAAGAAGAAACACAGTTCCTTCTTCATACAAAATAATAATGGCATTCATTCTTAAATTGGTCATTATTATTTTGCCTGAATAAGGAATTGTGTTTCCAAAACTATAGTCACAAATAAAAATATATTTTTTACCAAAATTTCAAATATATGTATAATTTTAATAATTAATAAATATAGTTTTGATATCTTGCATGTATGTATTATATTATGTAAGGGTATTATGATTATTAGCCTCAGTAACGGTGAGAAATGTTGTATCCTTGGTAATACACCATGTCACATATTGTGTGCGTGTATATAAATAAAATAAACGTGCACGTGACATTTAAAAACTACTCAGTATATACAGGATATTTAAATAGTATGACGCAAAACGTATGTTACGCATTTACTTCGGTTAGTTCAACCATTCTCAAATTGATAAGGTATTTTGTCCATAATTTGTAGACAATGATTTATCCTCTTTTTATCAAAGTATCTCTGAGAGTTGATCTAGTATACTGATTTATTTTAATTAAAATGAAATCCTTCTAATATATTCTACAATGTATTTGAATTTCATGCTTACCACCTGAAACATTAGGCTAGCCAAACTTCATGTCTCTTGTAAAGGAGTCCAATGACCATACTATTAAAATATTATGAATTGTTTTTGCTTTTTTATATTATTTGTGGAATTTCTGGTGCTCCACTGTAAATATGAGTAACATTGTATTAGTTACTCGATTCTACAGTGAAATACTTACAGGTACTGCATATAAATTTTGATAAAAGAATATAATAACGAATTATGTATGCAAAAGAGTCCATTTTATCTATGAAAGAGCCTATATTCTACGAGTTTATTTTGTAACACGAGTGTTATCATGAATAGTTATAAAACTGTAAAACTGTTATCATGAATAGTTATAAAACTTATATCAGTAGAAAAATAAAACTGCCCACGTAAAATTACTTTTGAGAAATATGTTGATTAATTATTTAACTACAATTGATTTACTTTATAAAATTACGTTTTAATTATGTAACTATTGTCACATGGATTTGATTAACTAGGAGCAATTAAAATTTTTCTTCACTTGGATAATTCTGTCCTCACTTTTTTATTCATAATTTCAGTTATTTTATGTGTGACAGCTGTCAAAAATACAAAAATGGCAGACTATGAAAAGGAAGAAGCTTCAAATTTGGTTAGTATTTGTATAAATATTGACATTTTAAGTTGACAAAATTATCTTACTAAAGACTAATTTCAAAAATGAAAATCACTGTAATCATTTTTTTATATTTTAGCAAATCGAATTTGAGTGGATGCTTCGGGAAGAAGTGCATACAGTTTTGCAACAAATTCACAATGTCTTGACAGTAAGTTTTACTTTAAAAGTTTTCTAAACAGAAATAACAATTATGTTAATGTATATTTTAGGAATGTGAACATCGATTTCCAGTTTCTCTATATGGTAATGATAATTTAAGAAAACCTGATAAATTCATTCTAACTTTGCCTTCAGAACAATTAAAATGTGTTGTAACTTTAACAGGAGATAGCATTACACATGCGGTAAGTAAATCTTAAGGGTATGAATATACGTACTCTTGCGTGAGTTAAAATTTATATTAAACTAACTTTGAAGTCTTGTTAAAATATAAATTAATTATTTAATGTCATTTATCTTCTTAAGTTTTGAACGCCATGTTATTTTTTTAAGCATAAATTTCTCTAAATAAATAAAAAAATGTTTTGTATTATTAAAAAATATAATGGCTTTAAACGCTTCACGCTGAAAACACGCAAGAGACACGCAAGATAGAAACTGTCCCGAGCGAAATCATGTATGCTATAAAAGTCTCACAGAGTGAACATCATTATAATTGTTTTTTACGTGATTTTCTCGATTTCTATTGGCCGTGTCTGCAATGCTTTTACGGCCAGCTTATACTGCATTCGGTTTACACAGACTAGATAATTTTAATATTTCAATTAATTTATATTTAATTTGATAGGATATATCTTTTCGAGTTCATCGTCAACAAAATACAGTATGTCGAACGTCTATATTAAGTGAAAGTCCATGGAAATTGCAACAAGTTCAAGATGCAGCAAATCATTTGCAACAAGCAATGGCTCATATAGATAATGTTGACAAAAATTATATGTTTCGGTAATAAACATATTTTTCTAACTTTTTATGAAAAGTAGTTATAAATGTATGTAAATTTTTTGCAGAACATCAGATGAAGTGTTACATGTATTATCAAATATATTGGGATGTTTGCAACGAGGTCGTACATCGTTAATAGTTCCACGGAAAAGAGCTATTGACGATTTAATGAAAAGTAGAAATATGGTAAGTTTTTTTTTTTAAATTATGTATTTAGAAAACTAAAAATTTAAAAAAATGTAAACAATTAATTTTTTTTAGAAATCTCTAACACCGAATCTCGCTGAAGATTTAGCCATTAGTTTTTATATCCAAAGTCATAAATTAATTTTTGCTGTTTATCAGCTAAGTAATAATCATGGAACTATGAAATTTGATTCTTGTCAAGCAGAGTGTGCTGTTCCGTGGCTAAATGAAGTATTAGTTTTATTTTCGGTAGCTTTACAGCTTTGTCAACAACTTAAGGACAAGGTAACTATTTAAATTCAAATCTATTCACTGAGTTCGTTCACGAAGTTAAACATATATTAACATTTTAAAATGGGTTACCATGACATATAGTGACATATAGTGCACTTTCATAGTCATATTGACATATAGTGTACTTATTAATGTCATAAAAAAGGTTTGCGAAATTGTGTCAACCCAAATTATCTAGAATGTTTTATGTCAAAACAAAAACTACAACATTTTCTTTTATGTGATAAGATTGTTAATAATTAAAATAATGGACTCTTCGACATCGTTGCTCAAAAAACGACTCACAAAACTTGGTCTGAAACGTCGTTTAAACGGACTAATGTGTTTTGAAAAAATCGGCGACCGAGTGGGTAGCTAACTCTGTATATGTCAGCGTCCTAATAATCGAAGACTGAATTTGAAAATGACTAAAGATTAATCATTGAGAAAATGACTAAAAGAAAGAAAATGACTAAAGATTAATCATTGGAATAAAATTTAAAAAATTGACGTGAACGGGGTAACAAAATTGATTCACCTATTCCTCAACATAAAAACTTTAATAGATAATAAAAGTTACAAAAACACAAATGACTTTTCTTTGAAGTCAATTTTTTTAAATTATACTTTTCTTTTCCAGATATACGTTTTTGCCCAATACAAAGATTTTACGGTTGGTTCACGACCAACGTCACCAATAACAAATGCATCTTGAATATATGAATGTTTTGTTAGTCAATTATATTTAAAACATTGTTATAACCATTTCTCCACTAAAAAATTATTGATATATATATATTAAAATTAACAAAACGTTTTATTTAAATATTACTACTGCAAAAAAATTAAACAAATTCATTTAAATAAACTTCTTTGTGATTATTGTATATTAAGGCGTCTGCGCACATGTACCTGGAAATTAGATTAAGCAGAAGCAAGAATATTTAAAACAATTATGTATTTAAGGACGTTCGAAAGAGTCATTGTGCGGGGAAAGACGTAAGGGAGGAATCAAGCGACCGCGCATGCTCGCAGCGTTACAGATTTAATGTATACGTTGAAACTAGATTTAAATATTCTATGGTTATTTGGTAAATAATAATACTCATGAGTCGTGACTCGTAATGCTTTTTCTATTTTAAATAATATGATTAAATAAATCCTTGCTTATTTAACAACAATTTACATGGTTTTATAAAAACTTCTCTGCATTTTAAACTATGTTTTATCAATGAATTCGTATTGAATTTTTTTATAACATATTTAATTTATAGGAACTTCTCTGCATTTTTTTCTCTTTCGAACGTCTTTAATACGATAACATATGAATGAAAATAAATTTTAATTATTTTCAAATTGGTTAATTCAAAAAAAATTTTGTAATTAATATTAAATATGTGTTTTAAAAAAAAACAAATAAATTGAATTAAATCTTAAATAATAATGTCGTCGTCGATAAAATATAAAATAAATATATTATTCGAATAAGAATTAATTAAGAAAGTACAATCACAATACCTTGTGGTAGTAGACGGTTTCTTACGCGCGTGCACGAGATTATGAATATTCATACATACAGAGTGTTTAAAAAAATTCTCACAGATTCTACATCATATATATAAACAAAAACTCCCTATAAAGTCGCAGTTTATCTACCTTCGTTTTCGAGATGTAACGATTTATGTAATTTCTCGATTAGTTGATGTTTTAAAACGTTTAATTGATTTTTTTCTTATTATCGCTGTTATTGAATTGTTCAGTTTTCAAAAGTTTGGAGCGACTAATTTAAAATGAATTTTTTTGTTTGAATAAATTTATATTCTATTTAAAATGGTTGAACCAACTGTTGGAATTACATTCTCTAATATAAACTATCAAAAAATCACGGGCATGGTGTGGATAGAATTCCATACTCGTTATAATTTAAATTTTTCTTGAATATGGTATAAATATTAATTTTGATATTATAAAAATTCGAATTTATCATTCAATTTCCCAAATCTGTGTGCAGTTACCTTAAATAATATTATAAAAATAATGTAAACTATCCAAGATACAAAATATTGATGAATTTTTAGACAAATTTTAAGCAGTAGTAAAACTACTGACAATAAGTAGTTCATTGTTGTCTTCATAAATATATCGGGTGTTTAGCAGAAATACCCTTTTCATCTAGAATTAAATTTAAAAATAATGTATATCCTAGATGTCAATTTTGTGATTTTAAATAGTATAAAAATTACAGAAGTGTCTTTCAAAAATAAATGTTAACATGTTATGTATTACTAAAAATATTCCTTATCAATATTTGTATGAATATGGATATTAAATTAGTTCATATTCAGAGAGAATTTAAACAAATGGTTATTCAAACAGGGTTTGTTAACTCCAAAATATGTATTGATGTATAATTTACAATTATTAATATTGGAACTGTTGAAAATTATTAAGACACAATTTCTGTATACTATTCAAGTATTAAATTTTATTGAATTTTCATATTACTAAATAAAATAAATGATGTAACTACTCCAAGTGTATAACAAACAATATGGAGTAATAATTGCTGCGTAAAATAAATGAATTTCAAGATACTTTTATAAAACAATGACAGATAACTTTTTAATTGTTAATAACGTATTACGTTTCTGTCTAATCAAGTACTGTTCTTACTATTCACTATGTGCACAGTTGTCGAAGCTAGCGACAATGTTGTAAAAATGCACAATACTTCGGGAGAGATTTTAAAAGGTTTAAGTCTCAGCTGTAGTTTGTCATGTGATAAACAGATTATTTCTATAAATATTTAATTTTTACATAAAATCCATGTTTTAATTATGTAGTAAACTACATATGGGTTATAAATCATTCAAATTTTTTCATCTGATACATAAATATCTCCCGATGTTCTGTGCATTTTTACCATATTGTCGCTTTAAGCGACAATTGTCAAGATTAGCAACAGTCGCTAGTCTCAACAATTGTACATAGCCAATACGTAAATTGATGATATTAAAATGAATTAAATATATTTTAGTTTTAATTGAAAATTTTAACTTCAGGACAGTTATTGAAAATAAAAATCTCGATCTGGAATAATTAATAACTCTAGTTGAATGACATCTTTTTATGCTTGATGCCGAAAAACTTTTATTCGAGACTTTTTTTCGAAAACCAATGGATTCAGCAGAAATCGGTTTAAAAAAATACTGGTCTGTTGATAGAATGTTTAAAATTGAAAGTATGGTTTTCATTTTTGGACTAAGAAATTGCGTATTATCTATACAGACTGTCGTCGTCAAGACTAGCCAATAGGATGCAAAATTAGCAACAGTGTTAAAATGAGTTGAAGACAGGCATATATTTATTTATAGAGAGAAAAAGAGATTCTAGTGGAACACCGAAAAGCATTGTTGTTTTAATTTTTTCAATTAATTTTGTAAATTTAACATGTTCCACAACTAAAGCTCCAAACCATACAAATGGTACTATCATCAGCTCTAGTGGTGTTATTTTTTAATAATTTTGCTGTTGATTTCTGCTGAATCCATTTGGTTTTCAAAAAAAAGTCTCGAATAAAGGTTTTTCGCCATGAAATATAAAATTATGAAAAAATAATTTCACTTATGGAATTACGGATCTTGGATTTTAGTAACGATCTATATTATTTATCAATTAAATTAGTATTTTAAATACTAAATGCTAGTCTTTTGAAAACAAATTTACGGATTAAGCTGTCGTTTAACTTTCTTTAAGCGTATTTTTATATTCACAGCCAAAATTAACTTATTCTTTCCTGCCTTCATGCACTTAGAATATTGAATATTATGATACAATTTTACTTTCTAGTTATTTGAATAAATAAGTACGACATGAAATCTGAGAATGCTATATACTAGAAAATAAACTATATGAATAGAATTTCGAATCAATTAATTTATAATTATCTAAATATTCTATAAATTTTTACCATAAATTTGTTTTGAAAACCGCATGCTTTTTTTAATTGGAGTAAATTATCAACTTATTGCGAAATTTTTATTTTTAACTATGAACTTGGTTAAAATAATTTGATTTATTAAAATTGCATGTAAATTTAAAAATAAACAGTATAATAAGTACACCTACTATACCGCCGAGTAATATAGATATTTATTAATTGTATTCATTATTACATATTTATTTATTTATTGTAAAAATTAAGTACACGATACACAAAAATTAAATAAAATTGTTGGAAGTTCATCTGTACATAAATTTTATGGAAATTACAATAAAAATTTGTTTGAATTTATTGTAAACCTTCTTTTTAATTATAAAATTAAATTTCTTAACAAATGCTATTGGGAACTCTAGCACTTGGATAAGCTCTCTGGTGTGTAAATTATAAAATAGAGCCCTTCGACCAACAAGTTTCGTGCTAGCACTCTGGTGAAAAACTTAGGAACTACAGGTAGTAGGCAGAAATATTAAGCACCGCTCCCTTCCAGAGATCCCAATACAAAGTTTATAGCCATGCTATAGCAAAGATGTATATTGTATTCTTTGGCTATAGTTTAAATGGTTTAAATACAAAATATGTTTTCCTTATATATATGCCTAGTTTATGCCTAAACGATAAGTCGAGTTAGAAGGATCATATAAATGGTCGTGACGAAACATTTTTTTTTTTTGGGAATAGATTTTATGAGAAACATTGAGTTTAAAGAGATTGAACAAATTTGAGTTTAAATATGCTGAACTGAGCATTGATAAGTTTGAGGTAGCGCTAACTACTAAACACATTAAAACGTCCAAACCCATCATACAAATTTTTTGGAGTTATTATATATCGCACTGATACGCTATATAAAGCCGAATAAATTTTTGGAATCGGTATTAGCTTGGCTATACGAAATGGTTTTTCCACTCTCACGTTAAAACTGTTGAACTGATTCTAATGGTTTATTCGGCTTTACATAACTTATTGTCCGTAACTATAGATACTCATGGTAGTATACGTATGTACAATTTTTCAAACCATCATACGAAAAACTTGCAAAGTGATTAATTAAATCACTGCAGCTTTTCGCTGCTATTTTTTAATCACTCTTTCCGTGTCTCATTATTGTTGTATCATTGTTCTCGACAAACAGCAATTAAGTCCATCTCTAAACAAAATTTTGTATACAACTAGAAGTCCATGATTCGATTCCTAATATGTGTGAATGTATCGAGTAAACGTTAAATTTTTCATTTCCGCATCTCAGATAATTTTTATTTTATAATGATTTGTTTATGTAAGGATATTCCGGCGAATAATTTACAACAAATTTAATTATATAATTTAAACTCCAGTAGCCCGAAACTCGGCAGATGGCATCACCGTTCTCTCACTCCCAGTGGAGTAGAATTCCTTAATAAAAGTTAAATACCGATAATCTTGGTCAATTGCTTTTATAATGAGACAAGTATATAGAAATTCCACGTCGAATCGAGATTTTCGTTTATTCGAAAATTTTTTCATTCTATTCAACTTTCAGTCTTTATTCTATTCAATTAGATGTTTTGTTATAGTGAAAAATATACAAAAATGAGATATATATCGTTTTCGATATATTTGAATATCAATTTTAATATACATATTTTCAAGTAGCAGTCACCCGCTCGCTTCGCTGACGTAACTTAAAACTTAGTAATAATTTATTGATTTTAATGATTATTCGAATTTCATGGCTTTTATGATATATTATCTATAGTTACAATCAACAATGGTTTTTTTTAGGAAATACTCCCGTTTTACAAATATATTGTATATATTATTTTTTCTTATGCCCCGCACCTGTATTTTTGTCAAAACTATTAAATGTATGAAAAACTATTTCAAACTAAATTTGTTTTTTATTAGATAAACTTATTTTACATTTAAAGATAGGTTATGGGCACTGCTACCACTCAGCGTGGTAAGTTATACAATTATCGAAATTGCAACCTATCTATTTTTAAGTAAGGAAAATTTGGTCTTTGAACTTATTCTCTACGGTAGAGAATTAAATGTAGCTGTTTACCTCCGTAAAGTAGACTACCTCTTACGGTTTCAAAGTAAGATAATCCCCCTCCCTGGGTGGTGGGATGGGTGAGGGGAGGTTGGTACAATGAGCGAATGTGCAAGTTGTTGAATGTGCAAAGAAGGAACATTTTTCTTCTATCTTTTACGGTTTTAAAGTTAGATATTTCCACACCCTCTGGCGGGGGGAAGGGGTGGTGTAAGGGATAATCAGCAACTTTGCAAGTTGTTTATTTTTAAAGAAGGAGCATTATTTGTCTTTGAATTTTTCTTATATCTCTTACGGTTATGAAGATATATATTTACCCTCTCTCCCCAGGAACCCTAAACATTTCCTGAGTAAAAAGTAGAATCTAGATTAATCTCTGAGAATTTTCTCTAACTGCCAATGAAAGCTCCGTCAAAATCGATTCAGCCGTTTTGGAGATTATCCCGGACAAGCAAACAGACAGACAGACACACACAAATTTTAAAAACGCGTATTCGGGTTTGGGTAACGTGCAAATATAACCACATAAGCGTAAAAAAAGCCTTTATTTCGCAGGCAGACAATTTTATTTATATGTATAGAACATATATGTAGAGATTGGCGGTTGATTTCATAAGTATATTTCAAGATGACCGATGTGAATACATAAACAAAGTAATAGGTTGGCAATGTGTTAAACAAAGTTTCTTACGCAGAATTAATTCTGTTTTAGTTTTCTCGTCGCCATTTCTGCGACGAGTGTGATAGTTGATTTTTTAATTTACAATCGTCGACATCGACGACAGGGAGATTTAACTCCCCAAAAACTGTAACGTTTTTCAGTTTCCTTACTAAAATTTTTTATTGAAATTAATTATTAAATAGTACCTTGTATTGGTATTTTTTTATTGTAATATTATAAACATGGCTAACTAAAATGTATGTTTTGAAAGTGAATATTATAACTCCGTACGGGGGAGCAAACTCCAACAAAACATCAGCAGAGACACTAAGAATCCATAATGGACAAAAAACAATCATCAAATCGTTCAAATCAAACTCAATCGAAGGGGTTTGGTTCTGAGGGTAAAAAAGGTCAAGGTATGACATCACAATTTTATATCCCCACTATTTTTTTCATAATCTATTGAATCTTATCAAATTTGTGCACTACAATCATACAGATGTTGCAAATAAACCGTGGCCTCGGAGCGGGGGTAGACGCCGTGAATCTGCTGGAAGTTCACTTTCTATTAAAAATGAGCCAAATAGAAAACCAACTCCACAACGTAACAAAATTTCTTTGGATAAACGTCCCAAACCACGCGGCACATATTATTCCGGATGTAATTTGGGTGGAAAGGAGGATGCCGGGGTAGCATTAGATAACGCAGAAATTGGTTCTGTATTTCTGCAAGGCAGTAAGAAACAAAGTTTAAACCATTTGTTAAATTTTCACTACACGCCAAGACAGGCAGTTAATGATGGAACATCAACTGCGTATAGAACATCAAATTTCAATAGAATGCAATATGGATTGAAGCATAAATATAATAAAGAGGAGTTTTTACAAGCTACGTAAGTTTATAAAATTTTTATTTTCTTATTTACTTAAAATTGAAATTCTTGTTTTTGGTTTAGCTGCCAGTTCGTGGTGAATTCTAATGGTAATTACGAAATGTATATGAAAGATCCAGATGCTCTTGTCAACTGGGAACTTATTGAACAAATTGTAAGTAGTTTCACAATCTTTGTATATAATATGTTTTCAGTATTTTTTTCATAGTTAATCCACATAATAGACCATTTGGCTTTAGAAATAAGTTTCGAGTTATGCTTGTATATGATCATGTATTCAAGTGTTAAATGTTATCTAGAGCACGGTAGTGCACAAGGCCGAGTTTAAGGGTAAACAGTACATCAATTAATTTGGTAACTTAAAACCACTGATCTTCAAAATTATACCAAAACCAGATATTTATTATAACCCGCCCACGCACTACGTAGATGAATTAAAATGTCCATAAAACGAAAAGCCTGTTTGGCAATTATTTTATATTTTTCATTCATAATAAAAGAATCAAAACGGCGACGTTGATCTAAAAAATGGTACTTAAAACGAAGTGAATTTACAAGTGAAAATTTACTGCGCGACTTGAAAGTTAAGTGAACCAAGGGATTACCAAAATTTTTTACGCATGGATAGCGACACATTTAATGAGTTGTTGAAAATGTTATTATTATTATATTATTAATTTTAAAATCAATTATTGTACAATATTGTTTCTACACGTTTTTACGAAGTTATTCAACATTGCACAATTAATTTAAAAAAATCGACTTGAAGGTGAAAAAAAATTATTATCTTGTACACCTTATGTAAAGTATTAGATTAGTGTCTATTGAAAATTAGAAAAAAAGAAAAACAAATTTTTGTTTATAATCTTTCGTGAAATTGGGTAGTCAACATATTCTAAATTTCGATGTGCAATATACTGTACACCAGTAGCGAAGAGGTTAAATACTTTCTTGAATATAATACAATTTTATCCATAGTTTATATATTCTTAAAACATTTAGAATATACAAGGATCGGAATTTCCATGCTGCCCAATCTGTCTGTATACACCGGTTGCTGCAAAAATGACACGTTGTGGACATATTTATTGTTGGTCATGCATTTTACATTACTTAGCACTGTCTGATAAAACATGGCGGTCATGTCCAATTTGTTTTGAAGCAATTCACAAACAAGATTTAAAGAGGTATTACACGAAAGTGAATTATTTACAAATATATATGTAAATGCAAACTTAATTTTATTTTCTAGTGTTGTCGCAAAACCTTACAACAATGTAATTGCGATTGGAAATAAGATAGAAATGACTCTTATGAAACGTGAACGTGGGTCATTAATTTCTGTTCCAGTGGCAGAAGATCAACATCACCGTTCTAATAACATTCTAAACGTTTCTGAAAAGAATTTCTCAACTGCATTTTCAAAACTGTTACTTGCTAAAGAAAATGATGTAATATTTCTAAATATTATAATAATTTACATAAAAAAGTGCTAATTTCATTTGAAATTTATTAGATTCTTCTAATAGTTGATCGTGAGAAAACTGCATTAATGGTACAGTTATCGTTAGATGAAAATTGTCCTGAAAAATGTTTCATTGAACAAGCTTTGGAATTACTATTTGTTAGAGAAAAAAATGTACTAGAAAAGTGTTGTAAAGTAGAAGTTAAAAAGAAGACATCAAATAAAAACAATGAAAAAGAAAATATCCAATCCGATGAAAATAAGGATAACGGGCTGACCGTACAAAAAGATTACTATTTTTATCAAGGTTATATTTTCAACATACACTTTGTCGCTGGAATTGCTATCTTGTTTACACGTAATTTGGTTACTCCCAGGCGCACCATAATGTGAGATAGATAAATCTTGGGGTATGAAAAGTATTGCACTTCGACCTTGTGGCCCATTGTGGTGCTTCTACTTCAGTCTGACCTATGGGTGATTCGTTTCTCCCATATCTTGACAATAGCCAGCTGCTTAACAAGTTTGAAAGTTCATATGTTCGAGGTGAGATGCACCGAATATATCTGCGTAATCGAGAGATTCGCAGTTAAGTTGATATGGCTGGGAGTTTCAATTGTGGAGTACTATAAGTTGTATCCTCTTCAAGTTGAGTGCATCGAAGAACAGTTAGTGCATTCGGAAACAGTATTTTCCCGAGATTTTGTTGCGATATATTTTCCCAGTGACCACAGTATTTAAAGTCTATCCACTCGTTGATCACTTGTTTGCATGCTGTATAATGTGAGATAATCGGAGTAAATAACGTTATTAAAAATGTGGTATAATGCCTAACATATCTAGTTATATACCCATAAGGTTCAAGCTCGAATTTCATTTCTTAACAACAAAAGTACAATGTTACGTAAATCACGGGTAAAATTAGTGCGATTATGATTTCCTGAGCATTCATCACACTTATTAATTACCAATGCCTGCAGGAGCAGGATGCTAAGAGAATGAGGAAGTCCATTAGTTATCCTCCAATTTGCTTATCCTGATGGAATTTTTCACAAATTACTTACACTTTAATATAGTAATAAATACATATCACTAAATTGAGTAGGAAGATCTAAACATCTATTCATCTTCTCAAGTTCTCTTCTCGAGTGCATAACTGTATGCTAGATAATTTTTCTAGTCAGTATGAGCTCTGTAAAACTATCTAACATACAGTTATGCAATCATCGAGAAGGTGAATAGACATTTCGTACATCTTTCTACCCAATTGGGAGATATTCATATTTGCTTACCATCCATAGTTCCGTGTACACGAGGTAGTAGATTCTGCGTAATTTTTTACTGATAAAATAAAATTTTTAATGATTGTTTTGTAACTTTTAGCTAGTGACGGTCAACATATTTATTTACATTGTTTAAATATACGAATGCTTGAACATCTGTATGGAAGTTTAGAAAATTGTCCACCGAAAATTGAAGGAGTTATTATTGAGAAGGAAAATGGTTCAATGACTGAAGAATTACGAAAGAGAATGCGGTATATGCAACATTTACCAATAACATGCCAGTTTGAAATTGCCGAATTAGAATTAGCGTCACCTTATGTGACACCAGAAGTTTTAGAACATTTTAAAGGTATGATGATAAATAATATTTGTTCAAATAATTTGTTATTGATAATACAATGATTTATAGATCAAATTGATATGCGTCATAAACGTCGACAAAAACGTGCAAGAGATGAAAGACGACACGAAAAACGAATAATTGAAAAGGAAAACCGTTTAATGGGGAAATATCCTACGCCACATATACAAATTGAATCATATCATCAATTTCCAAATTTTGTAAGCTCATTTGAGGAAGGTGGAAGTCCACCACTGTCTTCAACAAGTTTTATAACTGAGAGTACTGTATCATTCAATGATTATATAAACCCATCGCCATCATCATCAGATGGGCTTACTGAAAATGTATCAAATTTACATTTAAATGATAACTCAAATAATATTCCCGGCCCTTCATTTGCTAACGTAAGTATCAGTTTCACCACTTTTTCTAATTTTGTTCTAAAATTTGCGGAGATTTTTAGTCTATCGGAAAAGATTTAGTATTCAACATTTATAGTCCAGTAAATAAGCCGGAAAATACTGTACAATCTGGAAAAGTGGTGGAACAACACTGATTTTAAAAATTCTTCTTTCCTGAATTTCTAAGACCTTCAGGAACATTCATCAGCACTAACCCGTGCATTACGTCAAAAATGAGAAAATTAGGGTAATTTGACCCCGAAAACCCCCCGAGAGACGATTTCCGAGTAAAAGTGAAGTTTTGAATTTTCAAAATTTTTTATCACTTACTAATTGGGGTGCTTTGAAGGGGGGGGGGTACCCTAATTTTCTCACTTTTCGAGGTAATGCAGGGGTTAGTGCAGATGAATGTTCCTGAAGGTCTAAGGAATTCAGAAAAAAATAATTTTTGAAATCGGCGCTGTTTCACCACTTTTCCAGATTTTCCGGCTTATTTTACGGACTATTAGTAGTAAGGATGCATATGTTTATTTTTGCAAGCTAATTTTGAAGTTGAATCGTATTTGAAATGCAATATGTTTGCGTAACAGTTTTTAAGTCGAACTTTCGCAATATGATTAGTGTTTCGTACAAATTCGATTATCGTTTTTATGAACTGAGAAATTATCAATCTACCTAAAGAATATATCTTTGATTTTTGTTCAAATTGGTTTTGAGTTGAGTTTCATTTGATTAACACATGCGGTAGCATTGAAAATACTCATGAACATCCTATATCCTAGTGCCAGATTTCAACTTCTTACGTCAAATAGTTTGAAGTAATTAACGGACAGCCACTAAAGCCTATTAATAAGTGTCCCACTAATTTTAGTACGGATCATTAAAATAAATCTTTAAATTAATACCAGCTATTATTTATTTATGTAGATGCTGTCTAAAACAAAAGTTCAAAATACATTTTGGCCTACATTGAAGAGTCCGATAGAGCAAAAACAACACATTGAGACGGTATCACCACCACCTAAGTTAATATCAGTAACTGGTAAAAATTGTCGTGTTGGATTTGATATTAAACATCAACAATATGGTGACAATGACTATGACTCAACTGATCAAAATGATGATTATGTACCCGCGCCACAATATAATAAAAGTTTCAGCGACGCAATTGCATTAGCATTGGAGCAATCAGCAAATCAAATATGTAACGATGAAAAACCAATCACTAATAACAACGATGTTTGTTTTGGTAAAAAGAAAAAGAGACGAAACAGAAAATTACTATTTGCAACTGGAATGGCTCGTGCTGGGAAGTAAAGTGCAACGGGATGGATTTATATTACTATATTAAAAATTAATAATTCAAATTTGTCTATTTTATTTTTATTAATTCTTAATATTATTTTAATATCGTAAGAAATTTAGATTTTTCGAATTTAATGATTATCTGATTAAAAAAAATAAATTATGTATTATTTATTGTTTTGACTGGTAATGTATAAATTGTTGCAGAAATTAATAAATTGCTTTAATTTTACTTTTTATCTTATTCGAATTCGAACTGAATACGTTAAATGCATAAATTTGATTTATTTTAAATTCGTAATACTCAATCAATCTAACTAAAAGTAAGAGCTAGAAGAATTGAAAATATTATGGGACAGTTGAAGCTTATATTAATTGACGTTCTATTTTATAAATTTTTCTGTCGATTTGTGCCGAATCCATTTGATTTTTGAAAAAAAGTTTCGTATGAAAGTTGTTTGTCATAAAAATCCTAACAACATTTGTTGTAAGCACTTTTTCGAAAATCGAATGAATTTGGCATAAATAAACTATGAAATTTAAAAAAAAAAACGTCATTTTCGAACAGAAAGTCATGTTCTAAGCGTAAATATTATAGAATTTATAAATAATATTACATAAAGTAACTTTTATTGGATAAAAAGGCCTACTTGCCAGGCTACATTCTCCCCTGTACCAGCAATGTTTTAACTGGTTTACATTTTTTGTGGGGAGTCTGCCTTAATAATCCAACTAATTAATGATGTTTTTCTATGTTTCTGTGGAATAAAGATGGTAGAGTTCTATATAAAATAGAAATCCCACCAAAAACAAAAATGTGAGAAGGCCCAAGTTTTCGCATACAAAAAGTGATATCCCAGCAAAAACAAATATGTTCGACTTCAAAAGTAGTGAAATCTATGTAAGGGCCAAGTTTTATAACAAAAGCGAGAAAATGATTGATATAAATTTATTGTTTCTAGGGTACAGGGAGAAAATTTCACATTTTACATTATAAAATCGTACCTGAGTTTGTAATAATCGTACAATGTTTTTGCAAGAATTCTTTCCCAAACCACTTACAGATGAAGTTCGAGGTACATTATGAGAGTTATGAAAATATATGTTTACTGAGGAAAAAACAAACAGGTTAAGAGATTTGACAAGACACCTGTGTATACTCGGTATGGAGACGTTTATTTATACACATATATACGCACCGACGACCACCTACGAGGGCATTATAGATAATTTTACTATAATTTTGGTTCTTATCATTTTTTCTTAAAGTTAAATTCCTGAATAGTACACCTTAGAGTTTGAGAAAAAATGATCAGGTAAGGAATTGTAGCAAACATGATTTATACATTTTTCGATTTTTTTTAATATTAGGAGAGATATTTTATATTTTCTTCTTTTTCTATGTCCCGCTTCCCCCTTGACCTATGCCATTTATTTAAAAAATTGAATTTGCAAATACCGAAATCATATCAGATGCGACATTTCATTTTGATCAGACTAAAATTGTGACCGCTAAAGATTGATTTATGTATTCTAAGGAAATTCGCTAAGTTCGAATACGCAGCTCCTGCGTAACGAATTTTTATGATTTTGTTTATGTCACGTGTACTAGACAGTTCTATACTGTTAGCAAATTTATATTTTTAGGATGATCATTATACGATTGTACAAGATAAATCTGCACTTTTTCTACTCAGCCGCAAAGGATTTTACAAAATTTCAGGTGATTTGGTAATTTGTTTTCAAACACATTTAAAATTTAAGTCTATTCTTATTTTATTAATATAAGTAACAAAATTTCAATGATATATTTGAATTAACTAATTACTAATTTACCATCCCTGAAAATCTCCAAATTTATATGATGCATTTTTTGATTTCTTTTTGATAGGTTCCGTTATTTCAGAGACTTGATCATTTTGTCTAAAAATTAAAATTATATGTTACTAGGTGCGTTAGGCGCTTTTTTTTGTTAAATAAAGTATCTTACTTTTTGATTGCCTTTGAATTTATATATTTACCAACACCTTCTCTGTACACTTTTAATGGTACATTTTTCTTTTTACTTTGTTCGAGTTTCTTAGCTTCCTCAGCTAAACGTTTTAGTTCATCTTCTCTTTCTTTTGTAAGCTAGGAAAATACATTCAAATTTTTAATCATTTTATCTCTTAACATATATTAAAACAAGTGAAAATAACAACTAACTGAGTTAATTGCCTAAATACCCGGTATATATTGAGTTTATCAAAAAAGAAAAATAGCAAAAATTGAGCAAAAGTTTTTTGTCCCCGATTTTGATATAAACTTCATTATAAGCTAATTTGGACCTAGCGAAATCGATGGCGTTGATTAAAATACGCTACGATTAACGGTTTTCAAGAGATCAGACCCATCGTGCTAAAATTCAAAACTGTATAAATTAAGAATGGAAAATTTTGAAATGTGTTGGTCAGACGTTAAAATGAACCTGATTTTCGTTCTGTTTTGGTCAAAATTACCCTAGAAAATGATTATTATTAAAAACGAGAACAAAAATTTTCTTCACTTTTTTCACATTTTTTCCAAAGGATACCCCTTAAAAAAAATCACAAAAATTGAGCAAAATTTTTGTGTCCCCGATTATGATATAAACTTGGTTATAAGCTAATTTGGACCTAGCGAAATCGATGGCGTTGGTTAAAATACGATACGATTAACGGTTTTCAAGAGATCAGACCCATCGTGCTAAAATTCAAAACTGTATGAATTGAGAAGGGGAAATTTTGAAATGTGTTGGTCAGACGTTAAAATGAACCTGATTTTCGTTCTGTTTGGGTCAAAATTACCCTAGAAAATGATTATTATTAAAAACGAGAACAAAAATTTTCTTCACTTTTTTCGCATTTTTTCCAAAGGATACCCCTTAAAAAAAAATCACAAAAATTGAGCAAAATTTTTGTGTCCCCGATTATGATATAAACTTGGTTATAAGCTAATTTGGACCTAGCGAAATCGATGGCGTTGGTTAAAATACGATACGATTAACGGTTTTCAAGAGATCAGACCCATCGTGCTAAAATTCAAAACTGTATGAATTGAGAAGGGGAAATTTTGAAATGTGTTGGTCAGACGTTAAAATGAACCTGATTTTCGTTCTGTTTGGGTCAAAATTACCCTAGAAAATGATTATTATTAAAAACGAGAACAAAAATTTTCTTCACTTTTTTCCAAGGAGTACCCCTTATAAAAATCGCAAAAATTGAACAACATTTTTTTGTCCTCGATTTTGATATAAACTTCGTTTTAAGCTAATTTAGGCCTAGCGAAACCGATGGCGTTGGTTAAAATACGATACGTTAGTTAAAATAAATTCCCAATAGTGATAATAAAATCCAAATTGTTGTAATAAAGTTATGATTTTTCATCGCTGATTACGCGATTATATTTTTCTGATTCCGTTACAATCTTACTTTTTTTATCAAAACAATCAAATTAAAACAGAAAGTAAATTTAAAAAAATGATAAATAATAATAAATCATCTATTCGATGAGTTAATTGCCCAAATACCCGGTATATATTGAGTTTATGAAAAGATGTTTCAAATGAGAGTATTTTATTAATGAGAGTTATTTTTTTTAAACGAACATTTTATTTCTTTTACGGTTTCAAAAATGAACATTTTTGCCCAAACATGGTCAGATTTTGTCCATTCACGAACTTGATCTTACTTTTTAGCTCTATAACACACACACAAAAGTTCAGTTCGTTATCTCTTTTCGTTTTTGAGTTATCGTGTTCACAGACAGGCGGACATTCGAAAATGGCCGAATTAGGCCATTTTATGAACACCTATTCCAAACATTTATGTCTGCGATCAATATTTTCAAGCGTTACAAAGTCGGGACTTAACTTAATATACCCTTGTATATTGACATATACCGAATATAAAAATAGTGATTGAAGTCAATTTCAGTATCTACAAATTGTAATCGAATTTGGCAATGTCAATAACTAAATTGCATTTAATGAGAAAAAATTAGCCCATATAGAGTCGATAAGTCAATTTCGGCCATGAAAAATTTGCTAGGTCGAGCTATCGTAATGAAACTAGGTAGGTGTTTCTAAGGGAGTTTTTTGTGTGCTTATTTTTTCGATAACACACACCGTGTTTCCGAGATGTAAAATTCAGCGTTAACTTGGAAGGCCCATAAAATATGAAAGACCTCACCAATTTTTTATGAGATGTGATGCACAGGTATTATGCTTTATTGCTGTACAATAGAGCAGGATAGAAACCTGTGTTACTTTGTCGCGCGCAACTTTCGTTACACGCTGAAAATGCACTCTGATCGGATTCTCATAACGCGCCAAAAGAAGTATAAATTCAATAAAAATTGTAGTTTTGATTACCTGTTCATCAGCTTCTTGATAAGGGTCTACAAAAACTTGTGCACGTATTAAAATAATATCTTCTATTGGACGATCTTTGTTGTCTACTTCAATTCTTTCCATTGCTGTTATGGTGTCCACTCCACCAACTACTTTACCAAATACTGTATGTTTTCCATCCAAATGACGACAAGATCGATATGTAATGAAACTAAATACTTTGAATGAATAAAATTGTTTAGAATTTTTATTTTTATAATACTTACAATTGTGAGCCGTTAGTATTTGGACCCGAATTTGCCATAGACAATACACCACGGCCTGTATGTGTTAAATTTGGTTTAATTTCATCTTCAAATTTGTTACCCCAAATTGACTCTCCTCCTGTTCCTTTCCCAGTAGGATCTCCACCTTGAATCTATATAATAGAATGAGTACAATGCAAATTCTTATCCTGTGTAATTGTATACAGCTTACCATAAAATTTCGTATAGATCTATGGAATTTGGTACCATTATAATAGCCACTATCAGAATGTTTTATAAAATTTTCACATGTTTTTGGAAGAACATCACAATATAATTCTAAATTTAAAGGACCCATATTTGTGACTAAACGTACATAACCTTTCTTTTTAACTCTTTGATATCGCACTAAATCTTCATGGATAATGGCTGGTTCAACTGCAGTAAGAGGCGTCATTACAGTAGATGTAAAACCTGCTGCAACCATTCCCGTTGAATAATGTGCTGCATTAAATTTATCAGGTTTTGGTTTTACTTCTACAATTTCTTCGGGCTTTTTATATTGCTCATTTAATTCGTTTAATATTGCTTTAGTTTCGTTAGAAATTTGTTTCAATCGAGCTGTTGGATCCCCTCTTTGAGCGACTTCGTCTATAGGATAAAAGATTGAAAATATTTCACTGTTGTGATATAGCTGCTGAAAAAAATTTACCTTCGTCTTCTACACGTAAATTATTTTTGATATGATGAAAGGATGCTAGGTTGAATTTTGACAAATTATTAGGATCTTGTATGGTGATTATATCTTGTCTTTCAAAAGGAGTATCTAATATTAAATCTTTCCAATTTCGGGTTTTAATATTTAATTGTTCAATTGCCTCGTAAGAAAATACATTCCCTGTGGTTGCAATGGCCATAATATGTGAATTTTTTGTAAATGTTTTGAACATAACAGGACAATGATATTCGTCTTCCGCATTTTTATGGAAAGTCAATTTTGTTAATGATTTTGTATCCAATGACTAAAATAAAAAAGTGTAATTCATTTAGATTGTAAAGAAACGTCAGAATTTGGTGGACATACTTCTCCAGTAACTGGATTTGTTTTATATTTTTTTATGTAATTGATAATTGCTTGTAGTTCAAAAACATTGCCCTTTTTGTCGCAATAAGGGTGTTCAAATGGTTGTAGAGAAACGCAGCAATGGTCAAAAGGTAAACGTCTAAAAGCTGCATCTTCTGCAGATGGTGGTCCTGATTTTTTTCCTCCATATAATTCAGTCCATTCCGTGTACGTTAAGTACCTATATAGTGTTTTAAATAATATTAAAATGAACCATAACTTTTAATTTGTGTAAATAACTTACATTTTGTCCTTTTGGTGTTGTCGTTTTCCCATTTTGATTTATTTTTTCTTCGTTATAACTTAAATTGTACAATACTGACTAATGTTTATATTTATGAAAAATGTCTTAAACTTGACATAACCTAAGTATATCGTCTATGATTTGACAGTAGCTAGTTCCTAAGTATATTCTCTATGATTTGAATTTGTGAGTACTCGCCAGAATAATGTCATGGGTGTGTTTAACAGATAAAAGTACTTGACATCACTGCGTGAATAGGGAATATGCATGAAAATTTTTTTTCACTTGAATTGAAGCATGCTTCCTTGACAAATATCAAGGTAAAATTACTTTTTTTGAAGCATGTTTCCTTGACAAATATCAAGGTAAAATTACTTTTTAAATAACTTTAAAAATAAGCGAGATATGAATGATTGAAATTCCCGATTAGACAAAGAGGGTGATAGCCCTCTTGATATGTTATGTGACGTCATATTACACTTTCACCATTTAAAATACACGTAAAACTCTGTTTTTAGTATTTTTGCAAGAAAGAGACAGATAATAATCTTTAAAAGTTTATAGCTTCCTTGATATTTGTCGGATTTTAATTTCGTTTTTAAATATTACAGTATTAACAGTATTTTCATATTCTGAAAATAAATGTGAAAAAAAATTTTCATGCATATTCCCTATTATCAGCTAAGATACGACTAAAGCTCTCCTACTAGAACTCCATTTAGAAGGCATGTAATGGCAAACGCGAACGTCAGGCAGCAACCACCTACTCCATAGATGAGTTTTAGCTTTAGGGTTTTAATAAAAAAGGCTTTCTTCACCCACAATTTTGTTGATTAAAATTCGAACTTTGTTTATAAAATTAATTAATTTATGTTTTGATATTTTTTATTGAAATTGTTGGGTTTTAACATTCAATATAAAAGTAAAATATTAATTAATAGCTAGTTCGTTTAAATAATGCGCGCTCAGTGTCCAGCTTTCAAGCGCTTGCAAGCATTTTGATCTGCCAATATAATCTGTGCACTATAATCCATATAAAGAGGTTAGTGGTGCTTTCTTTCCATGGTGTTCGATGTACACTCCCGTTCATAAAAACTGAACCAGTAGAAAGATTCGGAGTATTACTGTATGTAATATTATACATATATTTAGTAATAAATACGCTTAGAATGTGACTTACTGGTGCAAATATATTGGATGGGAGTTTATATCTGATAGGTTGTACTAAATATCTCAATGATGGGAAGAGAACATTAAATGAGTAATAAATAAATAATAAGCCAAAAAAAGTATTTCATAAGGTAAAGAAAATCTTGGGATCAATCTCCTGTAGATAAAATTTTTGTAAAAGATCATGTACACTTCTATTCAAAAAAATGAATTAGTTGAAACATTCTAAGTGTTACTGTATGTAATATGTAATATGCACTTATATACAGCCATATAAACGCTTAGAATGTGATTTATTGTTTCAACTATATTGAATTTGAGTGTATATGATTGGAATGGTGATAAATTAAATAAAAACATAATTACATCATATTTCATAATTTATTCTTTTAAATCTCCATATAATAAATATAAAAAAAATACAATAAATTACTTTGTTTTAAAATTAATAGATAATAAAAAACAAAACTAACTATTAATAAATCTATTAATATCTTTTGTATTATTCAGTCAAATAAAAACACTTTTTATTCTCAATTAAATGGACTCGTTCATGGTTTTTAGATAAATAAATTTTTTGGAAAGAAACTTGGAAGTTTTATGTCTTAGCTGTAATTTGTTATATGATTTAAAGATACTTTCAAGTTTAAATTTTATATAAAATCTATCTTTTAACAATGTAACAAATTATATCTGGCTCATAAATTTTGTCTGAGACATAAACCCGTCATCATGAATGCAAACTTTTGCCATTTTATTGTTAGTCAATTATACAGCAAATAGAGACAGTGTTTTTTAATATCACTTTATGGATAATTTCATTTATATAATTTATTATAATTTAATAAATTTAATTTTAATTCTATGGATATAAATTTACTATTATTGTATTATTTATAAAAATAAATTAAATTTTCGAATTTCAATTTTATACATGTTCAAATGATATACAAGAAATCATGGCTCAAAACATGGAGACTAGACAAGTCTCCATGGCTCAAATACTCAAAATAATTTACTTTTTTAATGTTAGTAAACTTATGGGTATTCAATCAACTTTTATTTAATTTCATGGGTAAAAATCTTTGGGCTTAAAAAATGTTCCTACAGAAAAACCTAACAATCAACTTTTGTTTTAAACGAGTTCCAAAAATAATTCAATTTAAAAAATGGTCTTTGTTAACCCGACTTCAAAAAAGGAGGATGGTTCTCAATTCGTCTGTATTTTTTTTTTTTTTTTTTTTTATGTGTGTTACCTCAGAACTCCGTCATTTATGAACCGATTTTGAATTTTTTTTTGTTTTAAAGGGTTTGGTTTCCCATTCCCAAATCGCATTCTGGGTTGGGTCACCAAATCACATTCTGATGAGGGAATCCCCGGGAAATCGAGGAAAACCCTCATTTTATATGTGATAACCGATTTCTGCGAAATTTTTTTTTTTTTTTAAGGGTATACTCATTCATAATGGGAAAATAAGAAAATTTTTTTAAAAACCAACTTCAAAAAAAATTTTTCCAAAAAAAATAACCGACCCCAAAAAAAAAAAAATTTACAAAAAAAAAATAAATTCCTTGTAAATAAAACTGAAAATCTGTTATAAAAAAATGCACTAAAAATTATAAAAAAAAAAAAACCGGATAAAAAAAAAGTGTTCACTAAAAATTACTTGGTCGTTTAGAAGGTCTACCCATATTTAGACAAATAAAATCAGTTAAAGTCACTAAAAAGCGAGAAATAAAACCTATTTTGACAAAATGGAAACCCGACTTCTAAAATCAAATATTCTATAACAAAAGATGCACTAAAAAGTAAAAAAATAATTGCATATTCTTGTGCCAATTTTAGTCCACCAAAGCAAAAAATTTTAAATATATATGTACAATTATTGTTATTTTTGGAGGCGGTGTCCAAAAGTTATGTGAATTTCTCTATGGTGACACCGCCTCCAAAAATAACAATAATTGTACAAATAATTGGATAAAAAAAAAGTGTTCACTAAAAATTAGTTGGTCGTTTAGAAGGTCTACCCATATTTAGACAAATAAAATCAGTTAAAGTCACTAAAAAGCGAGAAATAAAACCTATTTTGACAAAATGGAAACCCGACTTCTAAAATCAAATATTCTATAACAAAAGATGCACTAAAAAGTAAAAAAATAATTGCATATTCTTGTGCCAATTTTAGTCCACCAAAGCAAAAAATTTTAAATATATATGTACAATTATTTTTATTTTTGGAGGCGGTGTCCAAAAGTTATGTGAATTTCTCTATGGTGACACCGCCTCCAAAAATAACAATAATTGTACATATATATTTAAAATTTTTTGCTTTGGTGGACTAAAATTGGCACAAGAATATGCAATTATTTTTTTACTTTTTAGTGCATCTTTTGTTATAGAATATTTGATTTTAGAAGTCGGGTTTCCATTTTGTCAAAATAGGTTTTATTGTTATAGAATATTTGATTTTTGAAGTCGGGCTTCCATTTTGTCAAAATATGGTTTATTATATTTATAATGATAATACCGCATACAATTTACATAGGTAGTAGCCAACATAAGCATCTATCAGGCATAGGCGTATAAACCATGCATATAGAGCACGGTAGTGCGACAGGCTGAGTTTAAGGTTTTTTTTTTTGCTGCGTACGTTACCGTGATATTACTAGCCGTTCTTTTAGGCCATTTTTGACCTCGATATAACTTTTGAACGAAAAGAGCTGCAGTGGTGAGTTTTCGAATATAGACATTTTACGGATTTATAAGATAACGGGGTTTCGCTTATCGTAAAGGAATAAATAGTTAAAAAGTTATATAACCATAGATTAAAAGTGATATTTAATCTAAGATATAACGTACGAAATAATAGTGGCACGAAATAATTGTGATTCAGACAATACACGTACTTATCGTTAGTCAAATACAATAAGATTTATACGTTCCCGTTAATTCCAATAGAAAATCAAATTAAAAATGAGTAAGCAATCATTTTTTATTTTTTTTGTAATTATAAAATATTTTATTCGGAAACTTAGTTGTCATTTAAAAAAGAAAAGCTTGTACCTTTATATGGAAAACGAAGATTCGGATTGGAATTTTATCCCGTTAAAAAGTCAATAAAAATTTGAGAATGATATCTTGAAGTTTTTTAAAAAACGAATGTATCATTTTTAGTGAACAATCCTATCTATCTATACGAATGAAATATGTTAATCTTTCGATATGGGGTGAACTCTATTGACCTAATAATTAATTTTATTTAATGGTAATGTTTTGAAAATAATCTTAAAATTAGATTGTAATTTTTTGAAAAGAATCTTGAATCAAGCTCAGTTTGTGGGTATTTTGTATATAAAATAACACTTTTGATCTAGACTAAACAGGGGTTTAAAGTTGTATAATACTGATATTATGAGATAATAAACAAATTTGATCTTGAACTAAAACACCTTTGTTTGTTAAAAAGTAGTCTTGCATTGAAAGTTCCAAACATAGTATTGAAAAAAATTGATTGAATGTCGAAATAAGGTATAACTTAAATCCTAAACAATTTCTACTATTTTAATTTAGTAGTCTTAATACATTTTAGGTTCTGAATAATTATTTCCTTGTATCGGCACTGTATTGTCAGTCGCTATAAGAAAATATTACCAGTTTAGATCTTTCTGATTTGTATGCATGTGTGCGCGGACGTAGGCAGGATGTGTAAAAATTCAGTGTGGGCCAATAGCTAATTAAGTATATTTAAAGTCAACAGATATTCTCGTTATTAAGGACGTTCCCAAGAAAATCAGTTTTCCTACGATTCTACTGTAATTTTGAATATATGTAGTTAAAAGTATCTTCCACATGTAGAACTTTTTTTTAATGGTCCTTACGGTACTAAATTTGTAAATATTGACAGTTAAAATTTGTATGTTTATCATTTAAAACATACCCCGATTAATGTTGTTTATTAAATATCACACACGTTTTATTAAATATCAATAGTAATTTTCTTACGATTCTTTTAAAAAACTGAGAATAAGTAATTGAAGATATAACAAATATCTTCCTACAAAAATAACAAAAACAAGCGGTATTAGTTATCTTATAAATATTGTTTAAGTGCTAAATTAAAAAAAAATATAGTTGAGGTAAAGTGTTAGTCCAGCAAAAAGTAACACTGTACCTCAACTATATTTTATTTAATCTATTGTAGTTTACATAATGGATTTTTTTTAAGTTGAACACGGCTGCTCTTTGGGAACGTCCTTAAATTACGCTTACACTGTATTATAAGCCACAAAAGTGGTGCTCATTTTTCAAAATGTTTTAGTTTATTTGTACCTTATTAATTCGATTTTTTTAGAAATTGTTTCGAATAAAAGTTGTTAGTACATTTATAATGAACAACTTTTATACGAAACATTTTTTCGAAAACCAAATGAATAGGACACAAATCAATTATAAAATTTTGAAAATAGAGCGCCACTTTTTTGGTCTTGTGAACACTTCATTAAGTAAATTCCGCCTCAACACTTCCTTGCATACGCCCGTATTTGTCGAGCTTTGCAAAGTATTTGAATTCCTAAATATTTCGACTATAAAATCGATTATTATGACTACCCGTATCACAAGCTATAATTGGATATGCTGTTTTGTATGGCAACAATGGTTTAGATTCAGGAATAACTCCGGCATTATGACCGCTTAAAATAATTTGTATTTCATGCAATGTTTTTCCTTTTGTTTCTGGCACACAATAAACAATAAACACAATACTCAACAATGTAAATAGCATAAAACAATAGAATGGGGCATGATCACCATAATTCGATGAGACTACTTCAAATAATTTCATAACAACAAATGCTGCAATAGCAAAATACAAATCTAGTATACATAATGCTTTAGCTTTAATATTTGTTGGGAACATTTCACTTGGTATCATAAATACAATTGCACCTAATCCATAGCAATACATCACAATAAATAAAAGCATTGAAGTGATTGGAACCCATGTGAAATGTGTTACGTCATAACTGTGTTGTAATAAGTAGAAATAAGTGCCTTGAAGGAAAAGTGCCAATGCTGAACCAATACATGAAGATATTAATAATGGTTTACGACCAATATAATCAACTGCCACAGCGGAGAAGGCACTGGATACTAATTGTACGAAACCAAAAATTATTGCTGATATACTTGGATCAATATTACCTGCAGCTTCAGTAAATATTAATTCTGAATATACCAAAAATGCCGATATTCCACTGAATTGTTGTGATGATTTTAAACCAATTACAATTAACAACGCTTTTAAATTGGTTTTATTTTTAAATAATTCACTCCATGTACTTGGTTGTGACATTTGTTCGGCAACAACTTGATGTAATTGAACTAATTCTTCATCGACTTCATCACGGCCACGTAATTGTCTTAAACTTCGACTAGCACTTAAATAATCTAATTTAGTTAGGTGATAATATGGTGAATCTGGCATTGAATAAAATGTTATGAATAACATTATTGGAAAGATACATGACAATAATGCCATTGCTGGTATTGATATATATGGTCCTACGCAATACACAAATAATGTTCCCAAGTCAGCCATAACAGTTATTAAATTACCCAAACGACCACGAATATCATATTCAGCCATTTCACCAATGTACATTGGCAAAATAGTTAAAATTTGTCCATCTGCAAATCCACATAGAAATCTGGCAATTAATAAGTGTGGCAACGAAGTTGCAAAATATATAATTATCCAATGAATTAAATATGGTACAGTAGCAATAAGTATTGCATTCTTCCGTCCAAAATAATCCGCTGTAAATGCCGCTAGTGGCGCTCCAAATAAATCACCAACTGGCGTAAATGATGCCAGCCAAGATCCTTCATCATGTGTTATATGTATTGCTGAAGTTTTTGCCATTAATTTTGGTAAGCTTGGTGATGGCCATACGTATGTCATTCCAGATATAAACATGGATAGTGTACCTGAAACATAAACAAGCATTATTAATTAATTGCTAAATTTTATTCTTTGCATTGCTTTGGAGTCTCGAATGGAGAGAAAATGAGAAGAAATACTTATTGGATAGGTTTGCCGGAACTGAAGCATCTAAAAAATGGTGTCATCGTCATCTTATGTATAGTAACGAAGAAATATTAGAACACGTACTATGGGCCACAGAACTTGTACCCTTTTTCAAAATTGTATAGTGATTTTGTGCCTTATTCATTCAGTTTTTGGAAAAATGCCCAAAATGACTATACAGTTTTGAAAAAAGGACTCGACTTCTGCGGCCCATTCTACATTGTGTAGTATGTATTAAGTCACAGAAGATTCGAATTATCAGGGGATTAATTCAATGATTCTAGTGAAATTTAATCTTTGAGGCTATTCAGATATCTGTGCTTGCAGGGACCGCATTCTTCAATGCACTCTATCCCTACTCATAGCTGAAGCTACGTATTTGTGACGTTAAGAAAGCGTAACTTTAAAGACAAACCGCATCTATACCCAACAATGATTAAAGACGGATGCGGATCTAAGTGGTTCAGAATGGGTATCCGCGAGCCTCTTTAAAAATCTATAATTTCAGCCCCTTTAAAAAAATTAGTAATAATTATAAATTATAAAGAAGCCTAAAACTGATCTAATAAACCTACAAAATAGTGAGAGTATAAAATAGTCCTTTGAAATGACCATCTAGAACGTTTCTTGATCGATACTTATTCAAGTTTGAAATTTCTGTACACAAGGTTTATCGAGAGTTTCGGCGGTATCATTCAGTTCAGCAAGTAAGACTAATCACCACTTTCGCATAAGCTTTGTTGTAACCTATATAATTTTGAGTAAAAAGGGTACAAAATGTACTTTAATATCCAGGTCTCGATGCATCACATAAATAGAGTTTCGACGGGAAAAAGAAACGATGCAGACATCCAAGGTGTCAAAACCATTTTTGTCTACCAAAATTTGGTGGGACTACTCTACAAATGTTAATGGCCGTGGTCGGCCGAACTAAGTCCTTAGTAAACTAAGTAAGTTAGTCAGAGTACTGAGCTAAGTTGTTGGTCGGGACACTTTATAGATACTAAGAAACTTTTCTTATGCTGCCATTTTACTTAGTACGTCACGGGCAGTGTTGCCAGATCTCCCGTTTAACGGTAGATCTACCGCTTTTTTAGTATTTCTATCGTTTTTTTTTCTTAATCTATTTTTTTGAGTAAATAAAAAATTTTTGAATTTGTGTTATTTTTTCAATTTTTTATAATAATTATTAATTTAAAACTCCCCAGTTGTACAAATACAAAATCAGTCATTACAGACCATATTCCATTATTTGAAATAATGGAATATGGTTCTGTAATTACTTTAAGGTATTATTTTACAATGGGATTTTAAACAATAAGTAATGCAATATATGATAAATATAAAAAATTAATATTATTTAATATTTGAAGAAAAAAAATTCTATAATATATTAAATACTAATAAATAATATAATTTTAATTATTCTGAATAAAAGTATTTATTTCAAACTATTTAAATTTTTACTTTTTGAATCCACCGCTTTATTTTGGTGGATCTACAGCTTTTTAAGAAATCGGGTCTGGTAACACTGGTTATGACACAATTAAGTAGCAAACGATAGTGGGTCCAGGACGAAACTCGCAGCGCTCAGACGCTCAGAACAAAGTTTTATTTACTCTGACTAACTTACTTAGTTTACTAAGGACTTAGTTCGGCCGACCACGGCCATTGATAATTTTGAAAATAATAGTTTTACTCGACAATTCAGCAAATGGTATTACCTACATTTGCCGTCTGAAATGCCTTAAATGAGAAAGTTGATGATTGTATTAGAAAAAAATGTACAATTCCCAGAAAATAAGTTCATTATAACCAATTTGAATCTAGAGGATTAACCCCACAAAAATCCTTCCAAACGATTTGAATCCGATATCTCGCTCCGTTTCAGAAATAACCGTGTGAAAAATATCAAAAGAGAAAAAGTGAGTAGAAACACAATGTTTTAATCTAGAATTAATGGTGTAATAATTGAATTTTGAGAAAATTTTTAACATTGAACTTGATATTACAGAGTTATCAAACGATATTACGTAACAATTTCAATATTCATTGAATTCGAACATAATTAATACTTATTTTTTATTGCCAAATACCCAAATCAAAATCAGAATTTTTATAACCATTTAATTACAAAAAATATATATGATAATGTTATTAAAAAGAGGTTATTTAATTACTTTATTTATAAAAAATTTAAAAAAAAAATTGTTGACCCTTAAATTATGAATGTCGATCCGTATTATAATCAGTCTGGAAGACAAAAGTTTCCAAAAATAAATAAATTATTGCATCAGATAACTCTGAAATGAGTTAATTATACTAGGTCTATACTAATCTATACTAATAATATTCTAAAAAACCAACTTTTAAACGGTGCGAGAAAACCTCTAAATATACATAATGTTTATCTAATAAAACCAAACAACTTTTGTATAAAACATTTTTTCATAAAACAAATAGTTTAGGCATAAATTTAGCGCAAAGCCTGTGCGGGCAGCTAGTCGTCAGATTAGAAACATCTCAGAAACGGATTAACTATTAATAATGTTGGAATTTCGTTGAAATGAAGGAGTAGTTTAATTCTTTTACTATTGTTCTTTCAAAAGTCTCCTTTTACTCTAATATTTACGCCATTGAGTGCCCAGCTTTACCATGAGATATAAATTTGAGTAAAACAATTTTGCTCAACAGCTATGGTTAGTGTTTGCCATATTTTGTATGGTCTAAAACAATTCGCCTTTTCCAATATGGATAGAGAAACTAAAAAATTGGACATTCTCGCTATTGACTTAACGAATTACTATGTAAACTGGAAAAAAGCTGTTCAAAATATAAACTGAAGAAATATTTTTCGATTTTGCAATTCACGAAACTTTTATGAAATAGCTCCAAAGACTATCCAAAGCTCAAAAGCATCTTAAAATACTACTGGCATACAGGTGATAAAGCGGGAAATATTTGTTATATCTCGACAACAAAGGTAAGGTTCAATTCATGAGTAAAATTTGTTATGGGAAATCAAAATTTCAAAATTCTTTAAATTTTTGAGTTTTTTATAAAAACTATAAATTATTTTAACATATTGATTTGAAAAAAGGTACACATGTTGGGTGGGAATTGAATCCACGACTCCTACCGTAAGGTCGTGAATTCGATACCCATCAGAGATGTGAATGATTTTTCTTATCAAGCTACCAATGTTCAGACATATTACCTAAATGTCAAATTAAGTAAACGCTCGTCCCCTCCATTAGTATAACATAACCGTACAGGCAACCATACTAACAATGGATGGATGGATGGACGCAAAGTTTACACAAACAATTAAAAAAAAAAAAACTATAAATGTTCAATTTTCGTATGTTATACACATCTACATGTTTATCACGGAACAAGTTACTCACATGTGATTGCGGCGTAATATTGTAGCCATCTTCGTCCAAAAAGCGATCTGGCAATTAATTTAATATCCATTAGTTTTTAAAAGAATTAAAATAAAATAATTAACGCCGAACTTATGTATATGTATAATTAATTTTAGTAACTACACTATGTTATTAAATTGTATATACTTAAGATAGCACTACTAAACTACCCATTACAGACTAAGACCGTATAAGAGAAATTATTCATAATTATAATATAATAAATATCTAATTTGTGTGATTGGAAGAATTTTTAAAATGTGATTTATTTTTAAAATAGTCTGAAGTGGTAGCCTTATCAAAACAGAAACGTGAATTATATGAACTCTTAATCATTTTTTCCGTCAATTTTTTTTATTTACATTCATGAAATGAGACAGAATAATATTAAAAATAATATTGGCAACATAATAGTAATAATATTATTACAAATTTTAATTAATATAATATCATTATAAATTATAGGAATTTGCATCTAATACTGGATGAACCCAAAACATTTGAGACGTTTTCAAAGAAGACTAATTTTTGAAATTCTTAATTTAAGAACTCACGTAATTGTGAGCTAAATCCACAGTGGCGTATTTAGAAATGTTCTTTTGGGTAGGACCTAACAATAATCATTGAGTGTAGACCTAATAATAAGCATAATATAGATATTTAAAATACATACAGTAGAGTCTAATTAATCCGGCACTATTAAAAATTAGAGGGTGCCGGAGTATTGGAATGTTCGGATTACTGGATTGTATAGAAAAATTCATAATAAATAAAATAAAATAAATAAATGCGTGGAGCGGGAATAGGCAGCGGCGAGGGAGGCACAGGCGGAGGGTGTTGTATTATTGGACATGCCGAACTATTGAAGTGGCGGATTATTGAGACTCTACTGTATTTGTCTATGCAAAACCATATACAGATTATTTTTGAAATGTTACTACCAAGTGGATGACAACTTTACTGACGTATTCTAGAGATAAACGTCGGTTACAACTGTAAAAAAAAATTCGTTACTCAGGAGCTGCTTCAACTTAGCGAATTTCCTTAGAATACATAAATGACTCTCTAGCGGTCACAATTTTAGTCTGATCAAAATAAAATGTTGAATATGATTTTAGTATTTGCAAGTCCAATTTTATTAATAAATGACATACGTCAAGGGGAAAAGGTGCTATAAAATAGGAAGAAAACACAAAATATAAAATATCTCTCTTAATATTAGAACAATCGAAAAATGCGTAAGAAATAAAGTTGTAGAAAATCAACTTTGCTACAATTCATCACCTCATCATTTTTTCTCAAACTCTAATGTGTACAGAGATATTAAGGAATTTAATTTTCAAACTTAAACCGTCAATACTTCTGTAAATATTAGTGTAACAGAAAAAATGATAAGAAACAAAATTATAGTAAAACTTAGTACCTACAACCTATAAATATTAAGGGAGATATGTCAAATTTTGTGTTTCCCCCTCCCTCTAAACCCCCCCCCCCTTTCCCCTTGTCCGATTTTACCCATTAACGAACTTGACCTTTTGAATACCAAAAGCGCCTCAAATAAAAATCTCATTCCGATAAAATGAAAACTGACCGCTAGAGTGATTACAGACACACATATATATATATATATATATATATATATATATATATATATGTCCATAGATATATATATATAAATTTTACAGATGGTGATTTTTGACATCTACTAGGTAGGATCGATGGACATTTGAAGAAATTTTTGCGAAATTTTGACTTCGGTACGGGACCAATAGCTCTTTATTTCTCCTCTATTTCCTTTCAGGAAATTCGCTAATAGTACAAAAAACATGTGTATATCGTTATGCATCTTAATCTAATAAATTACGCTTTAAGTTTGTAAATAAGGAGTTAGTGTTCTATCGATTTTGGCCCCAATATTTCGGATAGTAATACCAGTGTCACGTACGCAGGCCACACCCCCTTAAACTCGCTCAGACGCACTTCCGTGCTATACATAGCTCGATTAATGTAATCGATTAAAAAAATATGGTATGTGCGTATGGTACTGTAAAAAATTCAGTTCAATTAGAGACCGAATTGCTAATAATAGCCTTTTTTTCTACAGGCGTTCAAACTCGATTTTATGTTTAAATTCATCTTTAAACGTCTGTCAATGCTAAATTATCAACAAATTTCAAATGACAATCTTGTAGCAAGCTAAATTGACTATAAAAGTAGTGAATTTAACCAATGTTATTAAACATGTTCTTCAAGTATTTAAATATATATTTAATAAGAAAATTTAATCTAAAAACATTATCAAATGATATTTTTATGTTAGTAAAATTATGTCAAGTGACTTCTGAACTATTTCGCCTATTATTCGTCGTTTATTAAACATTGATTATTTTTTCACTTAGAGCAACACTCTCTCAGCAATGTCATTGGCAACTTTAACCGCTTGTAGTATCTTCATGGATTATTTATACATCTTATCAGTTTCTCACTGATCTGGATCAATTTATTTGTCATTATAAGACCAAATGTTGAAGGGCCTAAGACTAAAGTCTTTTTATCCTTATAATTAATCAGGTCCAGACTGAGAGATGCATTGTTGTAATTGATAAATATACTCCATATAGCAAGTCGTCACAACCCGTCGAAATCAGTATCCATCAGTCGGGAACTGGGGTGACGGTATTGATGTTTAGTCAGGAGACCTCAAAACGTAAAGATTCGGTGAAAAACCGACATCGATTTTCGAGGTCGAACGCATATCCGCTATACATACTTTCTTGTAGTCTATACAATTTTTTAAACATAATATATTTGTTAATAGTAAAGTTACTTTAACACTAGAATAATCGACTCATAATGTAAGAAGAAATTTCACGGCTATACTCTTTTATAGATTCTGACCTTTAATGATAACATTGATATGGAATATAAAAATATTTATAACATTTAATAATCTGGAAATTTACTTATATTTGATATATTGTTAAAATGTGTCGTTTTATCAATATGTTTTCAATTGTATGATTTCTAAGGGGGTCGTTTATATGAATAATAAACAATGTTGCAAATAATTATACAGTTAAACATGTTATTGTAATTTAGAGTCGTCAAGTATCAATTTTGATAATTTACAAATTAGTGTAATATATGGTCAGAGAAAACAAAAATTACCCATTTATGAAATTTTTGTTATAAGCCCCTTTTGGTATGGGCATGAAGAATCCAAAAATCTATAAATAATCTTGGAGGAAAATGTTTTTGGGACTTCTATTCTAGTTCTTTTGCTTGAAGCATTTCCAGTTTCGTCCAAGTTCATTATTTTTTTGGTTTCTACCTCTTCTGCTTCCTCTAGGTCGCTTAGAAAACTATATCCCATTAATGCACAACAGGTTCACTCCAATTGCACAGTTTCCTTTGATTACTCCAGTTGTAATGCATCCAAGATCTTTCCAGTGTTTTAACAGTTGGATAGTTTTGTTTTCATTTATGTCGGGCCACAGTGTCCGTCTCTAGCTTCGCCACTTCATCTGCCTTAGTGTTACCCTTCGCATTATTGAGTCCAGGAACCCAGCAGAGACTAACTTTGTTAGTTCGGATCCATGAAAGCGCTTTCCTAATTAGATATTTCCTAATTAGATATATATATATATATATATATATAATTAGGAAATATATATATGACCCAACCATGGAATTTCGAAAAACCAACTATACTATCTAATTGGCCATAAATGGTCAGGTAGTCTCATTATTTGGTCAGCGATAGAAAACTTTTTATCGGTTTTAAATTTTTTTCAAGGTCACGAACAAATTTTAGCACCCCATATTCCATACAGAGAAAAATAAGGGCAGTAATCGATTGAGAATAATCCACTGATAATTGGTCAGTAAAAATAAATAATTGGTCAGATCTATTTCCTGGGAGACCCCCTAAATCTATTTCATGATCTTGAAAGAAACTTAAAACATCGGTAAAAAGTTTTCTATCGCTGACAAAATAATGGGCTACCTGACCATTTATGACCAATTAGTGACCAATTAGATGGTATAATTGGTTTTTCGAAATTCCATGAATGGGGTGCTAGCATCCTGGAGCCTATATATACCCCTTTTACTTGCAGACGTTAGGCGATTAGTGTCGAATTTCTGTCACTATCTACTTACTAGATTCTATGTAAATAATCACTTCGAATTACTGACAATAACCTGGTGAATGGCATTGGATGAATACTTCACACATCCAGTACAAGTTCCATTTAAAAAAATATATTTAACATAAATTGAACACTCATTGGAACCAAATGTGTCCAAGTTTCCGTAGGTTTAAGACAAAATAATGAAGGTCTACTTTTTTACATTTCTCTCAATCTATTATTAAAAATACCTAATTATTAATTGTGTTACGCTTCAATAAAATTTAGAGTAACATATAATCAATTTCATTTTTAATTATTTTAACGCAAATTTTAATTGCAAATGGAAATTTTATTATAAATATAGTATAGAACAGTGGCGGAACTACATATATTCACTACATATATTCACGGCGTTTTTTAAGAATTCAAAAATGTTATATAGAGAATATTAATATTAATTTTTTCATATCAGTATTTAATTAAAATTCAATGACATTTGTCTATAAAGTATACGCTAGTCTTCTAGAATTTGTCTTATGTAACCTAAATGGAATTTGACAAACATTGTATCGTTGACGCTTAAGTATGCACATGCTAACTAATGGGCACAGATATACTTCCCAAGACATACTCCTCAAAACCTTTCACTGTAGTATGTGATAGGGCCATGTGGTCGGAAGGAGAACCACCCTACCTCAGGAAAGGAATCGTCTGGTATACAGGCGGATCCAAAACTGAAAAAGGGACCGGGACGGGAATCTACAGTGAGAGACCAAAAGCAAACATAAGCCTCAACTTGGGGAAATATACCACGGTCTTCCAAGCAGAAGTTTACACCACACAGGCTTGCGTCCGTGAGAACCTACGTAGAGGCTACATAAACCAGAACGTATGTATTCTGTCGGACAATCAAGCTGCTTTAAAAGCCTTGTCTGGAACTGAGGTCACCTCATGGGTAGTCTAGGATTGTCTGGAGGAA
Source organism: Nineta flava (assembly GCA_963920215.1). Classification (NCBI taxonomy): domain Eukaryota; kingdom Metazoa; phylum Arthropoda; class Insecta; order Neuroptera; family Chrysopidae; genus Nineta; species Nineta flava. The sequence goes on along the minus strand of OY986041.1, from coordinate 98,796,413 downwards.
CTTCTGAAACTGGCAAAACGGAACAATGTTAAATTGATCTGGGTGCCGGGTCACAGTGGTTTCGAAGGAAACGAAAAAGCGGATACCTTAGCAAAGAAGGGAGTCGGAATGCCATTCATAGGCCCAGAGCCTATTTTAGGAATTCCAAAGACTGCATGTGATCATTCACTCAGTGAACACCGTGATCACTCGGAAAAAGTACCGCGGCAAGAGCTCGGGAAGGTACTGCTTCAGAGTGCAACAAAGAGGTTATCTCTCGATGCACTGAGGCTGAACGGGGTCATTACCGGGCATTATCCCATGCGGAAGCATCTGCACACAATGGGACCCCATAACGGGTCCATTATGTGCAGATTGTGTGGCGAGGAGGAACAAACATCCAGCCACATAATCTTTGTCTGCGAACCTCTGGGTTACAGCAGATACAGAATATTCGGTGCATCCTACCCCGAATTAATGAACCTACGGGAGGACCTGATAAGCAAGCTCCAGGCTATTGCCAACGTATGGGAGAAGCGAGTCTCGTCAGACTGAGGTAGAAGGGGGAGCACAATGGGCCATAGGGTCGAAGTGCAATAGTTTTTACCCCGATATTAATCAATCAATCAATCAATGCACAAATAAATATATATGAATAATAATTTGGACAGAAGTAATACTGTCAAAATAAAAATAAAAATGATGTGAAAAAAGTTGGCTCTTACGTCAGAGTCGTCTTTGGTGTAGCGGTAAGTACACTGGAGTAGATATCCAGAGGTCCGAGGTTCGATTCTTGGTTGACGAGTTAATTTTTCCATATCAATATTTAATTAAAATTCAATGACATTTGTCTATAAAGCATACGCTAGTCTTCTAGAATTTGTCTTACGTAACCCATTAATGCTTTAAAACGTAAAATTTATTTTTCGAGATTTCAAGTTTGAAAAGTCTCCAGTTATATTTTTTTGTCCACCTATTAGCAATTTCAGCTTCACTGCTAAAAACAAGTAGAAAGAATTTCTTAAAATAGTTTTATCTTCTTTTCGATTTCAAGAAAGATCTCTCCGGTTTTGCTAAGGTTAGTGTGCCACTAACCTTAGCAAAACCGAATTTTTTATTGTGCCAATTAAAAATGTTAATATCGATAACAGCATGGAGAAAATTTAAAGAAAATGTGGCAATTCAACAATTAATAAAATCACTAACTCAAACTACTAATTGCATTGGAAAGTTATTTAGTAAATCATTTGGGTAATTTGATTGGAACATTTCGACATATTTTGTGAAACTGATTAAAAAATAATAAATGAAAAGTTTTTGATTCCATTTAATTTTGCCTCTCCTCGAGTTTTAAGGTATTGAAGTTCCGCCCCTGATAAACAAGCTATTTAATTAATTTTACAGAATGTGTTTTCCCTATATCTAAATTTCCCATGAAATTAGTATCTTTTTACCATGAATAGAAACAATGGAAAATTCTATAAAATTACTATTTATTACTACAATTAAAAATTACAATTATTTGCAGGGTTTAAGTGAAATATCAATTTATAAATATAATTTTCTGTGATTTAACATTTTGAAAAGAAAGATGTGCGAAATAATTAGTTCGGAAATACATTTTGTTCTTATGAAGCCCTGGCAATGTGGGAAGCGTTAAATAAAAGGACTAACGACAGACCATTTTGCGTAAGAATCTAAACTAACAATTTATGAACTTTCAGTCAATTGACCTTTCAAAATAAGGTTATTCAAGTAATTACTTCGAAAAGGCTAATTATTTGTTCTAATGACGGCTCTGATGGCAAAGGTTAAATAAAAAACTAACCATTAAACATTTTGCATTCGAATTTATATTTGAAAAATATTTTTTAACATACACTCAAATATCTAAAATTACTAAGGCATTTAACTAAAATAATTTAAAAATGTTGCCTTAAATGATTCAAGGCGAATAAGATAACAAAAAAATTCATAAAGTTCTATAATTTATTTATTGAATTTGTCTAAAAATAAATATTCATATAAGGTCGTTATAGAGAGCGAAGAATCGCAATCAACTTATTGAAAAAAATACCGCGCGTTGCACTATTGAATAGACACAGATCTAAACTAGCTACTTAAAAAAATATATTAGTGAATATTCTATGACCAGCGAAGTAATACTAAAAAATTAACACTTAAAATGATATAAGTTGGTGTCAATTCTAATTACAATCCAAGTATCCAAAAAGTATCGTTCACAGAAATGAGAATTTAACAAGGTTAAACACATAAATGCCCAAGAATATAAAGTATAGGGGAACCCGGGGTACCGGGGCAGACTGAAGTTTAACGATTTTCGATGTCAAGCGGGTGCTACTAGCGAGCGGCAATACGTCGAATAGAACTAGACCAACCTGTGGCTGTTCAACTACGACATTAGTCTAGTTTTCTTGATCGTTGGTGTGTGAATTTTTAGTTGTGTGATTTTTTGCTTCTGTATTATAACTTATGATGATCTTGTAACCATGACAAGGTATACAAACTTGTTTACATTATAACTACGGTTAGTAAATGCTTGAAGTAAGGTTAATTGTATTTAGATTGGTGAAGTAAAATGTTTGTTTACGTACCTTTTTCGAGTGAACTAACCCCCTTAACCTTAATTGTGTCTCTGGTGCAGCACGGGAAAGGCGGAATGGGGTACCCCATTCTACCGCAATGTCTTCCAGCAGACACAACTGACATCATTGATAGCCCATCAAGTGAAGAGGCTAATTTTACTTCGCCTGGGTGCTCTTGGATAACAACTGACAACATAGTATCACCATTACATTTTTCACCTGCGGAAATAGATAGCGAAGATGATGAGGCTGTCCTAGTGTATGAATTTTGTGCATAAACTTATTTTTTCTGCATTTCCACTAGTTACTATATGTGCTAATAATAACCTGACCTTCCCACCTCGTTCTGCCCCATGCCCGGAGCAGGGCGGGACATAATTTTCTGTTTTTGATAAAACAAAAATTTCTTTTCTTACAATATTATTGTACTTTTGTGGTTATAACATTATAATGTGTTCATCAGCTCTCTAAATAAACCCTTTTTGTACTTTTAAACCTTATTTTTAACTTCGTACCCCGTTCTGCCCCGGGTTCCTCTACATTAAAATAATATTGTACGGGTTTTATATTTTGTTGCTAAATTTGAATTCTTGGTTTCTGTAATATAATAAATACTTAATCCAAATATTAATAATAATTTATTAAAAAACGAACATTAAATTAAAAATTACCATACATAAGTATAACATATAATAAATATTATTATTCATATTGTTACAAAGGTATGAAATAAAGCTTTTATGTACCGCGCTTAAGGCGGTTGGGGTAATAGAGAATTGTAAAGATCAATGCATGATTTTTCAGAATGCAATTCTTTAATACATAAAATAACAAAATTTCAACCAATTCTGATGTATACTTTGTTAGAAAAATATTTAAAAAATTTAACTTTCAAATTTTTAACATCAATTGCTAAAGATAATAAAAATTTAAAAATTCTGGCGTATTCTACTTTAGTATTTGAATTTCTTATAAATAATTTTTGAATTTTTAGTATCGAGTTATTTATTCATAGTAAAAAAAGTTGAATGAATTTAGTATTACTAAATTCTTGAATTTATTATTTACTATTTTGTATTTAATTTTATAATATCTACTGTGTGTAAGAACTGCATGTATCTAATACAACAACTATCTTGGTTAGAAATACACTAACCAAGTATCTAAACTATCTTGGTTAGAAATACACTAACCAAGTATCTAAACTATCTTGGTTAGAAATACACTAACCAAGTATCTAAACTATCTTGGTTAGAAATACACAAATTCAATTCTGTCGACTAGATGTAAATTATTTATTTAGGGTTGTTTAACGATGCAAATTGTTTAGTAATTAAGTTAATTTTAAGTTGATCACCAACTAAAAGACTTAATCACCGATACACTTAATAATTTGCATCGTGCACAGCTCTTTATTAACAGTTCTGGCACACCATGTATCACAGACATTTTATAACAAAGATTCTTAATATATATGTTTTATCTATATTAGGAATGGATTTGGAATGGTATGCATTAATTATAACTTATGCGAATGAGAATATTTTACTATTTTCTCTAAACAGATTTAAGGGTCTCTCACACCAAAGCGAAAATAATTGCGAAGCGAACTTCGCGGATAATATATTCGCGGTGAAAAAAATCGCTCCCATCCATTCCCAAATCAGCGCGAAACATTCGCGCGGATTTTCACAGTGCCCCAACACTTCAGTTGTAAGCATGACGTCGTCCGATGAAGAAGAGGCTCTTCTGCTATTAGCTTTATTAGAAGAAAACTATAAAAAAAATGTAAATACTATTCTCCTAGTAAGATAAATAGAACCTCTTTCTATAATATACCTTTCCATTCGTTATTACTTCTAAAAACACCGGTAGAAAATATTTCATGATGTTGCAATACTTTCAGAAAAAAAAGATGGGTGCATGAAATCAATTTGGAAAGACGACAATAAGACGACAAAGGGAGCGAATTTAAGTCATGGTCTGCAGCGAACTGGGTTTGTGGAGAAAAAAAACGTTGTACAAAATGGCGAGACATCGCATCATTCTGTGTACCCCCACTAGTCGCCATGTAAATAGAGGAGAGAGATTTTTTTTATTCGCCGCGAAGTTCGCTTCGCGAGTTTTTCCGCTTTCGTGTGAAGAACCCTTTAATTCAGGGCAACTTTAACATGCACGGGCGTAGCTATAGCTTTCAAAAGAAGGGCGGGTCCAACAATGTTCAAAGGTAAACTAGTTTTGGCACATCATCAAAAAGTAGAGCTCTAAATGCTAAATAAAATCAATCAATTTAAAATTACATAAACATATCATCCCTAACACCCGCAAGTACCCGCGTTTTTGCGTAGACTAAAGAAGAGGTCCGGACCCCCCCCCCCTTATATATGTCTATGTGTAACTGTATAATGTTTTCTGAATGATAAATTTAATCACTGTTTTTGAATAACAATTTAATCATTATTTTGAAAATAATTTGCAATAACACCATAATACTACGAACGTATTAATTACTATAAATTTGTTTTTAAGGTTTTCATTTAATCAATTCATTTGATTTAAAAGAGGTTGTTGTCCTACTTTTTGTCGAATTTGTCAAAGTTTAATAGGCTTACATGCAAATCGTATCATAAGATTTGATAACATTCAAGGTTTCCATTTGTCATTATTTGAAGTGGAACATTAAATCTTAGTATAGCCAAAATTCTTTACAAAATGCGTGTTTATAAATAACCCACAAGAAATCGTCCTAAGACTCCTATACACGATCAAAACATTTGTTCAGAAACCGTTGTTGAACAAATTGCTTGATCATGTCATGGATTGAGTTGCAGCACAACGGTTTGAAGCAGTTGTTGAACAAATCGGTTTGAAGACATCCCCATACACAATCAAGCAATTTGTGCAACAACCTGTTTGTGCAAACAATTTGATGGTGTAGGGCATGGGTTGAATTGCTGAAGAACAGTTTGAAAAGAAATTGGTCGAGATCGATTTTTATTGCACAAAATTTTCGGGCTTGATAAGTGATTTGAACATGTATGTACCAGTGTTTGACAAAATGAAATAAGATTTGCACAAATATAATGTTGCACAAACAGGGTTGCTGCTCAAACTGTTTGTTCTCGTGTATGGGGACATTTTTTACGCAACCATGATGTTGCACAAATAACTGTTGCACAAATGGTTCTATCGTGTATGTGGGTTTTATTTATAGACAGCTTACTTCGTAATATATGCAGTGTCTATATGATATGGTATCTTTGTTACACTTAAACTGTATTGTATAACATATAACTGCAGTATGATAACTATATATACTTATCACTCTCTAACTACAATCATTTATATATACTTGCATCTTACTCGTGCATGTATACATCGCCTGTAGTGTTGCAGTGTCATCGTTTTTGTCCGTCGTCCATCGTGTGTGTGTGTATACATGTATATGTAACAAAGACATCATATCCATAGTACACTGCATATAGACAGCGATAGATACACTATATATTGTTTGCAGATTGGATGTATTTTAAAATACAAGCTGTATGTGATCGTTAAAATTCAGTATAAAATTCACAAAGTTAGTTTAATCCAATCGATTGTATTTTTACATATTTCAAGTTACCAGTTTCTAAAAGTATGTTTTTTACTTAACACTTTACGACGACTTAATTGTAAAGTTATATTATTAATAATTGACTTTTTCATATGAAGCAGATAAGAACAAATGAGCTTTTTTGCATTATCACGTGTAAATATACTCTCCTAAAGTTTGGTCCGTTCCTTCCAAACTCTCACTCTGTATAATTGACTGAAAAAATAACTTTTGAATCACATTTTTACATTTGTACAATATTTATCCATTCCATACTATATTTAAAAATTGTTAATAGGGAATATGCATGAAAATTTTTTTTCACATTTATTTTCAGAATATGATAATACTCTTAATACTGTAATAATATTTAAAAACGAAATTAAAATCCGACAAATATCAAGGAAGCTATAAGCTTTTAAAGATTATTATCTGTCTCTTTCTTGCAAAAATACTAAAAACGGAGTTTTACGTGTATTTTAAATGGTGAAAGTGTAAATGACGTCACATAACATATCAAGAGGGCTATCACCCTCTTTGTCTAATCGGGAATTTCAATCATTCATATCTCGCTTATTTTTAAAGTTATTTAAAAAGTAATTTTACCTTGATATTTGTCAAGTAAACATGCTTTAATTCAAGTGAAAAAAAATTATCATGCATATTCCCTATTAATAAATAAAAATAAAAAACATCGAATATCAAATTTTTGACAAGCATTTTGGTTTATTCACACGTAATTTACTACTACATTTTAGAATGTCTTGTATTTCCTCTAAAGTATATCCTTTAGTTTCTGGCACCATTAAAATAATAAAAACTATTCCTACAATACAAGATGTAGCGAATATACCAAATGGAATATGACTGCCATAAGTATTTGCAATAAGTTGATAATTTTTCAGTACAATAAATTCAATAAATGCTGCATAAAGATCTATAACACATAAAGCTTTTGCTTTGATATTAGTTGGAAATATTTCACCAGGCATTAAAAATGGAATTGGTCCTAACCCGATACCATGTGACATTGTATAAATTAATAAACTTGATATTGGTACCCAACTAAGATAATTTAATTCAACTAAATTATGAAATTGTAGATAGAAGTAAACAGCTTGTGTTGATAATGCAAAAAAGCATCCAACACATGATATAATTAGTAAAGGTCGTCGACCAATCCCATCCACGAATAACATTGAACCCAAACTACTTAGAAATTGAACAATACCAAATAGAACAGACGATATTTTACCAGAAAACATACCACCCGCTTGATCGAATATTAATTCTGCATAGGTCAATATTGCATATACGCCACTCATAATTTGTAATGTTTTTAAACCTAAAACAATAATTAATCCTTTTAGATAGGAATTACATAAATCGGACCATTCTGACGATTGAGTATTTTCAATTTCGATTGTCTTGATTAATTCTTGAAAATCACTTTCTTTTATATTACGTTCACCTCGTAAACGCTTTAACGACTCTTTTGCTTTTTGAGGTTGCCCTTGCATTAAATAATAATATGGCGATTCGGGCATGAAATAAAATGTAAACAAGAAAATCAACGGAAATATACATCCAATCAATGCCATTAATTTGATTGAAATCCATGGTGCTACACTATAGAAAAATAATGATCCAACATCAAACATAACCATTTGTCCATTACTTAAACGTCCACGAATATCTGGATCAGAGATTTCACCAATGTACATTGGTAACATTGTAAATATACAACCCGTGGAAAAACCAACCACCAAACGTGCCGCTATAAGCGCATTCGCATCCTTAGCAAAAGCAATCAATAACCAACTGCCTAAAAATGGTATTGTTGTTAATAGCAAGGTCGTTTTTCGTCCAAAATAATCGGCTGCAAAAGCTGAAATAGGTGCGGCTGGAATATCGCCAAATAATTCAATTGATGCCATCCAGGAGCCATCTTCAACGGTAGTTGGTATTGTTGAATCGTTTGCATATAATTTTGGCAATGAAGGAGATGTCCATACGAAATGCATTCCACATAAAAACATTGTTAATGAAGCTGAAAAAAATAAAATAAAAGATTTACAAATGACGGGCTATATTTTGTGAAATTAACTTTCACAGTTATGGAATTGATCTTGTCGGACCGAAACTAGTCACAGTGAAAATTATATTTTTACAAATAAAAAAGTTTTTCAAAAGTGGAAACTGCAAATTCTTATTCTGCTCATATTTAAATAACATTTAATTTGTTATTGTCGATTTTTGATTCGTCTGAATCCAGGCGTTAATTCAAAAAACAATTTTTACGTAAGAAGCGCAACAATCTAAGTAGATTGGTGGGCTTTCTCTTACAGATTTATATTTTGTAATTTATTTTCTATATACAAAAAATAAACTTATGTAATTAGTGTTTCACCGAGGCTACGAGGTAACCTCGCCTCGCCCCTCGGCTACGAGGCACGAGGCGAGGCGAGGCGAGGTAATAGATAGATGCATGAAGCAATAGATAGATTATTTGGCAAATATTTTTCAAATGTCCAGCGATCCTACCTAGTACATGTCGAAAGTTATCGTCTCTAAAATTTGTATACATATATATATATATAAGTTTTTTTTACCATATTATGTACATTCATGCAAAATAAGTCAAAGTAAATAAAAATTTTCCCTCGCCTCGCCTCGGCCGAGGTTGATAGCTGACCCAACCGAGGCGAGGCGAGGCTAGCCAACATTCTGCCTCGGCCGAGGCGAGGCGAGGCGAGGTTGATATTTAAAAAAGCGAGGCGAGGCGAGGTGATACCGAAACCACGCCTCGCCTCGTACCTCGTGAAACACTATATGTGATCGTGCGAGAAAATAACATTTTAAGTCCCTTCAAATTTTGCGATTTTGGAGTAAAAAATATGTTGGATCGGAAAAACGAATCAAAAAATTATTTCGGTTCGCCGTACGCCGTCTGATATTTTTGTCGTCTGACTTTCTTCAAGGGTCTCACCTTTGATGCGAGGGTCTAAATGATAGAAATTTGTTGACAACATGTGTAAGTCATTTGCAGTGTTTTTTTCAAAGTGAAATATAATATAATAGATACTTTTTAATATATTTCTATGTTCGTCCTATATTAGTTTTACATACTCCATATACATACTCCATACGGAAACGTCTTAATCCTGCAACTGTTTTATTGTTTTATAACTACTTATATACTGTATCGGTTTAGGACGTAACCTGTATACGTACTAGGATCCTATAATTCAGCCCACGAAATCATCAAATCGGCATAGCTGGCATATTTTAGATTTTGTTTAAACTTTATGGAAATGTTCTTTGAGGTCCCAAGATAGATAGCTTGTAACGACTGCCCTGTACGGGGTACACTTCGCCATAAGGTCCATTGTGATGTTTAAGGATGTGAGGATGTGAGTGGAGTGGGAGGAATTTTTGTGTGTAGGCTAGAAATTGGTAGGATGTGCGGCTGCAGCCGACTCTGCTAGGAACTAGGCCGATATTCATCTGGAGTTCGTGAAGGAAACCTTCACAAGCATAGCCGGTTACTTCGTTCTTGTCCATACGCCGACAGTTTATTCAATTAACCGCCCCACCTTTTTTTAAATAATTGACAAACTGCCGATGTTGGAATTCGAACCCATAACTTCCCAGTCCCCAAGTACACATAGAGCCTTAGACCGCTCTGCTACTTGGCTGGTCGTTATTAGTCTGCTGGTAATTACAAATTGAAACAAAATGCGGCCGCCACGAATATGAGACTCTTATTCTTTATCAGCTTTTTTACAAAAGATGATAAAATTCCTTACACTCCACTCACATCCTTACATCCTTAGGCATCACAATGGACCTTATGGTCGAAGTGTAGCCCGTCCAGGGCAGCCGCTAAAATCTATCTATCGATCTAATAAAATCAAGTTTTGGTGGTATTTATAACATAGTCCAAAATTTGTTTGTGGCACGATTTGGTGCTTCAAGTTTGGTGCTTCATAAGCTGAGAATAAACCCGTGTCGCATATTTATGACATTGGGGTACATAAGAAAAGCGGATCATGGCATATAAATGTGATCATGAGGTAACTGGAATATATTTGTGGTCAGGCATCGTATCTGCCTCTACTTGGACGTGTTAAGAATAAAGTGAATTAGCTAGAAATGTAGTAGACAGATGTTTATCACACGCCATCTGTAATCCTAATCATTATACAATCCTAAATAGTGTGCTCGTAGCTGGACCAAACCAATTTTTTTTTAATTACGGTATTTTGAATATGAAAGTACAAGAGTCAGACGTTTAACAGTGCACCATAAAAAGTTTACTTTATATTCCATAGCAATAGGGATAGAAGGGTTATTTATATGTTTTTAGGGTTGCAGAATTCATATTTTAGATCAGATTTTTGAAAAAATCAAATCCGAGGTTGGAAATGTATTATATGTATCGTCTGCCTTTTGATTTTTACATTTTTGAATAGCCATTTGAATATGTGGTTAAAAAATCGTGTCTCAAGTCTGCTGAGCATGTAGTTGTGTCGAGTAATCCTAAATACATTGTTATATGATGATGAATAAGTTATAGACACTATAAAGAAATACGAAATTGAAATATTTAAAATTTGATAACCGGTTTTTAATAAACAATTTATTATTTGAATCCTGTTATAAAGATTTTATGGGAAAACGTCATCACAAAATGATGTATCACAAAATATTATCACGTTTTGAACAGTGGATACCATATCTGTTCATAACAAATTCACCGTTTTATCACTAAAAGAATAATAATTTTTGTGTACTTTTGAAATCAGTAGCATTAATAAATAATATGATTATTTCTTAAATCACTCAACTCTATTCAACATATACGTTGTAGGTTTTGGATTACTTCAGTTTTTTTTCATTGTTAGAAAACAAATTTTTGATTGATACTCCAATACTCCGATACTCCAATAGAAATTTCTCAAAGAAACTTTCAGCAGATATGAAAATCTCTATTTATGAAAATGCTAAGCAAATCAATGCTACGATTGGGAAGAAGTTGTTTGGACAAAGAATTTGAATTCATTTCAATAACTTTCGTGACATCGTAAAAGTAAACAAATCTTTTTTCCAAAATCAAAATTTTTGGAATACTTTGAAAAGTTGATGAGTTTAAGAAATTTGTTCTTCCAATATGAGTATGCATATTTAAGTAGTATATGAGTATGCATATTGGAAGAAAAAATTTTACTTTATCTCGAAAGTTATTGAAATAAATTAAAATTCATTATCCAAACTTCCTTCCAATCGTAGCATTGACTTGCTTAGCATTTTCATAAAATGAGATTTTCATGTCTGCTATTGCAGTAGAAATATATAGATCTACGATACTTAGGTATACGAGTAGGTATATCAAAAATATACCAAAGGTATACAAGGACCATAAAATATACCTTAAAATTTGACTAACATAATTTGATCGCTAATTTTTGAGTTAAAATTTTTTTAGTTTTACAATATAACTCACTACTCAAAATTGTAGAAAAAATTATCTTTGAATAAAAATAACATTTCTTAAATAAAATATCTATTTATTTATATAAAATAGTACAGGTTGTACCACAATTTAATACCACTACCAAAAACCTCAGAGCCTTCATAAGGCATGGCCAAGCTCAACCAACTCGTCCCGTAGAACTATAATTTATATGTCGGTTCGTAGAGGTGATATTTCTGGAATTTGTATGTCCAGTGCAACTGTACACTCCCGTTCATAAAAATTGAACCAGTAAGTCACATTCTAAGCGTATATTTTACTAAATATATGTATAATATTACATACGGTAACACTAAGAATTTTTCAACTGGTTCAATATTTATGAACGGGGGTGTACAGTATTATTACAGTTATAATGTATAGTTCTTGTCAATTTGGTGGATGTTACCATGCCCTGCGAGGATTCTGAGGTTTCTGGGGGTTGGTGGCGTTAAATTACCATTATAATCCATAGATCTACGAGCTGAGTTGATGTATGTAGGTCATTCCTTGTGGAGGTTCTTGGTAGTTGACCCTGTATTATTTTATATAAATAAGTCGCATGCCGTCTTTGCTTACAAATAGTCTAATTCCTCAGAGGAAGCGAGAAGAGGAACTTCCTCTTCTCACTCCCACATTCCGCATTTAATTACCTCAGTATTTAGTTTGTTTCCGTTATCCAAACTATAAACTCCAATCTATATTGGTGTGTATAACAAATGGGATAATTATTTGTTATACTTGGAGATCTGATAAACTGGGTAAATAGGATATCTCTTTAAGTGAGAAAAAATAACTGTACTAGTAAAAAATAACTGTATTTGAAATATTGTTAAAACATTTAGAATTTACCAAAATAATATTAAAAAAACTCGACTATTAATAAATGAATTAACGATTATATTAATTAAATTGTACTCGAATCTATAATATATAAATTAGAATTTAATTAATAAACAAACCTGATAAAGTGGCACCATATTGTATCCATCTTTTTGTAATGAGTGGTATTTTAAACTGCCTCATATTTGAGACAATAATATTATATTAAAATATACGTTATTTATTAATTTGAATATTAAATACTATATAAAAGACACACAATCTGCAGTAATAATAATAATTTTCAATAATATACAATACAATTTATATTTCACATTTAGTTTTTAATTATAAATAAATTTATTATTATTATTAGGTAGTATACACACAACATCCATAATTTACATAATAAAATCCACGTGTTTACTAAATAAAATGTATTATCAAATTCATTGTTGTATTTTATTTTACCCACCAATTCTCAAATGTATTTTAATGAATAAATAAACATTATGTGTGTTATATATATATGTATATATATATATATATATATATATATATATATATATATATGTATATATATATATATATATATATATATATATATATGTATATATATATATGTATATATATATATGTATATATATATATATATATATATATATATATATATGTATATATATATATGTATATATATATATATATATATATATATATATATATATATATATATATATATATGCTTGTCTATACTATACGTAAACACTTGTTTGTGTCAAGTTTAAATATACTATAATTACCAACCATGGCACTGTGTTAGTAGTTAAAAAATATTTTAATTAATTAATCATATTTATTTCTTCTTGTATATCAAATCTTGTAAATATCTTGTTAATATTTGATTTGATAATTACGGATTTGTACAATTGCATTCAACAGTGTTGTACATTTTTCAAATTTTTCATATCTGTGCTGAATTTATTTAATTTTCGAAAAAGTGTTCAAAAGTCGTGAGTATGGTTTTTAACGAAAACCTCTTATTCGTAATATTTTTTTTTTTGAAAACTGAATGAAATCGACACAAATTGACTACATAAATTTGATAAATATACACCATTTTTGAATGTAATAGTACTAAACTATCGACTCCATAGGTGACGTTCCTTTTCCAAATTTTACAGTTGATTTGTGCCGAATTGATAAGTTATTATGTAAACTGTCATCTGAAGCCTATGACATGGTAGGCTCTATGACAACCTCGTCTTCTTATTTGTAGGGAAAGGCGGTGCAACCACTTCAGAACTTGAATGATCCGAGCATTTAGATTCCTAGATTCTTTCCCTGTTGGTACATTTCCGTGAAGTACTGACTGAGTCTGTCTCAATGCGTTAAACGTCCTCGCCTTCCATATCAGTGTTACTATTGTTCGGGTGTCGAACGGTGAGGGCAACGAAGAACTACCCTTCTTATGTCCAGAATCCTTTTTGAAGTACTACTTCAAAGACATACAACGTATTGAATAGGCAATTGCATGGCCCAGTTCAGACTGAGCTCTTCATAGACCACTCGTTGAGAAGGGCTAAGATGAGCCTGCCACTTAGACTAGGCATTAAGATCATTACTGAATTTCTGTCTGGACACTGTCCACTGAGGTATCATCGTAAGAAGATCGGCAAGACCGAGAAGGACACTTGTCGTTTCTGCTATGACGGGCGGAAACAGCGTGCCATCTATTATACTATGCGGGACAGTGGTCTGTTAAAGGCTGAACTTCCTAGGGGAGTCATTCCCCTTACTAAGTGTAGTGAGGCAACTTAATCCAAGTAAAATCCTAGGTATCATCAATAGATCTTTCAGGTCGCAGGAGGCCTAACTCATACTCCCACCAATTCAATCTTATATAATCTTTTTGATGTTTTAACTTTATTATTCTTTAAATGGTTTGATTATAATATGAGAAAATTACCCGTTGTGTAAAATATCAAAGCAGTTTTATTTAAATTAATCGTTAAAGCTAAGCATGAAAGCTAAAGTGTGGCATATTATATCTACAGAGAATTTCTTTAGACCAGATAAAAATAATATAAAGCGCACGCTACAATCAATTTATTGCAGCTACAACTACAATCGGTACGAATTTTTGAAACTACTTCTACGTATTTTTGAAATAACATGGTTGCATCGAATACTAAGTCAATAATAATTTACTATCTCAACAAAATAGTTATTACCTTAAATGCATTACTCAGTTTAAAATATTTTTGGTCTTACTTTTCATTATTATTTTCTAAACATTTGGTGATTAATATTTTCCAAAAATAGTAGTTAAAAATTACATATAGCAGATGTCGAATTTCTTTGGTGGTATGAAATTGATTCACGCAGGGCGCCAAATTTACTCGGGCCGGCGCTGCTTGTGGATATGAATTTATGTTTCATTGTAATTCCAAATTTTTAAAACTATTTATAAATCACAAAATAAAATAATAAAATATCTTGATAAAGTGATAAAAAGGGCCAACAAAGTTCACTTTTAAATGATTCATTTGCAAATTTATTAATTACTTATTCAAGTAGCTACTACACATAGTAACATAAAATAATAGCCTATATATATCCTTACATAGTATAAAATAAAGTACCCCAGTCGCGTCTGTCTGTCTGTTAGCGATTTACTCAAAAACTACTGCACCGATTTTCATACTGTTTTCACCAATGGATAGAGTGTAGTTTACATATATATTTTGTTTATCACCTAATTTAATAATAATTAATTTGGAATAAAAACAAGAATATCACTCTCAAACGATCGAAGTGTTCAAGTGAAAATAACAACTAACTGAGTTAATTGCTGAAATACCTGGTATACATTGAGTTTATGAAATAAAAATCGCAAAAATTGAGCAAAATTTTTGTGTCCCCGATTATGATATAAACTTGGTTATAAGCTAATTTGGACCTAGCGAAATCGATGGCGTTGATTAAAATACGATACGATTAACGGTTTTCAATAGATCAGACCCATCGTGCTAAAATTCAAAACTGTATAAATTGAGAAGGGAAAATTTTGAAATGTGTTGGTCAGACGTTAAAATGAATCTGATTTTCGTTCCGTTTGGGTCAAAATTACCCTAGAAAATGATTATTATTAAAAACGAGAACAAAAATTTTCTTCACTTTTTTCGCATTTTTTCCAAAGGGTACCCCTTAAAAAAATCACAAAAATTGAGCAAAATTTTTGTGTCCCCGATTATGATATAAACTTGGTTATAAGCTAATTTGGACCTAGCGAAATCGATGGCGTTGATTAAAATACGATACGATTAACGGTTTTCAATAGATCAGACCCATCGTGCTAAAATTCAAAACTGTATAAATTAAGAATGGAAAATTTTGAAATGTGTTGGTCAGACGTTAAAATGAACCTGATTTTCGTTCTGTTTGGGTCAAAATTACCCTAGAAAATGATTATTATTAAAAACGAGAACGAAAATTTTCTTCACTTTTTTCGCATTTTTTCCAAGGGGTACCCCTTAAAAAAATCGCAGAAATTGAGCAAAATTTTTGTGTTCCCGATTATGATATAAACTTGGTAATAAGCTAATTTGGACCTAGCGAAATCGAAGGCGTTGGTTAAAATACGATACATTAGTTAAATAAATTCCCAATAGTGATAATAAAATCCAAATTGTTGTAATAAAATTATGATTTTTCAGCGCTGGTTACGATTATATTTTTTGATTCAACTCCGTTACAAAAAACTTCTTACTTTTTTAACAAAAGAAAGTCTTAAAACCAAAACTCAAGAAAATTCAATAAAATTTTTATATCGACCACCAAAAAGAAAGTTAATATAAAAATTAAACAGTCAACTGTCAAACGTTAAAACTTTGATGTCAAACGATTGCACGAAAAAAAAAAGTTCCAAAAATCGATTTGAGAAGTTTTTGGGTATATCGACCTCTCATGAAACACATTACAATTAATGCTCTAATTATTATAGTATATTATAATTATAGGGATAAGTCATACTTGATAATGTAAAATAAATAAATTTTTATTTACTTTTAACTATATGAAAATTGTTTTATTATTTTTCTAACCAGTGTGTGTCTGGGAACCGGTTTACTATATTCAACTTCAAAGGTCAATGTCATTTTTTGTTTATGTAAAATAAATCCGTTCTTAAAAATCTCAAGGGTATTTAAAACTCTTAAAAGATAATCAAAACCAAAAGCCAAAATAGTCGATGTTAGTGTCGATATCTGTCGGAGTTAGTGTTAGCCAACGATAGGTGTAAATTTTGTTCAAAATCTTTATCTACTTGCACTAATGCATTCGATTTTTGCCGAATCAACTCGATTTTTGCAAAATAGTTTCGAACTAAACTTTTAAGTATTTTTATAAGCATCTTTCCACTTTATAGTTTTATTCTATCCCTTTCGGGAAAGCCCTATAGGGCTCCAGCAGGCCGGGGGCCCTGTCAAAAAACGAGGGAAGCTCATGTTTTAGTCTATTTTTACAAAGAACCATCGTTAAAATTTCTAAATTATAAATCCAGATGCTGACTACAAAGATATTTCTCAAAGAAAAAGATTTCGTAGCACACGCATCACTTTTTTGGAAGGATCATCAGAGACTGTACAGTTGAATGACAAAGAAAAATTCATGTAGACACGTTTATTCCTATCATCGATACATTAAATGCTCACCTAAAAAATCGTTCGGAATCATACCGGGAAGTTAACGAACGTTTTAGTTTTCTTTCTCAGTTGAAAACAAACGATTCTGATTCGTTGACAAATAAATGCAAAGAATTTGGAGAATTATATTACGAAGACATTAATGGTAGTGAGCTCAAATCTAAATGTTTTCATTTAAGACAGTACTTGAAAAACATTTCAAATGAATCAGCAGAATTGAATATCTCAGCTTTACATAGCCTAATAAAATTCGATAAGTTAGAAGAAAGTTTTCCGAATGTAGAAGTGGCTACAAGAATATTTCTTAGCTTAATGGTCACCAATTGTAGTGGAGAGCGTTCATTTTCGCAGGTAAAAAGAATAAAAAATGAATTACGAACGGCTATGTTACAAGAACAACTCACTAATTTGTCAATCATGTGCATAGAAAGTGATATCCTTCAACAAATAGATTTTGAGGATATAATAGAAGATTTTGCACACCAGAAATCGCGGAAGAAACCCTTATCGTAACCGATCCACACTAATAGTAAAGTAAACCATAGTTGTAAATTGAAACAACACGGAGAAAAATGTTGGCTCAAATCTTACAATTTTTATTATGCTGTCTACTACACTTGAAACAGGAACTGAAGCATACCAAAAATTATTATGATACATTATAATAAGTAATTGCTGAAACTTTTGAAAAATTATTATACTACATTCCAAAAATTATTATGCGCTTAAAACTTATTGATAAACTTTAATAAAAACTTCTGACAAACATTATAATAATTGTAATGTAACATAATAATTTTTGAATATTTTAAAAAAAAAAAAAAAAAAAAAAGAAAATATTCAAAAAAGAAAATATTCAATACATGCATTCTACCTAGCATGACCTACGGATGTCAGACGTGGAGTTGTACAAAAAAAAAATGAAATCACTAGAAACTTGTCAACACAGAATGGAAAGAAGTATATTCAACATAAAACTAAAAGATAAAATACGATTAAAAACAATAAGAAAACAAACTAAGATTATAGATATAAAATACAGAATCAAACAACTGAAATGGAAATGGTCAGGACATCTGATAAGAAGTAAGACAGAAAAGTGGGCCAAAGAAGTGACGGAATGGTGCCCTAATTATAAGAAGAGAAATAAAGGCAGACAATATCAAAGATGGGAAGATGATATTAAAAAGGTGGCAGGAACATGTTGGGCGAGGTTAGCAAGGGTCCAAGGAAGGAAGATCGTTGTGGAGAACACTTGGGGAGGCCTATGCTGGGGAGCAAGACAATCAAGAAACCGGTGTCTAATACATTACCTATTATATACATTTACTTTCTTAAAACAAAAATTTCTTTATAGTAATCTCAGCAGAAATAAGATGAAATGTAGTTTATAAGATTGTTAATAAAGGCTATATATTATAATAATTTTTTGTAGACTTCAGTTCCTGTTTCAAGTTTAGTAGATAGCATAATAAAAATTAATTAGTTTTGAGCCAACAATTTCTCCGTGTAGTATCGTATTTATTAACACAAGTTCCATTTGTTTAAACAGTTAATCACGTCTACTTGATCTGTTTTAAGTTAATTAATAAAATCATTAAATAAAAGTATATATAATTGTGTTTTTTATTATTCACTTTTTTTTGTTTCCAAAGGGGCCCCAAATTCTTGTGTGCCCAAGGGCCCCGGCATGGCTTAAGACGGCCCTGCCTATCACCGAATGACCTGAAAACCAATTTGGTTAATTTAGACGGTTATTTTCAACCTGTAGAATTAAGAGAAATATAAATCATATTTTTCTATAACTGTATATGGAAATTAGAAGGCAGGACGTCACAAATTAATTTAATAGGAGTGTGGCTTCAAATACACTTTGCCTAACTGTTAGGCAAAGAATATCCTAATTTAGAATGTTTGCACATCCTGCGTACGCCCATCTATCTATATAATATAACATCAATTTATACAAGTATTAAAGTATATGAAATGCATATGAATAGGTAGGTATTCCTATTAATTATTTATAATAAAAAGTAATAAAAATAATTTTAATAACATTGAATTAATTTGATATAAAATAATTAATGATATAAAATTTATTTTTAAACGATTGGAGCTATTTAAATAATTAAAAAATTTATCATGATAATATAATCAAATTATAATTAATTTATAAATGTATGTTTACATTAAAAGTTTATGAGTTAGAAATCATAAAAGTAGATATTTTCGTAAAATGTTATAATTTTCTAGGCTTTGTATTATTGGGCCTAAACGACTCGAGTGCAATTATTATGGCCCGCTGCGAGCTAAAATCGAATGACAATAGATTGTCAAGAAATCGTTCGTAAAAGCTGCTATCCTTGTTATCCTTGATAAGATCCGATGTCTAGGATAATCAACGAGTCCAGATTGTAAGGATTACGTAAAAGAGATTGTATGGATTACACAGTAAGCCTATAAGTTGGAGTACGTACACATGGTATGCAACTTCGGCAGGCATCCGAATCTCTTGGACACAAACAAATAGCGTTCTTTGATGTTTGATGTAAACCACCTTCGTTGATTTCTTCCTGCTTGTCTTCTTCCCTTCTTCTCCGTGTATGAACTATTTAGCATGTAGCCTATGTGGGCAACAGGCTAGGGTCATGGTGTTGTTTATCACCCTGACCCTATGGCCAGTCTGACAACGCACGTGAACCTATAATATATCTACATCTTTCCTAGAGAGTAGTCAGTAGAAAACTCCAATTTATTGTAAAATGAGCATCTTCACTGTAAACGATTTGAAAGACTCAATAAACAGTATGTGATCGTTTTAAACCATTTTTGAAGAATGTAGGAATATATATGTTTTAAATTATAGACAAGTAAAAAACCAAGGTTGTAATGGTTTTGAGCTAATTAGATTATAAAATGTGAAATCGCGCATAAAAAATAATAATCCTTCGGGGAAAACCGTTCATTATAAGCTTGGAAATATTCTATTTAACTTTCTATCACAGGTTTAATAAAACTTATTTTGACAAAATGGAAACCCGACTTAACAAAAGAAGCACTAAAAAGTAAAAAAATAATTGCATATTCTTGTGCCAATTTTAGTTCACCAAAGCAAAAATTTTTAAATATATATGTACAATTATTGTTATTTTTGGAGGCGGTGTCAACATAGAGAAATTCACATAACTTTTGGACACCGCCTCCAAAAATAACAATAATTGTACATATATATTTAAAAATTTTTGCTTTGGTGAACTAAAATTGGCACAAGAATATGCAATTATTTTTTTACTTTTTAGTGCTTCTTTTGTTAAGTCGGGTTTCCATTTTGTCAAAATAAGTTTTATTTCTCGCTTTTTAGTGACTTTGAAGTTCTATAACTGATTTTATTTGTCTAAATATGGGTAGACCTACTAAACGACCAACTAATTTTTAGTGAATTTTTTTATAACATATTTTTTTTACCCGTTTTTTTTTTTTTGTAATTTTTAGTGCATTTTTTTATAACAGATTTTCAGTTTTTTTTACAAGCATTTTGTTTTTTTTTTTGTAAAAATTTTTTTTTTTTGGGTCGGTTTTTTTTTTGTAAAAAATTTTTTTGAAGTCGGTTTTTAAAAAAATTTTTTTATTTTCCCATTATGAATGAGCATACCCTTTCAAAAAAAAAAAAAAATTTCGCAGAAATCGGTTATCACATATAAAATGAAGATTTTCCTCAATTTCCCGGAGATCCCCTCATCAGAATGCGATTTGGTGACAATGGGACCAATCGGGAATCAAACCCTTTAAAACAAAAAAAAAAAATTCAAAATCGGTTCATAAATGACGGAGTTCTGAGGTAACAAACATAAAAAAAAAAAAAAAAAAAAAAAATACAGACGAATTGAGAACCATCCTCCTTTTTTGCAGTCGGGTTAAAAATAAATTATTTTTTTCTGAATATTAATTATTTATTACTTATGTACCAATATATTAGATAATTATAATGGAAAAAAAACCTTATTTATGCATTCATGTTGATTTCTATATAATATAATCATTTCTATTTAACTCCTCTCCCTTCATTTAACTTGTATAATTAAATCATATCTGTAAAGTATCTCCGATAACTTGGACCCTCCTCCCTGATATTAATTTTCCGAACTATTTTTGGTTTAATCACTTAACAATCGAATAATTGAAATATATATAGTTGTTTAATTTGATAAATAAATAAAATAAATAAATAACTCTAAAATCAATTTCTTTATTAATTTATAAATTGGATAACTCTGAGTGCATTCTCAAATCTTAATTTGATTCATGCACAGAGAACATCTTCAGTCACTTGTAATATAGTAAACTCTAGATTGCGCTTTGTCAATCATTTGTCATTGTATCTTTGTTTTTCCCATAGGTTTAAACATGCGCAGGTATTGGCTGTGTGCACTTTTGTCGAGACTAGCAATAATGTGATAAAAATGCACAACACTTCGAGAATCGAGACGGTTAGGAAACTCTACGGTTAGGCTATAGTTTGTCTTGTGGTTAAAAGATGGCTTCTATAAATATTTAATTTTTGTGAGACGTTTTATGTCTGAGCTGTAGTTTTCCACATAGTTAAAAGATGGATTTTATATAAAAATTAAATATTTATAGAAGCCATTTTTAACCAATTGATAAACTATATTAGTTAGCTTTAGTTAGCATTATTATATATATATATATATATATATATATATATATATATATATATATATATATATATATATATATATATTTATAAATATATATATATATATATATATATATTTATAAATATATATATATATATATATATATATATATATATAAATATAAACATATCTATACGTATCTGTGGACTCTCTAGCGGTCACAGTTTTATTTCGATTGTAATTAAATTTGGTATTTGTAAGGTCAAGTTCGTTAATGGTTAAATCGAACAAGGGGAAAGGGAGGTTTAAAGAAAAGGGGAAATACAAAATTTGGCATATCTCCCTTAATATTCGAAATATCGAAAAATTTATAAGAAGTAAAGTTGTAGGTATTTAGTTTTTCTATAATTTTGTTTCTTATCACTGATTATTACAGAAATATTTACAATTTAAGATTGAAAATTCTTAATATCTCTGTTCATTAGAGTCATCAGTTAGAGCTTGAGAAAAATGATTGGGAAGTGAATTGTAGCTAACATAATATTCTACAACTTTATCCTTATACATTTTTCGATTATTCTAATATTAAGAGAGATATTTTATATTTTCTTCTTTCTCTATACCCTCTTTCATTTATTAATAATCAGATACGACATTTCATTTTGATTAGACAATAATTGTGGCCGCTAGAGAGTATAATTGATGTATTCTAAGGAAATTCGCTAAGTTGACGTGGCTCCTGCGTAACGAATTTTTTCGTATCTATACTAGTTTACTCACTGTTACTTTATGTTTGTCAAGGCTAAAAAGGTTCTTTGCAGCATAAAGACAGAATAATTTAACTTTACAGAATAATAAGAGAAAAAATTCATGGACAATTTATGTTTGAAAAAAAATATATAGTCAAAATTTTAATTTAGAAAAAAAATATATTGTTTTATTTTATTAGGTAGTTTTTATTGAGTACATAAAATATAGGTATACATAAAGCAAAAGTCTCTCCAGGCCACAAGCCCCTCCGAGTCAAAAGCCCCAATCACATGTTTGGGGAATGATTATCCCTTAAACCGCCACTGACCGTATGAATTTTTAGCGTTTTTTCTATATGAATTTACAACGCAATAACCAAGGTAATATACCGTGATTATAATTTAAAAGTTTTTGGTGCGTTTCCTCCCGACACACTCTGTATTGCCCGAATATCATTTCACATTTGTTTTTCATTAAAAAATCTAAATTAAATGTCAAAATTTTATTCATAAACATTAAAATTTAAAAAAAATTGTTAAAATGAACTGAAATAAATTAAAATAAAACTCCGTACAAATATCCTTCAACCAAAATGTCTACAAATTGTGACATTAAAAAGTTTCAATAGAAAAAATTATTTAAAAAAAATGGAGCCTCAAGAATCCGGATCAGTACAACATACTTTACGCAGAAAACAATCACAAACACAAATCTGCAGTGGTGTAAATTTAATAAGTCAGCCAGATATCAATTGCCAATCGAATAGTACAGTAACTGGAATGTTTGTTGCCGTTGACCATGAAGAGGAGCTTACAAATTTTCGATTAAATTCAACATCGAAATTAAATGTGTCGAAAAGTGCACCACAAACCACATATAAAGTCTCTAAAAATGCAATGAATAATTCAGATACTAGTTCTAACAGTACAGTCTACGATACCTTATCTACATCATCAACTATCAAAAACAACAAAGAAGAGTTACCCAATAGCACCCTAGGTAATTCAATTGACACCGACATGAATTCTTCACTTGAGAATGGTATGGATTTTATTTTATTTACAAAAAATGTTTATATTTCAAATTATATTTCAAATTTTGCCCCTATTCCTAGAACATTTGTTTGTATTTTATAAATACGTATTACGACTACAATGTAGTCATCATCAGTATGAATTAGCTAATCGTAACTATCTCTGGGATATGGATTCAGAGATATGTTGCTTGTTGCTAATTTGGTGCGTGTCTCACCTTATTTTAATAATCTTTAAAAATTGTTTAATTTACACACTTTTATAAAGCAACAAATTTATTGGCAGTCTATATACAAGCAGTCAGTCATATCTAGCTCACTAATCAAACACTTTTTTTAAATTTTCTTTTACATTTTGTGCACACTGATAGAAGGGAATTTATTTACTCTGAGAAAGAAATCCTTGTTTTCATCCAAGAATCTGTTTACTTGAAGATACTTAAATTACTGATGTCAAGATACTCATTTACTTGTGCAAAAAATATATTATCTTCCCTATATATGAGTGTCAGAATTCTTGGTTTAAGAATTACTTGCACCCGTTTCAATATTTGCGAAAAGCAAAATAGCTAGCAAATTATGCTTAATTTCCGCTTCCAAAATCCTTTTGAAATGTATTTGTGCGTCTTTTTTTTATAATTAAATAATCAAATCCGGATGTTGGAACTTTATAATCGATAACAAGAATAAATAAACAGTTCTGCGCATGCGCGTGTCCAATAACTTGCCATGATGTTCGCAAAACGCTCAATATATGATTATTCTTAGCGACAGAAATAAGTAACTGATTTGCTGCTTTTTAATTTTTGCACTCGTTGTAGTTTTGTACTAATTGTCAAACTCTCATAACTTAAAATTTCTTTCCTTTTGAAGAAATCGACATAACAAGCCATAGAAAGAAGACTAGAGTTTAGTGCAGCCCACGCTAGAAAATTTTAGTTTTTAATTTAGTTGAACGCTAACTAAATTTTAAGTTAAAATTAAATGGCTTTGAATATCGATAATTTAATTTGATACTTGGCGATACGTCTACAAGCGGACGATCTTTCTTAATATTAACTCATTTTAAGGAAGTTGCTATCGCATATGCTATCATATTTAGTTGCCTTTATATGTTCAGTTTTACGCAATCCAAATTTGGATTTTGCTATTGTACTCAAATCAGATTAAATTTGTAAACATCTTGACACCAAAATTTTTTTTAATAAAGTAGTTTTTTCTTCTGAAACAAGCAATGCGAATTCTGATGGAGAAATGTTAAAACAATTCAAACTAGTTAGGATGACGCATTATATTTTAATGTATTCATCCATACCAATGGTATCATCGACAATGTACAGCCCAAATAAAATACAAGAAACTGCCAAAATGTACAGCGTTATTGGTAGTAATAATGCGGAGGTAAAAAATCATTTATATGTTAGCCTAGGAGGACATATTGTCACACGTTTTGCGGGTAGTATATATGTGACCTGCAATTGTGACATAAAGGCTGTTTTTCTAATCGTGTCAGCACAAGTCAAAAGTTTAAATTTTACAAAAAAATCTTAGTGTAGTTTATCGACATGAGAAAATAACAACTAACTGAGTTAATTATTTAATACCCGGTATATACTGAATTCATTAACAATGCGTGAACTGTTTATTTTAGATTTTGAGCTGGAATTGTGGAAAAACTATTTAGTGTATGAAAAAAAGTTTCAAACAAAAGTTGTTTATTTTCATAAAAAGAACATTTTGTGTTTGTAAACTTTTCTTCTATCACTTACAGTTTCAAAGATGAAAATTTCCCTCCTTAGTTGGGGATGCATAGTTCGATTTTGCTCATTCACGAACTTAATTCCCAAAAGCTCTAGAACACACAAAATTTCAGTTCGTAATCTCTCTTCGTTTTTGAATTATCGTGTCTACGGATAGACGGACATGGGGTAATGGACTAATTCGATCATTTTATGAACACCTTTACCAAAAATTGCAACCATTGCAGGGTCAGGACTAAACTAAATACACACTTGTATAATATACCGGGTATAAAAGTAATTAATTCTTCATTCATTCATTGTAATATAAAGCTGAATACTAGTATCAAGGTTGCCTTCTCCTTCATTGTAACATAATACTCCTTCATTGTAACATAATACTTGTGGCGATTGTTACATATAAGTGACTTAGTATGATAAGAGGCGGAGGAGAAAAATATTGTTCAGAAACGTGTGACGTAATTTGTGTTGTAACGAGCGATGTATGATAGTTCATACCATAAGAATAGATATATTTATTCTTCATGGTTCATACTGAAAACAATTCCAACGTGCTTTGAAACAGACATTAGTAAATGTAGCTGTTCAGACGAGAGTCTGCATAACATACGTCAATTTTATAATAAATTCACTTTGGGCTACTTGATAGAGTAGTCCATATTGCGCCATTAGCCAGAATGAAAGGTCTAATCAGCTTCAACTGCTTGAACTAGCCAAGTGAATAAATTAATCATCTACTTGTATTATGTCGTTTTATCTGAGTATTTCAATTATATATTATATACCAAGATAAGTAATCGGTTTCATTACCGACAAGGAAACTTATATTAACTGAAATAATATATTTTTATGAAGCTGAATATAACAGCATGCTTAGTTATACGGACATTGAATGAAATGGTCGATTGTGGCCATGTTATGTCAATAGATCTAAAAAATTATGTGTTACAGATTATGACGTCAAAATCCTGGATAAACGTTTGTAGAATTTGTTATGGCACAGAAAGTTATGAAGAATTAATTGATCCATGTAAATGTCGAGGATCTATTGCGTTTGCACATCAATCGTGTTTGGAACGTTGGTTACGTGAATCATCCCGAAGTCATTGTGAACTTTGTAGATTTAAATACCAAATAATTCGTACGCCTAAGTATGTTGATATTTTCTATTTTCAAATACATTTTGTAAAAAACCATGGAATACGAATCTGTAAGAAGAATCATCTAAAATATTCATTCATACACATGGTCACAAAAGTAGCGTCCTTATTTAAAATTTTATAATTGATTTGTGCCTTATTAATTTAGTTTTCGAAAAAATGCTTCGAAAAAAGTTGTTTATATACTAATTACGTTTATTTGAAACATTTTCCCAAAATACCAAATAAATAACGCTCAAATTAACTACAAAATTTTGAAAAAATAACGCTTTTGTGGCATGTAGTACAAACTGCCAGTTTAAAGCTGTTTCAAATATATTGTATTTGAGTATATACGTTACAGTAAAAGTGAATAATCCGATCATAATTTACGAAATATACTGGCAGTCACAGACAGATGTGTTAATGGCTTATTGCATAAAAAGAGTTTTCATTTCAAATGTTCTTAAATCGTTTTTTTAACTAAAGAAGATTCATTGAATGGAAGTTAATAATATGATATTGGTATAAAATATTTTTATAATTCTTACATTAATATAAACTCGGCCTGTCGCACTACCGTGCTCTAGATTAAAGTAATCACATTTGAATCAGTTTATGATAGGGTTACATTACAGACCTCTAAATAACTGGACAGATTATCCTATGTTACGCCAATAACCCCCAATTCTATACTCTAACCTCCATACCCCAATTGAATCGCTTGTCAACTAGTCAAGGAACCAAGTTTTGCTTCAGCTTGCGGCATGCATGGTTGTTGGTGTTTGTGTGGCTGTCACATGTATTTCCACTAACACAAAAAGTTTTAATACCCTGGCTAGTTGAGGCAGCACTATCATTAAGTTGGAGACGTTATTTCACGTTATGACCCATAAGCATACTCTGCCCAGTTATATAAAGGTCAGTGGGTTACATTCTAAACAAATTCTAAAAATTGATACAATACGCTTATGTTCATGTCATGCGGTAATGCAACTTACAGCCAATGAGAGGTCAGTGCTTACAGTAGATAATATGTGCGCATGCGTTGATTTCCAGAGAATTTAAATTGGATTAGATGTCGGTGAATAACTTACGTCGTGAGACACATTACCTACATAAAAAATAAACTAATTTTGGTGAACACGATGTTTTTTCACTGAGCTCGGGAGATTTACCTTTGAATTGCACGATTTCTGGAGTCATCAGGCAAAATCTGGAGAGATGGCAACCCTATACCTTAAGTAGGAAATTTACCATGTACAGTTACGATTAATTCCGACTGAATTTCTTCAAATCGGGTTTGATTGGTTTTTTTAAGAAGGAATTATTTTTGGAAATTGGAACTCAAATCCCTGTATTTCCTAAATATTTTCTATCGATTATTCACTTTTACCAGGATACTACTACAAACAAAACAAAAATTGACAGTTGTATTGTACTGCCAGAGGCTGTACATCATCTGTGTTATTCGTCATTTTTATTATTGGTAAGAATTTTATTTTTAAGATATTCTGCCCTTAGATATAGTAAGCTAAGAGGAATTTTGATATGGATATTTGTTCCCGCTGAACATAGTAAAGAATTATATAGTGATATTTTGGGATTTTGCTTATACACACCTGCAGCCTTACTGGCAACATATTTGTTATTGGTTTCATGTGAAAGTGTACGACAAATTTTGATGATACGAAAATCTTTTATCGGCAATTTAATGGCGTTTATTGCAATTACAGGTATTTAAAATATTTTATTTCCAATTTAAGTCTCACAATAGCCACAATCTAGAGTCTTTTAACATTTTTTCACTGTATTGCGAATTATTCACTCATAGTACGATTAAATTGTTAATAACCTTCCCGTAAATTTCGATACAAAACTCGTACGAAATTATTATTCCTGTTTGATTTAAAGTGCTGCCAATTAGGAAATTTATATTAGATCACCAATAACCACTGACCTCCATCTATGGGCTGATGCTCCTATAGTTCAGGAATAGGACAATTTGATGTTAACCTAACGCCTCCGACCAAGTAGCATTTGAAATAGTGTCGACATATGGCATCATATTTCGTTTTAGCGGCAATAAAAAAAGTGTATGTTTTTTATTTATGATAATTATCTAACAAAACTAAAAATATTAGCAAAAATGCTTTTTTAAACTACAATTTTCAAATAAAATAAATTTAAAAAATTGTAACTTGTCAATTGTTTTCTATAATCTATATACCCGTATATTCTTTATGGTTCAGAACAATTCAAAAACCGGATAGGAAACGGTAGGAAATTTTATCGTTTTTTTTAATAAATTATTTTACAAGAAAGGTGTTTGTGTCAGATTGTCGGAGTAATTGTGAATATTGACGGGATTATTGTGAATAATCCCGTAATTGTATTAACGGGATTATTGTGAATATTGAATTTAGCTTATAAAACAGTTTGCAATCTTCCCAACTTGACTCATTGTCAAATACAGCTTTGTGCATATTTCCTTAGATTAAGATTATAAAAACATATTCTAATTTCAACAATTTATTAAAGAAATACATCATATTTAAGTATTTATCCCTAATTTAGTTTCTTTTAAAGGAATGGCATCCATTGATTTTGCTTATTCCACATGGTTAATATTACGATTTCGAAAGCACATAGAGTCTTGGCATCGTTGGTGGAGTAATAATTGTCATTTAAGATTAGTAATACCACCTCAAGATGGTCATTTAACAAGTTTGTTAAGAAAATCAGTTGAAACATTTATTATGAACAGAATAACATATTAATTGTGTTATTTTCTACATTATTTATACGAAATATTCAATATCAATCCAATTAAAATAGTAGCACTAAATCATTTTAAAGGAAAAGAAATTACATTATAGTAAAATGATAATTACGTAGGTCCGAAAAATCGAATATGTTGATATCGAAATAAAATGTTTTCCTATAAAAGTGGCACAATTTATTTTATACAATATTCAATAATAATTTTTTTAAATATTGATACAATTTGTTTTTATTCATTGTTATAAGACATCTAATAATCGGTCTCAATAAATACTTTGAGAGGTTGTCTTCATCGTTTTTATTGTATGTAATTTGTAGGATTTCGTAAACTTTTAAGGGTGTTGAATCCCCGAGAAACCCTAAAAAAGTATTTTATTCGAAAAATACTTTGGCGGCAAATAATTTTTATAATATTACATAAATGCGTCATCTTTTTCAATTCAAACTCGCACCTTACACTCTCTCCACTATTTCCGGTGCAGAAGGAACACTACTGACATCTTACTTTTTGTCATTTATTTGTTTACATGGAGTTCGGACTCCTTGTCTAGTCTCCATGGAATTGAAGCTCAATTAGTCAAGGTACTAAATTTTGCTTCATTGCGCCTGCGCGGCGTTTGTATGTAATATTAAGTTCTTGTGTTAATGTATGTGTGGCTGTCACATGTATTTTTCACTACACACATAAAGTTTTTAGTATCTTGGGTAGTTGAGGCGGCGCTGCCTATCCTTCAAATTTTGTGCGTTATATCACGTTTAGGCCCATAAGGATACTATTTCCAGTTATATAGAGGTCAGTGTATGTATTACCATAGATTAAATAATTCTCAAATGTTGAATACTATTATATTACATAAACTCTTTAATAATGTAAATGACATACAACTATTTCCATCTATGAGGTTTTAATTTTATATCTACTTATTTCATCTATGTTTCAAACCTTCATAATTCAGTCATCTTCTCAATAACGAATAGCTAATATTTTAAATAATTTTTTCATGGATGTCGGTTGATATATTAAATTAAGTAATTTGAATTAATATTTATTTGAACTTAGATCGTTCGATCTTGAGATCTCTTTTCGCAGATATTAATAAAGTTTGAGAGTAAAGAGAACTATTAATCTTTTAGAACCTGACATAATTAATAACAAAAAGTTAAAATTTTGGATTCATTTCACATTAGAAAAGGAATTGTTACTATATTAGAAAAATAGTTGACCTTTTCATATTCTCATATTCTGTATAATGTAATAAGTATATATAAGGGTATTGTCAGTTGATTTCCGCCTTTATAACGGTTGAAAATATTGATTGAAAGAAAAATTTGTGTATAGTTGTCCATAAAATGACCTAATTAGGCCATTTGCACATGCCGGTCTGTGTCTGCCTGTCAACACGATAACTCTAAAACGAAGACAGATAATAAACTGAAATTTTATTGGTGTGTTCTAGAGCTAAAAAGTGACTTAGAGTTCGTGAATGAGAAAAATCGATACAAAAATTATTCCTTCAAAATAATAACTTCCAAAACATTTTTTATAATATTTCGATAAGTAATAGCACTGTAAGCACGAAGACCAAAAACCCCTTAAACTCGGCCTTACGCACTTCCGTGATTGAAGTGAATGATTAAAGTTGATTTTGAATTTTTTGGTAAAAAAAAACAAAATTAGAACTGGAATAACAAAATAAAATTAACATATTGTATAAAATTAGTAATAATGTCGAAGGACATTAAACTTTTGGCTCATCGTTTTTTAATTCCCTATAAAGAAAAAAAACATTATCATAATACGCGTATCAGCTTATTAACAGTTTAGCATATAAGTATTTAGATTTTATTGTCAATAATCTGTCTTCAATACTTAAGTAACATCCATTCAAAATATGGTCTCATATCACGGAGAAAAGAATTCCTTCTACTATTCGTTCCAACACATTTATTATCCCAAATTATTTATTATCCCAATTTATTATCCCAAAACCGATTAGACTTTCAAAGTTCAATTTACCAAAGTTTTTTTAAAGATAATTGATAAACCAAACGAAATATTTGGTAGTGTAGAATGTTGGAGCCTTGGAGGCCCACATTGATGATGTAATCTAGAGGAAACGGGTTACTCGACAGTTACAGCCATCAAAAATAGGAGAGTTTTCATTTGGTGCTGTTACATCCTGTAGATTGTTTGAACCCAACGCTAGTTAGTTGATAGTTGTCGAATATGCTATCGCCAACGTATGCTATAAAATTAATAATTGTAATATGTTATATTAGCATGTTAGTCTACCGATGGTACTATAATCTAGGTCATTTTTCGATTACTTTTTTCAACAAATATGTATAGAAATTAATACTACAGAAATCAAACATTTTAAATATTAACTTAATGTAACATCTATTCTTTATTAAAATCTCTGTAACATCATCCAACAAACATATTCATTTTGAAACATTAACTCTAAATGTAATAGGAATGTAATAGTAATTTAAATATTAAGTACCGCAATAACAAAATATTAGTCACGACCAATTTTATGGCCAGCTTCTGGTCTATCTAAACGATAT
The DNA here is from genome assembly GCA_963920215.1 of Nineta flava. Classification (NCBI taxonomy): domain Eukaryota; kingdom Metazoa; phylum Arthropoda; class Insecta; order Neuroptera; family Chrysopidae; genus Nineta; species Nineta flava. The sequence goes on along the minus strand of OY986041.1, from coordinate 98,764,501 downwards.
ACAATTTCACCAAGGTTAAAATAGCCCAAATATTCAACAGTGTCAGGTGTTGTATCTATATGATAATGTCCACCTTCTCCATGATGGCTGAAGCTATGAAAATGTTGAACACGAAGATCGAGCTCCTAAATAATTATTTACAAATAATTAATTTTTTATATATTTATGGTAAAAGTTTACTCACAGTTTCACCAGTGACTAAAGTTCCCACGGCAATAAGTGGCGCAGACATATTATAAAACTTTAACCAATCATTAACACCTTCATCGGATGTAATGGGTGTTTTTGAAAAATCAGGCATCACGTGCTGTTTAGCTTTTCCTTCTTTTAATAAAAATGTTCCTCCTAATCCTGTAATATTATATTTTATTGATTATGCCAAGACTTAAGACAAATACAATTTTTATTTCGAACTAAAACCTACCCACAATTTTCTCTTTATAAAATTCCATAAGTGTTTTGCGTATGGCTGCAATAAAATCATCGTTTCCAGTACGTTTCTTACAATGAACTTTCAACACTTTTCCAGATTGTCCATTCGAACAAAATAGGTTAGCAAGTAGAGCACATCTAGTTTCAGATTCGGGGAGTGTTTCCAAAATATGTTTAGATGTATCCTCTGCGTTTACTTTAGCTATTCTTGTTTGATTTAGAATTTTATTTTTACAAATACATAAATTCATCATTCCCTAAAAATAACATTATATTAAATTTTCTATTATCTTTGTGGCAAGACATAATACAAAATTTACTTCACAGTTAACTCCTGCGTGAGGAAAAGGTCCAGCACCAGCTCCAATAATAAAACCTGGATCTAAACCTAATGCTGCTGGTATTTGTTTCAATTCATAAACTTTTTCTCGATTAACTAATGGTAATAAATATGGTGGACCACCAATTTCTAATAAACTTGTCTTCCCTCCAAGCCCTATAAAAGTTTTTTTTAACACCAGTTGGACATTAATTAATATAATAATAATTACCTTTACAAGCCAGAGTAAATGGTTGCTGTGTTAAATCTGGACAATCCACAACTTCAACTTGAACAGTTGAAAAGTTTTTCGTCAAACCATTATTAAGAACTAAAAATTAATAAGAAAGTTTTGTTAATAAATTTTGTGAACGATTTAATAATTTCTTGTATTTATGTACCTTCAGCAATTTCATTTAAAGATGGTTGATACAAAGTTTTTTGTTCCAATTTTAAATTTTTTATGTCGAGTACCATTTTGAACTGAAACAGAAACGGTGAAGAATTTTAGTCTTATATACCTACATGTGTTTTAAAAAATTTTATATCTCAATGATATCTTAACCACATAAAAACAGGATGTTAGTATTATGATTTATTTTTGAGATATTTATCATTACTGGTTTGATGAATTGTCTTCTTCACCAGGTTTTAGACACAAAAGTAGAGAAATTTTAAACTTACATTAATGAAAAATAAATTTGAGAAGATATAATAATATACATGTACCTAGGTACTTATTATTTCATCCAATTAAACCATTTGAAACAATTGCAGTTTATTAAATAGTTATTGTTATCTTATCAAATTTTTATCTCTGTTGTAAACAAAATTCTAAAATAAACTTGAAGAAATTAACCAATCGTTAGTAGTAGTTTTTTCACATTTTCAGGAAAAGTACTGAAGAAAATATGTTACACTTCTTAATTGCGAAAGTAGTAATATAACAAAAAAGTTAATGGAAGTAAATAACTTGGAATAAACATTATTTACAAGGTTATTAATTTTTATTGTTAATTAATCTTGTAGTTTACTATTAACAACATAATTAAAACCCGTTTATATGTTTGTTTATATGAAAAGTCAAAAGGTCATATCACATTTTAACTATAATGATAACACTTATAATAAGTAAATGTTTTTATTTATTAATACAAGTAAATTATAAGTATACTTAAAACAGTTATCGTTCCTATTTTTCGATTAGGCTAAAAACCATTATACTATACCTATAGCGATTGCTATATGAGTAATATGAATGAGTATTAATTAATTTTGAAGGTCGTAATAATATTGTTTATATTGAATACATTGATTTAATAAATCATTTTCAAATTTCAATAATAAAGTACTTAGCAGTTATCTATCATTAAAGGAATCAGCCATTTTTTTTTCAAAACGCCACTTACGTGAAGTGAATTTTCTATTAACTAAATATTTAAATCTACCGTTATTGGATCAGTGTAGAATCAGAGATTAGTAGATACTAATCTCTGGTAGAATATATAGAAATAATTAACCATAACTATTAATTTTTTTTTTTTTAATTTGAAACTCTTTAAGTTAATGAAATTTCCCATTTAATGAACAAAGGATACAAAAAACGTTATTACGTACACTCTTGTTAATAAAAATTGAACCATTTTAAGTGTTATTGTATGTAATATACATATATTTTGGAATATATACGCTTAGAAAATGACTTACTGGTGGTTCAATTTTTATGAACGAGAGAGTATACTTGGCCACAAAAGTTGATTAATTTTTTAAATTATATTATAACACTAACACTTAATTATATCTCCCTTAATATTTGAAAAATCGAAAAAAACATAAGTAGTAAAGTTGTAGATAATTTGTTTTACTACAATTAATTTTCTTATCATTTTTCTATTTCTCTAATTTTTACAGAAATATTGATGGTTTAAAATTGAAAATTAAAATCCTAAATATCTCTCTTTATTTGAGTTTTAGAAAAAATGATAATGTAATAAATTGTAGCAAACATGATTTTCTACAACTTTACTACTTATACATTTAACACTTGGAATTAAACACTAACAATAACACTTAGAATGTTTCAACTGCTTCAATTTTTATGAACGGGAGTGTACATATATTCAAATTTTAATGATACTCATTTTTAACATCTAATAGGTAAGATGTTAAAAATCAAATCAATTTTTTGCCAGGACACTTGACAGATACTAAACAATTTATATTTTGACACCATTTTGCTATGTAAGTGCTGTCAGATTGCGGGATTTTCCACTAAATTTAGTGGATTTAATACAGCCTAGTAGAAAATCTAGGTGACTAATTCTTGGGATTGTCGTATTTTTAAATTTTTGTACACAAGTTGAACATTAAAAATCGGAATGTTTATTTATACTTAATACATGATGGCATGCTTATTTCATAATATTAAAGCTGTTGACAAGTTAGTAAGTATGTCCTGAGACAAACACGCTGAGTTTAGATGCTCGAGCTTAGAAAAATTTACGAAGTACATTTTTTTTGACTGACTGACTAAGTAAGTTTATTAACGTTGCACGTGTCACATACAATAATCGTTAATCGTATATTTTTTATTTGAATATAATTTTTTTAAAATCTTTGCACTAATATGCAAATTCATTCTTGAAAAAATCATCGGATGAATAGTATTTCAAAACTGAAAAAAATGTTTTCGAGAAGATTTAAAAAAAACTGAAAAATCCCACTTCTAGAGACATAATTTCCGTCACATGCTTGTTTTTAAGAAGTTATAGTGTTACGTATTTATACTTAAAATTCTTTGACAACAATGTTTGATATGAAAAATCATACTCATCTTGGATGGGGATTGAGCCCATGACCTTTAGCTTCCAGGTTAACTGCTCTTTTTTAGTTTAAAAAAATAATTAAAATATGTATATAATACTTAAAATTTACGTTCAATACACGCGAACAATCGATGAAAATTCAATGTCAATTTTTGACAACGAAAACATAACCTGTAAATTTAGTAAAATGGTCACAGTTGATTTGAGCTTTATCCATTGTGTGAGATAATAAATCTTCACATTTTACTTATTGTTAACAAAGAATATAATATAGTTTAGTCATTTATTGTGTAGGGTAGGCAACTTTTTAGCTATACATGTAAGTTTTAAATAGATACTAGTTGACCTACAGCAGGTGCGTGCTTATATTGTTAAATTGTGCGCGCTTAAGTTATTAGATATGCATGAAAAGATGTTTCAAACAAAAGTTGTTTGTTTCTATGAGACTAACATTTAACATTTTTTGAATTTAAGCATTTTCTCTATCGCATACTGTTTTAAAGTATTTCATGGATGCATGAAATACAAAATTTGAATGGCCTATATGATGGCTGGCAAAATTCTCTACCATTCGTTAAAAACGGCATCAAAATCGACTAGTCATTTTAAGATAATGTGTTAATAAACTAACAGGCATCGTTTTTTGGCATATATTATCGTTCTATTAATTAAATTTTTTATTATTTGTAAAATATTTTCCATGTACAGAATTTTCCCTGTCTACATTTTTATTACAAGTAGTATATAAAATTACCAATAAATTATAGTACAATGTATTTTCTACAACTTTACCTGTGATAAATTTTTTCTACAATGTTAAAAGAGAATCTTAAATGCATAAAACACGTCACATACCAAATTCCATTCCGTTGAGACTGAAATTGTGACCTCTAGATCGTGTACATAAACTGTTTTAATATTACAATTTTATATTATGGCTGAAATATTCCGCCATTTTCGTACTGGTTATTAAGTTTTTAGCCACATTTTCCAACTATAATCTTGATAGTTTTTAATTGTTTTTGTTTGTAAACTTGCGCCAATCTATCCATTGTTAGTATGGTGGCATTTAGGTTATATTATACCAACAGAATTGACTATTCCTTAATTTGACATTTAAGTAATATGTCTGAATATTGATAATATTCTTTGACATCAAATGCTTGATATGAAAAATCATACACATAAAGTATGGGAATCGAACCCACGACCTCTAGCATTCTAGAACGTTGGTCTATTCAATAATCACTAGTCATTTATTATAGACAACAAAAGTAGCGCTCATTTTAAAAAATTTTATAATTGATTTGTGCCTGATTCATTCGGTTTTCGAAAATTTTTCGGATAAAAGTTGTTCATTATAAATATACCAACAACTATTATTCGAAACTTTTCCCCAAAAATCGAATGAATAAGTCACAAATCAACTATAAAATTTTGAAAAATTATCGCTACTTTAGTGACTCATAGTACACATAACCACACTTTTAAAAAAAGTTTGCAGTCGATTTGAGCCGAATCCATTCTGTTTTCGAAAAAATTCTTAGTGTAAATCGTTCGTTATAAAAAACAGACATTTATGACGAACAAATTTTATTCGAAACAATTTTTCGAAAACCAAATGGATTCGGCATGAATCGGCTGCAAAATTTTTATAAAAGAAGTAAATTGTGTCACTATATATGTTAAACACTATGTATGTTATACTAGATATAACACTGTATTTTATACTTTTTGCTTTGATCGTCAGAAGCTTACTACCTAAATAAAACACTCCCATTTATTTTATGTACCAAGGTAGGGACATTCTGTATACTTTTCTTATATATGATTACCAATAATAATAATAATAATAAATTTGAGACATTTTAAAAGATTATTATCAAAAATGATTTAATTGAAACATTTAAATAAAGGATATTTACAACAATAGTTTATTTTTGCAATTAAAAATAATTATCTTAAAATTAAATAAATTTATTTAGTAAAATGTGACCTTAGTGTAGTGGCGCTCTTCAACAATGACTTCTGTCGCAATAAAGGTATATATGAAACAACATCACCCTTAAACTGAAATATCAATTATTTTAATCGTAAGTACTTAGACACATAAATTACAAGATAAAACTTTTACAAAAATTGGAATAATTTATTTTACAATAAAAATTTCGAAAGTTTTGTTTTTTACCTCTATATGTATATTATATATTAAAAGGTCCAAATTGATAATTGAAGCGAAATCGGCTCGAAATTGTTGAGTTTATTGTTGCACGACAAAGCGGATTCAAATTGATAGAGAAGTTGTTTATTGCCTAAAACGTTATTTATTGTATTTATAGGCGTGGGTTAATGAAAATTAATCGAAATTTTCATGTTAACCACTTTAAATTTTTCAAAATTAGAAAAACTATTACAAATTTTTGGTTCGAATAAACTTTATTATTTTACTCTATTTCATTATAACCCGAAAGTCCGAATCAACGTAATACATACTGGTATTTCTAAATACTTGGCAGCCCTCAAAGGACATTTTAAGATAATTTCCAGAATTGGAAGATTTTATTCTTGTTTCTTATTTTTAATTTAATAATTCGATTAAATTGAGAAAAATAGCGAAAACCATTGGAGATTGCAGATTTCAAGTAGCCTAAGAGCTATTTACATTATATCCACCTCATTTGACTCAACTAATATTCATATTAGACTACATATTATTATTAATTAATGAACATCATCAGTTTTTTTCGAACACTTTTGACTACATGAATAAACTGAAATTTATTCTAGTTAAATGAAGTAGGTGTTCAATATATTTTATGACTTCGATCATTTAAAATTACTCTGAACGTATTTTTTTCAGTATGTCCAGGGAGGTCAATGTCGAAAAATGGCATATTTTGGCATCAAGACAAAGTTTTGGTGAGATTCCAACATTTATTTTCAATATTGAAAGCAATTTCTTTATAATGCATTTAGTACTTGCCCTATATGTTTAAGATCCAACCGGCAATATCTAGATAAATCTTTTTTTGGTAAAATTTTTTGGAAATATTTGTTTTCTACAACTTTACTCATACAAAATTGTTCTATTTTACTATTATTAAGTTAGATTTTCCCAATTTTGTGTTTACTCCTCCCTCTAAACAACTGTAGGGGCCAGAAATTTTATTTGTTATTTCAGGTATGTGCACTTCCTCAT